>OZ010795.1:331586346-332270346 GCA_963932465.1 Maratus speciosus
ATACACCTTCCTTTTGGAGTTATGGTGTTTTGGCATTTTGAAATGATGTAATATGTTTTATTGCATTTGATATGTGCTGCTGTAGCGCCATTCATGCAGTAATTTTTCATTAATTTTGACATAATATATATATATATATATATAACACAAATCTAAGACATGTAATCGAACTTAAAAATAAGGAATGAAAATGCTGAAGCAAAGCAATAAAAAATGATGATATTAAACAGTGATTTTTTACAAGTTCTTCGGTTGTTATCTCTTTACCTCTTGGCGAGAGATTAATACAAAAGTATCGCCTTTAATGAATTTCAAAATTTTACTTGAATACATACTGCAATTTATTTGAAAACTGTGTCGCAGTTTACTCATTTTTTATTGTTATTAAATTAATTTTCAATCATGATTTCTTTCAAATCTATCTCTACCGTGTACGACGATTGCGAAAGATAAATCTGCGCAATCAATTATAGGTATCGATATAGGCATTATCTATGGTCGAATCGAAATTAGGTATCGATATAGATATTATCTAACAATACGAAAAATCTGCTCGTATAAATATGATTTTTGGTATTGTTAGTAGGTATTCTAAATATATATACATTAAACGTGAAAAACCTATTCGTTATCATTTAAGAAAAAAATGGTTTTCACTTGTATTCTGTAACATGGAAAGCCCAGGTTTATTCAATTGTAATTTATAAATACATATTGTTTACAGTGCTTCAAAATTACGTATTCAAAATAACGTAGCTACAAGATTATTATGCAAACCTTAAAGAATGGCAATAAGGTGGTCTTTTGAATTTTACATGATTTGACTTAGTAGGAACTACGCTTCATAAAAGCGATTATTTATTTAAGATCTAAAAGTCAATAAATTAAGAACTTTGAACATAAACTAGAATGAAATCATTAAAGAACAGGAGTTTGAAATTCTCTTGTACCTAACTGTAGAACGTGAGAAATTCAATTTTCAAATCTTTCGAGAGATATTCCATGCGAATATGAACATGTTTGTGTAACATTTATTATTCTCGTATAGTGTTTATAAGCTTCATATAATTTACTTCAATATGTTATAATTTTCAGATAGTAGTATCGCTCTGTAATACAACTTCTTTTTGCAATACATATTTAGAGCAGCTGATTTTAATTGAGTTTCCAGTGATGGAAGTTTATACATTTGATATAATCTGTATAACTTTTAATACAGATAATTACCATCAAACTGAGTAATTAAAAGTTTTTGTGACAACTTTTTGAGGAGTTAGTCCGCACTAAAACAAACCATTTTTGTGCCACAAATTGGGACCGTAACCCTTTGAGTCACTCTAAAATACCCTATGTCACATTCTAATATGAACATAAGTATCATTCATAACTAAAACAACAACAACAACAAAAATTAAATGCACCTTTCAACAGACATATGTTGTTATTTTATTTATATATATATCTTTATTTTTATATTTAAACTTTTATATTATTATTTTTCAAGCACTTTATTATTTTTATCTTAATAAAACCGATTGGTAAAAATAAGATACGAATTAAAAAAATTTCAAATGAGTAAAAAAGGTAAAGGGCTAGTATCAAATCTAAGATCTTCTGATTAATTTGAAGATCTCTGTGGTTATTGAACAACCTAAACCGAAAACTCCCTTACCTGCTGTTTTTCCTGTTGATATGTCTACATTTCAGACCAGATGGTATTGTCAATACAGTAAACAGTGCACATCTTTAGTATAAGCATCTAGCTAATAAAAAACATGTCAAAAATAGAGGTAAAGAGGTTATTAGATGATTAATGGACAACATAGATAATATTACACAATAATAACAATGATATATTTATATTTTTCTTTCTACACCTTGCTGTCTTCTGAATATATATATATATATATATACATATATATATGTATGTATTTACAACGGATAATTGCGTCAAAAAATCGCATTTCTCGCGCTTTGAGAGCAGAAGTATGCGATGATGAACTGTAATTACAATTTAACAAACAATAATAAACCAACTATTGACAATCCTCAACATAAGAGAAAACAACTCAACGATATCATACTTAGTTTTACTGTCGCGGTCAACATTATAATACGACAAACTAATGGCCGTGAAACAGGCACCAATCCAAAGTGCATCAAGTCTTCGCAAATAACATATACAACGAGTAAACTTTTAACAAATATTAAATCAGAAGATAGATTCAAAAACAACATAGTGAAGAATGTGTGTCGCATGCGGGCACAAACATTTTTTTCTATGTTTTATAGATATAAGATAATGGACAACCAGTACTATGAAACTTGTTTGCGGTACCACCAGTGTGGGTGTCACAATTATTTGTCGATCGTTATTTGAATGGCCGCCATGCGTTGATCGGGCAATATGGCCCGTCGCCATGCATACCAAACCCGAAAGACTTTTTCATCCCGGAAGGTAGGGGCCTGAATCCGCAGTATGAATGAATGGATGTTTTTGCCAATAAGTTTATCTCAGGGGTGGATGTAGTTCAATATAGCTCAATAGGCAGAGCGTTGGGAAATGTGGAAAGTAGTTAGGTGAATAAAACCATATGAACTATCAATAATCAATATCTCAAATTTGTTTAACAGGTCATCACTCAAGAACATAATTAAATTCAGCAAATTTAATATCTAATTTAAATATTATTCAAATTTTGAAATTCTTGCATTGATTTTATTATCTGTTTTATCCTAAATGGATTACTTATTTAGTTTTATTAAGAATTTATTAAGATTTATCAAAACTTCTATGACTTTTTAAGATTTAATGCTAATCTCCTTGATGAATTAGTTTTTTTAATTTCAAATTTTAAATTTCAGGCTTCAAGATTTCAAGCTTTTAAGCTATTTCTATTAAACTTTAAATAAATCATATTCTTTCTACTCTCAAATAGTTTTCACAATAACTGATTGATGATCTGTAATATCCATACATAAAAGATCCAAAGTTTCAAAATATTGTTTAATTTGGGCTCGCCCAGCTTATGCAACATTGGGTATCTCTTGTGAGAAGATTGTACTACATCCTAAGTGAAATCTCAATAAAGGTGGGTCTTCCATCCTGCTGAGGCCTCTGGGCCTGCTCCGGTGTCTGGGGGTTTCGTGGGATAGGGGATATTTTTTTTTTTCCTCGTGGACATTTAGCTCCTATACCGCAAGGTTGGCTGTCCACGAGTGGGTGATTTCTATTCTAGTTCGGATATAACGACCCTCTAGTTCAGCGCGGTTTGGTTAAGACAGGTACTCACTTTGTCATGATATTCACGTAATTCATGGCACAGAAGTCTGTCGATTTCAAATTTCTCCTAATCATAACCACTATATCTAAAGTTATAACCAAAAATCCTAATTCAGAATTCAAGGGACAAATCCAATATTTTTAAGTGATAAAATATAAAGTGACCTGTGTTACCTATACAGTAATTATTTTTTTGCAGTGATTAGTACCGTATTTTAATAATTTGACAAATATTTTTTAAATCACACTATAAATGTTAATTACTATATATTGCAGCGTATATTGCAAATTAAAGCATCTTGCCTAAATTAAAATGGGCGTTTGCTGAAATTTTTTTATCGTTTTATTTTCGTCCTTTACGATTCCAAAAATTGATTTAGTTTTATTTCTACGATTAATAGAAGAGGAGTTATGGTCAAATTTATACAAAGGAAGTAGTGAGTCAAATACCGGAAGTAGACATAGGAAGGCCAGCAGAAATGTTAACAAAGTTTCTGTGCATGATTTTCTTTCTTTCTTTAAGTAAAAACACTAATAAACCGTAATTGTCACTGCTAGATTAATTTTGTTACCCTAAAATTACCTAAAAGAAAATATTTAAGTGCGATTTCTGGAAAATCTATTATTTTTTTTTCGTTTTTACTATTTTCCATAAATTTCATTACATTAAATATTTTAAATATATTTAGTGAAATTTTGTGAGAATGCTTTCCATATTACTCACTATGTTCTGAACTAGAATATAAGCTCTTTGTGATAATGTAAGGATTTTATACGTATTCGAACATATAAAAAAACTGGTAATTTTTTATTTTAAAAAAAAGGCATTTTGTAACATATTTTGAAATATTTCAGTTAATTTTGAAGCTATTGTAAAACTCTCAGTTCAGTGCACAGCTAAGTTTGATGTATTAGTATGCAGTACAAAGGTAATTCAAATATATTTATTTGAATTGAGCGTAAGGTGCCTGGCATAAGCATGCAATTTTTCTGAAAAAATTGCAAAATAACCCACATTTTTTAAAAGGGTTATGAAGACATTGCTAGGAGTTTATGTTTTTTTTTATCCTTCTGTGCTGCATCTCAACTAAACATGTGTTTATTTATTCAATATTGTACATTTTTAAGGCATTTCGAATGTAGAAAGATAAATAACTTAAAAAAATAAGTCTCGAAAAATTTTACAGATGCGCGTTATATTTGGATATAAAATCATAAAAATTAAATGAAAAAAGGAAATTTTCTATTGATAAATAATACAGAGGCTGTTCACAAATTTTTTAGACGATGTATATTGTATTCACAAAACTAAATTACATAAAATTCTTGTGTTTTAAATGTTCAATTTGACGGCCCTTATTCTCAACTATCTTTCGAAGCTGCAATTTTCAGGATAATAATGCCTTTTGAATTAACATATATAAGATACACAAAATGTAAATATATTGCTTACAGGTGTCAAGTATGATAAAATCCTTTAAAAAACATTAAAGTCATTTAAAATTCATAACGTTTTCGACCGACACTTACTCGGTCATCCTCAGTGAAAAACTAGCAGTTGTTCTGTCTCCGCGTCTCCAGCCTTGTCCGGAACAGACCATTTCACTTCAAGGGTGGATTGGAAAATAAGGGGGGGGGGACATAAATGCTATTCTTTTATCGAAAAGTACAGATTTATTAACTATTTATTAATTCTTTCCAGACTGCGTGGATATCATATGATAATATATCGTTACAAACTATTTCTTTATTTGATATTATTTCCAGAGATTCTCTTATGATAGCTTCTTGGTGGTTACTTGTATGGAAAATAATTTTGGCTCTATTGAAATCTACTTTTATAGGTTGAATTTGTGCTAATTTTGATAATGCAGTGTGGGGTCTATTCAGTCTCAGATCTGCTTCATGTTCATTAATTCTGTCACGAAATTCCCGCAGTGTCATACCTATGTACATAAAATCTCTATTATCTTTCTTGAAGGGTATAATATATACTCCCGATCTATTGATGGCTTGGATAGGGTCAATTTTCGTATTTAACAAATCCTTTAATTTCGGGGGAGGGACTGCGATTAATATAACACCAAACTTGAGGAGGGAATGCCTCATACTCTCGAAATACCTTGGGATAGAATTAACTTTACAGAATTTCAAACATTTAATCGGAACTGTATTTTGCCTTTCTTCATTTTTCCTTTTAAGTCTGTTTATGATTTTTTCAATGAAATGAGATGGAACAGAATTTTCGGCTTAAATGTTCCGATTAAATGTTTGAAATTCTGTAAAGTTAATTATATCCCAAGGTTTTTCGAGAGTATGAGGCATTGCCTCCTCAAGTTTTGTATTATATTAATCGCAGTCCCTCCCCCGAAATTAAAGGATTTGTTAAATACGAAAATTGACCCTATCCAAGCCATCAACAGATCGGGAGTATATATTATACCCTTCAAGAAAGATAATAGAGATTTTATGTACATAGGTATGACACTGCGGAAATTTCGTGACAGAATTAAGGAACATGAAGCAGATCTGAGATTGAATAGACCCCACACTGCATTATCAAGATTATCACAAATTCAACCTATAAAAGTAAATTTCAATAGAGCCAAAATTATTTTCCATACAAGTAACCACCAAGAAGCTATCATAAGAGAATCTCTGGAAATAATATCAAATAAAGAAATAGTTTGTAACGATATATTATCATATGATATCCACGCAGTCTGGAAATAATTAATAAATAGTTAATAAATCTGTACTTTTCGATAAAAGAATAGCATTTATGTCCCCCCCCCCTTATTTTCCAATCCACCCTTGAAGTGAAATGTTCTGTTCCGGACAAGGCTGGAGACGCGGAGACAGAACAACTGCTAGTTTTTCACTGAGGATGACCGAGTAAGTGTCGGTCGAAAACGTTATGAATTTTAAATGACTTTAATGTTTTTTTAAAGGATTTTATCATACTTGACACCTGTAAGCAATATATTTACATTTTGTGTATCTTATTTATGTTAATTATAAATCAAGGTGAATTGTGCACTAAAATTTTAACTTTCTATTGAATGCCTTTTGAAGTATCAGAAGAGGTATTCTATCCATTCCTCCTGAACAGTTTTGCAGAGTCCCTTAAGGGTTGTGGGACGAAGTTTGGATAATGCAGATTTTAAAAGTCCGAAAGCACAAAAATCCATAGGGAGATTTAGAAGGGATATCAGTGATTTAGTAGGGATATCAGTGAAGGGTACGGCCTTGATCTGGTTTTTTGTTCCATTTATTTTAGGAAATTTTCAGTGGATTCTGATGTGTGACTGCTAGCTTTATCGTGATGGAGTTTCACAGACTGATGGCACTGTGGGTAAAGCGATGGTATTTCATTCTGAAAATTTGGCGATAAAATATGCTACTGAGAGTATTTGGAGTTAATCTTGAAATTTTTTCTACTCTCTTTATTTTTAACTTGCCATTATATGAAAAACCAGCAACAATCATGAATCCCTTAGAAAAACTTCCTTTCGATTCTTTGAACCATGCACTTAAATTTTTTCTACCCTTTTATGATAATATATGACTTTTTTTTTTTTTGCTGCAATCATTTAAATACACCCATGATTCATCTATTGTGACAATTGTTTACCATTTTTGTTCATCTTGATCGTTTTTGGATAACGGAATATGAATATTTTTCTTCGGAAAGAGGGTAAATATAGCCTTCGAACCACTGCTTCGTTAAAAACGCCATTTTGAATAAAAACAAAAATTTCAAGCCGCAGACGATAATTTTGACTTTTAAAAACATATTACAATTGCAGTTATTTCTTTTACACAAACAATATTTTATTACCGCTAACCAAATTCGTCTAAAAATATGCGAACAACCTCTGTACAAGAAGACGTGATTATTAAAAGAAACGGGGGAGTACGATTCTAAACACTTTTTGGGAATTTAAGTAGATATGCTTTTCAGTAGCGTTTGCTTTTACTTCGCATTTGCTTATTTTCTATACGTTTGCACGTGTTATTATAGATTATAAATATCTTTATTATATTTCCATGCTATATATCTCATGAAGGTTATTTTGGAAAAAAATGAGTGCACCTACTACGGCGAATGTATTTAAAGACAAAACAAGAAAGAAAAAAAATCATGCGTCAAGCAATGATTATGAAACATTTTCCAATACATTCATAATAATGTAACAAAACTACACCGTTTAATGTTTAAATATGATGTCTAACTGAGCCATTTGGAAACGCATAACACATTTGAAAACTCAATTTCAGCAATTCCCAGTTTGAGTCGAAAAATTACCCAAATTCTATGAGCAGCCCTGGATATTATTTATAGATTCATATCTATAAACTGCATGCTTGCAAATATTTAGTTCTATTTGGAAATACCATACACTGTTGAAAATTCCCCTTCAGACACTTCCGCTAATGAGGAAAATGGTACGTGAGTTTTTTTGTACACACTTGTATACGGGTTTTAAAATTTATACACAACAAGTAAGATGCAAAAAATTAGCTTGCACTAGAATTACGGAGAGGGGCCATTTTGGCCCGTATTAAAGCAATATTTTTTTCGTCCGCACCAGAAATTTCTTTATAATATAAGTTTAAAAACCACAAATAAACAAGAGAAAGTTAAATAAATAACTTAAACAGTTTCAAATAAAAATTTTTGTGCAAAATATTTTGATAAAAGTTCAGTAAAATTTCCCGTCTTTCTAAATTGGAAAATGGACACCTAAACTGAAAATGCACTTCCAACAATTAATCCGCAAAGGCAGTACTGAAACGATTTCTTTATTTTATGTATCCCTGTAAATGAATCATAAAGGCTACGAATGCCCTGTACTACAATAATCATCTTGAAAAAAATTCAGTTATGCATATACTGTAATACATTTAAAATGACGTAACGTTATTAAAATACCGCAAATGCTTTTTCTCAATTCACCATAATGTAAAAGAATTCTTTTGAGTGTCCCTGTAAAGGAACTATTAGCGCTACGCACTTCATATTCAATACCGAGCGTGGGAAGGCAGACGGATAGAAAAACGGAATTCATAAACAGTTTTCAATTATCTTGGGAAGTGTTAAAAATATAGTCTCAAATAAAATGCGCCCGTTATGCACAGGATCGCTTTATATGCTGGAATGAACTGTATCTTGAAAAAATAAAGAGTAAAGTATAATAGAAAAATAAAAATAAATTAAATTAAATTATAAATGAAAAATATTATTTATTGCACGAAATGAATAAATTATTCTTTTTAGTCTATTTTGTAGGCAGATAATGTTTAGAATACCTCGAGAATACGAAATAAGATTAAATAATAACTATCAGATTACTATGTATGTTTTGTATAATATAAGTACCAGTATATCAGAAATTTATAAAAGTAAACTTAACTACATTCCGTGGAAAGAAATGTTTGAATAAAATCTAGAAGTCAATAAATTAAGCATATATACATACACCCAAATGCAATCATTAATGAACCACGAGTTTAAGTTTGTCATGTACTTTGTAAGTATAAACAGATAAACTCAATCTTGAAATCTTTCGAAAGTTTATTACGTCTGAATATGAACAGGAACACGCTTGCCTAATTTCACATAATTTCTTATACTTTTCAAAAGTTCCATACACCTTTCTTCGACATTTCACGTTTTACACAATTGTGTAGTTCCATTAAAAGATGAATGTTATCTTAAAAATATTTCAAAGATGTTGCCTTCAGTATCTGCATGGATGAAAATTTATATACAGTCAGACCTCGTTATCCTGACACCCGGTTTTCACGTCACTCCGCTTATCATGTTAGTTTTTCAATGTCCAGATTTTCTGTATATGATTTTAATGTAATCCTGATTTTACGTCGTTGAATAATTTTAAGCTCCGGATATCCCGATGGTTTAGGAAAATTGTCCATTTTTTATACCATCTTATAAGGTCGGAAATTAAGCGATAAGAAATATCTTAGTCAAACTTTTCACAAAAGTGTCTAAAATACCCATTGAGATAGATGAAAAATTTTACTCCAATCCAGAATAAATAAACCAAACACAATGAATGACCCACTTAACCTCCAGATACACGTATCAGTCTACTCGCGGCCTTTTTGTTCTGGCCAGGTATCGTTTTCTTTTAGTTACGTGGCATTTTTCATCCAACTAAAACCGAAGCATTGCATTGCATTGAAACAATCAGAAATTATCTAACTTTCATATATGAAGCACCGAATATTGATTGCAATTCATTGTATAATATTGAAAAAAAGAATTGTAGGAAGCACATCTAGGGATAAGCAAACCTTAATTGATCAATATTTCATGTAACAATTAAAAAAAAACAAGTCATCATAAATTTGATTTTTATTCTTTTCATTTTTTTGTGTTTATTTTGTTTAATAATAATGTTGTATTGTTTAAAGCTGCAAAAACAGTTATGAATTTAAAATTTTCTTAAATTAATTAAAAATACAGCTTTTTATAAGCATATTTTTCTCACACTCCGGTTACTGCGACACTCCGCTTATGACGACACTTTTTTCTGGTCATTAGAGTGTCGGGATAACGAGGGTCGACTATATTTTATATAAATTGTATAAGTTTAATTACAGTTAATTTCTATAATGTAATGATAACTATCCAAACAGAAAAAATAAATGGAATTAAAACCTATTTTTAAATTAGAATCATTATTTACCGATTAAAATGTGTATTTCTTATATTGAAATATTATGTCAATAAATAGTATTCACAGTGCCTAGTAATCATATGTTCAGGATAAGTGATAGCTACGAGATTAGTATGCATTTCTTGTGCAAAAACAATTAGCCGTACGACGGAAATTTACAACAGTTGATTTAACATAGACTAAATTCTATGTAGGAGAATATTTAACTAAGTTCTACAAACCATGAAATTAAACACATTTAACAGGAACTGAAATGCAATCATTTAAGAATAGGTATTCGAATTCCTTATGTACTTAAAAGATAAACGTGAGAAACTCAGTTTTGAATCCTTTCGAAAGTTATCTCATGTGAAAAATAACTTGCTTCAGTAACTTCCAATTCTTAAACTGTTTGCATATTTCGTGTTTTTATTTTAATATGTTAAAAGGTTTGAATAAGAAGTAGGGTCACTAATGTTTAAATTTTATTATTGCAAATTAATTGCGCTGATAGTTTCATTACTATTAATTGGTTTTATAGGACTGTTTTGGCATTTTCTCTTTATTTTAAACATAAGCCAAATAGAAAATGAATCCTTTTGTAAAACGGGTTGTCTAATACTGGGAAAGTGTTAGACTACTAGGTATCATATCATAAACTATTGCTGAAAAAGATAAAGCAACGACCACTAAAAATTTTCAAAACGGACAAAATCAATAATCTTTGAATTATATTAAAAGTGGGTAATAAGTTATAGATGTAACTAATTTGGAAAAAAAATATTTATAACACTTTAGTAACGAAAATTCTTGTTCAAAATCTTAGACTCGTCAGCTTCTTGATTTTGATTGTTTTTTCTGAGTTTTCGTACATTCTAAAATTTTCTTTACAAAACATCTAATCCCGAGATTGTTTTATTTTAAACACACATAAAAATTGATTACGTTAGGTTCAATTTTTTTAAACTACACGTTTGAAAATTGAAGTTATTTTCTTGCTTACATTTCCTACTTTCCGTATCATTTTTGGTATAGATCGAGATAGCGTACGACCTTGAGTCCCTTTTGTATAACGTTGTTTTATTTTTATTTATAGATAACTGCTGCATTTTCAAAATTGATAAAATTATTTTTCTTTCCTTTTTACACTTAGCTTTAAAGAGGTAAATAAGGTCAAATAGCTTCATTTTTTCACTTCAATAGGCCTCGCAATGGTTTCTTTTATAGGTGAACAAATCAAAATTTTGACCACCAACATTTAATTGCAATTTTTTTTTTTTTATAACTTGAAAATTTCGCAGAGACGCACTTCCTGATGAACTTTTCTTTCAATTGTCGCAGATATCTGCCACGAAATGATTAATAAAAAAATCGTGTAGCTGAAAATGAGACCACGTTGAACCTGTTTCCAGTCTTGTTTTCACAACCTTGGACTGCAAATTTTGCAAATGCTTCATCCTGTTCTATTTCCGAATATTTCTATATCTATTTCTATATCATCCTGTCCGAATTCTTATATTTTATGACTATATACCATTTAATATAATTTATTACCGAAATGCAATGATAAATACATAAAGAAAATTAAATCTAGTTAATAAATTTATAAACTGAATATATTACTAATTTAACGAAAGAAGTATAATATTTGTTTTACTGTAATTATCAGTTAATTTTTGTTTACAGTGCCGTATAATTAGGGGCTTCACTGAACATTTTATTCTTATTATTTTCACTATCACTATATTTCTAAACTATAAACATCTTCTCTGAATATTAGTGAAATCAACCACTAAGTTTTTTTTTCTATGATCAACAAAACAATAAAAATTAGTGAACAATTGCAGACATGGTAATAATCACATCTTAATAATATAGATAACAGCTATCATACTATAACACATTTTTTGTGCAAAGACAAATAATACTCAATCTGAAATTTACAACAATTAACTTAATACGGACTGTATAGAGTAGAACCGAAAATGCAATTCAGATTTACATGTCAGTGAATTAAGAACTACAGATCAAATTCAGTCATGTAAAGCAGGAGAATAATTTTATCACCCACTTTATAAAGAGAACCTGAGAAATTCTATTTTGGAAGGTTTGAAAATTATATCATGTGAATATGTACACGCTTTAGTAATTACAGTTTATTTCTCACACTTTTCCTTCTTATCGTATTTTATTTTTCTTACAGTTAATCGAAATTTCTTTAATGCAATTATTTTTCCTTTTTTGCGAACGTTGATTTCATATGTCATTCCAGTCATAAGAATTCAAATTGTTTCATTAATCACATGACTTATCATTACAAACGAGTCCAAACACGTCGAATTCGACGAATGAAATACTTTAAAAGATCTGATTGGCAGAATTTATATAAAAAAAAATAACAAACATAAGTTTAATGATAAATCAATATTATATTGTCAAGCCTAATTCTTAAAAGAAATATTATTATAATCTAAAGTTTAACTTTACTTTTTCAAATTATTGGAAAATTAAACTTTATTCCTTTACATAATCAGTAACATACAATTAAGATAAAGAAACTATGAAGTTATTAATAGAGATTTTGATATTTGTTATTACGCAATAAAAATTCGACAAAAATTGCGCCACTATGACACAATTATAATTTTTGTTGTCAACGAAATCTTAAAATAACATATTTTTTACCGTCGCAACAATACATGCATTTTCATATTAATATTCACTATTTAAAATATATTTTAACGTGCAATAGATTATTAAAAAATATATTCACAAACTTGATGTCAAGTTTTACAGTTACAATTTTGCATTTCAACATTCGCACTCTTGACTGGATGTTCTGGAGTGCCGGCAAAATACACATCATGTGTGATAATGCATACATTTTGAAAGATAAAGTTTTGACCTTCTACATAATTAATTTTTATGCTTGAAGAGTCTGCGTTAATTGGTGGCAAGGCACAAACTTGATTAAGTCCCTAATGTGCAGCATTTGTTTCCATACAAATACAAATGCCAGCGAATCTATTCAAGAAATTCGTAGGTCAAACTTTGGTATTATTTGCTGATACCTATTTTCATCTTAGCAGTTATTGATTAGAGTACTGTTAGTCTTTGTTCGCAAATTGTTCCTTAGCGAATAGTACGGCAAGGTAGACCAGTTTTACTGTGGGGAAACAAAGGCCAACAGTTAGCCAGAACTTAACAAACGTTTAATGAACCATTATATGCTACTTGGGTATGAACAGCATATTGTTTTTTTTTTCTAGAAATTTATTACATCTTTAACTGTAACTCTCTATTTATCCAAAATCCTTTTAACGGTGTTTCTATAAAAAATTCGGTCTATTATTAGCCTTCGGTCACCATATCTATTAGGACGTTTCTCTTTCCCTCTACTACTATTACACCTACAAAAATATAGGAAATATATAAATTGCTATAAAAAGTACTTTTAAATGCAAACATTATACAGTGCGACTTCTAAAATCCGACATTCAGACATCCGGCAACTTAAAAAATCCGACATTATAGTCCCTCTTTTTTTTACACTTCTAACTTACGGGGAAAAGAGAAATTGCAAGATGGAAACGTGCATTTTTCTTCTCTGAAATTTTGAAAGTTTATTTATTTATTTATTTATTAGAGCTAGTATACAATGATTTTTTCAAAATCAAGAAATGTTGTTTCTAAAATAAAGCATTTAAATTTGCTATCTCAGAATTTGAACTTGATAAGAAAGTCAAAAAGGCTTTGTGGAAACATTTTGTGCTGAGTATTGAATTGTACCGTCGACAGTTTACCGTCGACATTAAAAAACAGAAGCTAAAAATACTGCAATTTTATACAAAAAGTGTCCTCCTGAAGGGTTAAAGAGAAAAGCACTCATAAAGGGGAAATTTTCTCTGTTTATTAGATTTTTTTTCTTGTAACATAGAAAATTTATATTAACCTCTTCGGTCCCTGGGTCCCCACTCGGGGACCTCTGTTCTTTTCCTTATAAAAACTAAAAAGTCCGATTTTTTTACGTTGTCACATCACTTCTTCATAGCTGAATGCTCTTTGAGTTCAAAGCAAACGAATAAATGGCATCATATCTAAGCTGATTCTCACATAAAATAAAAGTTATTTTCATCTGAGTTTGCAAAATGCCTAAAAATGCCCAAAAGACAGTATGACCAAGAAAGTGAGAAATTTTCATAAGTATTTAACTAAAATCTTTTTCAAAAAAAAAAAAAAAAATTGAGGATTTGTAGATTATTTACTTGTATAAAGTTCTTAAATTTATGATTGCGTTAATTTAGGTTAATGGTTATTAACCCCTTAACCTACAATGACGGGCATAGCCCGCGTACGATGATCCAGCCAAATGTAAATTCTTCTTACCACTAAAATTTCACAGTAAATATAGTTTAATTTAATCGTCGAAATTCCATGATTAAACAAGCCGAAAATCTCTTTTAAATATTAGTGGTAGCTATGGATTTGCCAAACCGTGGAGCTGTTAAAAGTAAATCGTAGGTTAAGGGGTTAAATCGATGTGTTAAGAGGGTTTGTAGTTTTAGATCCATATTTTTTAACCTAAATTACTAAACACCTAATGGATCAATTTCAGAAAAGATGTTTTTTATGCTATTTACGATGTCATTTTGTTTGGAAAAAACCAATGAATAAGCATTTGTATTATTATTTTAGCTTCGGAACTGAACAGGTTAAAGTAAGTTTCCTTTTTAATATTCAGTTTTTTTTATCACATGATTATCACTTGATTATGAATTAATTATGAATAAAGGTACCATTAAGAATATCGGAGATACTTTTGATATTCTTTAAGAAATTCGGAATTTTTAAAAATCCGGCTTAGTCTCGGTCCGGATGATGCCGGAATTCCGAAGTTATACTGTATTGAATGGCATTAATCTAAAATCTAAAATGATAAATATAATCATTTTTGGGGGAAAACAGTAAACTATTTAAGGGGTCTCAGGACTCTTAAAGCTTTAAAATTTTCGAAATTTTAATTCTTTAGATGTTAAACTCCTATCTTTTCTGAACATTTTGTTATAATTGTGTTCTTGAAATTCCTATTAGAACTGAAGTTATTGCTTTTACAATTATACACGTTCAATAGCTGAAGCGTCGTTTCGGAAACTTTGAAGCCATTTTTCTCCAAATGACGTTTTTGGGCATAACGCGCACAATATCTCAAAAACTTATGAATATTTTTCATGAAATTTTCAAAACATATGTTTCATGTTAGTCTGTATAAACTGAACCTAAAATTTCTTTTTTATTGTTTAAAATAATATTTTTTTAGGTGATTATACTGTTGAAATTTTCTTAATTTTGCATTAGCTAAATACAACCTTGTATTAAAAACATAAAAAAGCTTTAAATACAAATTTATTTAGGTTCAAGGTAATTATTGCAATCTGAAGTATAAGTAGGTACCAAAATTTTCATTCTAGTTGCAACACTTATTTTGTAATCGTGCGCGTAAGCTGTTATGCCGATATTTGCTCAAAAAATGTCTAAAAGTTTGGAGCCCCCTGTAAATGCTAATTCTGCATCTTATAATTTTTTAAATACACGAAATAAAAGAACAT
This sequence comes from Maratus speciosus, assembly GCA_963932465.1. Classification (NCBI taxonomy): domain Eukaryota; kingdom Metazoa; phylum Arthropoda; class Arachnida; order Araneae; family Salticidae; genus Maratus; species Maratus speciosus. The sequence continues at coordinate 331,601,922 of OZ010795.1, forward strand.
ACTTATATATTTTATTCCAATTAAAATTGTGTCTTAAAATCAAATACATTTTAAGATATAAAATGTTGAAAATGGTCTTTTTTTTTTTCTTTTTTTCCAATTTTAAGAGTCATAAGACCCCTTAATAAACTATTAAATTCAGTTACATATATCAGTCGCTGGAAAACTTCTAATACAACACATACGTTATGTTGCTAATGTCCTTTCCTGTTTGCATGCGTTTATTCAAACTTTTATGCAAATGTGGTAAGTCGAAACTTCTTTAATTTTGTTAAGTATACAGAACTTTCATTCCCAATCTTATATTCAAATTCAATAAAATTGAAATATAATATTGTTATTGGTAACAGTTCAAAGTGGCACTGCACTAAACATAATTATATTTTCAAATACTTGTATAAACTAATGAATAGTAAGGGTGCAGAGATGTTTATTTTAGGGGATTAACAAAGTTTCATATAGTTAAGCAAAATTGAAGGATACAATTTGAAAAATATTACTCCCATGCGAAATTTAATCAAATTTAACTTTTTGAAACTTTTCGTCCTATCATAATAAAACGGAATGCTTGTCTGCAAAGTGATGTTAAAAAATATCAAAAGAAAAAAGAATGTCAACGAATTAATGTATAGGATTAGTAAAATAAAGAGAAAATCATTGCTCTGTATTTAAAAGAAATACAAATTAAAAGCTTAATGTTAATTTTTAAATGTGTGTAAACGCTTATACTTATATTTATACAAAACCGTCTGGCGTTGCCCCGGGATCGAAATATTAACCTTAACAATACCTAAAATAACCTTACGATTAACCGAGATTACTTCATATAAAAATATATAAGGGAGAGTAGCAGTATTTGGACTGCTGCAATTCTGCCGTTAATACAAGAAAGAGACGCCTTCTACTGCTGAAATCCTACCCATTAGAATGACGTTATTTATTATTAGGAGAAGCATCCGTCTTATATATGCTGTTTGCAGACAATTTAAAAAATAAATAAAATTAGCTGTTTTGATCTAAATTTTTCCTACTAAATGTGAGGGAATACTTTGAAATTAATAAAGTAAATTGTTATGCTTTCATATACTTATCTAAATGCATATGTTAATTACGCATATTTTTCACACAGATTTGTTTGCTCTCATTTTTGTTTTTAGTCTTGAGATTAGCTGTTTTAAAAAATGGTGCAGTTGCCGTAATTGAACAAAGGGCATAGCCGGATAAGCATTGGAAACATGCCTTCCAATCAAATTTCCTGATTTTTTTTCCAGATGTGGTTACATATCTGACAATATATTTCCCCTATTATTTACCCTATAAATATTGATATTTAATGAGATAAAAATGTTTTTTCGATTTAAAAAAAAAAACGGATTTTCTCAAAAACTGCAGCACGGAATTTCATGCCATTAACTGAGGATATATATATATAACAAAGTTGCATAAGTGGTAATTTTTGTATAATTTTCTGTTTATAAAAACTGTGTGAAACAGCGAAATAAAAATAAAAAAAAAATAAAAATCATATCTTATGGTTATCCGAAAATTACTATTTTCTTGTAAAAAATTCCCCATATGTGCCCGTATATTCTGTATAAATGCCGAAAGTTTGCGTTTGGTACTACATACAAGTATTTACAAAAAATGTATAGTAAAATTATTGAAATTCGTTTTAAGGCGTCATTTGGGGTGGAGCTAATCAACTTCGACATCCGAAGAATTTTTGGGAAAAAGTCAGCAGACAATATATCAGCTGATGTATTTTAGATTCCATTAAGCATATAAGCCATGTTTTTTAACTTCATAAAAACATGTATAATAATCACTTATAAACAAATTAAGTTAAATAATGCTATAAGAAGTGATAGAATATCTTTATTAAGACTGACGATCGTTTCATCGCACAATCGGCGACATTTTCAAAATCAATCATAATAGAAAATATTTTCACATAACTTAAAAACAATAATATAGTAAACAATGTCACGAGACAAGAAGCACAATGAAAATATTGCAACCATAAAATAAAATAAAAATTAAATTAGCAATTTAACTGAAGTTTTTCAGTATGCTTAATGTCTCGTGACATTGTTTACCATGTTGTTTTTAAATTATGTGAAAATTAATCCACGCTCGCAAATTGCTAATTTAATTTTTATTTTATTTTATGGTTGCAATATTTTCATTATGCTTCATGTCTCGTGACATTGTTTACTATATTATTGTTTTTAAGTTATGTGAAAATATTTTCTATTATGATTGATTTTGAAAATGTCGCCGATTGTGCGATGAAACGATCGTAAGTCTTAATAAAGATATTCTATCACTTCTTATAGCATTATTTAACTTAATTTTAACTTCATGTTCATTTTTATATCGACAGCGTTGAGAATGTTGCTCATGTGTTCATTAAAAATTAAAATACAGCAATTCTGTAACTGTTTATTCCAAAAATTCCTTGGGTGTAGAATAGGGTGGGCCGAAAAAAACTTTTTTTCTTTTTTTTGATTCGCTATACCGGGGAAAACTTGTGTCTAGGGTAGCTTAGTAAAATGCAATAACAAAATGAATAATTTTTTACGTTTAGCGGTAGCGCATCGGGCTTAAAATTTGAGAAAAAAACACGATTTTGATAATTTTTCTAATAAATGGAAATAAACCAAATAACTTATATAACAAGCAGCTATAGACATATTTTAGTAGAAAAGAGTATAGGAATGATAAATAAATGAATAAATAAACACATTTCGCAACACATTATGTTTTTTTAAAAAAAGCATTTTTTTTAAAATGGTAAATTTTCATTGAAATAAAAACTACTTTTCTGATTGTACTATTACCTGATCTGATTACCTTTATCTGGTTGTACCTGCGTGCAATTTCATCTTGTAATAAAATATAGTCCTTTACTTGTCTTTACTATCTTTTGGAAGTTTGAATCAAGATTTCCTTGAAAAACTAGGCACTGAAGATCCCGAGAAAAGTGTCATTCTTATAAAACCATCTCTGGACCCGAAGACTTTTTGTGATGCCTCGGTTACCAGCTTCACGCACCCTTCTACTGTTTGGTATTGACATGGGAATTGGTCAAATTTCCACTGGGCCGCTGTTTCACCTGATTCAACCTTAGACCAAATCTTTTCGTTGGTGGCTCTTCTCAGAAAAAGGTGGTAATGATAGTGTAGTAGAGTTCCAGTGAATCATTTCGATGTAGTCTGTATCTAGAAAAATGATTTTGGATGTTTGAAAGCGCCTGATTGACTTTCTTTTAGAAGCTAAGTTTCTAACCTTTATAATTCTTCTGAAACATAACTCTCGTATATGATGCCTTTTATCTACTATCATACTCAAAAGCAAATTTTCTGGATTGGCAAAAAATGCGATTCTCTCAATTATTGGGTCAATGACCGTCAGCAAGTTTTCAGAGAGGACTTTTGACGATTTTATAACTTTCAATACATGTTCCGGCCCATTTGTGAAGTATTTACTTTTTTTTTTATACTTAACCATACAGGTACATAAGACTTCAGGAGAAAAGAAACTATAATCTTGTGTTCGTCTGTTGGATTTTCAATACTTAAATACAACTCTAGAATTCTGTTCTCCGTCGTTTCTCATCTTGAGTGGAAAGTGTGCCAGGCTCAGAACAGATAAATCTTCAGGACAGCTCTGCCTGCTTTTATAGTACAAATAATGTCCAGTAAGTACTGCTGATCTTTCTTTAAATTTTGCCGGTCAGTTCTGGAAATTCACACTCAACACTGTTAAATTTACCACTGGGAGTTTCTCACATTTCCTGAGCTGCGTGCCAATCGGACTAATGATTTTGGCCCAGTCGTTTCACCATCTAAAGTTTGAAACAAATGCTGGAATGGCAACTCATTGAAATGTAAGAGGCATACACAACACCTCTCCCCACTGTAGTGGTCTTTTAAATTCTTCTTCAATGTGAATAACACCGGTTTTACACACCGTATTAGTAACAGTGCCATCACATCCAATCACATTTTTTTGTTTCCTTTACGTCCACACTTCCAATTTTACCAATACCATGCATTCTTTGAAAGTAAAAGAATTTTAGATCAATGATGGGTATATTTTTTGCTTTTTCACAGTTACAAATAATAGAGGCAGGACACTCACAAACCTCAGGGACCATTTTACAATTGCAGCCTAATGTCATTTTCACCTTTTTCAACTTTTACTTTCCCTTATCACGCTTAAAGGACTCCATAAGATTACGATAACTGTCATGATATGCATTTATTAACTGAACAATTCTTTAAGGCGTTACTGTCAGTATTGAAGCTTTATCAAACACAGATTTAACTTTTGGCATCACAATAATAAAAACGTGAGAAAAATTAACTTACCTGTTGTTTGATTCTAAGGCTAAGTTGTAATTTTCATGGAAGCAACACTTGAGAACGTCTTCATAAGTTGGAAGTTTATTCACTGGTAACTCTTTTAGGTGGCCAAACAACGGGCTGTTAAAGTCACTGCGAGTAATTTCTTTAGAAACAGCCATAACACACCGATAGAATCACTTATTAAGCGTCATTAATTAAATCAGTCTTTAAGAAACGCACAAGAAGAACACACTGCTAATTATTGCCGGCAAAATTCTAGTGATCAATTCATAGGAACCGTTGTGCCATAAAGCACACGCATGCGTATCGCACAGTGCACTGTGAAGCGTCAGTACAAGTAGTATTGACGGGCTCCAATTCGCAGCAGGGGTCGTCGGGCTGGACTGCTACCAGAGTAGAAGGACTCATAATACAGATCGAATGCGTAATACAGCTCGAATGCGTCAATTTAAGGATATATTAATTGCTTTGCGCTACCCTAAATGAAGTAATTTTGTTTCTTTTTTTTAATTATAATGTGCTTTTTTATCTTTCTTTTAAAGCATTTCACCATAGCAGTTTTTTAACTTTTTCGTTTATAGCTTTAAAAAATCGAAAGATAACTACTGCTTTTTCAATAAATTTTAAATATTCAAGTGCGATGCGCTACCGCCAAACGTAAAAAAATATTTATTTTGTTATTGCATTTTACTAAGCTACCCTAGACACAAGTTTTCCGCGGTATAGCGAATCAAAAAAAGAAAAAAAAGATTTTTTCGGCCCACCCTAGTGTAGAAGTTGGGTATCTCCGCCCCAAATAATACCTTAAAATGAATTTCAGTGGTTTTAATATACATTTTTGTAAATATTTATATGTAGTACCCAACGCAAACTTTCGGCATTTATATAGAATATACGGGCACATATGGGGAATTTTTTACAAGAAAGTGGTAATATTCGGATAACCATAAGATATGATTATTATTTTTTTTTTAATTTTTATCTCGCTGTTTCACACAACTTATAAACAGAAAATTATTCAAAAATTACCAGTTATGCATCTTTGGTATCAATATCCTCAGTTAATGGTATGAAATTCCGTGTAGTAGTTTTTGAGAAAATCCCTTTTTTTTCTTAAATCGAAAAAACATTTTTATATCATTAAATATCAATATTTATATGGTGATAATAGGGGAAATATATTTTCAGATATGTAGCCACATCTAGAAAAAAAAATCAGGAAATTTGATTGGAAGGCATGTTTCCTATGCTTATCCGTCTATACCCTTTGAATTGCTTAAATTGAAAGATATACGATCGTAACTTCGAAAAGTAAATAATGAATTTCGAAGGACACTATTTTTTATTTCGCTTTGAACACTATTTTTTAAATTTTTTAGCACTTTATAATGGACTACTGTGTCCGTGCAAGTTTTTGAATTAAACATCAGTGACAGAAAAGTTGCAAAAGATATAGGAAACGAAAAAGAAAGTGTAACTTTAGTACACAACTTTAGTACTTAAGGCAGACTTGTACTTATATACTGTGCATGCGCAACTGTAGAATTTTAATTTAAAATTACGGCTAATTAATAAATTATCTGAACAAACGAATGGATGATAACAAATATGTGGCCAAATATCTTTCATTTTAAAAAAAAGATTGGTTTAATTTGATGCAGTAGTTTCTTCTCACGGACTGTCGAAAGAAAACGCTTAGCGTTTTAAATATATAGATGCTACAAGTTAAAAATATACATTTTATTTAAAACTTCTTGGTACTTCTGGGCTGTATTTCCCAAGTCAATCATCAGAGAATATTTTAATAACTAATTGCTGTTTGCAAAGTGAATTGAAAACGAAGTTAGGTTTTGTATATATATATAAACAATTATTTATTAAAAATTCCATGATGATGGCCTTGGTAAATGCAGCCCAAATGTACTAAGATGTTTTTAATAAAATGTATATTTTTGACTTGTAACATCCCTTTTATTATTTTAGTCACCTTTTAAGTTAAACAATGAGATTTTAAAAGTCCGTGTTGTATATTTTAATATTGCATCTTTTGTGAAATGAGTTGCGTTAGTCTTATTTTATCGGGTATTTAAGGAGTGTTTGTTCTTGGTTTTATGTTTTAATTTATAGTGTTTCTTGAATTTCTAAAGATTTTCTAAAACGTGTCACTTGAATTAAAACTTTAAAGCAATGTGAGAGGTTTGAAGAGTTTAAAAAAAATCTTGAAATGAATATACAGGAAATTAAACATTTATTAGGCATTGACAGAAATTAAAATATGAGTAATGTAAAGTTAATAGTGTCATAGTATTTAAAGACACAGGCGGTTGTTCGTAACATAGAGATACGGACGACGCACTCTATGTGTCAAGCCTAAATAACAACATTCAATGATATCCGAGCTCAATGTAATGCCCAGTAGTTGTACAAAAGTAATATTTTTTTTTTCCAAAATGTAATTAAATCGAAACTAATATAACATGGAGGGTCTGTTGTAAAATAACGACACGAGTGTCATTCTCTATGCGTTTACGCCTTTTTTTAATATGTTTAATATTAACTTATGATGCTTAAGAAGACTAGTGCCTGATGTCAGTTAATAGTACAAAAGTACCAAACATCACATTTATAAATAAATTTTATCTAAGAAAGAAAATAGAATGCATTGCAAAAATACAGAGGCGGTATATTCCGAACACCAGGTATGCTTATTAATTAAATTAATGGAACAGGGCAGAAAAATGTGCTATCCTCAGCTTTAAACATTGGTTGAACGTTAAAGACATTGGGGAAGACAGGAATGACAGGAATGACCACCCCGGGAACCGAGCTTTCGCTTTAGAGTATAAGTGCAATCCCGGGGGGAGACTCAAATCCACTGCATATGGTAAGATACATTAACAATGAAAATATTTTTAAAACAGTTAATAACATACAGAAAAATAAATTCAGTGTTTCTGTTTTTGACTCTGAAACTCACAAGAAGTGTCATCAGTACATACATTGACAGCAATTGCACTATGTTGTATACATGCATAAACAATTACAAGACATGTTTTTTGAATATTAGAGCTGAAAAACTTTAAGTGAAATGCATATGCTGATAAATATAATAAAAATACTAAATAAACAAACAAAAGGAAATAAGACAAATATTTACATTATGTACAAAACAGGGGCTCCTGTCTCAAATGGGAGCAGAAAACAACGAGTTTGCTCAGCTAGCTCAGAAAGGGAGGGGATTGGTAAATATAAATTCGTTGTCTTCTAAAAATTTCATACAATCCGCTATACGTTGCAGGAGAACTGGACGGTCGAGCAGGTAAGTTAGACAGTCAGGTAGTGTCATCTCTTGTGGCTTTTTTACGTGATAGTGGGACATTAATGTGCAATGTAAAATATAGTGTAATGATGTTGATAAGGATCCACAAATGCAAATAGTTGAGTCTCGTTTATTTATGGTATATAAGTGTTGTTGGAAGGGTCCATGATTTGTGAGAAAGAGATACAGGTATCTGTTACTTATGAAAATGTTTTGTGAAACCTAAGGTATGAAGTCACGCGTGTATTGACCCACCTGCACTGTAGACCAACGTTGTTGCCATCGGTGTAGCATTTGTTTTTTGAGTTCTAATTTCAATGTTGATTGTGGGAATGGAAGAAATGTTAGTGGTAAAGTTAAATCATCGACTGCCGACCTCGTCAGCTGATCGACCAGTTCGTTGCCCGTTATAGCAGAATGTCCTTTAACCCAATTAAAGAAGAACGATTTTTCTGAGGACTGAAGGAGTAAGGTTATGTCTAGAACTAAGTGATTATTGTTATCAAATTTTGAAAGGGCCATTAGACCTGATAAACTGTCTGATGAAATTAAGTATTGGGAGTCATAGTCCTCTTCTGCCCAACGAATCGCCTCCTTCATTGCAAAGTGCTCCGCCTAAAAGAAGAGTTCCCGGATCAAGCCTGGCGCACCAGGAAAAAAGTGTGAGTTTTGCCTATAAACACAAAAAGCTTCGGGAAGTGTATAAATGAAACGCAACTATTAATCTTGTAATTATTTTAGAATTCATAATGATTTTTTTCACTCAATATAGCGCCCGTGTCTTTAAAGGTTAAGAAAATTTCGTGAATTAAAAACTGCGAAATGCCCTTTTATCAAATAGCACCAAAATTATGTTACAATTCAAAAATAAATATTTATATTTAATGAACATATAAAAGTATTTTTAAAGTAAAGTCTCGTTTTATAGTTATAATTATTTTTTAACATAGATTATTTCAATGAAGAATCTTACGAGGAACTAGAATACGAAATTTCTCAAACTTTAAAAAGGACATTTGAAATCAATAAAAACTAAAATGTAGTACGTTTAATATTAATTAATTAATTGTTTAAATTTCATTTCCACGTTATTGATATTTACTTCTTGTCATACTAACACAGACGAAAATATATAGCTACAGGGTTTGCAGCGTTCCTAAAATTTTCGCACTTTGCTACCACAAAATTAAAACGATAATCTTTGTTGTATAATTCTATTATAGATGTTAAAGGAATCTACCACGAAGAATTCTTATTTAAAATACTGGTAGCAAAGAGCGAACATTTTAGGAACGGTGCGAGTCCTGTAGCTATCCACCTTTCCGACAAATTCTTCTTTATCTAAATAAGTATGTTAAAAAAATACATATATGTAAAAGTTTTTATAGCTGGCACTGATTTTTGGATACATTTTCCAATAATTTGTATGGTTTATTAATAAGTTTTTTCAACTCAGAAGGTAGTTTTTTCCGATGGTTAAGCCTGGCCTAAGATGGCCTAAAGCAATTTTCATGTTTAACAACCCTGTTTACGTAAAGAAAATGATAAATTAACGGGATTAACATTTAAATTTATAATATTTAGTTTATCCTAAATGTATAACTTCAATTACGAAGCCTAAAATGTTTAATTGAGATTTGATGGTATCCTAAAAGCGATTTGCAAATTTTCGAAATTTTATTAACTCCTTGAATGGCGGTGGTTCATCTTTGGATCACTTAATTTTAATTCCTAAAAGCCACATTGGCACCAGGATTTTGGAATGAAAAAATTCCTTTTCTCAAGTACGCGAAGAAAAGCTTTTACTAATTTTCAAATAAATTTCTTTTTAAATTCCGATGTCAGTCAATGATTTCAGCATTTTAAGCATAGATGTACTTTTCCCCTGAAAGGGTTAATACACTATAAAAATTATCCGGAATCATTTCCGAAAATCTGCGGCATTTTGTTATAAAGGATTCCTTAAGGGGACAGTCCCCCTTCAACCGGTCAAAAATACTAGAAAACCGATTCAATTTCCATACCTTTTCACAAACTAACTAATAAAGCAAATTCAATGAAATTTTTTGGGTTGTTAAGTACAACTTTACTTGTTACAATAAATAAAACAGATTGATGAAAAATATTTAAATTAATTAGGAAAACTTAATTAGGTAACCTACTGTTTTTTGTTTTCATAATTACTATATATCACTGCGCGCATGATATCTCGTGTTCATTTTAATTTATTAACTTTAAACAGATGTTAATTTAAAGATAATACTTTGCTGAACATAATGAACTAAAATCTTTTAATTATCTTTATTTATAATATTTATAATTAATAATAAAATTGAAATAAGAAAATCTGTAAAATTTCTCGCATATTTTTTGTAATAAAAATTTTATTATTTAAGATAATTCTAAGATTTTAGTTTATTTTATGCAGAAGTGTAATACTGATGCACTCCAAAAATTTCAACTCATTATCTTTACTAGTTTTTGAGAAATCATGCGCGCAGTGATATATGGCAATTACGAAAACAAAAAAACAGTAGGTTACTTAATTACGTTTTCCCAATTAATTTAAATATTTTTCATCAATCTGCTTTGTTTATTGTAACAAGTAAAGATTTATTTAACAATTAAAAAAATTTCATTGAATTTGCTTTATTAGTTAGTTTGTGAAAATGTATGGAAATGGAATTAGTATTCTAGCATTTTTGACCGGTTGAAGGGGAACTGTCCCCGTAAAGAATTGTTACTGTATACTTACGTTCGCGGTAATATTATATTTTCATAGATTAAGAAATATTTATCATTTTCAGACTGCAAGCTTTTCTTGGAGTAAATCTATTATATATGAATGTTAGAAAAAAAATCGCATGTTTCTAAAACCCAGTACTTTGGCAAAGAAAAAAGGACACAAAAGAAGTTCCTACCTTACATTATTTTTAATACTTCAGATTTCATGTCTACATATATCAAAATACTATTAGATATTTTTATGCGAGACAACAGATTCAATGGATAACGAAACAAGTATTCTTCATTACAAAGGCATCTGATGTCTTCCTTAACTATCCTAGAAAGCTTTGAAAAGATTTATGTTATCCATTACATCGCAAGGAAAAGAAGTAAACTAGATAACATGGAACCTTTTATCCATCATCCAATCAATCAAATGAAGAAAGATAGAGAGGTTGAAGAACTTGGAGCTTTCACTATTTTTGATATCTTTTCTTACAATCTAGAAAATCATATATGGATGAAAAAAGAAAAAAAAAAAACGTTTTTTCTTTCATTTGTCTGTAAATTTGTTTTCTGTCAGCATGTTTTCTTTGAATAACATTTTTTTTTTAAATTTCAAATTAAAAAAGCACATATTTTAAATTATTTTTGTTAATATGAAATTTCTAATTAAGGAAACAATGTGAAAATTAAATTCAGATTTTTTAATGCACTTTTTAAATGTTAAAAAATTTACAAGCTTTTGAACTTTTTTTGTAATAATCATGGAAATCTATGAAATATGATACTTCTAAAATACAGTTTACAGGTCACATTTTTACATTTTACAGGTTTACATTTTTTCAGTCTTAGAAATAAATGCAGAATTTGATGGAATCCGAACTTCAGATTATTTTGCTGTGAATTCGCAACAAAATCAACCTTAATTCACATTTTCCTTTGCTAATTTGTTTCAAAAGACAGTTGTAATAATATTAAATTAAAAAACAAATTTACTGACTATTTGGATGACAAAAAGCGCATCATTGCAGTACGGTTACAGTATATTGTTTATCAGAAAATCATCTGAAGTAGCTATATAAAGCTGCACAAAACCTTAGCTATACAAATTCCGCTGGAGGGATTAAGAGGATGAGATACATAATCTTTTGATAGCTGTCATATTTAAGGAGTTAACTTAAGTACAATACGATACAAATATTGCCAGCTTTATTATTATCTTATTCGTTCAATTAGTAACTGAAATAAATGAATCTTTTTCACAACTAGTTTTATCATTAGTTTGAAAATTGAATAAATACTCTTTTCCTGTTCTTGGCTACACGTGTAAGACCTAATTCACTTTCAAAAAGGGCGGATTGTGCGACATGCGATAACTCGAAATATCATATCCTTCAAACTATTTTCCAGTGGATTAACATGGAAAATACAATAGTTGCGTAAAATTAACAGCACAATGTGCTGACAATTTGGACGCAATTTTACAGCAAGAACTGCTGGCGTCCAAAAAAAAAAAAAAAAAAAAAAAAAATGTGTGCTGTAAAAAAATGCGTCCAAATTGTCAGCACATTGTGCTGTTAATTTTACGCAACTACTGTATTTTCCATGTTAATATAGTCAGGAAACCAAATAAAGATACAGCACATTCACTGTGATCGAGTTTGTTCTGGCAAATCTACAGTGTTTTTTTTTTTTTTTTTTTTTTTTTTTTTTACAGTGAAAACTCAACGAGTTATGATACATTGAATGTTATACAATTTCTACACTTTCAGGAACTACAACATCCTGTGGTCATTTTTAATTTCAGAAATTTTGAAATTTCGTAAAATTCATTATTATAACAAAATGAATTTCAGTCGTAGAAGAATGAAAAGTTGAGTCTATTACTTACCCGTACATGAAGAATAAGTTTCCAGATATAACTAAAGAATTCAGAGATCGTAAAGAAAAAAAAAGAAAAAGAAGCTAAAAGTATTACATAAACATAATCTAAAATCTGTTATATATTTTTTATTTTTTTATTTAAATTCCCTGCGTGTCTACGACAGATGAAATATTGCTTAAACTTAAATTTTTGGGGGAACACACTGTGTGTCATACATAATGTTAAAAAAGATAATAAAATAGTTGTTTTATAATTTGTTTTTCTGGAAAACATATAATAATTTTTAGTATACGAAATCAAGGAACTATTGCACTTTCAATGATCAAATATCAGTTTATATTTTAGTTCAAAAATTATTCAAATCCTTCAGTAGTTCAGTAGTTCTTCAGTAGTAAATATAAATATTACCCTTTTTTGTGTGATATTGCAAGTGCTGTTGATCACTTACAATAAGCTGTGCTTTTATAATTATTTCAGAATGAAAAAAAAATAGCACACGGAGTACGAAACTTTTTACCATCATTCAATCAAACGTATAAGAAGGGATGAAGGGTCTATAGAATGTCAGAAGCGTTCGCCGTTTATGATATGTTTTTTTTCAATTGTACAAATCGTAAATAGCATAAAGAAGTCGTGTTCTAATAAGAAACGCAAAGAGTCTGCAGAATTTCAGATGCGTTCACCGTTCATTATATGTTTTTTTTTTTCTATTGTGCAAATCGTAAATAGCATAAAGAAGTCGTGTAATGTTTTTGAATAAAGAAATCACAGTAAAAATAATCCCCGTCGGTGTTTTTTGATAAGACATTCTTTTAATAACGCTTATACGAATCAAAGGGGAGTATTTCGCCACGGGTTGTTCTGTAAGATATATCTTTTTTTTTTAAATAAGTAATTTTTAAAATCAGTAAAAATAGAAGTTTCTTTGCAAAATTAAAACGTTTTTGAAATGTTTTGGTCATAGAAAAAAAAATGTTTTTTAGATTACAGAAAATCAACAATTTGAAATATAGTGCAGAAGAGATTAATCTTTTTTTTTCACATTTTCTTATGTTATTTTATTCTACTTTAATATTTAATGATATGGAGCCCCTCGAATTTCACCGAAAGAAAATATTTAAAAAGGAACTGCTACACTGATTTGTAACAATCGTAAATAAAATAATTGTAATAAAAATCATTCTTATTTTAGTTAGCCAAACTCTTGCAATAAATACTATTTTTAACCTAAAGTTACTTAAATACGATTTTCACAAACTTTAATTGTTCAAATTACTGAAAAATTAATTTATACTAGTATACATAATCAAGATAAGTTATTATGATAAAGTTATCAATTGAGGTATTTTGCTTAGTATTATGGCTCGAAAAAAAAAAAAAAAAAAAAAAAAAAAAAAAACAGCAAAATGAGTTTACTTATTGAATTCCCCCCTCCCCCTTGAAATCTAAACGTGACATCATTTTCACTATCGCAAAATTTGTATATGCAACACTCATATACACATTCACCATTCAAAAATATTTGTACCGCGCAATGAGGTGTTTACATATATTTCCAAACTTCAAGTCATGCTTATCAGCTGCAATTTTGCAGGTGGGCATTCGTGCTCTTGACCTGATGTTCTAATTTCATTACCAGCGGGAATTTGATATCGTTTCCTTTTAAATTTCACGTCATTTTCACTCATGAAAGCATTTTGCGTCGTAGCTCAATCTCAGTATCAGAAAAAGGAAAAACATATTGAACTGTAACAGCTTTATGAGAAAAGATTGGTGTATTAAACATGGCTTTATGTTTGTTTCATTTAAAATAATATTTTGAATTGTAAGGTGAAAATTGCAGGAATAACTACAAATACATCCCATTATTTCTTTTTCTCTTCAAGAATGGAAGTAAATCAATTGCTACCATTTTGGAGAATTAAAAAAAAAACATTTAAAATTAAAAGTAAAATATAATAATTGGAATATTTAAAAAATCGCCCGCATGGGCACATCTCCAAACAAATAATTTATATTAAAAAATTCTAATAATTTGAAAAAAATTGTATCTTTGGAAAGATCCAGTTAAAACTCAGGACAGGCGACTAGAAAACAGTCCGTGTTTTAAATATACAGATTTGCGACATACAAACCTGATTAAATTTGCAATTTTTTTGCAGAATATTCAAATACATTTTATAACCATATATACAATTATACATAAAACATTCAAAAGATATAAATAACAATTAATTCATAGCGTTCTGAAAATAACAGGTATATTTATTTACGTCACAATTTATACTTTGTTAGATGTGAAAATCCTGTTCTGCATGCCTCTGTGATATAATATCTATGTTGATTATTAGAAAAGACATTCGTTACCTTTTTAAAAATATTTTAGAAAGATTTACGTTATCTAGTAAATCCCAAGAAAAACAAATATGTGATATAGCATGCTACATTTCATATATCTTTTAATCAATAAAATAAAGGAAGAAGGAGTAGTTGCAGAGAATGTAGAGCTCCATATATGATTTCACCTAATCATCCGTATTCTATGTTGAATACAGAATTCTTTTGCATTTAGATTTTTTTTTTCATGAAACATGAATAAGGCAAAAATTTTACATAACATTTATTTTTGGAAGAAATCTAATTATATTTGAAAGTTTTGGAAATATTTATAATATTTATTTTACGTGTATATTTTTTTATTGTAAATAAAGAGTTTTACTTACGATGTTTAGATAATTAGACATAGGGCTATGTTTTTAATTGTCTCAGTGTAAGGAATATTCTTTCCGGAGTGGCTGTTGAAACTGGAAGCGTTGATCGAACTTTTAACTATTTCTTGATGTTGAGTGAAACAGCCGTAATACAACTTGAAAAGTGGTCTATTGTGGTGCTTGGTCTTTCTTCTTCTTTCTAATGTCAGCAGACAAAGTAAAAAGTATGTGTCGTTCACGATTCACATGAACATTAAGTTCGATGAAACATTTTCGATGAAAAGACGAACATTACAGTTCAAGAGCCGACAGCACAAAAACCTATGTTATCAAGCACAAGAAAAAAACTTTATTTTATGGAAGAGTAGAAGTAGGGCAATCTAATGATCCATGTCTGCCAGAAGTGAAGCGGTGCATAAGCCAAAAATTAATACCAACTGTAGTTCGCTCGAAGGTTTATCATTGTGTTTGTCCTACAACTATCCTCCATGTTTTCATACCTTTTTTGTAGGACAAACACAATGATAAATCTACGAGTCAGCAAATGGTCGTATTAATTTTTGGCTTATGCACCACTTCACTGCCGGCAGACATGGATCATTAGATTGCTCTACTTCTACGCTTCAACAAAATAAAGATTTATTTCTTGTGCTTGATAACATAGGTTTTTATGATGTCGGCTCTTGGACTATTAAGCTCGAAGCGGCTGCGGTTATTTCGATAGTCTCAGGGCCCCGAGTTCAACATTTTACACTTTTAAATATTATTTACTTGACGAATTTCCCTTTTAAATTTGCCCGGTTTCGTGTTTTTCAATTTTATTTTCTTCCTGTCTTCCACTAGAGAGACTGGGCACAAAGGACGTAAGTGGGGACACGATGAAGACCGCGAAGTGGAGACGATGGAAATTATAAAATAATTTTAATATTATATTTTTTCTTTCTTCTTTTTAAAGAAGAATGTATTATAATCTAGATATTTTTCAGCTATCGGTTTTCGCAGAATTACATGATTTTAGGTTCCAGCGATACAAAAAACATGTTTATAAAAATATATGTCTGACCTTACGTATATCCGTACGTCCGTGTGTATTTATGTCCGCTTTTTATCATCGAAAAGTGCATAAAGTTCAGAAAATAATATTTTTTTTTTGTGTTTGTTTTTGGCAATGGGCAGCAGGTCCTCCTTGAATTTGGAAATATTCCACAGGAAAGAGGGAGCAGTAATAGCGATTATTGTGCCATTTTGATTATTGTAACATTGAAAAGTGTGTTAAGTTATGCAAAGAATTGAACCATATTTTTATGTACGTTTTTGGCTATGATAATCCATATCTGTAGGTCCTCCTTGAATTTGAAAATATTCAGCCGGAATGGGCACTGTAATAGCGATTTTTGTGCCACGTTCATTATTGTACATCAGAATGTGTATCAAGATATGCCTAGATTGCACCATATTCCATATATTTGTCTTTGGCTATGGCAAACAGGTCTTCGTTGAATTTGGAAATATTTCGTCGGAAGAGAGCGATGTAATAGCAATTTTTCTTGATTTTTATAGTTTTGTTCTGCATCGGCATACGTTTGTTCATATCGTCGGTACCATGTGAAAATAGCCACTTTTCAGGAGGGCAAAAAAACTGTTTTAATTGTGGATTCAAAATCAGCGCCAAACTGCAGTAAACAATTATTATATTTTCCCGGTGCTGTTTTATATCCTATTTAAGCATGCTATTGAGATAAATCATTTGAATAATTTTACTCGCCAAAAAATCACATTGGATAGTTTGATATGGTATGCATATTTTTACGTTTTCAACTTCGTTGAACTTTTCAGCTTCAAACTATCCAATATGACACATTGGATAGTTTGACTTGTAAAAATCCTGTGCTTTTCCCAGGTTCGCCATTCAATTGTAGCGAATATGCCATATTGGATAGTTTGAGTTGTACAAATTTTGTGCTTTTTCCAGATTCGCCGTTTCATAATAGCAAATGTGTCGTATTCAATAATTTAATTTGTAAAAATTTTGGTATTTACATACTCAATATCAAATTCTTAAGAATTGTCTTTAATAATTTTTATAACGAATATACAGTAGATTAATAAATAAAAAACCTTATTTTTAAGCATTCTGTTAATTTTATAAAACATAAGGAAACAAAAATATCTCAAATAATGCGGTGGGCAACAACGGGCACTTCATACCCGTCATTATAAGTAGTAATCTTCCCACTAATTTTTCTAAGAAACTCATGGGCCGCTTTCTACCACTATTTTCGAATAGAAATCTTTGATTTATTTAATCCCCGGGTTAAAAAAAGTAACAAATGATTTTGAAGAAAATTGGGAAGAAATTTATAATAGGCTCTTTTAATGCAATAATTGCAAATGTTCTCCCGAACGTGGGGGATGATAAAAGGATAATCCCTTTTTTCAAGACTTTCTTGACCATTAAAAAGTTGTTATGACATTTGCTTTACTTTTCTGTCGTCTAACCGTGCTCTAACTCTCGTAAATATACTCGTATTGCCATATAATTTATTTATATTTTTCATGTTTACTACGGCATGTCCGGTGAAAACGGAGCGTGTATCATTTATAGGTCTTTTTCAGGGACACTAAAAAACATCCCGTTGCATTACTCTTAATGGAGAAAGAAATGTTTGTGGTTTAGTTTAATTATGTTACACTATTTCAAACATAATGAAATTTATATACATTATTGTGGTGCACAGCAACATGCCTACGTTAGAATATTACGTGTTCAGCAGTTATCGTTCATTTACAGGAGCACACAAGAAATTTCTGTTAAAGTGCAGTCTATTAGCGATAATTGCTGGAATTGCGTTTTATATTATGGTGTGCGTTTTCAAACTATGTGCATACTATGTGATATATATATAAATTCTATATATTGTATACAGAACTACCTAAAATAATTCGTTACCATTAATAAGTATGATTCTGAACTGCTTAAACGTAGTTTTTAATTGTGTTATGCATTTCAAAGCTGAACTATATAGATAGTATATGAGATGTTTGTGGAATATAAGTAAAATCATATACCGGGCCATGCGAAAAACTAGAAACAATTATGGATGATAATTTTTGGAAGTGTCATTTTAGTAGTTTTAAGCGTTATTTTGCTTGCGTTGAATTTTTAGCTTATTATGTGGCATGTATAAAATGAGTAGGTAATATACAGGGTTGCCCAAAAGAATTCAGTTATGCCCGTCTACTGGTAGAAAATACTGAATGTGAATTTTCAACCTATTATACTTTTTGACACTTTCCAACAAGATTGAAAAGTGTTTATGAATTCAGTTTGTCTGTCCACGCTCTAACTCACGTAAATATACTCGTATTTTCATGCAATTGAAAAATATTAATGGTGCTTACAATGGCATTTTAGGTAATGCATATGAAGTGTGTAACATTAATAATTCATTTACAGAGGCACTCAAAAGATTTCCTTCATATTATGATATATGGGGAAAAATCGTTTGGAGGATATTTTAATGACATTACGCTATTTCAAATGAATTAAAACTGATATGAATCCCTGATTTTCATTACAAGGAGATTACGACAAAATAGGGCATGCATTCATAACATTTGTCGTTCATTTACAGGGACACACAAAATAAATGTGATACAGTACTGTCTTTGAGCAATAATTGTTTTAAGTGCGTTTTTGAATTTCGGTATGCGCTTTCAAATTTAACTATTGTTTTGTATATTGTATAAAAATTCTATACCTCGCATACAGGGCTGCATAAAAGAATTCACAAAAAAGAATTACCATCAAAGACAGAAAATATACTCGAATCATTTTGGATAGCCCTGTAAATGATCTATAGATTTATATATTATCTAGGTAGTATGCGGAAAATTAGTTTAATTAGAAAACGCGTAACGCAATTTACACTTTCAACCTTCAGCAATTTCCACCAATAAATGGAAATATACTCGAACTTCTTGTTTAGACCTGTATATTATCTGCGGATTTTTATACATGTTACGTAATATGGTAAAATATAATTCAGGCAAAAAAATTTTATAAACACACTTCCATAAATTACCTGTCACAGTCTAAATGCCTTCAGTTTATTGCGTAGCACTGCATATTAGTAATTTCTATTAACATATTTTAGCATATTAAAAAGAAATAAAAGACCGAAATTGCATAACTCAATTAGAAACCTCCTTTAAGAAATTCACTCCTATACTAAGTAATGGTTACAAATTCTTTTGTACAGCCTTGTGTATGATCTATAAAATTTATGCGCACCACGTAATGTTCAAATAGTTAAAAATGCATACTATAATTGAAAACGCACTTCAAGCAACTATCGCTAATAGACAGCAGCGTAACCGAAATTTTTTGTGTGTCCCTGTAAATTAACAATAACTATCATACATGTCGTATTATACAATAAATAACTTGTAATGTAAATCATTTATGGATGTCAATTTCACTTTGGAATAATTTAACACTATTAAAATATGTTTCAAACATTTTTTTACTATAAAACATTATACAACAAAATTCATTTGTGTGAACCTGTAAATAATAATAAATGGCTTGCACATGATATTGTACATAAAACATGTTTTTATACACTTGATAAATCCATATTAATTTCATTATGTTTTAAATATCGTAACATCATTAAAAGATACCGCTCTTTTTCCCTATTGAGTATAATGTAACGGGATTCTTGTGAGAGCCCCTGTAAATGAACTAAAGATTCTCACATTCCATTAACAATAGAAACCGTATGCTATAGTAAGCATCAAAAACATATGTGAATTTTGTTAAATTTCAATCCATATATAAAACAGTTTTGTCTTCTTGGTAAAAAAACTATTTTCATATTGGATAGTTTGACATGGTACGGATGCTTAGAAAAAGAAAAATATCCAAACATTTGCGGAAGAGGATCGAATATTACACATTGGACAGTTTGATATTGTAAATTTTTTAAAAAAAGTGCATATTGGATACCTTGAAATAGTCATTATCCAAGTTTCTAAGCCAGCTAGAGACGTGGCGATTTTAATTAGTAAGTATCATGCAAAATGCAACAAAATGGCACAAAATATGAAAAATGCATTTTTTCACATTGGATAGTTTGACATTCTGGCGACGATATATTTGTTCATGCAGTGATGCGGCGGCCAATTCGTATACGGCTAACCCGGCAATTCTCACGTAGCTGATGTACAACAGAATAACGAAGAATATATATTTTAATAAGTATTATGATCGAGATTAACTCGTTTTTACTCCGATTAATAAAATGAAGCAGAAACTCAAGATGAATATCAAAGTTGGTGTAGTTTTAACACATAAGTATTAACAGGTGTATCAACATTATTAATATGTATGAGAAATTGGAATGTTTTGGGATTTTTACATGTGACTAGATTAAAAGTGAATACGTTTAGCGAATTATGCTAGTTTTATGGAATTGTAGTAGAGTACCTTTATAAAAGAGCGACCAAATTCGGACAACAATATTTGTTTGTTCGAGAGGATTGTGGACAAAACCTTAACATTATTTCAAAATATTAATGTGTTATGTTAAAATTGGCAAGTTATTTATTACTTGGCGCAATTATCGTTAGCTAATATTTAACTGTTTAACATTATGAATTGCAATTTACAATATTTACATTATTTCATTCATTCATATTATTTTGAAATTCGGAAAATGGATTTTCACACGACTTAATAATATTGCAATCTTCCGGGGCAATTTCATAATCAGATATATGTGGAGGTAATTTCATAAATATTACGTAACATACATTTTTAAAGATAAATTAAAGTGAAAATCATTAAATAGAATTATAGCAACTAAATAAAGCCAATATATTTGTTCACCAGTTTAGTTACAAGATAATATGGTATGCATGTATTTAAATGTATTTTTTCTTTCTTCTAAATTTTAATGGGAATATGGGAGTAAAAATGCATAATAATACCAATATATTCCTTTCTATTCTTTTTTCCAGAGCAATAAAATAATTTCGCATCATTACATTAATTTACAATAGTTTTTACATGGCACTCGGGGACTGCACTTCCATATTGCTTTTTTTTATGTCATAGCAGTTTTTTTATAAGTGTCGTTTTAGATTTGTTGCTTGGCGGGATGCTTTACAACGAGATTACTCTTTATGGAAGTGTTCCTTTTACATTTCCCCCCCCCCCCCCCCTAAAACCTTTCTTCAAATTAATGTTTTCTTTAGTTTTTGATTATTATTTGATTTTCATTCTTCGAATGTAGATCCTAAACTGCAGTTTTTCAAAAAGGAGGTAGGGATACGGTGAATATTTTTGGTTTGGTGTATTTTTATGTGATATGGCAAAATTGTTAGGTTTAAAAATTAATACGTAATTTGACAAAATGTATTAAAGAATAAAAATAATTTTAAATGGAACTTTATATAAAAATACACGGTTTACATAAATGAATATCTCAAAACTCCAGGGCTATTAAAAGAAAACAAAAATAAGTACAACCTTGTTGTTGATTGGAAATAATAACAGT
The DNA here is from genome assembly GCA_963932465.1 of Maratus speciosus. Classification (NCBI taxonomy): domain Eukaryota; kingdom Metazoa; phylum Arthropoda; class Arachnida; order Araneae; family Salticidae; genus Maratus; species Maratus speciosus. Next base: position 331,623,500 of record OZ010795.1, read on the forward strand.
TGAAAGTTTAAATTCAACACAGTTATAAGTGTTCAATGCAAGCACTTCCAGAAACACGAACGATATCGAGGCGGTAGGATAACTCATCCCACAGTTTTTTCATCATGCACGGTGTTATTCGTTGATAAACTTCAGAAATGTGCGTGCTAAGTTCGTCAACGCCAGTTGGTAGCGATGGAAGAAACGCGTGATCTGTGATGAGGCCAAAAAAAAAATCATGCTGAGAAAAGTGTGGGATGAGTTATCGTATAGCCTCCGATATTGTTCCTGTTTCTTGAGGGGTTCACATTGAACATTTATAAATGTGTTGCATTTAAATTTTTAACTGTTATTTTTATTCCTGATACACAACAAAACTTTACTTTTCGTTAGTTTCCTTTTAACCCTTTAGTGCGCAGCATTGCATATATGCAAACAGCACTGTATTGAATCAAATAGATTTTTTTATTTGTAGATACCTAATTCATGCCAAAAAATCAAAATAGCAGTATTTGCTTTAATGAATAATAGACATTCCGTATTAAAATAAAGCGAAATTAACCATTGAAACTTTCTGGTGTAAAGTCGGATTATCTGAACAATTTAATTTCTAGAATGTATTTTATCATTGGAATTAAAGGATTAAAGGCTAATTTTATAAAATAAATAATTATTTAAAATAAGGTATTTGGAGATATACCTATTAAAACATTTACTAATTTGCAATATTGTAGCTTAAAACATCCACAAGACACTAGTTTTTAGTAGTATTGCAGATGTGCAACCGAAGAAAATATTGACGTATTATATGAGAAATGTATCTCTGGTATTTTTCATTATTGCTCCTGTGTAATAAACCTTCCAGAGAATCATATATAATTTTTTCGAAACAAAATAAAAAATCGCGCATTTAAGGGTTAATATCCCTGTAAAGTTGGGATATTCATTTATTTATTCTCTGTATTTACACATTTATTTTAAATAAGAGGCAATTTTATTTACTTGCTTGAAAATAAAATAATGTTATTAATTGAATTTATTTTCCTTGAATTAGTAGATCTGTTTAAAGTGTGTTTATTTGTATTTCGGATGTAGTCTTTCTAGAATGCGTCGAATTTCGAGTTAAAATGTTCATGCAATATATGATGCTATTGTTATACACTGGCCAGGTAAATATATTTTTTAAATATAAATCTTTTTAGAAAGATAATGACTTTTGAAACCGCTTCATTTTCACAAAAAAAAATGCAAATTACTTTTTACGCTATTTATTTCTTTAAAACATTTTATTTCTGTAATATTTAAATGTAAATATTTTTAGTGAAAAAAAAAAAAATATAAGCTTTGAAATTAGTAAACACATGTTCTTATGTTATTGTATTTCAATTTTAAATATAATACGAGATATTTAAATCGGATCTACTAGAACTTTAATTATAATCTATAACATGTTTTTAAGTCCTAACATTTATTATAGTTATTATATAATTATTATTAATTTTTGTCACACAAAAAAATGATGCACTGTAAAAAAAAAATCCGCAACGTTCCTGGAAAAAAATGGGCAGCTGAGTTGCCCATTATTTCCAAGAAACATTTCTTGAAAATGACTGGAACTTTACTGAATATGTTAAAAACATTCTACAGAAATGCCAGTAAGTTTCCTGCGAAATACCAGGAATATTTCTGTTGACAGCAAAACATTACTGACATTTCACAGCATGCGGGATCCGCAGGCGATTTTTACATTTCCAGTTGACAATCTTCGCTTCATTATCATTATTTGTTGGAATGAAAAAATATTTTGAGATTGACATCAGAATTATTATTTATAATTTACACGAAAAAATTTTCAGTTAAAATTCAATAAAGTAAATATATATATGATATATTGTTTCCGAACTTTGCTTAAAATATAAAAATATATAAATGTAAATAATAATTAGAAAAAAATCTAGACATAAAATATTTTGGATTTTCGCCAGTAATTATGTTAGTTTACAAGTTAGATAGAATACATATAAATTTTCATGAAAAAAAAAAATCCTAAACGTAATTGTATATTTTTCCGAAAAAAAAAAAAAAAATTCAAATTTGCAGCAATTCAAAGTGTCAAATATATATCAAATTTAAATCAAATTGTAAAGTGTTAAAATATAAAATTAATTAAAAAAGAAAAAAGAAAAGTCAAGAGGTAGCATCGAACTCGGAACGTACGGGTAGCGTGCGAGCCTTCTGCGTCCACACCACGAAAGACACGTTGATAGCTGCAAACTAATGGGTATTTGAAACGTATGCTAAACCTCGGCATCTAATTTCTGAAAATCTAAGGCCCACTTGAAGAAATCCTTTCACAAGAATAATTTGAGATAAGAACTCTAAAACATACTTTAAATTAATAAAAATCGGCGAGAATAATGTTTGATGGTCCCCTGGTTAATGGAGATCCAAGTAATAGGTGTATTTTTTTTACACGATCTGATCGTTAAACACTCCACAGACAAGTACGAGAGATAATCTCTTAGCGATGTCACAGAGGTATTGCACGTTCATCTAAATGGTCTTGACAATAGAGACGTAAAGGATTATGTCGTCTATTGATTTATTTGCATTCCATATTGATTTTTTTACATTCATTTAAGGAATTCGTTTTCAACACTCACGCCGCAGCGTTTTGCTGTTTCCAACATTTGTTCAGGAACGTTTCAGATAAGAAAACCAGAATTTCACAGGAAAGAGCTAAATTATTCTGAAAACCTGAGAAAAGGCGAAACGTTCCAGGATTTTACATGGAACGTTACCATTTTTTTTTACAGTGCGCACAATAATGGATAGTATGTGAATGCACAAAATTTTTGAAGCTTAGAATTTATTTTTTTGTGTGTTAGATTTTTGTGATTCGCTTTTTAATTCTAATATAAGATATGTTGTATAATTAATGAAACCGTTTTCCAATAAAATAAATAAAAAAATACTGCTTTACACTCTTTTCATACAGTATTAATATATACTGGGTGGTCCATCTGTTGGTTCTTTTTTGAACTGCGAATATTTCACAGGCTATTTGTGTCATGTGTCATGCATGTATGAATTGTCAAGTGTATGCCATTTGTAATTGAAGAGCTAAGTGGAAGAACATGTTAAGTAACAAAAATTACATTTGAAGAAATTTGATGTGAAAGTTTTTGTTGTCCATTTTAATGATTTATTTTCGGTTTGATGCCATGTGTTTAAAATATTAACAAGTGTGGTACTTAACTCTATCAAAGAAAACTTATTCATATTTAATTTTTAAATATTAAAAAATATTAATATTATTTACATTATTAAATAATAAAATATTAAATATTATTGAATAATGTCTTAAATCTTGAAGGATAAATAGAATTTTGGTATTTTAGCTTTACCATGTGATGGAATACCCGATAACGCCTTCGTAAAAAAGATAAAATAATTTTTAAGAAAATGTAGCATAACATGTTCTTCCACTCAGATCTTCAATTATGGAATCGTTGATAACACAAAAACACTGCAACGGCACGCACTGCTCGCCAAACCATCACTTATTGAACGAGTAATTTCAAGAAATTCTGGTGAATTGGCCGCCAAGATCGTGCGATTTAACCCAAATGGATGATTTTCTTTTTTTTTTTGGAGGGGGGGGGGGGTTGAAATGTAAATTGCACACCATAATGACCCCGGTTCAATCCAAGACTGCAAACGTAACATCCTGGTTGAAATTTTGGTTCATGGATCCGCTCATTCTAGGAGAAGTCATCGAAAGTTCGGAAAATGGCATGTAATTGGAGCCGCGGTGGCTACATGTGCGATATTGTATTCCATACATAAATGGCATAGTCCTACCTTCCATGCTGAATAAACAATTTTGATTTTCACTTCTAAAAAATGCGTTTTCTTTCATAATAAAAAAAGAACCAACAGATGGACCATGGTGTACATAATATTAATTAACTTTACAAGCGTTTTTGTTTTTTATATGAAAATTTTATTTGATATTTTTGTGTAAAGAAAATTATTCAGCATAATATAAAACAACTTTCATTTATTAAAAAAACATCCAATATATCTTAACTGTACAAGAAAGTTTTGGCCAGTTTTATTTTTTAGATTGAATCTCAAGAAAAATAAATAACAGAAATACTATCTAACATTTTTTTTTTCACATTCAATCAATCTAAAAAAATGAAGTTACAAACTTTGAGTAGCGTTCGCTGTTCTTGATATGTTTTCCGCCAATCATACGATTCATACATAGAATATAGATTCGTGTTGTATGATTTTTCGAGAATTTCCCGTAAACCTGTTTTCCTGCCAAACATATAATAATTCTTATGCAAGTATAGAGAACAAATGATGAAAATCTTATACTTAATATTTCTGCGATATAAATCAATTTTTAAAGAATAAATAAATTGCGAAGAATAAAGAATAAAGGAGTTTTTTAGCAATATTTTGCGAGTTCTAAGTATCTAGAGATTAATTGGTGTCACGGTATTTTAAAAAAGTCTGATTAATATAAAAAACTATTTCAAACTGACTTCTAAAGAAAACTTAGTTTTTGTTTTCATTATTTGTGAATATTCTAATTTATGATCTAATGTGGATAGCCAAAATAATCAACCGGTATTTACAGTCTAATGTAGAACTTTAAAAACTTTATTTAATTTTTCTTAATGAATATAATATATGTTAAATTTATTAAAATTCACATTTCAGGAGTGTATATATATTTTGTCTTTGTTATTGTTAAAACAAACATGTAGCGATTTAAAATTTCCGGGGCTGATATTTGAATAACGCTCAGCTCAAATAAGCTTGTTATAAACAAGATATGTTACCCAGTAAATAAGAAATACAATTTCTAGTTCTAATCAGGTAGGGGAGACGGGGGCTAGTAGGCGCAGTTTTTAGTTATTGATTTTTATTAATTTTTTGTTTAAGTATTTTATGAAACTTTAACTGTACTTTTAAAGAACAGGCATTGGGCTATAAATACCCGGAGTTTTGAGTTTGTAGCTTTTGTAGTTTATGTTTAGCCGAAGCCTAAAGTAAAAGGAAAATTGTGCGCCAACATACCCAGTCACGGGGCAAGTTGCCTATACCTATGGGGTAAGTTGGCACACGCTTTATAAAAATTTAAATAAGACACGCAGTTAAGAGAAATCAATTTCCTTATTACCAGTAGGTTTAATCAAAGGCGTTATCGCCGTACAATGTAAATTCTAAATTATACAGACATAAAAATAATAAATAAAATATTAACATTGAGTAACTTCTATCCTACTCGTTAACATCATCAGATTTACAGTTGTCACAAATAAAAAATCGAGTGTCTCCGTTTGGGCAAGCCCCGTGTGTCCAAAATCTTGCATTGCAACCACTTTTTTCGGTGTTTGCTGTTTTTCAAGCTGCCAGCATACACCAGACACCGGGCCAACTTGCCCCGTGTTCAATGCGTCTACTAGCCCCATAATAAATTTCTTCACAAAAGGGACACGTAACCATCTAAGCATAAATAATCCAAGTAAATCACATATGGGGTAGGTACAGTTAATCATACACCAAGAAAAATTGCAAAAGTTAAATCGCAATTATTAAGATAAGTATTAGAAATTAAAAAAAGAATGAAGCAACAAAAAATTACTTATGAGCGCAAAAACAGAAAAATCGTAATAAATGTCCACTGCACGTAGGTAACGCTGCAAAACTACAATGAGGATTGTAAAACGCAAGAAAAAATGTACTCTGTCACTGGTTGCACAATCTATCCACAAACAGGCGATTTATGGGGACTGCGCCTACTTAACCCTGTAGCCAACTAGCCCCGGTCTCCCCTATATTTCAACCACGGGTTATGCTAAATGTATTTCGAGAACTTGAACCTCGAGAGCTTGAAATATAAAAGTTTTTATTTACAATTATTTAGCAAATATTTAAAATATACATTAACATTTATTAACATTTTAAGTTATATTTCTTTATATATTAATTTTTATCTGATATTCTTATTTAAACCAGAATAAAGAACGGGAGTAATATGAAATATGTGTTACTTATTAATGTGTATATTTTTTTGAACTATGATATAAAGATTTGAAAGATTTATATTATCAATTAGATCTCAAGAAAAATAAATACACGAAATACCTTTGAACCTTTTATCCATCTTTCAATCAATCAAATAGGTATAGATGAAGAAGATTTAGAATTTGAAAAACACTCGTTTTGTGTTTTTCTCATGTTTTGTTCTAATCGGTTATATCGTGTGTGTAATAAACAATTCGTATTCGAAGATTTTTCTTTAAGATAGTTGAGTAAATATGTTTTTTCGTCTTTTTTTTTTTTGTTACACATATTTTTCTTAATTCTCACACATAATCAAAACATGGTGGAAGTATGATGGAAGTTTACTGAAAATATAATGCACGTTTCAGGAAATATAACGAAAGAATTATAATTATATTATGCGTGCATATTGTTTTATTGTGTATGCAATTATTTTTAATACCTTGTCTTCGAATGCATGGTAAAATAAAAGTAATAGACTTTAAAGTGTTTTGTATGATATTTAAAAAGGAAGAATTCAGTGGAGTACTCGTAAAAAATCATAGGGTATGCGTTCTAAGCAGAGGGTATACGCTCAAGGCAGAAGGTATACCCTTGTGCATATATACTATAGCTTTCTTGAGAAACAGAGAGTATACGCATACGAAAACCCTAAAGAGCGTTGGAACGGTACATGTATCGCAAGAAACGGACGCGTTATGCAAGCACAAAAACACACGATCTGGGCGGAAGGAGGAAATTTGCATATGACAGAGGCAAGACACCAATCACAAAACGCCGTTCGTCAGATATTCAGCATAGAAAATGGATAAAAAGCGCGGTAGGAATGTTAGTTCTTTAGTCGTAAGTTGGCACATACCAACAAAATGACTCTGCCAGAGAAAGTTCGTGGTGAATTGGTAAATTCTATTATAAAATTGGGATGAATGCTTCGGGAACCTTGCGTAATTACCGTCGAAACCATCGCCAAATACGTGGTCCATGTAGCGCGCAATCTCTTCGGGATTTAGTAAATAAATTAGAAGAAACTGGCTGCACCTGTGATAGACCGCGATCCGGACGACCAACTGTTTCTAAGGATGCTGTTATAGAAGTACATCACATAGTGACTTCAGGACACATGCAAACTGCAAGAGGTACAGCTTGTGTATTGGATATACCGAATTCAACAGACCTAAAGCTACTGTGCTCTGTAATCAGCATGTTGCCATACCGGTACCAGCGCGTCCAGGTGTTGGACGTGGGGGACCAACAACAAAGCATACATTTTGCAAATGAATTTCTTATCCGATATGAAGGCGATAATGACTGGCCTCTTCGCATATTATGGACGGACGAGGCACATTTCACCTTAACTGGCAATGTCAACACCAAAAATTTTGTACACTGGGCAGATATGAATCCGCTTGCTGTGGCACCAGTACCTTTATACGACGTCAAAGTTACCGAGTGGTGCGGCATTGTAGGCGCAATTGTTCTCGGGCCGCACTTCTTTGAGGAAGAGACACCAACGGGATTTGTAACTTACTCTGTGACAGGCTCCCGCTATACAGCCATACTGCAAAATTACGTCAATGCTGAATCCTTGTCATTGCATCGAATTGCTGCAACGAAATGTACAAAATGACATTGTTTGGACGGAACATGCTGCACTTCCTCATATAGCAAAGTCTGTTCGCAGGGTCCTGTAACCCGTGTCATCTCACGATATTTTCCATTTCCTTGACCTCCGCGATCTCCCGACCTACTTCTATGGATTTCTGGTTCTGGGGATATGTCAAATCTAGAGGGCACATATGTAATCCGCAAGCTTTGACGGATTTGAAAGAATCTATCAAACGTGAGATTGCAAATATCCCTCATGCTACGTTACGTTCGGCTGTATTGTCCACAGTCGCTCGCATGCAATGTGTAATTGCCTGTGATGGCACCCATGTGGAATATGTGTAATCCAAATAAAGGGAACTTTTTTCGATCTGTCTTGTAATCAGTGATTGGTGTATTGACTTTCTGTTATATTCAAATTTCCTCCGTGTGCCCCGATCGTGGTTTTTTGGGTCATTCGCAGACCTGTTTTTTTGTGCGTGCATAACGCGTCCGTTTCTTATGATACACGTATCGTTCCAACACTCTTTAGGGTTTTCGCATGCGCTGAGTATTTTGCGATGAAAAGAAATGGGCGTTGCCATTGGAAAATTTTGAGTTTCTGTACTTATAACCGTAACCGTGAGCACCATTTTTTTGCCGTTCCTAGAATCCCGAGCACATACCTCAGAATAACTATATCTGAAATCTCACCTCGATCGGTTGAACGGACCGGACGCTAGAGTTCCATATATCGGCAAAGTTTTATTATGACCACCCTGCATTTACTAATGCATATTATAATTCGGACATAATGAACATGAGGGATACAAGTGCTTATTATGCGTAGTGTACTTAAGATAAAGTACACCTATCAGGAGACTGGGTTTGATCTGTTATTCATAGTGTAACTTTCTGACAGGTCCGATAAGTTGAATAAATTCGGTTATCATTTCATTATTTCGGTATCCTAAAATACCAAATGTTTGGCGGAGAACTAAACACCAATCATCTTATTGATCCACAGGTGTCGAAAGTGCTAATATAATTTTAGAATTTAATTAGTTTTCGAGATATTATTATTTTTTCCTAATTTTAATGACATTTCTGTGATTCATCTAATGACATTTCAGCTAAATTTTGTAGAAAAAAAGAAGAAAATGAAAAAGGTATGGATTTATTCTTTTTCGCCGTCTTCAAATTGAAAATGAAATTATCTTTTAGTTCAATTAATAGTGAAGACGAAATTATGATTAAAATATATTTCTCTGGGAAATTTCTCTACTAAAAAAAAGTAACTAACGCTGCCACCGCTGCCGTTATTGAAATTTTTGTGACCTCGGGTATTTCTTCGTTAATACAAGGCTCCCAAATGGTCCGCCAACTGAATACCAATAAATTTTAACAGAAAATTGTATGGTAGGTTTGCGCTATAATTAACTTTCAAAGGCGATTCCGGGCCGGTTTGTAAGAGAAATCTAAAAAGAAAATTTTCCTAAAATAATATTGGTATTCAGTTGGCGGACCATTTGGGAGCCCTGTTAATATTAAGAAAGATATTGCATACAAAAGTACGAGAATTGGTGGTGTTATAGGGAAATGTTTGTAGAACACGTTGAAGCAGACAGTTTTTGAATCGAACAATTATTTTAAGACATATTTAATGTTAAAGTTGGTCAAAATTGTTCCATAAAAAAGTTTTATAGGAGCAAACACTATACATAGGAATTAAATCATTTTTCGATCATTTTATACGTTGGAAGTTGCCACTGTGCAGACTGCATTTATTTTTGACTCATTTTTTGAGGATTTATGTCCATTTTAAAATGAAATTTTCAGCATTTCGAGAGATATTTTTTACATGTTTTAGAAAAGGGTAGTATTTTCAATTGTTGCCAGTTTTAAAAACAGCGCAAATAATAATATTTCTTTCAAATTAAAAATTTATTCACAAGCGACTATAATAAATAGAAAAAAACATTCAAATTACAATTGAACCACCAATTGGAAGAAGGGAATAAATCCAAAAAGTAAGAATGCAGATAATTAAAAAAAAACTTTATAACTTTTTACTTTCAACTTATAGGTTCATGTGATATCAATGATAATATAAATTCTGATTTATTTACTAATAGAGCTGGCTGAAATATATAATATTCATTTATATATTTATATGTGAATGTATTGTAATTATTCCCTTCTTCCAAACAAAATAATTTGAAACAATAAACAATATAATGACAAAAACTATTTATTTATCAGATAAAACGTAAGGCACTCTATTATTCATCAATACTTCACTTTCGGATCTTGTAGTTGGCCAGGTCAGAACAATATCGTAAAAATCTTTGAATTCACCAGAAATATATTGGATTCTTTTTCGTATGTCGTTCATTTTTTTCTCATTTATGGGTATTTTAGTAACATATGCCGCAGTTTCTGGTATTTTTGGGTTTGTAGAAGGTCTTAGAGCAAAAATGTAACCATCGATAAATTCGGAACATGTCAAGTAACACATACGGCTTGAACTATACTCAAAGCTTCTATATTGCGAAATCTTGAATGTTGTTGCCTTGTCTAATGACTTACAGCTTTTCTTTTAACATCGATGTCATTAGTTTTTAAAATCAAGTATGACGTTAGAAGTAATGGGTTTAACTGAAAACCCCCTGATTTTTGCTGCCAAAATAATATTATTATATTCATTTGGAACGTAAATTCTGTCCTTTCTCCTAATGAGTCTTTTAGCGGTCCCCAAATTTCAGTCACACTGTAAAAACGAATGGCCACGCACAGGAAAGTATTGATATATTTTCTCAAAACGATTCATTGCAATAAAAGTGAGAAAGAATCTTGTAAGGCCGTTATTTCTATTTTGACCCTTCCAAGCATCGCTAAAAACGTGTAGTTCTTATTTCAAATGAAAATAAAATTTCAAAGTAATTGCTTAAGAGGCGCAAAGGCCAACATAGTGAAAAAGATTCCGTACCGGGACTAGAACCCGGGACATCAGTAGAGCGCTCTGACGTCCTACCGACTAAACCACGTGGAACGATACCCAGCCTGGAAAATTTCTCACTATTATATGTTGGCAAGGCTACAAACGCAGCAAAAGATGGAATATTTATCCTGAGCCACCGACATGGGGCAAACACGAAATTTAATTAAATCCAGCATCGATAGAAACTATATTAATGCATGGAAATTATTCCAGAGAGAAACATTCGCCTTGCGTACAATATTTCAAATGAAAAACAAATTTCAAAGTAATTTCTTAAGAGGCGCGCAAAGGCCAACATAGTGAAAATGATTCCATGACGGGACTGTAACCCGGGCCATCAGTATAATGCACTAACGTTCTTCCGACTAAACCTCGTGGATCGATACCCAGCCTGGAAAATTTCTCACTATTATATGATGGCAAGGCTACTCAGCACAAGATGGAATATTTATCGGGAGCCACCGACACGGGGCAAAGGCAATTTTTTTTTAAAACCAGCATCGATAGAATAATTTCCATGTATTAACGTGTAGTTCTTTGACAGAAGGACCCGTTTTCTGTATAGTTTTCCACAATAAACTGCATACTTCATCCGGGAGCCCGTTTAGCTTCGCCCTCATGGTAAGTGTAGAAATCAGCTGAGTTCTTCTTTAAGTCGTGAACACAAAACTCATACAGCCATAATTTTCTTAAATAAAACATTTCTTGAACTGAGATCTTAGGAATGGGAAGATTTTGCATGTAATAAAATACAATGGCTGCTACAACTTATCTTTCCTGACACAAGTCCAAAATTTCTTTGTTTTTATTATAAAACTTTTTATCACGTTTAATATGTAGCACTTTTTCCGCAACCACCACTCTCTTCGCTTTCTCATTGAGAGGTGGACTTTTTATTTTTGCATCGAGTTCTGCGCAGGTCGAGCAAACGTCTACTTGTGGCCGACCGAATCTGTAGCCATGATTATCATTAAAATATTTTCTGTAATAGTCATATTGTACGCATTGAGAAGTATTTAAAAAAAAATATTCATGCATTATTTTGACGTTTATGTTCGCTTCTAAATATTGTATATTTTTGCTGCTGTAATGAGATTGTTTAAGGGGAAATGACCGATTATGTTCATCAATTAGCCGTAATTGCTTCTTTTGTTAAGACATTACCTCGATTACGATGCTGCCTTCGTTTATCTTCAGGTAGTTTTCCCAACGAATTAATTGAGGTAAGGCGAAAAATGTCCTTATTTTTATAGCGTATAAAATGGAGAAAGCTAGAAGGCATATTTGAATTTTTTTTCATTTCCTTTCATAGCAAAATACGTGTACATATTGTCACGTTTTTTCTGATTTTCGTGTTTTGAATGGCGGCGATTAACCTTCTCGTATTCAATGAGATTTATCTTATATATGTCATGTTCATTTTTCGGTCGTCTATTATAAACGAATTCAAGAAACTGCTGTTTCCCTTCACTACTAAAGTGCTGAGTGCAATTTTTTTTTTTTTTTTTTTTTTTTTACAGACACAGTCACTATTACTGATATATTTAGCTGAAACTAACCTCCCAGTACTTGTACTCACGTAAGATTGACCAAGTAGACACTGTGACCTCTGTTTTTCTTTTTTGTACAAATGGCCATTTCTAACACCTCTTCTCTTCTTTTTCGGAGTCTCAACTTCTGACTCATTATCAGGTGAATCGTTACAGCTACTTTCACAGGTCAAACTTTAATAATGAAATAATCAAATTTATAGGTTAATAATCTACACGACACGACGCTAAACGAATGTAGTCTCAAACACAATAAAAAGCGCGTTCAGCAGACCTTACCAAAGCTAACAAAATTACCAACCATTTGTAACGCAGTATGAAATAAATACCAAGGGGAATTGTGACGTCAGCTACAGTTCAGCAAGATAGCTTTTGTTGGTGCCATTGTTGAATTGTAGCTGACGTCACAATTCGCCTTGATTTTTATTTCATACTGCCCGACAATTGGTTGGTAACTTTGTTAGCTTTGGCAAGGTTTGCTGAACGCACTCTAAAATGGCGGCCATTAGATCGCTTGTATCGCGTCCCCCACCAATAGCGATGAGTTTTTTTTTTTTTTTTTTTTTTAATCGAAATAAAAGACAGGCAAAAAGAAACACTATTAACAGGCAAAAATAAACACTATTTCTATACTTGTACTGTTGATACTTGGAAGAAGGGAATAAAGGAAGGATTTGTTTCCTGCTACCAATTAACTATTTTTATGGCCGCATGAATCTATACAAAGTGAATAGTTTTTGTTTTTTTCTTCGAACTTACATTAAGCGCTACGTCTAAAGAATGTAAAAGTTTAGAAAAATGAATGTGTCAAAAAGTGGTATTTATTGCCTTCTTCCAATTGGTGGTTCAATGAAATACATATTAAAAGCAGGAAAGTATTATTCAAAATTAAGTCATAAAAACTACATTTATACGTGAATTTTGAAAGAGAAAGTAAATTGTATAATAATAAATTAATTCATATGCGTTAAAAGTCGAAAATGGGAGAAATTGCGTCATATTTAAAATCGCTAAACAATAATATTGTCAAACAGTTTAAATTAAAAAATATATTTATTAAAGAATTTATTTCATATTTTGAGATAATCTTTTAAATTATTGTTGTGAATTCTAAGACAGCGCAAATAATATTTCCTTTCGAACAAGTAAAGTATTTTCACGTAAAAATTAAAAAGAGAAAGAAAGCTTTTGTGAAAATTACGTCAGATTTATAACGATACATTCAAGGTGTCTAATTTAAAAGAACTTTCTTATAGCGTTGTTAAAAAATGATGGAAGACAAAGATCCTGTTTACTTAATTAATTTTTTATTTGTTTATTTTTAAGAGTTTAAATGAAAGAACATTTAATCAAAGAAGAAAACAGTCCGTTAACAGGTAGATCGCCTTTGTTTTTTCATTATAATTCAATCCTCCGAAATATCTTTAAAGCCGATCAAATTAGCATGGCTTTATAGCTTGAGGTATCTGAAAGGCGTTGAAGAGTGTAGCTCGTAAGGGGCAGTGCCCCCTAGTTAAAAAAAATAATAATAAATAAATAAAACATTTTGATCGTCGAGAATCAGTTTATTATATTATATTATCAGTTTATTTATTCTTTTCTTGGGGGGGGGCGGAAAAAGGAAGGGGTTATTAGATTTAATTGTTTGCCGCCAGTTGGAAATTGAAATTGATAAGTAAAATTTTTAAAAATAGAAAGATAATTTTAAAATAAGAATTAAATAATCATCACGTGTTACAAAATATGTAAAACTACGTCAAAATATTTACACAAAAACATTTAAAAAGAGCAAAAGCTTTATATAAATAAAATTATTACAGTGAAACGCATTTAAATGGGATAATTACGTCATATGCAAAATGCCCAAATATTAAATATTGTCATATTTAAAGTGCCTAAAATAATAAAATTATTACGCGTGAAAAATTTTTAAAGGTTAATATTAGGTCATATTTAAAAAGCTCAAATTACAGTTTTCCTAAAAACTTTTAAATTAAATAATATATGTTCCCGTGAATCTTAAAAGAGAGAGAGAAAACAAACATTAAAATAAATACTTTAGAGCATGAGAAATGCAGAGTAATAACAAACGTACTCCATAAACAATTAAATTTTAAAAATGAAAAAAACCCGACTGCGTAAAAAGCGAACTAATTAATTATTTCTCATCAATGTGAAACTATTTTTTTGTCAATTCCTACTATTAGCTCACACTCTCGCTATATATATTTTGTTCAAATTTTCAATCGTTAATAAAATACCCATCATTCTTCCAGTCAAGCTCAAATATTTTTTTTTAAACTTGTAGTGATGACACTTCATGTTAATACAGTTTTTTTTTCAAAATATTAATTCATTAATTAAATTAAATTAATTAAATTAAATTAATTAAATTAAATTAATCAATAATTTTGAATAATCGAGAGAGCCCTCTTCTTGAGCAAGGTATTTTAAGACCGAGAGAACCCTCTTCTTGATCAAGGGATTTTAAACTCCACTCAGGAGGAAAGAAGAATGGGAGAAAAAAAATATCTTATTGACCTAAGTAGGAATTCACTTAAAATATTTTTTTATATTACTTGTTTATATTACTTATATATTTTTTTTATTCACTTGTATTGATGGTTTTTAAGTTGTGTTTAATTGTTAGTTCCTATCTATAAACACTGTTTTGATGACGTCTAGAGATGTCTATGATGGTTAGAGTTGTAGTAAAGCTAGAGATCCTACATACACAACTTCCAGGTTGTATAATATTTTAACGGAGCTGCTGACTGTAAAATAGTCAATGAAACACCGACTTCATTTCGAAATACCTATCCAATGGTATGCCACTCAATAGGGTGCGTAATTTTTTTTTCTCTACCGCCATTTTGTATTTTACGGCCGCCATTTGGAATTTATAAAAATAAAACTTAGCCTATAACCATCGGGCCGTTAAGACAAATCGATAGAGACCTCATTCATTAAAATTCATCCAGCCGTTGCGATGTTTCGAGGGTATAAAGAAATCCACATACACAGATACGCGTGAAACACATAACCCTCTTTTCAGTCGGGTAAAAATAACTTCAAAGCAAAATTCAAAGCAATAGTTACGAAGCAATATTTAAGATATATATATATATATATATATATATATATATATATTGCTTATTTAACAACTAGCATATCTTAGGTTATGAGTATTTCAAAACGAACACCATTTAAAACTAACTAAGGCGTAGGACACCATTGCTTTCTGCACTGTGCACCCGAGCACATTATGCCGCCTAGAATCAAAAGAATCTGAAGTTATTTTTTTATTCTACTTTTAGATGAAAATATTTCTGAATGGATGTTGAGTTAGGATGTGTAAACTGTGCAAGTCTCTCGAGGAAGACTCCGTGAAATCGTTATTTCATTCGTCTCCTCTCTTAAAAAAAGAAATGGCAAATTAGCTAGTTATTCCTCGCGTTATTAAAAATTCAAATTTTTAACCTGGGAGAACGCGCGCATACCCAGGGTATGAATGTTTTTTACCTTGTCACCAGTAAATACAAATAATAATCGCCACCTTATTTAGTCGGATAAATTTTTGCGATAAAAGAAGTTGAAGATTAATTTTAAAAAGATAGTGGTGACAATTGTAAAAACCGTACTCATTCCGGGTCTATCAGGCCCGGCGCGGGTCCTCCCGGATTAACGTACTGTTTCAAATAACTAATAATTTATGTATTAAGAATATGTAAAATGAGCTTTATATAGCCTATTACATTGTTTTCATGTCTTTATATTGAACAAATTCTGAAAAAACCCTTAACATATGGCAATTAATGCCCGAGCTTTTCACATTTTTAAAAATCGCGCCAAGAAAAGTGAATTTGCCTATTATCTGTTTTTTTTTCATATTTTTAAATTAAATAAAATTGTGTAAAAAGTATTTATTTCTGTCAAATAATTCTTGAGATATTTCATTTTAAACACGACGACCAAGGACAACAAAAAGCAAAGCCGGAAGTTCTGATTTGTCTATTCTCGCAATAAAAGTGTCACTCTTTTTTTATACGCATGTAGCCGCTTATTTATTAAGCCGCTTATTAAGACATTCTACTCGGTATATGTGGTTTATTTCCTCTATATATAAACCAATGAACAACTTAACTCAAATAAAACCTATTGTTTACTTTTTTTATTCTTCGAATTGTTATTTTGATAAACAGTTTATCCTGCTATACAGCATGTACAAGTATGCTGTCAGCGAATAAATTTAAAGCGAATAAAGTTTCTAAGTTTCATTTGAATTTGTATTTTTGATTTTATTTCTAAACAAAAAATATATAATAAAAACAAATGGCTAACCCTAACTTGAATCATGTTCTGAATTTGTATGATTTTGCAATCTATCGGTATAGGCTAATTCGATGAAAACTTGTATTGTCTGTCACACAGCTGAAAATCGCTATGCTTGTTGGCCAGCGTTATTTTCGAAAGGTTTTCTTCGCGTTATTCAATTCATGAGATATCTCCGATAAAATGGGTCACATTTTTCCGTTCTAAAATACTGGTAGCCAGAAATCGTAGCATGTGACAGACAGGACAAGTTTTCATTGAATTAACCTATAGTAGATTGTAAACGGCAATTATTACAAGCGCACATTTCAACAATTTATTTCTTTAACAGTTTCTTTTCTTTTTTTTTTGTTTGACACAACGAAGAAATGTATCGGTCAACGTCCATTTTTGTAACCGAAATAAAATATTCACCTTATAAAAATCGAAAATTTTCTGGAATTAAATTATGGAAAGATTAGAATAAAAAATCAGTGGTACCAAAAATCTTGGAGTAATTGTTCTTGCATGTGAGATGTATGGACATAACTGTTAAGGAATTAATAGATTTATTAAAGGACCGTAAAACTACCATCAACGTGTATAATTTCGTATATTTTCGAGTCTTCTTATAGAAATTCTATATCAGTGCACACGTAGGTTTCTTTCAGAACCTGCACACAGATACATAGAGACACAAACCACTAAACCCAAAAATTATAATCTTAGTTAGGATACGTTTGTCAATTTGCCATAGTATGCTTACTCTAGAATCAGTGCATGCTGAAAACCAATTTTGTCATTTCGAACTTTTAGAAATATATTTTAGACAACGTCCCTGTAGGTTGAAAGGGAATTAAAGTATAAAGCATCGGAAAAAAACATATTTTGTATGTGATAAGGATACATGTTAAAAGAATAAAATAAATTAAAATATTCCGGTGAAAGGGGAACCATTGCACATAACTGTTACACCATTGTATAACATTAAAGTCATTATAGGTAACTAAATAATAATAAGAAAACCCCCAATTATTGCCTCAACTGAACTTAACTTAATCACTTGCATATTTATAAAATTCAACTAATTATTTAATAAACTACACATCAAAATCTGAAAAAACGAAACTGCGTTTTAAATTTTATAGGAGTGAGATTTATTTAGATCTTATATTCGAAACAGAAAAGTGACGCGATTTTATCCAAAAATAAATTTAGAAAAATTAAATATATAAGAGAATTTCATAAAACTTTAACCTTTATTCAATTCAAGAAATAAAAAAGAGAGAGAGAAGTAAAACCCCTTGGTAATCGGTAAAATGTCTAAAGATCATTTTTCTTAATCTGTTCTAGCTTTAGAATCTTAATGGATTTAGTGCATTACAATTTTTTGTGAAGTTTAAAAAAATAGTGAGGAAAAGAAAAACTCGCTCAGTTCTTTTTTTTTTTAAATCTGGTTCTGAAATTGTCGTGAAAAGTATTTCTAGTATTTATTGAATAAAGAGATTTAATATTAGTATATGTTTTTTTTTCTTTCTTTTTTTCATTTACGGAGAGGGGCGATTTGGTTATTTCTAGAACTAAGAAAAAGTCTGTGCAAACATTTATATTTTAATTCGTAAGTACTTCTAGCAAAATATTTCTTATTATTAATTATAAATTTTTATGCAAAAATTCAATAACTAAAACAACTATATAAATCGTAAGGAATTCTCGCTAGCATTAGATTACCTATTAAAATTCTTATTTACAGTGGTATAGAAACAAAAATTAATGTCTTAATTTGTAATTTTTTGTAATTTGTAAACTTTTTTTTAAAATCTTTTTATGGATAATTCTTGCTATAATTTGGAGGTTATTGTCAATAAGTAAATTTATTCTTTTGATAAAAATAACGTCTTTGTGGACCTATTTATTCGATATTGCATAATTCCCTGAGAAACAAATTCTATGTATATCTATTTAATTTCACGAATAGATTATTTAAATGTTAGTTATATATCTAAAAATTTCCGGATATTAAATTTTTGAAATATCCTTACTTTAATGTGTATCTTTATGTATTTATGTGAAATATGCAATAAAGTTTGAAAATATCATCTTATAGAATTTATATTGTATGAATAACATTAATTTGGTTTCTCAATTACTTTATGTTAAAAGATTATAAGCATATAATATCAATTCTCACATAATATGCCATATTTGAAATACGATGTTTTTATGTCACATTCATCTGTAATTAAATATTTTTGATTTAAACATAATTCAAAATGAAGAATTTGAAGGGAATAAGCAGTAAAAATATGTATGCTAATGATTTATAATGATTTTTTTAGTATGTTTACAAAAATATTTCTATCATGAATGATTTTGAAAATGTCACCGTTTGTGCGATGAAACAGGCGTTAATCTAAATAGAGGTATTATATCACTTTTATAGCATTTTTTAGCATTGTGAATAAGTAGTTTTATTTAAACTAGTGAATGGCATTCTTCATAATTTTTCAAATGTTAATATCTGGAAAATAATTTTACTTTTGAATTACTTCTGAAGTCATTCTGAAAAATTATGTCTTAAAATTTTAAAATATCATTTAATAATTTCACGTTGATTTAAAATAAACATTTCTATAAAAAATAAAAAATATAGCGCATAGAAATTTTATTCACAACTAAGAATAATTCACTTTAATCATATTATTTCAATTTCAATAAAAATATGGGATGTAAACAAAATACCAAAATATATCCTGTAAATGTTATTCGCATTTTTTTATAAATCGATAATTTCAGAGACGTATTAAAATATAGTAACTTAAATAACTTAAGATTAAAACTGCTTTATTTAAATACGAATGCATGTAAACAACTCTAATTTTTTTATGTAAAATTGTATGAATGCACAATAGAAACTAATTAAAATATTTTATTTTTAATATAGTTTTAGATTATTTTGTAATGAAATTTTTTATACTCTTCAGTAACAAATTTTGTACGTTATTTTATAATAAAACAACATAAAAACTACCACATATACATACCTTAATACCATATGAAAATGCAACATAATTCAATTTTATTATTTCCCAATGTGATCCAATAATATTACTTTGTGATTGTGTTCTTTACAGTAATATTAAATAAAGGGAAGACACGGCTCATAAAAGGTAGATAATTCAAACTTAAAAAAATTTATATATATTTATTAAAGGTACACATATATTAAGACAGACAATAAATATAATAAACCCAACTGGAGTGAAAAATTAGCCGGGGCCAGGAATCGAACCTGGGTCGACAGCGTAACCTGCTGTTGCTCTACCGTTAAGATACCCTGGGCGATGTCCTAGCCCCGAAAATTTTCACTAATAAACCAAGTTGGGGAACGTCACCGTCCATCTATCAGATAGCACTGGAGGACGTGACAACGATGAATAAATTTATTTTTCAATCGATCCGCAATATATATTAAAGCACATAGATTAACGTCTGAATTCCATTTTTATTTATTAAAGGTACAGTTAATATTATATAGTATAGTATAGTAAGTATTAAAGGTACAATGTTAAGACAGACTCGGCTATTTTTTCACTCCAGTTGGGTTTATTGTATTTATAGTCTGTCTTAATATATGCGTACCTTTAATAAATAAAAATGGAATTCAGACTTTAATTTATGTGCTTTAATATATAATGCGGATCGATGGAAAAAGAAGTTTATTCATCGTTGTCACGTCATCCAGTGCTATCTGATAGATGGACGGTGACGTACCCCAACTTGGTTTATTAGTGAGAAATTTCCGGGCTAGGACATGGGCCAGGGTATCTTAACGGTAGAGCAACAGCACGTTACACTGTCGACCCAGGTTCGATTCCTGGACCCGGCTAATTTTTCACTCCAGTTGGGTTTATTGTAATTATAGTCTGTCTTAATATATGTGTACCTTTAATAAATAAAAATTGAATTCAGACGTTAATTTATGTGCTTTAATGTATATATATATATTACTGGCATGTACGATTTCACAAATAATAGTATATTAATAACACGCATATATGTTTCAATATATCGTCATAGTTAAAAAAAAATTCCATTAATATTAAACTGCTGATTTAAAATAACCCTTTTTGTTAAAAAGAAATAATAATAAATGTGAATAAAAAAAAGCAATTTAACAAATTACAACGACTATTTGGAAAATGATTTATTCGAAGACTAAAATTTAAGACATAAAAAATCGCACGGAGTTGACCATACCTTGCGTACGCCATGAATTAAAAATTAATATTGTTATTACATGTAAAAATTGCAAGCTACAAAAATCGCCTGCGACCCGTCAGATTTCCTGAAACTTACGTATTATCCAAGAATTTCATTGGCTGTTCGGCAAAAGGGTTTCCCACCATCAGATTTCCAAGAAATCTGACGAGCAATTTTAAATGAAATTTAATTCTTAAACTTCTAAACCTTCCACAATATTACTTTTTACACCGTCGTATAGAGAAAAAAATGTACTTATAAATGCAATTTGTTTGAAAGTTGTATCTCAATTTGTTTCTGAGGGTTTTTTTTTTTTTTTTTTTTTTTTTTTTTTTTTTTTTTTTTTGTAATAGTGGAAACAGAAGTATCCATTTCTGTTGAAAGTAAAGGGAAATACAGATTTCTGTTTGGACCAATGAGAAAACGAATAAAATGCGGATTAAACCAATAAAAAGCTTCAGATATGCTTTTGATTTCCTACCCTGATGAGGCCAATAACCATTTTTCCAAATGGTTAATAATATATATATATATATATATATATTCTTTAATATGAGTGTTTCAGTACCAGTCACAAATTGCCGTTGCTGTATTAACTTAAGAAAATTGCTTTGTTTTCAAAAAATATATACAATAGAATTCTATATTTAAAAGATGAGTCTTGAAATTTATCTTTCTACTTCAACTATATATATATAATAGAAATGTAAATTTTGATCTGGTTGTTTATAACTTCAGTTCTTTTGGGTGGATTTTGGTAAAACTTACACGATTAGTTAGATAATATTTCAGAAAAGGTTTTAGTATATCGCATATTGTTAAAAATTGCCTAGTTCTAAAATTATGGGAGAAAGTTGTATAATCACATGAAATCGATTATAGGTAGTTACAATTTTTAAAATGCTCTGTTGCTAGTTAGATATTTTTTCGGGTATTATTTAAATGTCTTGCAGATTTTTCTATGAGTGCTTAGTTGCAAAAATAATGGGGAAAGTTCTGTTATCAAGTAAACCCGACTACGAATGATTTTGGTTTTTAATATGTTCTACTGGACAGTATTCGAAAGTAGGTCAATAGATCATTATTCATAATTGTATATTAGTAGATTTCGATGGACTAAATGAAGAAATATTTTTATATATCATCCTGGAACAGTATAAAACATTAAAAAATATAATTGTTTAATGCAATAAAGTGACAGGACTATTTAAACGACGCAGTTTTAAGTTCCATAATATTTCGAACAATTTTACTATTTAACCCGGCAGCACGGGCGCGGTGTGTTTCGACACCCCACACCCAAAAATATTGGTCTGCTGTCTCTCCCTATAAACCGAAGTGGTCGGGTCCAACAGTACCTGCTTCCAAGGTCACCTTACGTGCGTAGCATATGAAAACGGCGAATTCAGACTCTTTTTTTGAGTTGTAGAATTATAGAAATTCGTATAGAAATTGAAGCTATAAATAAAAACTGCCAAAAAATCTAATATACACAATAATTATTATGAAAATTCATAAATCTTAGTATTTTTATCTACAATAATGTATAATTTTACTATAATAAAAATTGTAAAGAAAAATTATGTTTTTCGAATAAGCAAAAAAAAAAAAAAGGTGAGTGCTTTCAATTTATTGTTTATTAATTCTTAAAATTAACGATAATTTAACATTTCAGTTACCATATTTCACGATAAAGAGTGTAACTATCACGAAGTTCACTAATAGATAGAATTCTAAAGATTTTTTTCGTATTTATGCCACTTAATATGTTTGGGGTGTGCTGACACCCTATGCCCGTTCTCATGTTACATTTCACGGCGCCCGTCCTGCCGGGTTAAATTGTATACGTATGTCCTCATCTAAAAATAAAAGAGCGATTAATATTTTTGGATACAATGCATTTCTTTCTAATCCCACAGAAGTATGTAAATATCACGATTAGTTTTATCAGGAATATGTAAATAAGTATTCCGTTAAAAAATAAGTTACTGTTTCGTTTATATATGTATAATAAGGTATTTTATTAAATCGCTGTTGCCAGAAAGAGAAAAAAATATATATATACATCTGGGTAGTTACATAAAAGACGAAAAATGACAGAATTTTTTTCACTGAGATAATTATTAGTGAAATTATTTCAAAAATACCAAAGAAAAGTTTTCTTTACTAAAATATTAAAATACTTTTATGTAATTTTAAAAATGTACGTTTAAAATATTTTTTAAGTGTATACTTTTGTATGTGATGTTTCAGAGTCCTAAACTTAAAGTAAAAAGAAAATAGCCGTCACGAGGTAGCAAAAGCGACAAACAAGAGAAAAATAAAATATTAAAATAAAATATTAAAATAAAATAATCCTCATTTCAATGAAAAAAGGCGGGAAAAGATCACATGCTTCCGAAATTTAATCTGTTTTCTAGCCTTCTTTAGAATGTTTAAACGATGAAGCACTTCAGTTTACAAGCATATTCAACATTAAAAAAGGGCTTACCCGACATTTTTGACGTTCAAATCTAGTTTTGAAGTTGGAGAGACTAAAACCTTTTCAATAGAATAGAGAACAAGCTTTATACTTTTGGAAAAAAACAAAATGACGTTATTCATTTTTATGATTTGACGAATATTTCAAGGATATTTTCAAATCATTAAGTATTTTCGATTTACTTTAATCATGTGGGAGTATTTTCGTGAAATCGGAGAGTCCTTGATTTCCGATGTGTTTAATTTACACTTAAATTCGAGTGAATCCGTATAAAGGAAGTTCATCAATGAATGGGATGTTTGATTTAGGAAGCGTGGATTTGATTTTTTAAATTAAATATATTTGAGAATTAAAAAAAAAAATCTGGGTACAAATTAAATTTAAATAGAAATTGATTTCGTTGTGTGGATTTTGTTTTATATATATATAAAAAAATAACGTTTATTTATTTTATTTTTTTACCTTTTATAAAGTGAAAATAATTAAGTTTCATACACAGGGGTATATGAAATGCCCACAGATATTTGTTAATATTTACCGTGCATAGAGACATGGGATCACGTTTTAATTACTTAGACAAAAATACCAAGTGTCGCAATCAGTGGACTTATTTCATATAAATAAAGCTAAATTGTAATGCATTGTAATGATGTATACTTATTTTATATTTTTATTTTTATTATTGGTGTATTTTTTTCTTTATGTGAAAAGAAGTGGCTCCACAAATAGAGGTAAGAATTAAATGTGATTATTTCAGTCAAACAACGTACAAAATCAGGTACATTTATTGATTATGAAAAGTCTAGTTTACTGTTTATTACTTCAGAAAAGATTTTAAGTACTTTGATGTTAAATCGCATATATATTTCAACTTCTGTTCAAATGGTCTAGAATTTTATGCTATGTGGCAATCTATGTCAATTTGTACAATATTTTTCTTAACGGATTAATTTTTTTCGGATATCAGGGAGTAAATATGTATATCTTGACCTTTATCTCCTTGCATACAAAGATCTTACTTATAGTTTCGATACTGTAATACTAACAGAAGTTTCTTCCTTTATAATGAAATGTTTCTGCAATTATATACTATTTCATTATTACACTGAAACACAAGTTCATGGATTTCATTTCTTCATTTTAGAAGTTAATATTCACTTCGATCTTACGTATCTAGATCAATGACTTTATAATTCTTCACCATAAATGTCAGCACTCATTTCATTGTCATCACATCTTTCATACTCCAAAGACGGTCTGTTGAAAATTCATTAAACTTATGAATACACTTTAAAGTTTGTCTTGAAAGGAGAAATGTTCAATTTCTGTGTGAATAACTGAACTGTTTCTACATTGTTCAACCTAATTTGTGGCGTCAAATGAACCCCACAATGTTTTTTCGAGTTCTGGGAATAAGAAAAAGTAGCTTGGAGCAAGATCGTACGGATGTAGCCACATCTCTTAGAATCCTCAACCGACACTCGAGATGTGTGTGTGTGTGTGGGGGGTGGGGGGGGGGGTGAGCAATCTGGGAACCCGTGCTGTGACCTTTGAAATGTGCAGGTCTTTGTGAATTAGTTTTCCACACAATGCCTATAACTAAGATGAGTCCCATTCATGATCATTTGGATAGTTACCCTTGTGCATTTTCCTCAATTTCCTCAATTTGTCTTCCACACATTGGATCGTCTGTGATGTACACGCTTCCAGTTTGAAAATTCGTTTTCCATCTACCAACAGTGCCATATTATGGACTATCATTTCCATAAGCCACAAACCGGGCACTGTGCGAGGAAGGGGGGAGGTGGCAGCCTCTACCTTCTCCATAATGTGGGTTACAAAAACATGTATAATAATCACTTATAAACAAATTAAGTTAAATAATGCTATAAAAAGTGATAGAATATCTTTATTAAGACTTACGATCGTTTCATCGCACAATCGGCGACATTTTCAAAATCAATCATAATAGAACATATTTTCACATTACTTAAAAACAATAATATAGTAAACAATGTCACGAGACATGAAGCATAATGAAAATATTGCAACCATAAAATAAAATAAAATAAAATTAGCTATTTGCGAGCGTGGATTAATTTTCACATAATTTAAAAACAACATGGTAAACCATGTCACGAGACATCAAGCATACTGAAAAACATTGTAAAACATAAAATAAAATAAAATTAACTTGGCTATTTGCGAGTGTGGATTAATTTTTACTATTGTTTCTACAATTACTTATTATCTCTTTCCAAATTCTAGGTAAATCAAGGGACACAGAATCATTGCAAATATTCTTTCACCAAAGAAGATGGAACAAAGCAGTTTTATATAGGTATGAGAAGCAGAAAACTTAAAACTAGAATCAAAGAACATATAGCAGACATCAAATACAATAGAAGAACCACAGCTTTGGCCAGATTATGCAGCGAAGAACCTTTACAGATTGAATTTAAAAATAGCAAGTTAATTTATCCATCAAGATTTTATTTACCATCCATAGTCCGAGAATCAATAGAAATATTTTTACGCAACGATAATATTTGCAATGATTCTGTGTCCCTTGATTTACCTAGAATTTGGAAAGAGATAATAAGTAATTGTAGAAACAATAGTAAAAATTAATCCACACTCGCAAATAGCCAAGTTAATTTTATTTTATTTTATGTTTTGCAATGTTTTTCAGTATGCTTGATGTCTCGTGACATGGTTTACCATGTTGTTTTTAAATTATGTGAAAATTAATCCACGCTCGTAAATAGCTAATTTTATTTTATTTTATTTTATGGTTGCAATATTTTCATTATGCTTCTTGTCTCGTGACATTGTTTACTATATTATTGTTTTTAAGTAATGTGAAAATATTTTCTATTATGATTGATTTTGAAAATGTCGCCGATTGTGCGATGAAACGATCGTAAGTCTTAATAAAGATATTCTATCACTTTTTATAGCATTATTTAACTTAATTTAATGTGGGTTACTTCAATCTTCAACTTCCTGAAAACAAACGAATCAACATTAATAGCTGAATTTTATAACATTAGGTACAGAAGGATAAATTAATATGATAAAATATTTTTATCCAGATATCTCAATTATTTTCTATTGATAATTAGAAGTTTACCTTACCCGGTCGTATATGAGTTACGCTCTTTTCACTAGACTCACATTTGCCAGGCATTTTTGAAACGCCACACAGTGGCCCCAAATCGCGATTTAGTTGCTAAAAATCATTTCTGACTTTTCTAGTGGCCATATATGATTAATTTTTGGTTTTATAACGTTCTAAAAGATATTGCATTGAAAAATAAATTTAAAAAATTCCACTTTCTTAATTTTTGAGATATTTTGCAATCAAAAAATCAAATTAAAGATGTAATTTAATGTTGTTTCAGAGAAGCGTAAAGTTAAAAACGAGAAACTATGTGAAAAGTTCTTA
The DNA here is from genome assembly GCA_963932465.1 of Maratus speciosus. Taxonomy (NCBI): domain Eukaryota; kingdom Metazoa; phylum Arthropoda; class Arachnida; order Araneae; family Salticidae; genus Maratus; species Maratus speciosus. Next base: position 331,650,205 of record OZ010795.1, read on the forward strand.
GTTTGGAAATGAATGCAGCGAATTTGCCTGAAATACAGCACCCTCAAGAAAAGTTCAAAATTCCCAACTTTACGTAAGCAATGCAAATTCATGTATGCTTATAAAAACAAAATACAAAGAATATAAATCTTCAGATATTTCTGAATACTGTGAAATTTATTTTGTTTCGAAATACGAAGCTTTCATTTTCTGATTTTAGGCCACATAATCGCGATTTGAGCTCCATATGCAATAAAGTGTAAAGAAATCTTATGTGGCATAATGAAAATTTGTTTAAATGAGTGTATTTGTTTTATGTCGAATGTTCAATAAGAATTATCTTATTTAAATATATGAAATGTATAATGTATTTATTCCTCATGGATATATATATAAGAATTGATAAATAAGTAAAGATGAGGTAAGTGTTATAACGGGAATGTGCTATTTTAACGAATAAATCAGTTGACATGTTTCTTCTTGCTATTTTTCACAACATTTCACTGAGAGTATTAAAAAAATCCTCCATACAATTGTATAAAATACAGTTTAAAAAACAGCTTATGTATGTATTTAATGGTAGTGGCTAAATCAGATATCAGATTTTTGTTGCTCTCAAATCCCGCTTCTCTCACCGTAAATTTTTATGTCCTTAGCTACCCTCAGGAAATGAATTTCGGAAATTTGTTCCTTTTCTGATGCTTTCTATTTGTTTCTATGATATCACTTACTCCATCACTATGCATGTTGGGCATGTGTAAAGAAGTGAACCAGTGGAAGTCTAAACAGACTAGGAAGTTTAACCAGAGACGTATTTTGACACTTCTAACTACAATTTCTATTCACATCAACTCACGGCAATATGAATAAAAGTCAATAAGGATGTTTTCTTTGCTTTTCATATGCGACAGACTTATGTATTGAGTGGAATATGAATATGAATTGCACTAAAAATAAAAAATAAAAGACTCTTGTTCGTATGTTTTAATTTAAGCAGTAAACCTAGACACTATATGTTTCAAATTTACTATTTTGTGACCAAAATTACAAAAAGTAGCAATTTAAGTGTTATTTGCTAATCTAATGCAATGTTCCTTTTTAATTAGTGAAAATATTATTATAATTAAAAGCTTATTATAATTTTTAAAATACTATTTTGGTTTTAAAAAATGATGTTTCAAAGGTAGAGGAAAATAAAACACCCCTGAGAAAAAAAACTTGTTTAACATTAAAGAAAAGAGTTTCATCCTTTCAGGTAACTCATCTGGTTGTTTGGGGACTATTTTTTTTTTAATACCAGTCAATCCGTTACTGTGTTCAGAATAACTTTTAGTACTTTGAAAATTAATAAATTTCTTAACGAATTAAAAAGGATCAAAATCAGTGGACCTAGAAATATATTATACGTGCCCGCCCAAGTATTGAAGCTATGTTTAAACGGTTTTGGTTCTATCTAAATCTCATGTCGGGAAAGTGAAGCCACTGGGCTTCAGTTGGAAAATAAATCACAACTCAGAACAATTTTGCAGATTCCGATATGAGGTGATGTACACAATAGTCCATTTAATAAAGATATTTCAAACAAAAATGTTTGATTATGTCTATTAGTAAAGATATGTGAAGTTTTAAAGTCCTACAATGCCAAAATATGATCACACTTAACTCAACTTTTAGTGCCATATAGTGAATTTTATCCTGTGCTATTTTTTGTATTTTCGGCGACTTTTAGCGGTTTTTCACGTGTTTGGGAAATTGTGTGACATTCGTCTAAGGAATCCGGCTTTTCACATTTAGACCAATAAAAAAATGTACTTTTAGTTTTTTTATTTTTTTCGAAATTTTTAAGCGACTTTTAGCGTTTTTCGAAACTAACGGTGAGTTTTAGAAAATGTTTCTGAAACGGAAAGAACTCTCCTGCGAATTTTGCTTCTGCCGTGTTTAAATTAAGCTGAAAGAATCGCAAATCGACTTTTATAGAATCGTGCAGGACGGTGCAGAAAATTTTAATTTAATCCGATTGAAAATAAAAAATCCCATTAACTCAAGGTTAATTTGATTCGATACCAGATCGATCTTAGAACCCAAAGGCGGTCGCTGCCAAAGACAGCGGGATGCGCAACTCCAGTTTCATTTTTCTAGTAAGTTAGTTTCTGTAAAAAGGAAACTTATTTTATCTTTATTTTATAAAATTAATTTTGACATTTAAAATTAAGGAGACACGTTTAAGACCTTCTGAAGAAATTTTTCGTAGTTCATTTTTAACAATTTTAATAATATTTTGCTAAAATTTTGAAACGTTTTGAAATAAAATAATATGTTTATACCTCTTGAGAATACCTACTAGATGTCGTAAAGATGTGGAAATACTTTCGAAAATGAAAAGTATCATGTGTGAATAAAATCTTATTAAATTTTTTTATTTAAATATTGCAAGAGTACGTAAATATTGCCTTCCTGAATTTAAAGTATATCATAAAGAATGCATACAATTTCGTCGATTCTATCCAAAATGAATAGTTTCAAAGGAGATTAATATCTAGTTAAAGTATTTATTTAAATAGAGGAAAAGGTCCAAATACCGGCTACCACTTTTGTTTTCAATCTAGATCATACAATTTTCAAAATTAATAAAATAAAAAGTGACAGCAGGGTACCTTGACACGTTTTACACCTGTTTAGAAAAAAAAAAAGTCAGTTTAAAAGTCGTCTTCTGTTTATAAAAAGCAAAATTCCGAAAGTCTTCAAATTTTGTGTTTTTAAAATGGGGTCTAAATACCGGCTACCTAAGTTTTTTTTTTTTTTCCAAAGCAATAAGAATATTATTTTAATAAATTTTGTTGATTAATAACATTTCTTATGCACAAAAAAGTACTCAGTTTTTAATAAATAAGTATTTTTGTCAAATTTCTAAAATTCTTACGACTATCTCTCAAAGTCTTCTTCCCATTATGTTTCTAATTTTGTTTTTTAATGTGTAAAAAAAAAAGCTTGCTGATTGAAATGATAATTATTTTATATGAAAAACTCAAAAACATAATATCACTCTCTGCGTCGGTATAGTCCCTATCAGCCCACATATCGCATTCTTAACATTGAACCCGGAATCCCCTGCCCCATTCTTCTCCGCAGAGAAAGCACCAATGCAGAAGACACACATTTATCATCTTCCTCTGTTGGATATTTTCCTTTTTCATTTTTTAACCCTCTCGCTGTGTAATTGTTCTATCAAAATAGCTCCAAAAATAGCGTATTAAACTCCTTCGCGATGAGCGTCTTTTAAGAATTTCTATTCTTTTGTCACCCGTTTTTCAAAACAGAAATTTTTTTGTCTAATTTAACCGGGAAAATGCTCCGATTAAATAAGACAAAATTTACAATAAAAAAATAGCTGGTGGGAATAATCAAGGAGGGTTAATTAGACGGAAAAAATGCATCCCCGAGGAAATCTCGAGTTGCGCAAATTTTGCTACTTTTAGGTTGCCCAAGGAAATCTCGGGTTGCGCAGCAAGAGGGTTAGAATCAAATTTCTGTCTCTTTCGCCTGGTTTACTCCGTAATTTTTTTTCTTTCGCTTCATATTTATTACAGGCAATTTTGTAGTGTCCATCAGCGCTTTTTTGGAAAGTGATCCGGTAACCAGTGTCGGTCCTGAAGAATTACGGCCATGGTTGCTTTTTTCATGTTGCGAAATGGGACTGGAACTATTTCTAAACCATTTAAATTAATTTAGTAATTATGGAACTATGTAAATTAATTTATTTCCCTCCCCTTCAAGCAGAGCAACAGAGAGAGGTCCAAATACCGGCTAGCCGGTATTTGGAGGAACAATTTTAAAGGAGGCCAGTTTTAAAGGAATTATATCCTTTAAAACTGGTGAATTTCACGTGTTAGAAAGGAAAGTGCATCGTAATTTTCGGTCTTTATATGATTTTTGTAGTGGATTTACAGGATTTTTCCAAGGAATTTGTAGTTGATATATATATATATATATATATATATAAATTCTCAAGTAAACATTTTCATTATAAACAAACGTGGTTTAAAGACAGACATGATAAATAAAGAGAACAAACATTAATATTAAAAATAATTTTATTTTGTTACTCTTGCATATATAAACTCATTTACACAAGTGAAAATGTTTAATATCGAATTGATAGAATCGTAGAAATAAATATGCCTGTTTGTGAGAACTGAGTAATAGAGTATAAATCTTTTCGGAAACGTCTCGGCAAATCAGTAGTAGTAAAATAACTGCTGTTTTTAAACTAGTGTTTGAAAAAATTCAACACCATAAAGGAATAATCAGAATTAAATGAAATTTAGTACACAAACGACTGGCATTGGTAAAAATAAATGTTTACATTTTCAAAGAAAAAAAAATGTTAAATGTCCGAAATTAGCATTTGGTGCAGCCACCAAATAAGTGCTGCTATACGACATGGCATGAATCAAACATATTTCGAATGGGAAATAAAAGATTAAATATTGTTTGTATGTGTGCCCAAAGTTCATCTGTAAAAGCTATAGGAGGATGATCACGAGCGAGACGCATATCAACGAAATTCCACACATATTCAATAGGCGACAGATCCGGCGAATACGCAGTCCACGGAGGAAGCAATATGTGTTCTCCTGACAGGAAGTCCTGAACGTTCCTTGCAACATATGGGCGAGCATTATCTTGTTGAAAGATAGCTCCACGGATAGCTTGAAGGAGAAGAACGACTTCGGGTACCAGCACTTCACTGATGTACCTGGTGCTGCTCATATTACCAACAATTCTTTGCATCTACGATTATCCATGATACACAATCGCACCCCCAGACCATAACTCCAGGTCTGTTATCCACTATGACTGTCAATAATGCACTCCGAAAGATTGCTTTCAACAGCATAGCGTCTAACATTAATGTGGTCAACACAGTACCACGAATTAAACCACTATTCGTAAGAAATAACCACTTCTTGCCAATCTTCACACCAGTCTCTATGTTCGTGAGCCGATTGCAGACACAGGCGTCAATGGTTTTGCATGAAGGAGATCATGTATAACGGGGTTCTTGCACGCAGTCCACGGTGCAGCAGACTTCCAAGAATTAACTAAGCAGACAGGGATGCACCTGTAGTGGTTGACCAGTCTGCTGCCATCTGTCTAGAAGAAGCTGTACGTCAGAGCCATGCGTACCAGGTGCATGTCATTGCGCGTTGGCGTCACCTTTTGAGCTCAACTCCCAGATTTCAGAGTTGTCTGATTATTGTGGGTTCGTTCCTTCCAAACTCGCATCACTGTGCTGATTCACATTCACCAGTTCAAGCTGTGTTGCGTTGCACACGAGCTGCTATTGCACAATAGAAAAATCTTTCTTCACGAAGGCCGATTATTCTCTTCTGTTCAAATTTCGTCAGTTGTTGAAATCTAGGCCTATTTCATCGAAGAGGCATAATTATGTCTCATCAAACGTTTTCCCACTAGCAGATAAGCATAGACTATTTACAAAGTCTGACTACAGTCCTCTTCTTATACGGTTTCAGCAGCAGTCCAGAGTGATATGCTCAGCCCACGCATGCGTGGTGACTCTGAAATTTGAATCATTTGCATAACACACTATACTTTGCAATGGCTGCATATTTTAGCTTAATCGCGTCATTGCTTCATAGTGTCAGATTTTTCGAAAACGTTAGTATATAAATGCTTCTTTAAATATCAAAAGTATATTAGTTGCTGAGAATTCTAAAGATAAAGAATGCATTTCGGAATCATGGGTAACTCGAAAGAGGCCATTGTATGTTTTTGTAACAGGATTGATTGTTATATTATATTTTAGGAAATTATAAAACAATTGTCTTTTTTCAGTGTATTGGGGCAAATTTTGTGAAACATTTTTAAATTGAGATTCGGAAACAATATACTTAATAACAGAAATCAAAGGCGGTAAGTCTGGGACAATAAGTTTTCAAATATATTGACAGAATAATTATATGAAAATAGTTCTTTAACCCTTAAATGCCGGGTGTTGCTGTTCGGCAACATACCCAATTTAGGCTCTAAAATACTATTAGAATAATATTAAAGCTGTAATGTCTAATGTTGCCAATAAAATACATTCTGAAAATATATTAAATCGATTTTCAACATGTAAATGGCAACACTTGTGCAGTTTAAGAATAAAGATAGATACATTTTTTTAAATTTTTGCTACTTGTTAAGTTTGTTATGTTTGGAAGTTTGCGAAATACCCTATTTTGTTCTGCAGTGAGCAACAAAATTATTTATTATTATGGTTCCTGAAATTCTTGTGTGTTTAATGTTATAGAATTTTATCAAGGAAAAATATTTTTTCAGTTAAAGACCAGTATTGCCGATTAGTAACAAACTATATTTTAGCCGTAAACCATACTTAAAACTAAATATGATTTTTTAAGCATTTTTCTCATGATTTATATAAAAAATGAAAGCTGAAAAACATTATTACAATGATTTTTGAAAAATCAGGCATTTAAGGGTTAATTCATTGCACAAAAAAATACTTAAATATTTTTCAAAAACATTTTTTATATATTATTATGCCTAAGAATGTATCTAGTAAAAGAAATAAATATTCATATTCCATGTTTGTTTACTCTAGATCGTGGTTCCTGAGATTATTGTAATGCTTTAAAAGTATCTTTGTCTGATACCTAAAATTCCGTTTACTTCTGTACAAAAAATAAATAAATAAAAAAAAAATAAATAATAAAAACCCTACAGAATAGAAAATAAATACATTTATCAAAATAGGAATTCAGCAGTTCAAGCTGTTCAATAACTTATAAAATGCTATGAATTCTAAAGAGCATGAATAATCTATGTCTAATCTGTTTTGCATTATTATTTTGAATGATAAAATCTCATGAATATTATAGCGTGAAACTTTATAAGAAATGAATATTGAAGGATTTAGGAAACAAAAGTACTTATTTGAAATAAAAAGCATTGAAATAAGTGTATTATGACTCTTTATTTTTTATTTTTTTAAGGATTTATTATTCTATTCATTTTCGGGTTTACGAAGTCTATGAGCAATTTTTATTTCACTCAACATTATTTATTGAATATTAATGCAGTTTGAGAGATTATGGCAATGACACATTATGCAACATGATTTAAACAAATTGAAGATGGATTTAATATTTAAAGTAAATAAAATTCCTGAACATCCCTTATATTTTAAAGATATTTTGAGCTTTTTATAAATTTCAACGATTGCCATTTATTTAAACGCATTACAATAAGAATATGTTCTGTGCTTAGAGCTTAAAATAATCGTGATACTTTGCATTTTTAAATTATTGAAATATTCACACCAATTGAGTAAACAGAACATCGTAGCTCTATTGTTTACACGAATCGTTTTACACAAATTGTTTACTTGAATGCAAGAGCACAAGAAAACACAAGAACGTACAAGAATGCACAAGAAGACGAAAACAAATTGATGATTAAAGGCTGAAAGATTATGATAATATTTTATGAATTTTGGGATTAATCTATCACTGAAAGAAAAAGGCAAATGATACTTAATCTATTAAAATATAGCATATTACGAATGAAAATTTACAATATCCTCTTCCCAATTACTCATCGATTCCTAGAATAATTTTTTATAGCTAAACACCTCAAATATTATTTATTTTTTACATTTAAAAAATCATTAATTTATATATATTTATTTATTTATTTTGTTGCCACTGATTTTTGGAAACGTTTTGGAGTATTTTTTTAAGTCTAATTATCAGTTTTCTTAACCAAACCATTATATTTTATGATACTACTCATCCTCATTTAAACATTCTCAGCTGCCTAAATGAATTTATAGATGTAAGAATGATGAAATAACATGACCATCTTTTTACACAACAACATAATAATATCCCCTTTAAAAATTTAATAACATCCCCTTTAACATATCATAACAATAACCTCCCCTTTAACATATCATAACAATAACATCCCCTTTTAAAAATTTGGATATTCTTTTCAATATTTTTGACAAACAAAAAGGATTAAAAAAAAACAAGGAAGATAATTTTCGATCTTTAGGCATTGCATCTTTGGCAGATTTGCAGTTATGTTTTATATTGTGACGATGGAATCAAAACCCTCCCCTACACCTTGCATGAAATGTTTTCTTCCCTACTCTGCTCACCCCTGCTAACATTGTTTAAAATATTGAGAATTTTAAATTCTTCTGACGTACTTATTGCTGGAGTGTAATAATAACTAATCAACCAATCATCTAAGCTACAACCTCCCCACCCATCCAAAGTTTATGCTTCCACTTCCACCCTGAGCATACAAAGATTAAAAAGTCTTTATAAAATAGTACTTTATTAAAAACATTCCGCTGTATTTGTGGCTCTCTAGTAATAATAAATAAATTACCAGTTATTTAAATTATCTCTCCATCACCAAAATTTCAGCTCTCCCCCTTCTTCAACATCCCTAGAAAAAAAAAGTCTTTAAAATGTATTTATGAAAAAATCGCCTGTTCTATTTGTTGCTCTACTTATTTAGTTGTATTAAGAATTTATTAAGATTTATCAAAACTTCTATGACTTTTTAAGATTTAATGCTAATCTCCTTGATGAATTAGTTTTTTAAATTTCAAATTTTAAATTTCAGGCTTCAAGATTTCAAATTTTTAAGCTATTTATATTAAACTTCAAATAAATCATATTCATTCTACTCACAAGTAGTTTTCACAATAACTGATTGATGATCTGTAATATCCATACATAAAAGATCCAAAGTTTCAAAACATTGTTTAATTTGGGCTCGCCCAGCTTATGCAACATTGGGTATCTCTTGTGAGAAGATTGTACTACATCCTAAGTGAAATTTCAAAAAAGAGGGGTCTTCCATCCTTCTGAGGCCTCTGGGCCCGCTCCGGTGTCTGGGGGTTTCGTGGGATGGGGGATATGGGGTTTTTTCCCCCTCGTGGACATTTAGCTCCTATAGCGCAAGGTTGGCTGTCCACGAGTGGGTGATTTCTGTGATTTCTTTCTGTGACAATAAGTAAATAATAATCAATTATTTAAACGACCTCCTTCATTCTGAAATGTATTTACACTTCTCCTTATCTCTCTCTTCTATCATCATAAAGAAAATTAAAATTTTTAAACATATTTAAAAATATATTCTCTATATGTTGCTTTCTAGTAACAACAAATAAATAATCAACTATTACAACTATCTCCCTGTCTCCAAAATATCTGTTCCCCCTCTTTGATCTCTAGCAAAATAAATCTTTAATACTCTATTTATAATAAAATATATTCTATACCTATTTGTTGATCTCAGTTAACAATACGTAAATAACAAATAATCTAAACCAACAACATAAAAATTAAAATATTTATTTAGAGACTTATTTGAAGATATACTCTGTCCCGTTTGTTCCTCTTTTTTAAAAATAAACAGATAATCTGACACTTCAGGGGTCTTCTAAACGCGTTGAAAATTAACGAAAAACTTCAAAGTTTGAATCAATCTATGTTCAAAACCTTTTTATGTATAAGCATGAAATTTTAAATAATGATTAAACAGATTGTGCGTTGTAATTTGCTACCATTAGAAATTTCTTAGCCTTTTACAGAATTTATGTATTGTTGAAATCAAAATAACTCTTTTTTTAACTGAAGAAGTCGTTGCGTGCAATATGATATCTTGCAGATATTCTCCAGAAGTCGTTGCGCGCAATGACTACTGGAGTAAAAAAAGGGCAATTTTGATTTCAACAATATTTCAACAATAATTTGAAGATAGACTAATTAAAAATTTGATTTTTTTCGTTAAATTTTGTCGCCTTTAAATGGTACAAGACACCTTAATTTATCTCTCTATCAAGTAAGGTGATGCATCAAAAATCCCATCTACATAATCTCATTTAAGTATTGCTCATCAAAATCATCACCAGTTGGAAATTTTTGCTTCGTCCTTTCCTTCCAAATGGGTTCGTTTACTTCTAAATATGTGTGGGAAATGTAACAATATTCCTTTTTTTTTTTTTTTTTTTGAGTTTGGCTGTTTTCATCTCCGAAACACATGTATATTTTAGGCTCTAAAATAAGTATCCTCTCTACGATTTAACCCGCAATCACAAAATATCAGTGGTGAGAATAGCCAAACTATAAAAGAACACAATCGTCTCTGTGCCTTCCTCCGATATATAGAATTTCACCTCTTTTCTGGAAATGCGGAATGGAAATTTAAGGAAGAGATAGATGATCATTTATTTATTATTCGTACACAGTAATAATACAACTAAAAAATCTTAACAAAACATAGCTTTAATGATTTTAAAGTTTGTGAGCTTTGCGGAAGCAGAATTTTTTGGATGTGGTGAGAACTAGTTTAAATGATTATTTTGTTTTTGATTTAAAAAATAATAATAATAATAAATAAATAAATATAAAAGCAATTTTTTTGAAGATTTTAAACTGTGTGTCTTAAATGTGGGAAGGAAATCTAGATTGTTATTTAAATTTAGTTACAACAAATGAACAAACAGAGCAGGTAAAAATATGTAATCTTAAAGCTTTTAAATTTTATGAGATGCGTTGGTTGGGGGATCTTCATGATATGAGTGTGAGGGAGAGAAGCAGAGATTTTGGGAGTGGATTTAAATGATTGATTATTTGTTGTTACTATCAAAACAAATAAAGAAGAAACATTTGAAAAAATAAAGATTTTTAAAAGATTTTAAATATTCTATCCTGAGTGGGGTATAGGGTTAGACTCGAATTTAGATGATTCATTTTTTGAGATGCCAAAGATCCTCAACCCTGTATTTACATTTTTTAATTCAGAATTAATATGATAAACATTGATTTTTTAATGAAATTCTTTTAGACTATCGATTATAATCTACCCTCCTAAATTGAACTGTTTTTTTTTTCTTTTGAAAATGCAGAAGATTTATTTAAAGTTTTTAAACTTTATGAGATGTGTTTGTTGGAGGATCATGATAAGAGCATGAGGACGCGAAATAGACATTTTGGGTGGAGGGGAGGATTTAATTAATTTAATGCTGTTAATTAATCATGTGTGTCTGTAAAACATGTTTGTTGAGCATGAAAAAAGTTGCTTTGATTTTTTATGAGGCGGTTGACGTATATTACGGATTGAGAAAAATGAATAATAATATAATAAGAACTACTCGGAAACGCTTCCAGAAATCAGTGGAAGCTAAAGAAAATTCGTTTTTATAAATTCTTCTTTAAATCTCGAAAATGTTTTGCTTTAAGAAGTTTCTAAAAATAAAATACGCTTTTTTAATCCTGGGAAATTCGGAATACGTATTTAAATACAAATTAATTTTGCATGACTTCTTTGCCTCTAGCTTACGTTATGAAACGCGTTGTCCTGGGAATGACCTTATAAAAACCCATTCTTTTACAATCTCAACTGACCGCGTTTTAATATTTTAAATGTTATAAATTTTCAAATTTTCCCGATTCTAAAAACATAAAAAACATATTTAGTGCCTGAAAACACTGAAAATACATAATATAAAAACTGCTGCAACTTGATAAATTTTATTAGGTTGTATTGTGAAAGCATTTGTTAATGTCCTTCTTAGTTGTAGGGCATTACTTTTCTAACTATAAATTATATGATAAGGAAGTTTAAAAAATTAAATTTCATATTTTATTTTGAATTGGGCCCTTTTTAAAACAAATTTAATATACAGGGTGCAATATGTTATCTATCGCCGACTTTTAATTTCTCAACCGTTGGTCATAGACATATAGTTCCAATTACAAAATTGCTTCAAATGAGATAAATATTCATGTTGTGGCTTTATTTAAAGTGAAAAATCAATTTTATAAAAATTACGAAATCTAACTTTTTATACGGTCCCTCAGTCCCTATAGTTATATTTAGTAAAAGTTTACACATATCATAACAGATAAAACACAAAAAGTTTGACACCTGTACTACAAACATTGACACAGTTATTAAATTTTAAAGTTTGAGATTTTTTCACTTGATTTTGTGTTTCAATGAGGGATCAGTTAAAGATGAATTAAATCAATTCGGGATCAAAATCAGGATGCAATGTCCTTTTTACGGCGAAACCACCTTTAGCCGTTATCGCCAAATTGGGGTATTACAAAAGAGGGTTATTTCATTTAAAAATTTGAGCTGACTTTTAGGGGCTGTATACAAAGCGAAGAATGAAATATTGAAATTAAACAAATAAATATCAATCGAACATCTTTCAAACGTCAAAATAGGTAGAATCGACAATCGGAAAATAAAACATACTCACTAAAGACTAGATAAATGGCAGCGGAATGCAAACGACCAGCCACGCGATAACGAGCATGAAAACTGGGTTTATGCAAATTACAATAGTACCACGGCTCCACACGTTCGGGATAAAACACGAGCCTTCTAGCAGTGGACATGCTAGCCAACGCTGAGATCGTGATGGCAAGCTACGCATACACGCATTATGCCAAAATTATACTTATTTGTGGTGAATGTCAAAGGAATGCCAGAGAGGCTGCGAGTGTTTATTCGAAACGTTTCCCTAAGGATCTACATCCAACGCATGAAACTATAACTGATGCATTGCACCAAGATCTTAACGGGCGATCGTTACCTGCATCTGCTAGATAACATGGTAATTGACTTGTATGAAGAGCTGCCTCTCCGATGTGCATACCGGGTGTGTTTTGAACATAATGGGACCCCTCTCCGCATAAAACATCAAATGTTCGGTCCTATTTGGCCACCGAATTTGATCAACAGATCCTTGGATATGGTGGTCCGATAGAGTGGCCATCGCGTTCGCCGGACTTGACTCCCATGGATTTCTAAATCTGGGGTTACATAAAGGCATAGGTCTATGTGACGGAGATCAGTTCTCTGATTTAACTGATGCAGCGCAACATCCTTGATTGTCACACAGTTTGCACACCTGCTATGCTTTAACGTGTCCAATACTCAATACTGTCACGCATTCAATTGTGCATTGCCACCAATGGAGAACACTTTGAGCAGTATCTCTAGGAGATTCTGGTGTTTAATGTATTCGTTTTTATAGTAGACCGTTTTCTGATATCGTAATAAATTATTATTTATTTTTCTGTTTAATTTCAATATTTCGTTCTTCGCTTTGTATACGACTCCTAAAAGTCAGCTCAGATTTTTAAATGAAATAAACCTCTTTGGTGATACTCCAATTGGGCGATAACGGCTAAAGGTGGTTTTACCGTAAAGAGGACATTAAACGCTGATTTTGATCTCGAATTGCTTTAATTCATCTTTTAACTGATCCCACATTGAAAGACAAAGTCAAGTACAAAAATATCAAATTTTGAAATTTAATAACGGTGTCAATTTTTGTAGTACAGATGTCAAACGTTTTGTGTTACATCTGTTATGATATGTGTAAACATTTACTAAATATAACTATAGGGACTTGGGGACCTCATAAAATGTTAGATTTCGTAAATTTTATAAAATGGATTTTTTACTTTAAATAGTGACACAACATGAATATTTACCTCATTTGAAACTTTTTTGTAATTGGATCTATATAACTATGACCAACGGTTGAGAAATTAAAGTTCGGCGATAGATAACGTATTGCACTCTGTATAAAGATACATTTGTTTGTTCATATCAAATTATTATCATTGCTTATATTTGTTTTATAGAGTGTTATATACTTCATTACCACTGTGGTAAAATAAATGGTATATGGATGCGTAAAAATATTTAACATGCATTGAGAACATGCATTGTGCATCATATTTTCAATAATATTAAACTCATTTTTATAATAAATATACATTGAATATACATACTAAAAGTAATCTGGATGTGTTTAATTTTTCCATCTCCATTTACAAATAAGGAAGTATCCAGTATAAAATATGATTTTGTCCCATGTTTAAAAATTATATATTATGTTCTTGTGTTTGTGTAAAGAATTTTAAAATACATATTTACGAAGAACGTAAATCCGATTACTTACGAGTAAATAATATCAAAGAATGAGAAAAATAAATTTATCTAAATAATTTTTTTTTTCGCCGGCTGAAGTTTGTGAATACCTTATAAGAAGAGAAGGCTTCAAAATGCCCAGAACTCGCTACGTTAATAATCCATTTTGCATCGTTATTTTGAATCATAAATATCTTTATGAATACTATATGCGTGAAATTTTAGAAAAATAGAATATTTGAGTATTTTGAAAACTGAAGTTTACTTTTGAAATGAAATGAATTGAAATAAGTCTAACGAATGCTGTATTAGGTCTCTTCGTTTTCAAATTTACCCAAATGTTTGTAAAGAAATTTTCTGATGAACTAAGATTTCTTCATTCAGTAGCAATGCGATTTTACAAATTGAGTCATTGACACATTCTGATAGAGGAATTAATTAAATGGAAGATTCATACGATTTTTTAAAAAAAAAACGTATTAAACAGTGTATGTTTAAATTTCAAAGTAGCATACGTTTTTTTTTCATTGTGAAATTCACCGCTGCCGCATTTGTTTATGATAATCTGTTGAAGAATTTTTAATATGAGACATTTTCAAACAAGGAATAAAAATCAAGATACGTGAGAAGAAATGATTTATTACTAAATGAAGTACTCAAGAGTATGATGGTATTTCAGAAATGAAACATAAAATCTGTGTATGATTATGTAAATAAATTTCTTAAAGATAGTAACATATACATAAGTATTAGAAATATCCATAGACTAATATTTTTAAATTGCATTGAAAATATTAATATACTCAACTAATCCCCTAATGCATATACTAACGAAAAAAGCATTGTGTTACAAAACTTCCTTTCAGCTTTACTTACAAATAAGAAGGTATAAAATAAAATAAAACAAAATCCGTATATTCAATGTTTTAACATAAAAATATCTGTATATTTCATGATTCATGATTCAGGTTTTAGTATTTATCTTTTTTTAAGACACCAATTTCTAGACCTTGGCAGTCCTGAATATCAAAATAATTTAGAAAAGGTGGTGTAGGATGCTCATATATCCATTTATTTAGGTGAAGAATATAATATGAATGAAAAAATACATTTATTTTAAGATTGCTATTTCGACAGTTAAGCTTCTGAAAACCTTAATAAAAGCAACGGCTTCAAAAGGTCTACAACGCGCAGAGTTAATGGTTTGTTTTGCATCATTATACGAAATGATAAGTTATCGTCTATATATTATGTACGTGGAGCTTTGGAATATGCGACTATACGAGGATTTAGGAAACAGAAGTTCTATTTTGAAGTAAAAAGAATTGAAATAAAGTTATTGGAAAATATATGCTTTCTGGGTTCTACGTAATGTTTTGCAGTGTTTTGCAGTGTGCATAAAGTTATTAATTAAATATTTATAAAGATTTCTTCAATCATGTATCTTGTTATTTAAGAATTTATTAAATGGTATAATATACAAGAAAATTTAATTCCACTTATTTAATTTTCTAAATTAGTCTATTTCACTACTTTCCGTTTATATTTATGAAGAAAGTTTGTTTTATTTTTAAAAATTCAAAATAATATTGTATTATTTCATCATTTAATATTAATAAATCGTTTAATATTATTAAACTTTAAGCTTTGTTTTTACTTTATTTTTGACGCTTATCATGGCTATGAGTTATTAAAGAAATTCATAATATAATTACATAAAAAATTAAGACCTTGTAACAACATACTAATTTTAATTGATAAAAGGTGTAAATTAAAACTTTAAAAAATGTAAAAACATGTTTATTCGACTGTTTACATGTTTGGAATCTACCCGAGTCATTAAAATAATAATAATAAACTGCACGGTTTATGAAACGGCATCATTGAAATCATTCAACTTTTCTTATTATACAATTATTATTTTTATTTTACTTGGATGTTTATTTTTACTTTCGTAAACATTGAGTTGCTCGGGCAATAATTTCGGTATGTTAAATGATGCTCCATCGTTACATATTGAAGTTTTCCGATTTACCATCCATGCTATCAATCCATTATAAGCGAAACCATAGAGATTACAACACTCAAAAATTCAATATGTCACGATGCTGCATCCTTTATCTTTCCAAAATTATGACTCGAGCAACTCAATGGTTACAAAATTAAAAATATACATCAAAGTAAATAGATAAACAAGCAGGAAGCTTGAATTATGCTTTTTCAGAATTCAGTTTCGCACCCGAAGATGAAAAAAAAAATTACGAGGTGGAACCCGCCGAATTTCGACGAAATAAAATGTTATAAAGGAACTCTTTCATTAATTTATAATAAATCTACAAAATTAGTTATAATAAAAAATGCATCTTATATTGGTTAGCCTAACACTCAAACATGTATTATTTTGACATAAAGGTCATCGCTCTTCGATAAAGAAACTCTAAATTTTTGTAAAACTTTGTGTTTTATCAGTTTGTGATTTCAATTTTGTTATTTCCAGAAGTGAAGCATTTCTACCTGTCAAGAATTTTAAAGCCGTTGGAGTCAAAATGATGCACTTCCGCAAAACATTTTTTAGTTTTAAGACTTAAAATTTACGTTTTATTTTATACAAAGGGGCGTCGTTTGAATCATCTGAAGTATTCCACATTTTCGATTCAGCCATAAATAACATCTATAGAAAAGTATACATATGACGCCATTATCGCGGAAAAATACACAAGCCCAGCAGAAATTGATGTCATACACTCAAGAAAAGAAAATCCGCTATCTAATAATTCATATGCATTCATTTGTTTGTAATATTGATAGGGATACTTAAAATTAAATATAGCTTTTAATAGCTCCATGTTTAATCAGAAATCTTTCATTTATATTTTTTCAAAATAGCACATATTTTAATTAATTTTTTTTTCAATTGTTATGAGAAAATGGAAAAAAAAGACATAGTAACTTACTATTTTCAAACTTATTGCCATTTACTTTTTACAGAAATGGAGTACCTCAGTTGCCACCATTGCAGAAATGACATTAGAAACTACGAAAATAAATTAGTATCTCAAAAATAAATTGAGATGCAGTTTTCAATTAATTGCAATTAAAAATACCTATTTCTCCCTATACGAAGGTGTTAAAATTAGAAATGCGTGATGCTTAGAAATTAAAAACATTGCAGTGGAAATTATCAGTATTTATAAGCGCATCTGCTTCGTTTTACGGCTGGCTTATGTAACGTAACGTTCTTTTTTAGGAACGAAACATTTGTTATTCCCAAAAGGAATAGCATATTGCGGGCTAATAACGTGCATAATATGAAAAATTTAATGTTGGCATTCAATAGACTGTGCAATCTCTATAATAATAGTCATGTGAAGTCATGTGACTGTGATTAACAGTTCCGGGCTGACCAGTTCGTGTTTTACATGTCAGGCGGTCCTTTTGGTACATGGCGCAAGTGATAAATTGCCAAATATTGTTTCATCGCCATCATTTCATCTATATTATAGTAGTTCAAGTCATGTGACTGTCATAAACAATTACGTATTTCATATGAAAGGGCGGCCATTATCAATCAGTTTTTTTTTTTTCGAATAAAACTACATAAAATTTGCCATGATCGCAAAAAATTCTTGGTATTTTTATGTTAACCAGGTGAAAATCTCGACAATAGCATTTTTTAACTCGCCAGTTAGCATTTTTTATTTTTCGCGTGGTAAATTAAAACAAAACTTTAATGTTGAAATTAAATATCATTTTATTTATTTTTTTTTAATTAAATAAGTATAAGTCGTTAATTTTAAATGCTTCGATTTTAAATTAAAGTTGTATATTTTAAATAAAATGAATGAAAGGATTACTTTTTAAATGAAATTAATGGAATCGATTTATCCCCGTCCGGCTAATATAAATGTACCGAGTTCTTGATTTCTCCATCAGAATCTTCCGATTTGGGGAAGGATTGAACAAGTAAATTAAATTATGAATAAGTGACATTATCCCGTGCTTAGTATTACATTTAAGGGAGGCCAAACTGGTCGCCAAAGGCGGCTAGTTTTAGAATATTTTTATTTATTTGTTTTGAAAATGACCCAGGTAGAGTCGAAACAGGTAAACAGTCGAATAAACATATGTTACTGCTTTAGAAGTTTTAATTTACACTTTTTAGGAAATAAAATTAGTACATTTAATCTAATCTGCACCCAACGATCATATATAATATTTCTGTTGTCAAAATCTCTTTTTTTCTGAAATAACACAAGCCTGTAAAATTTTGGTTGTAGTATATTGCTTAGCTTTTACTAATTTATTCTTACGTATTTTGTAGTGGTGGACTTCATTTTTCATCATCACGTCAGGATTTTCTGCATTTTTATTCTTTTACTTTTTAACTTTGAAATTTAAGATTTGCGAAAACATCTGGCGTGATGGTTATAAATGAAGATTATATTCATATTTAGTGTTAAAAAGTACATAAAAATCAATTATCAGAATTTAAAAAACACAACCATCACATCTATTTTATAGTGTCAGAATTTTGCTATTTTTTGACTTTGAAATTTACTATTAAAAAAAAATCCTTACTTGATGGCAAAAAAATGACGGTAATTTTCGAATTCAGCGCTGAAAAATATATAAAAATGAGTTATTAAAAATTAAGAAACACAAACATTTCCTGTACTTTTCAGTATCAGATTTTCTCTATTTTTTGAGTTTTTTTCATTGAAATTTACGATTTGCAAAAAATCATGACGTGATCGTTAAAAATAAAAGTCTTTTTTGGATTCAGTGCTAAAAAATACTTAAAAATCAATTATCAAAAGTTAAATAACACAACAATTGCATGCTTGTGTGCATCGGTAAAACAATGAATACTCGTTGTTGGATGGGATTTTTTACACACATCGCATACTGAATTTAACTAATGTGTACCGTATAAAGATGAATGAAACATCATTGGACTGGATTTTTTGTTCGCATATTACATTGCATATTGAATTTCCATTACACTTTTAGGTTAAGTATCATCATGCATATTATTTTTTATGTCATCATCATTTTTTTTTTTTTTGCACATACTAAACGCAGAAGGGTGATTGGGTATTATATGAAAGTTGTTTGAAAAGTTTTTTATATAGTGCACTCATATTTAGTTTAAAAAATTGCTTGACTAAAAAAAAATGCAGATGATTATAAATTAAAGCAAAACGTATCAGAAAATAAATTAAAATTGCTGTCTGAAAGTTTCGCACTTGTCTACTCGTAAAAATTAATTAGATGGTACCGTTTACGAATTTGAAGTAATATCTATAAGAAAAGAAAACAACAAAAAAAATTATTTAATTAAAAATTATAGAGGAACTTCACGATACTAAAGCAGTATTAAAAGAAAATTTCTCTGTCTATATTTTTTTTATGTAGATTAAGTATTTCCTATTTAAGTTGGGACTTGCAATAAAACTACATTTAACGTATATATAGTACAACATTCAAAGAGTAATTTGTTTTCAAAATACTGCAAGGATTGCTAAATTAAAATACTCATTAAAAGCATTTTATCAACACAATATTAGTAAATTTCAAGTACAATATTTTACTGTTTTGTTTGTGAACAAAAAAAAATACCTATTTAAAGTTATAAAGTCAAATTTAAATCGGGATAATTAACAAGAGGAAAATATAAATAGATAAATTCTCACGGTGTACGTGCGAATTTCACAAACAGCCGGAGTAAGTCAAATTTTAATATAGAAAAATGCTATTACAAATGGCTTAATTACGAAATAGATATTTGAAACATTTATATTACAATATGTTTTCAATTAAATTGAAAGAAAATTCTCAAAATGCATTATACAAAATACTATTCAAATGCTTTAATCTTTCTCACATGTATTTTCAAACAAGAAAGAATCCATTCAATGCTAAACGATACGCACACTCACACATACATTCATATATATGTATAAATAGTGGACTCTCGTTATTACGTCTCCGCTGAAAACGCACCTTCTGTTAATGGCAACAATTTTACTTTTTAAATCATTTCTATTTGTCATTAATTTGATATCCATTACTTAATGTATTTTATGGATCAGATAATGGGAATATATTTTTTACACAAATTGGTCAGGCAGAATCTAAACTATTTCTGCACATTATTTCCACAAAAGCAACCTCGATCAAATTTTGGTCAAGATGCTGTCAGTGACAGTGATGACGAGAAGAAAAAAAGAAAACAGTCCTCTGCCAAAAACATAATATGTACAAAAATTGCTAAGGGCTGTTCACTCGTAGTATCAAACAAAATGTCGTGCACTGTAAATAAAAGATATAAATCTACAAAATTACTTTTTGTAAAAGCAACAGAAGTATGTTACTAACCTGCAAGCTGACTAAAGTTTTATCTGTAGACTGCTAAGACAAAAGATGTAAATCCACAAAACTAATTTCTGTAAAGCTACAGAAATCTGTATGCTTACTAAAATTGTATCTGTAATCAATAATAAATACATGATTTTTTTGGTAGCAGTTACATTAAGAGTTCTAGACATATCAGTTTCCTAGAAAATTCTTAGTAACATTGCAGATTTATTTTTATTTTAATATTTTCTTACACTGAACACGTAAATATCAGTTACATGTTTTTTTTTTTTTTTTTTCAGTTCTGTTACATGGTCTTATTGTTGCAGTTACACAAAACGATCCAGTTATATAAGTTTCATAGAAAATCCATAGTAACATTACAGATTTTTTTTACAGTGTAAACGTGAATCCGTTACATGAATTTTTTTTTGTTGCAGTTACATAAAATGTTCTAGGCATCCCAGTTTCCTAGAAAATTCTAATTCTTCGCAAACTCATAGATTTTTTTACAGTGTGTATGTGTCAAAAACTGAAGAATGGTGTGGTAAAAATAGTAATTGTCGAACCACAGCCAAAATTAAATGAGAAGTTACTTTAATTAAAGGAAAGGTATATAATTAAAGCCAATATATTTACATATTTTGTTTTCCTTGACCATTTTATTCGTTTGTATACTGAAAGAAAAAAAAATGTATAAAGTTACTAAGAATTTTCTTAGAAACTGGGATGCCTAGAACTTATTTATGTAATTGCAACAACAACAAAAAAAATCATGTAACATATTCATATTTACACTATAAAACAAAAATCTCTAATGTTATCAAGAATTTTCTAGGAAACTGGGTTTCCTAGAACGTTTTATGCAACTGCAACAACAACAACAAAAAATGTAATTATCATGTATTTATCCCCGTGTTACAGTTAAAATTTTCGTAACCATACAGATTACTGTAGCTTTAAAAACTAGTTTTGTAGATTTACATCTTTTTTCACAGTGTACAAAGAAAAGTTTAGTAAGAATATAGATTTCTGTAGCGTTACATCTGTAGAAAAACGTCTTTTCTTTTACATTGTATTAACAAATTCTCATTAAATCGATATTTGCTTTTGCAAAAACTACTAAACTAAATAACGAGGTGTTTTAACATAAATTTGGAAACCTACTTCATTTCTGTCAAAAGCTGAATTCAATTTTTTAAAGAATTTTATTATTTTACATCACTGAAATGCTACAACTTTTAAGGAGGACTGCGTTTAGATCAAATAAAAATTTGCCTTTCTTGTAATTTTGAAATAAGGAAAGTTCACTGTAAGTGTATATTTTTTTCACAGTGTTAGATTGCATATAAATCATTCTGTTACTTAGAATAAAGAGAAAAAGCAACATAGTAGGAAATAAATAATTTATCCAAAGATCATTTTTTCGACAGTTAAGGCTTTCGAACACCTGAAAAGCAATGATTCAATGGTCTCTAAAAGCCTATGTTAATACTATGTTTTGCATCATTATTTGGAATGCTAAAACCTCTCATGAATATTGTATACGTGAAACTTTATAAATAGGGAATATTTAGAATACATAAGCCCTTTTTCGAAATAAAAGGAATTGAAATAAGTTCGACGAAAAGCGTCTTATGTGTCTTACTTTCCATTTTTTGTGTGATTTATCTTTCTCTTCAATTTGGAATTTTATGAAGTTTTTAAGCAAATTTTCTCATGCATTAAGCTTTCTTCATTCATCTTTAACGACTTGGTGGGATTATGGCAATGATACTTAATAGAAAAATATTTAACTTCAGACTGATTTGAATATTTATACAAATTGCTTTTATTCTTTTGATTATATTTGGTAAGGATAGTTTAATCATTTTTGTAAAATGTCAACATTTATTGTATATTTCAGTATTTAGTTTTCGTAATATATTGCTTAAAGCTTACATTGGTAAGCGTATTTTTCTTTTATTTTATTTTTCTGTCCTTGTCTATATTAGCAAGTTAAATATATACGGAAATACGAAGTTTATTTTAAAAAAGAAATGTATCAAACAATTCACTAGATATATTTTTACAGAAAGGAGGCAGTGTAAAGACTTAAAGTTATAAAATTTAAGTTAGATAATGTAGATGTAACTTGCATGCAGTTTATACAATATGAATATTTATGTCACTGTCACTTAACTGTTTACTAATAGGCATCTTTTTTTTGTAACTGAGGTGTGCTAAAATAAAAAAAAATATATATAAAACTTTGTTTACAAGATTTTATTTCAAAGTTGTCACATTAGGTTGGGTTGGGTTGATTTTTTTGACGGCCAATTATCGACACGAGGGATATAGGCCCGGGGGGAGTGCCCTCCGTGGGGGTCTTTCTAAGGGAACCTAATCCGTATTAACGCATGGAAGATCCACGGCTCGCAGAAAACCACGAAAACTCCGAACGATTAGGCCGACGGGCGCGATTGGGATCGAACCCAGCACCTCCCGTCTACCAGCTTCGAGAGCAGAACCTCTCGGCCACTGGTGGGGCTGTCACATTAGGAAAACATATCTTTTGAAGGATTAAAATATTTTAATACATTTTTAATCTTTTTAAGGCCAATTAATTTTATGCAGGTTGTTGAATGCGCTTTATAAGTAGTTTTACAAAATTCAGAAAGCGCCTAAACAATTTCAAATTTCTAAATTGTCGTAATTCAAGGGAGATGAAGAATTTAGGGAAGCATTCATATTTTTTAAAGAATCGTCTTTACAATATTCAATAAATGATTAATGGTTTCTGTATACATACTATTTTTGACAATCAAAGTGCAACATGAATGAAAAGTATAAGAAAAAAATGCAAAGTAAGTTTGTTTTATTTGACTATAAAAAGTTCTCAAAAGATGTAGGGGAAGTTAGAATATATTGGCTAGCCCTAGTACCGGATAGACCAGGTGGACTAACTGGACTAACTTTTCCTAAATTACGTTTCCTAATAAAATGTCAAATCTTCATGAAACTTTTATGAACTAGGGAAGAAATCCTGAAAATTCACTTCCTAAGTGGATGACGGTATTTCAGCGATCTTAGAAATCCCGCCCCACCCCCCCTCCCGCGCCCTAAGAGAATTAAAGGCAGGTTCGAATCTCTTAGGTAATTTCATCATATCTCAGAGGCAGTTTCAGATAGAGTCATGGATTTCAGGATAACTAATCTACTTAACCGTAAAAATATGTATAATCTGTTATAATGAAACAAACTAAACTAAAAAATGCTATAAAAGTGATAAAATACCTTTATTTAGATTAACGTATGTTTCATCGCATAAACAGCAACAATTTTAAAATCATTCTTGATAGAAGTTATATCGCAGAGTTATTTAAAAACAGGGTCATTCCATGCAAAATGAGCAAATCAGCTATGGCAGACATGTTAGAGATTTTAATGAAAATCAGTATATAAGTAGATAATATCTATTTATGAGTAAATGTAAAATAATAGATTTCAGGATTGTTTATTTAAGTATTAAAATTTACATTAAAAGTAGATTCAAAATCGAGGTTTTGTCTACATGGTTAAAATTTCAATTTTGATTATTAGTCTTACGAATAGATAGACTTTATTAAAAATTATTTATAATTAGGAAGGAATAATAAATAACAGATTGGCGTAAGTTTGTAATTGTATTTCTATTCCGTAATGCCAAAAAAAATATTTTTCAAAATTTTTGAGGGAAAAATGCAATACTTCTATTGTTCTTTTAAGCAAGAAGGACAGCTCTGACAAGTTAAATTTTTTTGACTTTATAGCTGAAAGTATATATTTTATATTTTAAATATAGAAAATTTCATTCTTGCCTTTTTATTCCTAATTGAGAAAAAAAATAAGTAGCAAAAAATGTTGAGGGTAAAATGCAATATTTCTATCACTTCTTTAAAAGTGAAGGGAAGCTTTTTAAATCTTTTAAATTATTTGATATTATAGATAAAAGTGTATATTTTAAATATAGAAACTTTTATTCTTGCTTTCAGTTTATTTTTACCTCAAGAATATATTTAATTAAAGTAAAAAAAAAATGATTCAGTTTGGACATAAAATTACATATTAAGCCTCAATCCAGATACAAAAAATAGATGGCAGCACCTCTTTTTTTCACCTTGAAATCGTGCAATATTTTAAAAAACGAGCGCGAGTTCAAAGAGGGATAGCTCATGAAATGTAACAGATATTACATTTTTGAACCCATTTTTGCTATGTTAGGAATCAAAAGGCAATCTTTAATTTTTTTGAGCATATCATGGACTTATTGATATTTATGACTATGCAATACTGTTAATGTCGGACCTTTCCTTTGTTTATATTTTTACTCATACATAAGCGGAAAAATTACGATTTTCTATTTTTTTTTTTTTTAAGTTTCTAAGTTTTTTTTTTTTTTTTTAAGATGAAGGAAATAAATGGCAACTTTCGAACTTGGGGAATTTAATCTTCATATGTAATACTACATCAGACATCAATTTCACAGATGTTTTTGAATTCCTTTGATTTTTATAACGTTTCCAATTTTCTCAAAATTCACAAATTTTCAGTTTTTACAACCAATTAAAGATTAATCATTGTGTTACCAGATTATTATTACTCAATAAATAGAAAGATAATTTTTCAGAGATTAAAATATTGCAAAAAAAAAGTCATTTCTGTTAAATAGTTTTAAAGATACACTTCAAACTTGCAACATTAGACGATTGCACAGATGTCATTATTTATCACAAGTTTTTTAAATGTCCAAAACTGCTAAAATATTTTTTTGTGAAGATATTTTGCATAGCTCTATTTTAATATCAATTGAACCTGTGTATAACATTTTATTAAAATCGGTTACTATGTGGCCACGACTTTTTTTATATTTTTGCTTATTTTACGTGGAATGAACCAACAAGGTCTTGGGAAATGATGTCCCCAGACTTCATGCATAATGAAAATCAGTCTAAACATAAAATAAAAGGAAATTGGATATATGTGAGCGTGAATTAATTCCTTCTATTATTACTATTGTTTGCACTGATTTTCATTATGCATGAAGTCTCGTGACAATATTTACCAAGTTCTTGTTTTTAAATAATTTTGCAGAAATATTTCTATCAAGAATGATTTTGAAAATGTCACCGTTTGTATGATGAAACGTACGTTCATCTAAATAAAGGTATCTTATCAATTTTATAGCATTTTTCATCTTCGTTTGTACTCAAACATACTTAAACATGTATTTTATCAATTTCAGAAATTCCCACTTAGGGGGGTTTAATGATGTGGTCGAAAGTTTTAGGTCATTTCGGTTCAGGCTCAGCAGCAGTTTAAGAAGGAGTGTAAAATTCAACGTAAAAAACCAGCTAAAAAATATTTAAAATGTTTCCGTATTTTTCCGCGAATTTACGAGTCATTAGAAATTAGAGGGTTAAATGGTGGTCGAAATGTTTAAGTCATTTCGCTATATGTCAGCTGCAGTTTTTAGGTACGAACATAAAATACAACTAATCCAATTTGCAAAAAAATTAGTTGTACACATATTTCAGCAACTTTAGAGCTAATTTGCGATTCGTTGCCAACATCGACTAGGAACTCGATCATGGAAAATTATCTTAAAAAGTTAATTATTGCTGATTTTTGATAAGAAATTTTTCCAAAGATTTTTCTTATTTTATAATATTTGTAAATGTCATGCGAAATAAGCGTTTCGCTAAATGTTATGTTATTTGATTTATTTTTTTTTCTTATTGTCAGGGAAATCGTTTATTTTTCTATTACATGAATCAAAGAAAGTGCACACTATCATTTATAAATCCCAGTTCTTTTTTTATAATTGCTTCCGAATACCTTCATTTTTCCTGATAGTATTTTAGCGATTTATGTGCTAGAATGTACAGAGCTCCATTATTGTGATCGCCATATTGGCCTTTTTGGTTGATTTACCTGTAAGGTCCTCATAGTTACCATGGACAAAGCCACGTGCTTCTGATAGTCATTTAATAAAATCAAAAGGTGCTCCTAATTTATCACACATGATATAAGACAATGCATTGTATTATTTTGTTTGTTATACGTATGTTTTATCACCCTTATAATATTAAAATAACATGCATAACTAATTGTTTTAATTAATTTGTGTTATACATTGATAGTGTGGATTTAGACTGTGTATAAATAAGTTAACAATTTAAGAGAATGGTCGAAAAAATATTTTTTCTCGTTTGTTTGTTTTTTTAAAATTAAAAATCGTCACAAGGTATTAAATTAATTATAAAAAAATTAACAAGTAAACAATTGCAAATACTTGAAGAAAATCCAATTGTAGCCCGTGTGCTCTTTTGTTTTATTATGTTCATCGGGTATTATTTCCTATTTAAACTGTGTAGCTAGCTGGAATAATACCATTTTATGTTAATCTAGAGCAGAAGTAATTTTTATTTTATGCAGTAGAACTGGCAAAATGTTCCATACAATAACTGAAAAAAACGTTCATTCGGTTTTCGTCTAAGCAGGTTTACAGTTTCTGATATTTGTATCTTATTATGTGCGATCATAAATATATAAATAGCACCTATATTTGTTGTTTGGTCCGTCTGTTTGTCCGTCCGTCCACATATAACAAAGCAAAAACTACTCACAAGAATGGTCTGAAATTTTAAATATATAATCAGTGGTGGAAAATTGGCGCAGAGGAGGAGCCTATTGACACCACTAATATTTTATAGTATTATTCCCTTTAATAAAAACTCAAAAATTTTGTCATTAGATAAGCCGAAAAATACTACTAAAATTTAGTGATGTCAATAGGCTCCTCCTCTGCGCCAATTTTCCACCACTGATATAATTGATGCAAAAATTTTCATTGTCATTTCAAATTTTATGAAAATCGGATGTATAGTTTAATTACAGGGAGAGGCAAAAGTTTTCCGTTACATTAGGGCCAATGGGAAAAAATTATTTCAAGTGCAATATAATGATGTTACAGCCTTTCGAACAGAATGAAATTGATATGCACTTACGAAGTGCACTAAATTATACATTCAATAGAATATGCGGTGTTAAAAATATTTATAAAACTAGCTATAGTACAAACGTGCGTCATTTGCCACGTTTGACGTGGAATTTCCAACTTGTTATTTTTGCTGGTACTATGAAATTTGTTTTGTTCATCAGAGGATTAATTTGTACACATATTCTATTTTAAAATAATTAACATTACTTATTTATAAGCTGCTGTTGCATGTAACTTTGTTCACATAAAATTCAAGGAACAAGCAGTCCTTCAAGTAAACCAGATAATTTCTCCGGTCATTTAGTAAAATACGGCATTTCGATAATGGAAATCGTAAGTACAATGTACCGGTACTAATCGGGCACCCCATCACTTACATATATCTGCCACAATTTATTCAAAGCCATATTAAGTAGCATATAAATCAGTTTCTAAACAATTTCTTCAAGGTATTATCGGTACTCTTTAGGGTTATATTTTCAAAACACTTCACAGGAGTAAGCTTTCCTTTATTTTCAGGTAGTACAATCGCTTTCAGGAAGATTCAGGCTCATTCAAACTTTTTTTAAAAATTCTATCAATAAATGTGTAAGCAACACGTATGAAAGATTTTTATAAGGGTCTTTTATTGTATTTATTATTTTACAAGAAGTGTGAATAACAAAGTCTATAATTGAGAGATACAACTATAATATAAAATATAGAAGTGCGGGTGATTAAAAACATTTTTAATAGCGATTATCTCTTATACGAATGATGATAGGAAGCATAATTCTGTTGCAAATAGTATAGAAATTATATACAGCAAATAGATATGGTATTTTTATCGTAAGAGGTATAAATTTGTATATACAAATTTAAACATACAATTAAATTTTTTATAGGCTTTCTAGTTTACTGAAGCTATTTAGAAATATTTTCTCTGTGTTTAGACAAGTAAAACATAAGAATTGCATACTTCACCTATCAAAGCTCACAGAATTGGAGTATTTTGAACCGTATGAAATTTCGTAGATTTCCGACACTAAAGTATCGTCTGTCAGTTTTTTGTGCGAGAGGGATCCAAAATTCCATAAATTTACAAGTTCTCGATGAGTTTTGTTAGAAGAAAGGAATGTTTACTAATTTACCTGTTAGAGTATGGAAGAAAAATTACTAAATAAATTTTATAAGACCCAATGGCAGTATAAAGTTATAAATGTTCTATTTTAATATATACACCGGGTGTCCTAAAAAGGACTGACTGATTTTAAATTTCAATAACTTGAAAAGGATGACAGATATTTAAAAATTTCTTGCAAGTGGTTATGTATGATGTCAAGCGTTTCTTTACCGTGATTCTCGAATTTAGTTCGAAATATAAATAATAGATGGCGCTGCAAGTAATAGGCACTAAATTCAAGCTGGATTTTTCGGCCTTTCTTTTCTCCCATGCAAAGAAAGGAAATTAAAATATATTGAAGTACCAACATTTGGACCTGGATTTAGCGCATATTGCTCTCAGCGCCATCTATTGTTTGTAATTCGAACTAAACTCGAAAATCACAGTAAAAAAACTGCTGACATCACATATAACGCCCTTGCAAGATTTTTTTAAATATCTCTCACCGTTTGCAAGTTATTGAATTTTAAAATCAGTCAGTCCTTTTTAGATCACCCGGTATATAGACGCTTGAAAATTAAATGCCATGTATAAATACTGTGCTTAATTTTTACTTTTGGTAATTAGAATTAAGTTTCTATCACCATTGATTTAAGAGATCATTGCCATAATCTATATTCTGAATCTCCTTATATTTGTTATGATTGTATTAATAGATATGTATTGGAAACACACTTAAAAACAAGCACTAGAATGTAAATTAAACAAAAATGTTATTTGCAACAATATCTCGACATATGTAACTGGATTATAATTACTGGGATCCAAGTGAAAAGAAAATATAGATTAAATAGTATTTAGAATAAGAAAACTGCTCAATAATAATGAAAAATGTTTAAAAACATTATTTTGTTGTTAGATTGATTGTTTTTTCATACTGTTATTTACCTAAAATATGTAACATTCTGGTATTTTTGTAACACAAATTTAAAATATCTATTATTGTTATTTCACATACTAGTTATATTCAAATATATTCACATAGTAGTTTTTATACAGCAGAAATGCATTGCATTAATGACTGGAAAAGTTCCGTTACTTATGCTTTTTTTTTGGTTTATTATTAACTTTTTAAGTATTAAAATCCTAAAACATCATACTGTAGTTATTGATTTACATAAAGTATATAAAGTATATCTTGAAGTATATAACATTCCAAAACATAATGAAATATTTTTTTAATCATTTAAAATATTTGAATTCACAAATTGAAATAAAGAGACTGCCTGACATTTATTTATGCATCAGTATACACATTTTTAATTAAAAAACCTTTTCATCTAAAACGGAATAATTAAAAGTGCGTATATATTCTAACCTTTGTTACTTAACTGAATTCACGAATCTATATTTAGAAATATTCACCGTAACATTTTAAGAAATTGTGCACTGTAACCTTTGTACCATGAATTGATTTAAACGCTGCGATAAAAATGCATTTGTTTCTAAAAGCATTTAAAGTAAAAATAATTTTATTGCATATTATATATACATTAACATACGTAAAGATTCGCCGTTCCCTGAATTAAAATTTAAAATAGAAACGTCCTCTTATATATGATAAAATTTTATGATAGTTTTCTTATACTTATATATATATATATATATATATATATATATATATATATATATATATATATATATATATATATATATATATCCTATCTCAATATTTTCATTATAGGTCTATATGAACAGTAATAACATTAAAGTAAATTTACTTGACATATGTTAACTTTAGTACAATTTCAAACTATATTTATAATCTAAATTAGTATTACAATTTTGATATTATATTATTATTATTAAATTTGTAATTATTGAACCTTGCTTTTATTATACAACGTTGCTTTATAAGCAGATTTCAGAGTTATAAATTTTAATGTCGATAAAATCAAAATGCCATTTTTAAAAAGAGTAAAAATTTTAAATTCACTGTACACGCATACAAGCGCACAAATTATTTTTAGTGCATTTCACATAAAAAGGAAAATTTTGATATATTGCTTGGTTTGAATTTTTGAAATTTGACCACGAAGTGGTGTGTTTTTATTTAATACAATGTTTTATTAATTAGACATCTTAAATATAAATTTACGATAGTATATTTTTAAAAATAGCATTACATATTAAATAAAATTCATGTTAGTAGTGAAACACTGTTGAAAATTAGAAAAGATGTCGCATAGTATGATGACATTGGACAGCAAGATTTTTTAGTACAATATCCGATTGATTACTTTAAGGGATCTCAGAACGCTGAAAGCTTTACAATTTTCTAAATTTTAATTTTTTCAGATGTTAAACACTTTTTTTTTCTTATTTTAGCATTTTGATGTAATTGTTTCCTTGAAATTGCCATTAAAACAGAAGTAACGGTTTTTAGAATTATACCAGCTCAATAGCTGAAGCGGTGTTTCCGAGACTTTGAAATCAATTTTCTCCAAAAGATGTTTTTGGGAATAACGTGCACGGTATCGCAAAAACTTCTGAATATTTTTTGGATGAAATTTTGAAATCATATGTTTCTAGTTAGTCTGTATAAACTGAACCTAATATTTCATTTTATTGTTCAAAAAATATTTTTTAGGTGATTATACTGTTGGAATTTCAAAAGTTTCCATTAGGTAAATACCACTTTGTATAAAAAATATTAAATTGCTTTAAATATAAATTTATTTATGTTCAGGGTAATTTTATAATCTGAAGTATAAGTAGCTACCAAAATTGTCATTCTTTTTGCAAAATTCATTTTATAATCCTGAGCGTAATCTGTTACGCCAATTTTCTTCTCGTCAAATGTCTGACAGTTTGGAGCTCCCTGTAAATTCTAACTTTTCATCTTGCAATATTTTAAATATATGAAATGGAAGGACATACTTACATCTTTCATACCAATTAAAATTGTGTCTTAAAATCAAATACATTTTAAGATATTAAATGTTGAATATGATCTTTTCTTTTTCATTTTTTCCAATTTTAAGAGTCCTGAGAACGCTTAAGCTATTTAAGGACAAACGTAACATTAACCTTAAGAATTGCCCATAAAATTATAACTAATCTTTGGTGAATAAAATAACATTTTGCAAAAGATAGAAAAACTTTTAATGGGTGAATTCTTTATTTAGTGTTTTTTTTTATAATTCTCCCTACAGAGGTCAATAATAAAAAATAATATTTCCACAGAAATTGTCTGAACAAGTAAAACACTACTTCATAACCCATTACCCGATATATACAAAACATTTTTTTATCATATCAGATCATGAGTCTTTAATTTTAAAAGAAGAGAAACTCCAGTTTTGGAAGAAACAGAAAGGTAAAACTAAATTTTATTACACATTAGCATACAATTCATATTTTTAATCAATTCACAGATATTATATTTTAATATAACGATAAATTTGTTACTAGTATGTATCTGAACAACGATGTTTTTAATACGTTGATTTTGAAAGTCAGATAAATCTATTTTAATATAGGATAACTCTAGGATAGATGGCCAGTCTGAATATCCCCACAACTTGATCATAGATTGCAATATAAACATTTTTGTATAAAATAGCTCATTGAGCTTATTTATTGGGACGTGCAGTATTGTTTTTCGATTATAAAAAGTAAGTGTAATTTTAATATAAATTAAATAGGTGGTTGAATATATATATATATATTTTTACTTAGGTTTCTGAATGTTTATCAGTACGTACGTTATGTTTATTTTTTCTATGTGGAATTTTAATGCAAATATATAATCTAATTTTCACTTCTAAGATTAAAACAAAGATGTACAGTTGGGGGAAAAAAAGTAAACAACCCCTACTAACTCTTCAACAAATTATCGTAGACGAAAGTTACTGGTACCAAACGATTGGAAATAAAGTCTACTTTTAAATGACGTATATAAAATTTGCTTAGGGGGCCATCTACATATTAAAATGAATCCAAACTTCATTTTTTCAATAGCAATACCCAATTTTAAGAAGATATTTCAAATCTTTGGTTCAAACTATGCATAGACACCAAATTTCAAGTCATTTGAATGATACGTTTTTGAATTATAAACATTCAAAATTTAGTGCATTTAATGTTAAATTACATTGTCATATTTTTATTTATAACTTCTGAAATTATGATCCTAATATTCACATTGTTTGTGTAGAAATAATACTAATATACCCAAACATAAATAAATACATTGAATTGCAATTTATATAATTTTCTGATATGAATTATGAATTATGTAATTAATATTAAAAAATATGAATTGCTACCTACAATTTTTTTGATGGAATTAGATTTATTAAGTCTTGCTTTATGGAAATCCAAAATTTCACATATTTTTTTCTAAGTAGTTTTCAAATTATGCTTAAAAAATGGCAAAATGATTGTTTAAGGTTTGTCTATCATAGAAGTGACTAAATATTTTGAAATTTCTTATGCTATCCTGTAATCTAACAGGCTTAATTGACATGCTTAACATGCATTGATCAAGAAGTGAGCTCTCTCGGTTAATAATAGAGTGCCGAACTTCAATTTGGATACAGCCTTTAAAATACGCTCGCTTTATAATAATTAATTTCTCGAAAACGTATGGTACGAATTGCATAAAAATTTGTTTTTAGACTAATTGAAGGGTGTAGAGTTCATTTATGCTGTCAGAATTGTGTACTGCTATTGAAAAAAAAACAAATTTACGGTTTGTTTTAATATGTAGATTCCTCCTAAGCAAATTTTATATACATCATTTAAAAGTAGACTTTATTTCCAATCGTTCGGTACCAGTAACTTTCTTCTAAGATAATTTGTTAAGGAATCAGTAGGGGGTGTTTACTTTGTTTTTCACGACTGTACAATGTCTATTGATACTTTGAATTGGGTGAACATCAGTCCTTTAATTTCAGGAGAGATGGCCACATGAAATAGAGGATAGATGGCCACCTTTAATCAATATTCAAAATTGTACTTAGTGATGATTTTAACTAAATATAATGAAATTTAAAAATAATAATAATAATAATAATAATAATATAATAAGACTTAACGATTTATTTGTTTCAGAAAATACGGAAAAACGTCGGAAACTTTCCTAACAGAAACTGATAAAGTTGATAAATAAACTATATTAACGTAATAAACCTACAATTAACACGAAAAAAAATGACAATGCCAGTAGCGAAGAAAATGAAACACAGTTAAATTATCAGATTCTACAGATCCCGAGTGAATAGAATTGGATTAGGAACACTGTGTTCGTTGTGCAAAAACAATATAATATCACATCCAAAAAGAATGTCTGGATACAACGCATAAGGTATCTGAAGTAGTTCCATGAAACGCTATTCGAGATTTCTTCACTCCTTTTTCATCATATAACTGCATATTTACGAATTGCTGTATGTTTTTCATGATTAACTACATGAAATGTGTTATTTTTTTTCTATTTAAATCAACTTTTTCTTTATTGTATTGGATGGCCATTTCTCCTCGGCTTTGAGGAGAGATGGCCATCTTACATTTAAATTTCAATTTCGTTGAACACTTTTGTTATCAGTATTTAATTGATTTTTACATAAAATATTATGAGTATATGTATAATTATTTTAAATATGCATCACTATTTCTTGTATTTGCATTCTAAGAATTTTTATTTCAATCTTTAAAAACTGTGGCCATCTGTCCTAGAGTTACCCTAATTATTTATCTTGCATAAACACTATCAGAATTTAGCTATTCGACTATAGCTGTGAAGAATTGGTAACATTGTAAAACATTGTTTTATGATTATTCGCAATTATATGCATACAGTTTATTGCTGAATATTTTTTCCTTGTTTTTTCCAATTTTGCTATAAATTTTATATTTTTTTGTTTTATTGTAACTTTTCTAAATAAGAATTAATGGTGAAATAAAATAATTAATAAATAAAATAAAATAATTATTTTCTGTTATTGTAACTGTTTTCATCCCACAGAAAATCATCGTTTTCAACAAATCATTTTTTAAAATAACTCAAGTTTACTGGCCCAAATTAAAATCATGATTGATTTCAGCTAACATGGATTTATTATTACATATTATATTTAAATTAGAAGAACATTTACAGAAAAAGTGTAAAAGAAGTCTGACGGCTTTAATAAAATTTAAAATGTTCATTTTTAATTCTATGAAGACATTTCTTGTATTCTTCATGGACGAAATGCCAATTTAAAGTTCTGCTCCTCACCTATACACAATGTAAAACACAGGGACGATTTCAATAGCTGGTGTACTCCATGTCGTGTTAGATTTAATAGGCAGAAAACTACTGCAATAAATTTCCCAAAACAAAATCTTATCTTAACCGTATTACTAATAATAATACATTAATTTTAACACAATTATTTTAATTTGTAAATAAATCATATGAATTGTAAGTTTCCAAGTGATCGTGTGGCTGTCAATTTTCTACCAAATGAGCTATCCCGGACGAATCTGGAGATCATAATTTACACAGCCTACCATATTCTTCCAGGTTAGCTCAGTTGGTAAGCCAAGAGATCCCTGGTTCGAATTCTGGCCTGTACAATTTCGCTCAGTTAGAAATTTAGAACCGATATGATATATTTACCATATAGAATAACTGTGTTAAAATTATTGTTGTGCAGTTATGTATTAGAGTGGTGCGAAAAAAGTCAAGTTGATATTTCCGATTCGCTATAGTGCGAAAAAGTTGCGATTGGTCAATACAAGAAAAACAACAACAAAAAAAATCTTCAAATCGGACTTTATCTTTCGATCCCGCAAACCGCCTAAAAATTTAAAAAAAAATTAAAATTTCAGATTTTTTAAGGATTAAAAAAAAATTACGTATATATATATTATCGCTATAGTGAAAAATATTTGCAGATTGTAATGTTTAATAATAATAATAATAATCAATAGCGTTTAAAGAATATCTTCCGATCGCGCAAGCTCAATAAAAATTGGGAAAAATTCAATTTTCAGCGATTTTGATAGATAAAGAAAATATTCACCTGAATCCAGTTTGAGTTCCAATATTAACATTTGAATATAAATTGCATAGCTCTTTGCTTGTTTAAATATTTGATAACATTTAAACAACCCAAAATTCACCACGGGAAGTTAGCTGAACTTCAACTCACACCCTTCCCTTCATCCAACCAAGGAGGGTGTTCGCTATTTACATTACTAAAATACACAATTTGTTATAATGGAGTCAAAACACTGTATTAAAAAATTAGTGTCGTGACAGTATAAGATATACACTTTGTTATTTCATCTGTTTAAGTTTGACTTTTAGATGCAACTGTGTACTGCGATTTGGTGGTAATGCCTGGTATCATGTACATTGATTTCAGTGGGGTCTTGGTGAATCCATCTCTTGATTGGGGCCCACGCCCACATACTTTAAACGATGCTTCCGTTACCAATTTGACGCACGGCTTGACATCTTCGGTATGATAGGGAAACTTTTTATCATCCCAGTCTGAGATATCACCTGATTAAATCAAGAAATGTATTTCATCATTGGTTATTAACCGAAAAAGAGGTGGATATGACAATTTTGCTACATTCCAATCAAATAATTCTGTATAGTCTGCCGCATCGAAGTTTAAAGTAGGAATGATAAAGATTCTGATGCCTTTACCTTTTGAAACTGTCTGCCTGACTTTTAACACTCTTTTTAGCCCTTGCTCTCTTATGTGCCACAACTTATGAAAGACAATTACAATCAGTAGTTTTCCGGCTGAGCACAGAACGATTTTCGTCCAATTTCAGTGACTAGACTTTTTCAGGTAGTCACGCAAGTATCGAGATGTTTCTATTGCTCTGTACAGATGAATAGGCCTATCTGTAATGTACTTGCTGCATTTTATTTCAAACCAAACTGGCATGTAAGATTTTAAAATAAATGTCAATATGGCTTTTAGGGCATTCGATTGGTTTTCCATTCTCGAGTAAAGTCTATTTGCACAAGTGCGCCATCTGTCATGTGGAATTGAGCCGGAATCGCACTTTTAGAAGCCATTTGGAAAGTTGCCACTTTTAATTGCTTGACTTACGTCAAAAAGATTATCTTTGGTCCTTGCTCAACAGTTGTCTGTCCACTTCTGTAATTTCACAATCAGTCAACTGAAAATTTATCACCGAGAGCTTTCCACAACAAGGAGATTCTGCCCAATTGGTCTAATAAATGATCTTGGGCCAGTTGTTTAACCATCCAAATGTTGAAAAAGATGACGGAAATATAATTCAACAAAATGGAATAAACAAAAAACCCACTCCAGTGGTCTTCCGAGATGCACTTCAAGCTGCATGATAGCACCATCTTTCCATCCATTATTTGTATTTCTACCCTCACAGCCTACAAAATCTAAGTATTCTAGTAAAAACCCTTGTTCAGTAACACATGATACTATGAAAGCTACAATGTCCTTAGCAGATCCGGAGTTTCGCGACATATGGCCTAAATAAACTAAGCCACGTGCTTTTATGATAGAATAATGTTCCTCTTTAATAGTTCAACGAACCTGTTTTGATCCAATCCTTTCTATAACTAGGGACATCCTTATAACATCCTTTCTTCCGTCAAAATATATGCCATGTACAGTTCATCTGAATTCAGTTGACTTTGCTGTAAATTTTATGGAGTTAAGTGAGATTAGATGGGAGCGCGTAGGCCGACTACAGCGCTAGTTTGCAAAGTGGCTAGCGGCAGTTGGGTGAACTACTAAACTTTTCAGCCCTGGAACGAACTCTTCGTGGTAAGCTCTACATTGTTTAAAAATGACCTAATATGCTCAATAGTATCAATTAACATTTAAATCTTAACCTGAGACCACAAACTGACCTCAGTTGATTATATTCTTAATGCGTGAAAATCACTCAAAACTGAATTTTTGATTGAGCTTGCGCGGTCGTAAGACATTCTCTAAACACAATTTTTTTATTATTATTATTAAACAGTACAATATGCAGGTATTTTCACTATAGCGATAAAAAATATATAAAAATAAAAAATAAATAAAAAAAAATCTGAAAAATTGAAAATTTTCAATTTTTTTGAATTTTTAGTCGCTTTGCGGGATCGGAAGATAAAGTTCGATTTGAAAAATTTCTTTTTTGCTTTTCTTGTATTTACAATCGCAACGTTTCCGCACTATAGCGACTCGGAAATATCAACTTGACTTTTTTCGCACCACCCTATTATGTATACGTTTACTGAAGTTTCATTATCTGCGATTTATTCTGTTGAGCTGATACGTATACCAGACCTGATGCTATGATCAATAAGATTATCTGGAGGAATTAGGTCCTCAAGAATCGTGCGGGGTAGCTCAGTTGGCGGAGCATTGTCAGCATCAGGCAAGAGATCCCTGGTTCGAATCCTGGGCTTGACATTTTTCGCTAAGTTGGTAAATTACAACTCAAATAATACAATTCACTTTGTAAATCGCACTAAATATCTAGTGATTAACTTTCAACAGAGTTTTACTTGAAATGAACCTTTAACCGGTACTCGCGGGAAAATAAGCGTCATCTTAAAATCTCTCTCATCTCTACTGAAAAGTAATACTTTCTGTATTAAATGTAAAGTACTTCCATATAATGCACGTATTCGCTCTGTTCTTACTCATGCTTGTTCATTCAGAGGCATTTGAAGCAAATTTAATATGAATTACCTCTACCTACAGGACACATAAAAATAATCTTCGTATTATCAGGTACGGTAGACGTTACCTCAGGAATACTACTATTTGTAGAGATCTCTATACCACTTCCCTAAAGAAATATGAGTTAACTCTCGCACAACATCTATAAAACTGTTTCTAACATTCCTAATGAAAGACTCACAGAATTGCCAGACTATGAGTTCTCCGACACCCCACTAATTGCAAATGCCCTAATTATGCTTTATTAATTGATGATTAAGACTGAGATTTCCTCTCTCTTCAGTTAAATTTAACTTTTTTTTGTCTGTCATTATATATAATATATATACGTATACAGCAAAACCCGGATATAAGGCTCTTCCGGGGGAGACCGGGTAGAAGAGCGTTAAAAGAGGGAAAACGTTAAATGCGGGAAACGATTTTCGGCATTTTAAAATTGAGAATATTAGATTATCTGCTTTAAATAATGCGGGGAATCATTTTTGTGTATTATTTGAAATAGAAACTCCGCAGCATAGGTATAAAAAGTTTTCCTTCATTTAAAATATCACAAATTTACATAGTGTTTACAAAGTGTATTATTATTTCAAATCAGAATAAGTAAAAGAATTATTAGCATTAAAACAAAAACTACAAAATATATTTAACATTTCTAATAGGAACCTTTATACTTATATTAAACATAAAACAAAATTATTAAAGAAACTAATAATAATATTTTGATTTAAAAAGAAATGTAACATTTGTATTCTTGAGCACCACTATGAACTACTATAAACTTTCGCTTTCTGTTTATTTCGTTTTAGAGAAAAACTCTTCCAATTTTGTCTGACGGATGGACGAACGACCACATAAAACAGCTTTTTCTGCTTTGTTTATGTGTCTTAATATATCTTCATGTGAAGCGGCGGTATCTACTGAAGCGGTGTATATAGGCGGATAGGGCTAAAAGCTTCCATTACTTCAGCTTTCGTTGAGATGCGCTCTTGAACA
Organism: Maratus speciosus; assembly: GCA_963932465.1. Classification (NCBI taxonomy): domain Eukaryota; kingdom Metazoa; phylum Arthropoda; class Arachnida; order Araneae; family Salticidae; genus Maratus; species Maratus speciosus. Next base: position 331,689,392 of record OZ010795.1, read on the forward strand.
TCGCCATTAGCAACTCCATCAGGGTCCTCTTCCTCTGCGGCATCCTGTACAATGTTTCCTATAATGTCTTCAATGCTCCTAACGTTGCTTGTGATAACGTCTTTATCAATGTTGAGATTTTTGCAAGATGCTCGCAAACAGCTTACCAGTCCTCGTCCTCTATACGCGATCCGACCCCTCTTCAGCCGCATCCATATCATCGTCAACGTCCGTTATGAAGGCTGCCTTTTTAAAACCATTTTGAATTATTTTAGGTTCGATTGGATCCTAAGCAGCGCTAAGGTAGTTCGTGGCGTCGACGAGAGTTACAGAAGATCACCTACTTTTGATTTCCATTTCATGTAGAAATCGTTTCGCTATATATTTGCGATAATGTTGTTTTAAAAGCTTTATGATCCCTTGATCCATCAGTTGAAGTACGCTTGAGGTGTTTGCAGGTAAAAATTCCAGAGAGACGTTTGAAATATCTGGTATTTCTTGGGGATGAGCTGTGCAATTGCTACGAATAGTATGACATGCCTATTTTGCTTCCGCATCTCGACATGAAAATCATAAACATATTTAATGAACTGGGGACCCGTCATCCAAGCCTTACGTTGATGTGCATAGTCACAGGGCAGTCGCTTGATGTTCTTGAAACAGCGAGGTTTGGCTGATTTTCCAATCACCAGAGGCTTGCGTTTGTCGCTCCCATCGGTGTTGGAACAAACAAGCACAGTCACACATTCTTTACTGAGCTTCCCTCCATGGCACTACTCATCTTTTAACGTTAAGGATTTATCAGGCGTTACTTTTTTAAAAAATAAGCCAAATCTGTTGGCGTTATAAATATCAAAACTGACAGTTTTTGATAAGCCTTAGAAGACTGTTGTTTTTCCAAAATTCTGCATTTTCTATGTTCACGGCAGCGAATTCTCCGAAAATCTTCTTGTACACAATGCGTGGCGGGTTTGAAATCGGTCTAACCGCCCATTAGATGGAGTAAAATCTTCAATTCTTAGCTTTTGGGCTACTTCTGCAGCTTTTTCTTTAACTATGGATCCGCTGATAGGTATGTTACAGTATCTTGACTTAAGAAACCGCTCGTACATGACTTTTTCTAAATCTTCATATTTTCCTGTTTTCACTCTCTTTTTCTTTGAGCCACCAGTCGCAGCATTATTTTCAATGTTTTTTCTGTTTTGAAGAAGAGTCCGAAGAGACGACGGCGCGATATTCATAGATAACGCAAAATCTTTCTGGCTCAGAATAGGTGATTTTTTGTCATAATTTTCTAGAATTTCTAATTTTTTCGAAAGTATCAGCGTCTTTCTTTTCATACTGTTAGCATCCATGTTGCACCTAATTGGAGTCGGCAGCGATGCTACGTTCTTATGTTTAAATGAAAAAAGCGAAAACAGTTTGTGTGAAGTAAGAGACAGACAGGTACTGCTGAGAGGGACAGCATAAATTCTTTTGTTTTCTGATCCAATGAGAAAAAAAACCGCTACGCCGGCTGATTTTTTTTTTTTTTTTTTACGTAGTCTTTGGGCGTTAGCTGGCTGCCGATTCCACGTATCCTCTCATTCTTTCTCTTTCTTTCTCTTTGTACGGGCGAGAAAATGTGAAATCCGGATGTAAACAAAAGCACCAAAACGTAATATCCGGGATTTCTTTGTTCAAAGGACCAAAAAAAAAAGCGCGTTAAAAACGGGAAAGCGTTAAAAGCGGGGAGCGTTAGAAGCAAGGAATTTTTACATTGTTCTTATGAGTATGGTTCAAGGGATCGGGACAAATGAGCGTAAAAGGCGGAAAAGCGTTTTAAGCGGTGAGCATTATATCCGAGTTTTACTGTATATACATATTATATACCGGGTATCCTAAAAAGGACTGACCTGATTTTAAAATTCAATAACTTGCAAACGGTGACAGATATTTAAAAAATTCTTGCAGGAGGGTTATGCATAAAGTCAAAAGTTTTTTACGGTGATTTTTGATTTTAGTTCGAATTACAAACAATAGATGGCGCTGCGATCAATAGACGCTAAATTCAGGCTTGATTTTTGGTTCTTCGGGATGCATGTAAACTCTGTTTACTCGATTAGAGACCACATAGAAGTTTCCGGCATCCTGATTGGTTAATTTCTCTTTCGTCTTTTCTAATGCTTAAGGTCTTTGGAAATTGAAATTTCTAATGACAACAGTAATATACCATTGCACAATTCTTTTAATTCTTTTTCTTTTTTTTTTTTTTTTTTTTTTTTTTTTTTGTATATAAGTGAATTAGAATTTAACATTCAACATTTTCATCTAACTCAGTTCTTGTCAAATGACTAATTAATCCAGATTTCCGCAAAATGTTCTTAGGTTAGAAAACATGAATTAAAGGAAACACATTAAAAAATATATGTAATGGCGCCATCTTCTTTTCTTATACTAAACTTTAGCTTGTTTTTTTAGTCAACGTTTGTCTTTTGTGACTTTTGTTTTCTTTAAGGAATTAAATCTAATTTTTGATTATCAGTTTCGAAAACGTTTTGCGTTGTATCTATTTATATTATGTAATATACACATTTATACATATAAAAAAGTTTTTAAAATTCTAGTATTTTATACAGGGAACGAAAGTTTTTTTTTTTTTTTTTTTTAATAAATAGTCTGAACAATTCCATCATGAAAAATATTACTAAAAGTTTTATCGTGAAAATAAAATAAATCACAAGTTTGCTAAATGATGAATTCGGAATCTTGTAACGTTATAAACTAAACAAACATTAAATTTAAAGGTTAAAAATTGACGTTTCGATCAACATTTACGGTGTTGACGTTAGTTTAGTTTTTAACTTTACAACATTCTGTATACACCATTTAGTAACTTTGTGATTTATTTTATTTTCACGATAAAATTTTCCTTTGTATTTTTTATTAAAAAAAAATTATAATAATAATAATAAATACTTTTGTTCTCATTTCCATTTTGACAATTTTAATGAGATATTCAGAATTTTTAGGTGGGAATGGGACTAAAAAAAGTCTTATGTAAAAACTAAAAAAATTATGTTTGTACATGTATGCTTCATACTATAATTGTACTTTTTCATTCATGTTTTGATGATTTTTACCTTGGAGATGTTCAAAAACATTTTAACAATTAAGAAAAGCTGGGAGTACGAAGATGCATATTCTTTTTATTTAATTTAATGAAGAGTGGAGGAAGGAATGTAAGATATGCTATAAGACGTAAATATCATAAAAAAAATCCTTATAGCTTGTAAAAATATTACGTTTGTAAAAAAAAAAAAAAAAAAAAAAAAAAAAAAAAAAAAAAAATTAAGGTTGTTAATTTTCTCTCTTATCTGAATAAAGGGTTCTTAAAATTAGTGTTTAATAGATAAAATCGATTATTTTTGTTTAAATCTTCCCGTAAGCTTAAATGAGAAGGGTATTTCAAATCGTTTATTTTAACAAACGAAAACGGGAATAAAACGTATATTTTTTTATGTGTGCTTTGAAATGCTCTCTTTATCGTTATTATTTAAATCTGCAACTAATTAGGGAAATAAATAAATCTTTTATTAAATAACAAAATAGTTTTCGCATGAAGCAATTTAATAAAAATTTAAAATATTAGAAGGTAAAATTAATTTTAAACAAAATGTATTCAGAATAAAATAAAATTGTGGCACATTTTCTAGTAAATATATGCCTATAATAGAAAAATATAATACGTTTTGCATTTGGCTGGTTTAATTTAGCTTTTTTTTCCAAGGAATATTTCCCTTTTTTGCTTGACCAAGTTAATCTTGTCCACAAGACTTTGATGATCTTGAATTCCATTTTCTATTATTCAAATATCTGAATTCTTTCACCCATTTATTGCAATCTGCTAAATTTTTAACACTGCTACAAACTGAAATTAAATTTTGGGAAATTGATTCGATTTCATTAAAATATGAAGTCGGAAGATTAACTTCCCCAAAAGCAGACATTTTATAAAAATGAGGAAATAAAAAACTGGTAATGAGCAGTTGTTTCTAAGTTAGTGCTTTGCGTTTTCATAATGGCGCTAAAACAAATCGCATAAAAGAAACCAACCAATCAGGAGGCCGGAAACTTCTCTGTGGTCTCTAATCGAGTAAACAGAGTTTAAATGCCTTCGGGATCCACTCAATACATTTTAACCTCCTTTTTCCGCACGGAAGAAGAGAAAGGCCAAAAAATCGAGCCTTTATTTAGCTCCTATTGCTTACAGCGCCATCTGTTGTTTGTAAATAGAACTAAGATCGAAAAGCACTGTTAAAAAAAAAAAAAAAACTTTTGACCTTATGCATAACCCTCCTGCAAGAATTTTTTAAATATCTATCACCGTTTGCAAGTTATTGAATTTTAAAATCAGTCAGTCCTTTTTAGAACACCCGGTATATATATATATATATATATATATATATATATATATATATACATTTAGTCTTATCTAGTAGCATTTTTATCGCTTATATTTAAATAATGGTCTCTGTAAAAAGTTTTTTGGGAGATGTGTTGATCCTCGGTAGAATTTATCTGTCTTTTATGAAGTCATGGAAATTCCTTTTTATATTTATTTATTTTTTTAATTAAATTTTTACTTGTTAAACCATTTAATCTATTTAATATACTTTTTCTATTATTTATACAAATTTCAATTTTTTAAAAATCTTTATGCTTTTTTTTTATTACAGTTAAATATGTTTCTTTCTATGCTGCTTATTGCCGCTGCAGGACACTTACCGTTCAACTAAATGTTAAGTCGCACCGCAATTATATATATACCGGGTGTCCCAGAAATGAACAATGATTTAAAATTCAATAACTCGCAAACAGTGACAGATATTTAAAAAATCCTTGTAGGAGTGTTATGTAAGATGTCAGGAGTTTGCAAGCTGCGATTCTGAGTTATAGTTACAAATAGCATCGATAGATGGCTCTGCAAGCAATAACCACTAAATCCAGGCTCGATTTTTTGGCCTCTCTCTACTTCTATGCAAAAAAAGGAGATTAAAATATATTGAATGTATCCCGAAGTACCAAAAATGGGTTTGGACTCAGCACCTATTGCTATCAGCGCCATCTATTGTTTGAAATTCAAACTAAAAGAAAAAAAAAACTCCTGACATCATACATAACGCTACTGCAAGAATTTTTTAAATATCTGTCACCGTTTGCAAGTCATTGGATTTTAAAATCATCGGTCATTTTTGGGACACCCGGTATAAGTATATATGCAGAGTGTTGCCAAATTCCACCGACAAATTCAGAGGACATGGTGTCGCAAATCACTTCTTTAGTCACAATTACAAAGTGTTTCATCCTAACTGAACTTGGGTTAACGGTAATAATTTAGAGAAAAATAAATGTATTGCAATGAAAGTGCAACGATATTTACCTGTGAAACGTTATAAAATCACGAAAAGTTCTGGAAGAACAGAGTACTCCAGCAATCGATGATACCGTGTGAACTTCTAATTGGAGTCCAAAATGTAGGGCATCAAGTGCATACTGCTGCTATAATGGAAAATTCTACCATTTTTATCTTTATTATCACCTTTACAACAAAGACGATAATGCCTATTAAAAGTTTTATTATAATATACTGAAATTTTCTGAAAGTTATAACTGTCAACCTAAATTGAGTTAGGGTAAAACATTCTGTATTTTTTATTAAATACGGGGTTAGCGACCACATGCTCTATGGTAATTTTTCATCCTCCTGATGGCTATTATCACCTCGCAGAATTTGTCTGTCGAACTCGGCAACATTCTGTATACATTGATTGCTGTAAGCTATCTTCAATGAAAAATAGTACTGTTACCTCAAGTAACGGGTACGTGTTATGAAATACGAAGTAAAAAAAAAAAAAATGAATACAGAATAAGAAGGAACCTATTCAAAAATGGATTCGTTCCCACCTGATGAATAAAGTAAATTTGGTGTGAGGTTTTTTTATACAGCGTTTTCGAAAAATAGCTATTTCTGTACTTTTTCCTTTCAAAATGTAAACAGGCGCATTTCTTTCGACCTCTTTTATTTATAAGTTTAAACATAAAAGTATAGTCATTATATCTCCCTGAAAGTATTCTTACATATATATTATGATAAGATTTTTTTTTTTTTTTTTTTTTCTATTGTTTTGGAGTTCATATAAAATGCATGAAAAAGAGAAAAAAATATTTCGAAATTCTAAATTCTGAAATAAAATATCACAAACAATAGTTTCCTTTATTCGAATATTTCTTGAAATAAAGTCAAACACAAAGGAATTTCGATGACCATAAATATTAACATACAGTGAAGTTTTGAAATTTAATATGCAAGAAAATATTTTATTCTTAAATGCATTTTTTCAGTAACTTTTTTTTAAGTCCTTTGATTTTTTTAAAAATCATTTTAGCTATTTTGTTATTCATCAAAATTACCAATTAAGCTATTTTGTTATTCATCAAAATTATTGTTCTGTCCACTGATTTCGGTGTTCAAAGTTTTTGAAAGAATATTCTATAAAACACATTAGCAGTGATTCATTTTGTATAAACGGGAACATATAAAATGTTCTTTTTATTTATCAAATTTATAAGCAGTATTTAAATTTATGTATATATTTTATATTTATTTTTATCGTTGCTTTTATCGAATTTTTTACAAAAAAAAAAAAAAAAATGGAATTTTTGTCTCCGGTAAGAGTACGTGCTTTTTACACAGAACTAAACTATTCAATTTTTGAATACTGAAAAAGAAAGAACCACATGAAAAATGGGTTCTTTCCTCCCGATGAATAGAGCAAATATGATGCATTGTTTTTATAATGCCTTTTCTAGAAATAGCTATTTTCTTACCCGTTCCTTTCAAAGTATAGAGTAGCTCTCTTTTTAGATCTCTTTTACTTTTGAAGAATTGTATGATTATTATATTCATCTGAAAGTCTTCATAAATTTTACCGTTAAGATGTGGAAACCGTTAGTTAATAAAATCAACTAGTCATCCCATGTATTATTTGACTGAATTATTAATGTACATCAAATTATTTGATTCTACAAATTACAACCTATTTGAAAGACTAACGATTTTCTAAATGTTAAAGACTTAAAGACGGTACGCGAATACTGTTTGAATTGATTATAACCGGTTTGCAATAGTTTTGAACCAGTTTTGATTTAGTAAATAAAAACTTGTGTGGAAATATAAATCACCAAAAATCAACGTTTAAATACACATTAAAATACATTAGGCAATGTGAATAAAACCAGACGTATACGTTTCGTGAGTTCCAGGACTCACTACATCAGTGTATAAGATATAAGATAAACTAAAACCCGATCGATAGCAGCACATCTAATATAATTTAATTCTGGAGCAAGGAGATTTTTATCTGAACAAATTAAGCGAGCTCTATTAATCAAATAAAGAAAAGCCGAAGGCTTTTGGGAAGAGGGTGACATGAATTAAAGGGGGGGGGGGGGCGAGTGCGAGAGAAAATTTTTGCGATAAACGCAAGTGTTAAATGTGTTAAGCTGACGAATGACAAACACATCAAGAAATGACGATTTATTATCAATTTCAACTTCATAAGTAAACTGAATAACTGAATCTAATGAGTTCAAAATAGTCAATACATTTTAAACAGTAAAAGAAATAGGTATAAGAGCGCAAAGGAATCATCTACAAATCTACAATAAAATGGGAAGTTGATAAGGCTAAACATTTTAACATCAATGTAATGCATATATAAATGGGCTAGGAAAGGACTAAGAAGATTACCCATTGCTAAACAATCTGACATAGAATAAAATTGATTTGAAAATTGAAATATATATATTTTTTAACAAATACTGAATAACTCGATAATGTGATTGATTTCATAATATGTGTAATGAAACTCCTTTAATCTAACATTGAGACTTCAGTTATGACTTGTTTGCAAACACTATGTATGGGATATTCTCTGCTTACTCCTTTGTTTCGAACTGTTTTTCCCCATGTGTCGAAATTCATTTTCCTCATGTCATCTCATTATCTAACTTGCCTTACAGAGTCCAACTCAGCTTAGTGGTTAACATACTGCCCAAAAATAAGAAGCTAGGATCTAAGTTGGGGGTTCGATAACAGTGAGATCTTGGGTGGCTGACTATGCCATGTTTTCAAAGTTTTCACTGTAATAGAACAACAACTTATGTCGCTTTCCCTTCGAAAGCTTGCTTTCTGGAGCTCTGTAGATATAGCTGGTGGTTTCTTAACATACACCATCACCAATATCTAAACTTCTTAATTTGTTGCTAACCACCATTCTGAGTTCTTTACTTGTCGATAAATAAAAAGTTCTTTACTTGTCGATTTCTATGTGCATAAATTTGTTATATGTGTTTGTGTGCTAATTTTTTTAATTATCATTTTAGGTGCATTCGTAATTGTATAAAAACGTAGCACCTAAAGTCATCGTCTTGTCAATCTGTCTGTCCGCATGTAACTGCGGGAAAATTAACCAAACGAATGTTTTGAAAGTGAATATATATAATCGTTGCAGAATTTTGTCGAGTCCTTTCAAATTTTATGAAAATCAAATCAAAACTTAAAAAGATATTAATAAAAGCTTTCGTCATTCTATTAAATCCTATCATGCGTAATTAATTCAATAATATCTCATGATAGGTAAATATTCAAGGTTGACATTGCGATTATTTTATCAAATCATATCATACGTAATTAATTTAATGATATCCAATGTTAGGTAATGATTGTAGGCTGTCATGGTGATTATTCTATTAAATCTTATCATACGTAATGAATTCTATGATATCCTATGATAGGTAATGATTCTAGGTTGCCATGGTGATTACGTCATATTTCATATGGAGTCATATTATTTCTGTATTATTCAATTTAATATATATAATTGTAATAAATTTTGTATTCATGCATTTTTTTATAAGAGTGCAACAGCTATTGCACCAAGATTTGAATATTTATAAAATTAGTTTTAGTATGAACGTACCTCATTTGCCACGTTTGACGTATATTTTCAGATATTTTTTTTAATTCTAATTCTTTTGTAATCTTTCTTGAAACAGTAAGTTATATAGAACTGAGACGTGAACCGGCAATAAAAAAACAAGAACAGTTCTACACTTACTCGTGAAAACTTGTTTTGAGAAGAAACACATAGTGCTGAATTAGCACTAAAAAATTATCAAGTGCCTTTTTTTTGCATCATCATTAAGATGTATAATTTTAGAAAGAACCCTAAAAACGCCAGAATATGTGAGCTATGAGCAGACTAGTTTCGGTAGCATTTAGAGTACCGTCCTCAGTGCAAATGTCAGCGGAAACTTGCTCAATTGTATAGGAGAAAACATGATTCAATTGAGTTAATGGTCAATTAACTTCTCACTTGAATTTGCTTCTCTCCTATATAATTGAGCAAGTTTCCGTTAATCTTTGCACTTACGCTAAATGCTACCGAAACTAGTCTCCTCATAACTTACATATTCTGGTACTTTTAAATATGATTCTAAATTTATATTATACAGCGCCTAGTGGCATATTCATAATCATTAAGATGTCTGGAAGTTCCGGGAGTAGAAAATGTAATTTTGCCAATGGCAAATGCAAAATTTTCAGGTCGTCCTTTATTGTTTACGGAATGCATTATTTGATATTTTATGAGAAACGCATATAACGAGTGCCATTTTCGTAAAAACCGCATGTATAAGCAACTCAATCGTCAATATGAGAACAATACACAGAATTACATATAAAGCTTTTTTCAGTGTTTACCACTCTAGAATAAAATTTCACAATTTTATTTTTACTGTATAGAAATATTTCTTTAAATGCCCTGTAACTTAAACAATATTTGTTTTGTCATAGTTATTAACATAGAGATAAGTTTTCGCATTTAATATGTTATAAAATAGCTTTTTAGTCGATTTTTTTTTTCAGAAAATATTTGTTCAAATATAGGAGACTTTTTTAATGTTAATAAATATATTTTTTAATATTTTTATTCATCAAATTTAATGTTTGTTCATCTGTTTCATCTGCTTTTTTCACAGAAAGAAAATACACTGCTTCGTTTTGCTTTATCTAAAGCATGGATATATTTTTCATCACAAACTGTATAATATATATAATTTTATTTTATGTTTCATGTTTATATATTTTTTGTGTTCTTCATGCTCTCCTCACATGTTTTACTTAAGAAAAATGGAACTCATATCACCGGTAAAAAAGTACGTGCTTTTTATATTATACTAAACTACTACATTTTTGAACACTGAATAAGAAAGATTCACTTGAAAAATGGGTTTTTTACCCCGAAGAATAAAACAAGTGTGATGTGTTGTTTTTACATAGTCCTATCTAGGAATAGCTATTTTTAAACCTTTCCCTTTCAGAATATAATGTTGCTCTTTTATTTATAACTTTAGGCATAAAAATATGCCCATCATTTCCACCTAGAAGTATTCACTGTAATTTGGTATTTTTCTGTCTTATTGCTATGATGTTCGTATAAAATCTGTTGAAAAGCTAGTAAATGTTATAGAGGAGGGTAGTACACGGTGAGACGAAAATTATTATTACTTAACGAATGACAACGACTTTTTATTCTTTTGAAAAAATTTTTGCTACATCTTTAAGCTACACAAATACACTACACATTAATGTATAAATGGTTTTAAAAAAGTTTTTTATAAAAGCACAGAAGCAGAATAACGAATATCAAAAATTGTCTCACTGTGTACCACTTGTGGTGCACAGTGAGACAATGTATATATTTTCATAAATCATACATTTTTACCCTTTATCAATAATTTTTTGCAGTTTACGACTTCAAATTAATATTTCTAGATTATTTTTTTTTTAAATATGAGCCTCCGGGGAACAATGGCAGACATTGGACTACCTTCATGCACATTTTCAGCCTGTTACGTTTAGTAGATTTCACTAGCCATCGCACGTCCCCCCACACACGCAGATAGAGAGATAGAGAAAAAAACCTTCTTTTATTAATAAATAACCCTTTTTACATCAGAACGACATAGTAGATACACAATGAGGCACGTCTCACTGTGTACCACAACTCTGTGTCTCACTGTGTACTTTCGTTACGTTGTAACAAAATGGATGCCATATCTGTTTCATCATAAATTTCACAGCTTTGAATGCTTGTGTCGTTTTGTCAACATAGTATATCATTAGATATAACTAGGTTTGGTTAAGTAAATGTACGCTATAATGAAAGAAATAAACTCTAAAATGGACATTTATGTAACTTTAACCCCTGTAAAATAAATAATTACTTACTATTTTGTTGAACGAGTAACCAGAGTGCCGGAACTACATCCACGTGTTGCATAAGATGAGGTAGTTCGGTGTGTGTTCCAGCTAAGAGAAAAGTTATAACTATATGTCAAAATGGCTGCTGTCTCACTGTGTCCCATGTCTCAATGTGTACTCCCCTACCCTATACAATCTACAGTGAAATTTAGTTCAGTTGAGAATAGAAATGCCCTAACAAGTTTTATTAAATTATAGTTTTATTAAACAATACATTATGGTTTAAAAAAATACCTCTGAATAAGTTGTTTCAAAGATATTTTTAAAACAAGGTATATATTCGAATCCCTAACAAGTTTTATTAAAATATTTTTTTCAGAATTTTTTAAAAATATTATTATTATTGAACTTACTGAAAGTAACAAACAACTCGGTTTTCAATTTTGAGCAATTATATTATTCTAATGAAGTGTTCAGATGTAAAATATTAGAAAATATTTTCTTATATAAGATCCTCTTTTTCTTATTTAAACGTACAGATATAATTACAAAAACAATCTTCTAAACCTGTTCATTAGGCAGTGTTTTATAAGTAAAGGCATATAAGATTATTTTTAATGGATGATTTAGTTTTATCTATTAAATGTAGTTTTACTTTTTTAAATTAAAATCCTTCATTGACCATCATTTAACATTTGCAATTCACTTTCTCTTTTTATTATTCGATAGATTTTATAAGAAATTAAAAAATTCAAACGCTTTAGGATAACTTCAAGGTGCTGTTATTGATTTATTATAAATTTATCAAATTATTTTTTTTACATGAAAAATAGAAGGAAAAGTGTAATTTATTGCCTACTTCTTACCCCAAAAATTAATATATATATATATATATATATATATATATATATATAAAGCTTCAAGTACATTTATTAGAATAAGTATATAAAACAAAAACGTTTTTTATTGATGAGAGTTTGCAGAAATTCTCTAAAACGTAGTTCCATTACAAAAAATCTGTATCTGATTTTTTCTTTAAAATCAAATTGAGATTTTTAATATGTATAAAGAACATAAGTACAAAAAGTAGTATAAATTGCTAAAGAAAGACTGTGAACAAGTTTTTTCATTATATTGTAAGTATAAATTGAAAATTGAAATATAATAATACAAGAAAGTAAAATGTTTTACTTTGAGGATACAAAATTAAAGTTTTGAAATTAATACTATTTACTATTTATTTTTAATTTTAACAAACTTGTAGCGGATTCATCTTTATAGATTTATACTACACAAACTTTCTTAATTTAAGTAAAAAATGTAAAATCAAATGTTTCTATCTAAATACTTAAAATATCTAAGACATGTGTGATGAGTATTTCAAAGTTCTTGAAAATGTATTTTTTTTACATAAATAAATAAATTGAATTAAAAATTTAATTTTGTTAGCTTATTGACTTTTGTTTTGCAAGAAGAAATATCTCAATTACTAACCATTTTACATTTACAAGGCAGTAATTTGTTTTATTCTCTTAAGGCATCAAATATCAGAAGACTATTTATTGAACTCTAAGTAACCGAACGTTGAATTTCCCCAACCTCTATCAACTTATCTCTTCTTAATACTTTCCAACAGAGTTGAAAAGTGCTTATGAATTCGGGCAGTCTTGTCTGTGTTCATGTCTGTCTGTTGTCTGTCTATTTGTTGTGGCTCAATTTTACGTAACTACACAGCGAATCTTTATACATTTTTCAGAACACATTTTAGAACACCTATTTGTCACCTTTTTTAGAACACTTTGAAGTGCACCTTTTGCGACAGTTTTTACAATAGTTCTAAAAGCAGTCATTTTTCAGCACACTTTCCAGAGCCCTTTTTGAACACTTTTGTTAACGCGTGATTTCACAAGTGTGCCAAAATGTATTTTCAATCTGTTCTCAATTATGTTCCCTAGTTTAGATTTAACAAATATCCTGAGAACACTTTCAGTACACTTTGGTACACTTTTGGAACCTTTTCATTATAGCGGAGCAGATTCTGAGCACATTTAAGTACGCATTTAGGTAACTGGAACACTTTTTGTGAATCAAAGTGTTCCAAAAGTGTTCTCAATGTCTGCTGGAAGTTCGAAGTGTTAAGTCGTTCACCATGGCACCTTAAGTATTGAAAATGAAGCGTGTAGCAGCTATAGTTTCTTTGCAGGTTTATTCAAAATTACGTTACATTGTACGTCTATGGAGAAAAATCATTTGCGGTGTTTTTAACAATGTTTCCCAATTTCAAAGACATTGAAATTTATACATATCTCTGAAGTCCACTACAAGGTGGTTACTATAGAATATGGTATTGTAAACATTCATCGTTCCTTACTAGGGACATTCAAAAATATTCCGTTACATGAAGGCCTATTTGACACTATTTCAAACATATTGAATTTGATATATATCTATAAGGTGCAGTGCAAGATACTTAGAATAGGTTAGGGTGCACGTAGCATTCATCGTTCATGTATATGGATGCACAAAATATTTCGGTTATAGTACTCTCAGTGAACAATAATAGTAGGATCGGTAATTGTTATAAGAGGAAAGAAGGGATGTAAAACATAAAAATCATAAAACAATAATTCTAAAACAAAAGAAATTATAGATTTGGGCGAAGAGAAGCCTTTTTGGGGCAACTGTAATGGTTTCGTTGTAACTCTATAACTTCCAAAATATTTGGCAACTGAGCATCTACTCCAACACAATAATGGATGTGATAGCCTTCAGGGATTTTGTAAGTTTCATATTTATGAAAAAAGAAACTGAATCTGAGCAATATGCATGTCATTCATTAAAAAGAAGTCTAAGAGTAATGTCGACGTTATATTGACGATGCAATTTGAATAATAATATCTCTTTTTTCTAAATTTATTATCTTCTAAACACCGCACAATTTAATTTTTTACACCGTCGATTATTGAAAAAATATACAATCAATTCTGGTTGAACTCATTATGTGAATTTACTGATTTTTCATCAATGATAAAATCATTTTCAAGCATGATTATATATATATATAGGTATACATAAAACTTTGTATGTTTTTATGTGTGTGAGCGTGTATAAGTGTATGTATATATGCTTATATATTGTATGGACATATAATTAAAAAAAAAAATACGGTGTATCATGCATTTAACACAATATATTTCCACATATTGCATCATCATTTAAGGATATATTTTTCTGTCTCAATGTTCCTCATTGCTTTTTAAAATTTCAAATTTATTTACATAATACAGGACTAAATTTTACTATCTCAAATATTCCTCATCTTTTTAAATGTTATTTATATTCTCATTTTTTTATATTACAATTTTTTGTCTTTAAAACGTTAAATTAATCAATTGCCCTTTTATTATTTTTTTATTTTTTAATTTTATAATTTTTTTTTATTTTTTTTTTATAATTTTTAATGTCCTGTGTGAGGTGTATCTTTCTTTGGATCTCTTGGCTTTTTATCATCTGTTTTTTGTAATGTTTGCGTTATTAGGAGCTACATTTTGTCATTTTAGGCTTAATGCCGACAAAATTGAATGAAATAACGCATCTTCTATGAATGAACTCACAAGCTCCTCTGATGATTCTGTGAGACATTCATAGTTTCTTATATTGCATACTGGTTTCATATGTTCATTTCTGGATCATCTTTAAAACTTTATCCATTTCTTCATATATTTGTGATTTCAAATTTATTATATATATATATATATATAGATAGATAGATAGATAACACCAAAACATATATATAAAGTATTCAATATATATATGTATATAAGCTTTATGTATCAATAAATGAAATAATAATAAAAATAAAACAAAGTTTAAAAGTTATGTATTTGAACTACTCGCTTAAACACTGATAGAATCGAAATTAAGATGATTTCATCAAATATTGAATTTATTAACAATATTTATTTTTAAATATTTCCTCTTCCAAACAGAAATTTATCGCTGACTTCACGATTGTGATTGTCTACAAAATGACATAATTTTCATGTAGTCATAATAGATTGAGTTCTTCTGGGTGTAAAGGTAAATTTCCACTATTATATAAAGTCATACGAAAATAATTTATCCAAATGCAACGACATTTTGTGGAATTTTTAGCATTTTCTTTTCGATATTGTCAAAGAAATCGCATATTTTTTCTGTTATACGCGTCAAAGGAAAAGCAAAATCTCAATTATCAAGACAAGGAATTTTACGTCAAATTATGAAAGTAACCTCAAAGTCAAGTTATCGTTAACTCATGTTATTATCAAAGTAACGTCAATGTGTATTTGAGGTTATCGTTTTAACGATTTATGGGCAAGAATGCACATTATTGCGATTGCCGCATTTTTAGGACGTTGGATTTTTATTCATTTTACTCGGAAAACTCCAATGTTAACACGGTTTCAGAAATGGCTCGTTATTAAATTGCTCGTTATCTATCTTGACAAAGGAATTATGAAACAGAATAGAAAAGTACGTTTAAAGATACTAAAAAGAAATTTTAATAAACGTGGAAAATGCCTATTTGCTTGACGTTGGTAGTAGTTTTCGACAGTCAAGTTTTTTGCCAGAGCTATTGCAGATGTATAGTTACTGTCAATATTTTACTGTTCACTTCAAAATTAGAAATTATCAATGTCTTATCAACGACAGGAAATGATTGCTTTTCTACTCAGCTCAATTTTGTGCAGGTTCCGCAAGCGAATCCATAATACAAAATGTAGAGATAGTAGTATTTACCATCAATTTTAAGTTTTCAACTGTTATCACCAAGTACCTTTCGAGAAATGTCAGTAGCTAGAGTGATACAAACTCTCAAAAGGCCTATAAAAAGTACTTAACCACTTATTAATTAAGAATTTTTGAAAAAATATCTTCAAAAATTGCCCTTTTTTATTGCAAAAATCATACTTTCATGAACTTTTTAAAATAAAATATATTTTAAAAAATAATTACAGATCAAAAATAAAGTTGATTTACGCAAAAATATATTTATGTATTTAAACCTTAATGTTGGCTTTTTGTATAAACGTCGTGATGGCAGGAATGCTTCCATTACGCACCTATCATTTTCATCCAGTCAAATTTGGGAAAAGGTACTTATATTTCAAATGTGTTCCGATATATCGGTGTCAAAAATCCGAAGAACTACCAGATTCACTCACATAAATTTCACAATAACTGAAATCAGAATTTTTCAGAATAACGGCTCTCAATGTCATCCAGTTGTAGCAAATACAAAAACTTTACATACAAAATTAGAGTTCATCGTTGGTCGTAATAATGATATTAAAAATATATGTAACTCAATTACATGAAACAAAATGACTAATTTATGCACATAATGTAATTCTGAACACGGCTTTCTTCACACAAATGTCAGCAAAAGCAACACACTAGTTCGAAATCTAACACATGCATCGCGTAGAATTGAATTTGTAGATAACACCAAAACATGTTTGTGAACGACACACATCGAATATCGAATTTAAATAAAATATAAAAATTTAGACGACTAAAAATAAAAAAAATTCATATTTCTCATGTTTTCCTATATACTAGAATATTAATCACGTATGCATGAAAACAAAAGCTGTAATATTTTTTAATTTATTATTTTTTATCATGTTTAAATTTATCATCAATACAACATTAATATAATGAAAAATAATTTTAAAGCATAAATGTAAATCTAAAAACAACTAATTAAGTTAGGGCAACATCCTCTTTTAAATAGCAATTAGTGTGCGTAAATAAATCGATAAATCGATTCAAATAATTAGATAAAATCTGTAAAGGTGGATCAAAAAATCATTAATTAAAACGTTATTATTTAAATATTAATAAAAGTAAAAAATAAATCTTTCAAATTGCAATATTTTCTTTATTATTATTTAAAATTAAAAATTAATTACTATCATCAAAACTGTTAATTACTGAAAATATAATTTATAATTAGTGATTGAAGGGCGTATTTCGTCAACTTTTTTTATTTTGTGAATATTTACTTATATTGTATAGATAATTACGTTAGCTGTACGTAAAAAAAATATACATAGTTTGAATTATATTTTCTATTCAACGATTTTAAATTGTATACTATGTAAATTCTTGAAACTATGTGCATTTATTGCATTTTTGTGTATTTCAAATATTTTACCAGTTGAAACTTTAAAGTTAATTTTTGATATATTTTTAAATATTACCGAACAATATATAGATTTAACTTTAATTCATGACTGTTGCAACATTATTTCTCCACTGTTAGCAATGACACGTTATTTCGATCTTAGTATACATAGAGTTGTCAGAGATAATTTCTAATGAAAAAGTTTAGGGACATCCTAAAAATTAAATAAATGTTTTAAATGTTGTATTTCGTTATCTTAGAAGCCGATTAAAAAAATATTTAGTTTATCCTAAATTTTGCATTTTTTGTCAAGTCTTTGAATTCTTTAGGTAACATTTAGAAAAACACTCACCATACTCTGACAAGTAAAAAAAAAGAAACGTATTGCAGAATTCGACATAATAGTGCAGAATTGCGATATTTAATCTTATAAATTTACAGGTTTTTTTCAATCACTGAAAGAGTGCTTTCCCTTTTTCACTGACGGAAAAAAGTAAAAAAAAAAAAAAAAAAAAAAAAAAAAAAAAATTAATATTGGTATTAGAAAAATGACTCTTTTTCTACTGCTGAAATCCCAGATATTGTTTTTTTTAACCCTTAACCGGAAACAGAAATGTCTGTAAGACTGCTAAATTTAAGAAATTGCTATAAAATTTTATAAAGAAAATAACTCTTATTAATTTATCAAATAGTGAATTTATTCACTTAATCCTTAATTTAATGCATTAACAGGACAAAGTTTTTAATATAACAGCATAAACATAAGTTTTGAATGTATGGTACAGAAAATATTCTAAAAATTACATATTATTGATCAAAATATTACATTTTCGAAATAATAATTAAATAAATGCTAATATGTTTATATATTTCAGTACAATATGAATTAGAAAAAAGTATTAAGCAGTAAAATTAACAAAACATTTAATAGTAAATGTTGCAGCATGTTCTAAATATTTGCATTTTCTATGTATTTTCTGACAATGTTGAGTCAGTTTCGTGTTCAGAATTTAAATTTTAATCATCTGAAATACATTTAACATCGCTTATGTCACTCCGTACTCCCTGAAACTATCGCAAAACAGTTTCTTTAAAATCTTTATCACCATAGCGCCCTGGCTTTGAAGGCCCCTCCATTTCAATATCCCAGAGCAAAAAAAAAAAAAAAAAAAAAAAAAAAAAAAAATGCATTAAACAGAAGCACGCTGTCTAACAGACTGAAGTGAAAATAAAATAAGTTTTTTATTCTCTAACTAAAAATGTGCAAGTGTTGCAAATTGGTGGAGGAGGCAGATGACCAATAGCGTAATGATTAGATTGCGTGATAAGATTGGGGACGCGTTCTTTTTTGTGTAAAGGGTAGATATGTAAACGCAACCATCTCACAGACGGTGCGTTTCCTGTTAAAGTTTAATTATAATGTACAGGATCTAATTATTGCGAGGGCAAATGTGTATCTGCAAGGTCTCACCTCTTATAAGGTCCCAAAGATCAGTTTTTTTTTTATGTCTAGAAATAAAAATTACACTAGATTAAAAACTAGATTTAATTATTTTGTTATAACTGGATAATTGCCACGGGAATCACTGCAGTGTTAGTCGAGCTTTGATAACTTATAGAACCATGTTACTATATAATATTTTTTCTTTAACTTTTCCAAAATATATTTTTTTTCATAAATCGCTTTCAATATGAACAATGATATGTTTTAATATGAGAGTAACTTTTGATCATGTTGGAAACTGGAAGGATGCTCTTAAAGTAACGTATTAGACACCATAAACGGCAGAGATAACAGAAAAAAATTGTGCTTGCAACACAAAACAAATTGCGCAAAATTTTTGTGTACCAAATCTTTGCTGTATTAGTATTTCTTTGATTTCAGAAGAAAAATTTAACACGTCTTTTTAACCCATTAACCGCCAAAACTATTACGATAGAAATTTTCAAATTTCTTGTTGAAAGTAGTTTCCCACCACAAATTCAGTAAGGTAAATTTCGCTTTACTAAAATAGCAAAATTCCTGCCAATAAATAAGACATTTTTTAAATTCTAAAATAGTGGTGCAAATGTAATTAATTCATTGCATGAGCAATTATTTTGACTGTTGCGTGAACGCAACGTCAGCGGCTAATGGGTTAACACTTTCCAACGAAGTTCAAAAGTGTTCATTAATTCGGTTTTTCTGTCCATCTGTCCACGTTTTAATTCCCCTAAAATTACTGAGATTCTCATGGAATTGATATATGTTAATTATGTTTACCATTGCATATTTGGTATTCAATATGATGTGTGTAGCATTAATAGTTCATTTACTGGGGCACTCAAAAGAATTCCCTTACATTAGGGTCAATGTGGAAAAATCTTTTGCAGGGTATTTTAATGGCATTACGCTATTTCAAATGTATTGAAACTGATATAAATCACTGAATCATGTATGATTCAGTGACGGCCTACGTGACGGCCCAGTGACGACCTCAGTGAAGGCCTACAAAATGATTAGGATGGAATAGGATTCATATCATTCGCCGTTCATTTACAGATACTCACAAAGGAAATCGGTTACATTACTGTCTTTGAACAATAATTGCTGGAAGTGAGTTTTCAATTTCGGAATGCGCTTTTAAATTTAACTAATTTTTGCATGTTACTCGTTGTATATGTTACGGCTAAAATCCGGAGTTTGGCCAGTTCGCGAATTGGCCGGCCAATTCGGGAACTGGCCGAGATTCCTGGCCAAAACCCGAAATACATGAAATTAAAAGCGTATTTCGTGTTTTGGCCGGCCATTTCGCGAACTGGCCGGGAAGACTTGGCCAATGTACGAAGTGGGGATTCAAGGCTGCCCGGTAGGTGGCACTGACGTGCACACATGATAGTAAGGAACGTTCCATGCTATGACGATTATATTCTGATATGCTGGATAATTTCCCGCTTGTTTGATATAATTCGATAAATTGGGTTTATTATGAACATTATATTCTAATCTGCTGGAGATTTCTGTCCTCTGTGACTAATATCGATATATCGGATTCATTGTCCAATCTAATAAACAAAGTATCTGAGTGACTCTGTAAATAAACGACAAATTCTACCTAGCGAATAAACTATAGAAAAAAGTTGTGGAGCATATTAGTAATGTATAACAATTTCATTATGTTTGAAGTAGTGTAACAGTATTAAAATACCCTATAAACGATTTTTCACATATATCATAAGTCTTTATCTTAATTCTTTTGGGCGTCTCTATAAACGAACTATAATGTTTATTTAATCAGTACTCTGTAAAATAATATATTGCTCACCACATGAGTTAGGCATGTGAATTTTATTATGTTTGAAATAGTGTAACATCATTTAAGTGCACTACAAATGATCTTTCACCATTCACTGAAATGTAACGAAATACTTTTGAGTGTCTCTGTAAACAAACTATAATTACTACATATTTCATATATTTTAGATAACAGTTTGTCGTCCATTTTGATGATGCATACCAATTTTATTATATTGAGGCAATGTAACAACATTAAAATGGACTGGAAAAATTTTACCCATTGATGATATTCTAATGAAATACTTTTGTGTGTACCTGTAAATTAACCAAAAATAGTACAACTTCACTTGCAATACTGAAATGTATTTATAAACCTAAATAATATAACAATTACAAGTCAATCGGAGTCTTTACTCGAGTTAGAGCACGGGCAGGCAGACGGCCAGGCAAATTCAATTCATAAATACTTTCAACTATGTTAGAAAGGGATAAAAAGTTAAAATTGGTTTTTGTGTAACAATTTCGCGAAATGGCCGGCAGCGTATGACCACTTCGCGAACTGGCCGACCGCATCTGGCCAGTTCCGGAATTGGCCGATCGCCTCAGCCAGTTCGCGTTTTGGCCGGCCAATTCCCGAATTGGCCTGTCAGTTAAAAACGTTGTTGGCCAATTCCCGAATTGGCCGGCCAGTTCGGGAATTGGCCGATTTCGGGTTTTGGCCGTAACATATATAAATCCCATACCTCGTACACAGGGCTGCACAAAAGAATTCCTATACTATTCTCCTTATTAGCGGCAATTGCTGAAGGGGAATTTTCAACTGAGGTATGTATTTACTAACTGAACTGAACTTTTATATACATATAGTTAACGCATACAAATCTATATACCATATACAGGGTTGCAAGAATTTGGATTGTTTTCAAACTGTATCCTCTTCGCTACCTCGGTCCACATATGTGAACCTCTATTCTTTTCCCCATAAAAACTAAACTGTTTGACTTTTTTTTTTTTTTTTTTTTTTTTTTTTTTTTTTTTTTTTTACATTTTGACTTCATTTCTTAATAGCTGAATGATTTTTGCTTTAAAAGCAAACCAATAAATGGCAAAATCTATGTTGATTTCCTCATAAAATAGATTGTATTTTTACCTGAGTTTGCAAAACGCCATCAAGAGGGTCTGGCCAAGAAATTGAGAAATTTTCATACTTATTTAACTAAAATCCTTTACAATAAAATGTTTTGAGAATTTGTATATCATTCAGTTGATTAAAGGCCTTAAATTTGTGATTATGCGAATTTGGGTTAGTGATAATTAAATTGCTATTTTAATGGAATTTGTAATTTTAGATCCCTATTTGTAAACCTAAATTACAAGTCCCTTAAAGTATCAATTTCCGATAAGTTCTTTTTCCTGTCATCTATGATGTCATTTTGTTTGTTTAAAACCAATGATAAGTATTTGTAGTATTATTTTAGCTTTGGAAACGAAGAAGGAATATCGGAACAGCTGAAATTGGGTTTTCAACTGTGTTATGCGTTTAAATATAGTTGAATTAGACATAATATTTTAACTTATTAAAATTTGCAGTTTTGTTACAGTATTCTGCATGTGCTGGAAATTGTTAGGTAATCAGTGCTTGACGCGTGATTTTTTTTATTTCCTTTTTATATTTGACGAAGCTTTTTAAATTCTTTATTTAACTTAACTTGGTTTTTGTACGTAAAGAAAAAACGCAATAATTGATTTTTACTCGCAGCATTGTAGGTTAGAATTTCTAAAATTATGAAGAGAGGTGTGTTTCTGATGACATTATAACATTTTGATATTTTTTAATCGAATTATAAATTTATGAAGGAATATTAACTCATTTTTTGATAACAAGGTGCAGGTTGAAAATCGTCAAACGAACCTTATGGTTACAACTGTTTACGAGTTGCACAAACAGTTGATGTAATTTTGCGCCAAGTTACCTTCTCCAATATGCCATATGGATGACAAACATCAACAACGAAATACTTTAAATGAACAAAATAAATATAACAAATAGTGTATTAATTGAAAAACTATTTTATTACTTAACAGCTCAATATTAATTAAATTATGATTATACGATGTGAGAACAATTTAAAACCCCCAAATAGATACTTTTAATAATGCTTTTTTTTCTTCCCTGTTGTCATATGTTGAAACAAAAAATGAAACTGAGAAAAGTTTTTTTTTTTTTTTTTTTTTTTTTTTTTTTTTTTTTTTTAAAGATAAGTTCTCACGGATTTTCTACAAACCGTAAATGAAAGCATTGAATTGTCACTACCTGGTACACTTTCGAAATTAGCGTATTATAAAGAATTACTTTTGGAACTGCCTAAATTCCATGAATGAAATAAATCTTTATATTTAAGATAACCATTGAACAATGAAAAAGGATGCTGAAAGATTGCAATGAAAGAGAGTTTGATAAAGTTACTGTTTTACTTTGATTTTAATTTTTATTATAACTAGAGGTTAATCACGGGCTCCCAGGAGTTGCAGAATATAGGTGAAAATCATCAAATCTGTTATTTCTGATGTCATAATTTTTTTTTCTCTGAGCATATTAAGGACACAGCGATAAAAGAGGTGTATTTTGAAAGGTTCTACAAGCAACTTTTGATGTAATGTACTTATATATCATTAAAACACATTATATAAAAAAATAAAAATAAATTATATGCTTAAATAAACATGCGTTAAAAAATATTTGTGGAAATACATATAATATATACCTGCCATAGAAAGCGATTTTTTATTATGAAGTATATAATTTTTAAATATAACAGTTTTCATACTGCAATGTAAGTTAATTTATGAAACTCATGTTCTAACACTATATCACAAATTACAGCTCACCAAATTTTTTGCAAAAGATTTGTGTAAATAAAAACATACAATTATATTAATTTTCTTTCTTTATATTATAAATGTAATAATAAATATGTGTGATTAAATATATATTATTCAATATATAATTAGAAATTTATTATTATATATTAAGTTAGAGTGTTAAAACTATCAATTCAATATCAATTAAGGATGCTAAGGGGTGTTCAGAGGCACTATACCAACCATGATAAATTAATGTACATTTTCCCAGAAAACACCAAAGATATTCCCTTGAATTTTTTTATATACATAGCATAAATTATTTCTAATAATGCGAATTCAAATTTATAAACAGTTATTCTTTACTTATATTTTTAATAACGAATAAAAACTGCTTTTAAATAACAAAAATTTTGCATTTTTCCAAAGAAAATATTTTTTGTAAAAATTTCGCACGTATGATAGTAACAAACGTTCACTTCAGATTGATTAGGGATATGTGTAAAATATTCAGACAAGGTTCAAAACAATAATATGTAGTAGTTTCTATTAGAAAAATACATCAAAGTAAAAAAATAATAAAATAAAAAATAAATTAAAAAAAAATATTTTTAGAAATTGAATTTAAAGTTTATGTATGATGTAAAGAAACTATATTACTTAAAAAAATAAATCTTCTCGTTGTCGTGTAAAGAAAATTAATATACCATTCGAAATCGAAAAAAAAAATAAAGTATCCAATATATATATATATATATATATAAAGATTTTTTTCACGCATTTGCATTCCAACTGCCCTAAACAGTAATACTATCACTTTTTATCTTCTTAATAAAATATTTCAACGTAGAAATGAGATTTTAGTACATTTTTTTCTTTAAATATAAAACCGACGCAGTAAAAGGAAGTTTTATAAAATGTAGGTAAGTGTTTTTAAATATATATATATATATATATATATATATATATATATATATATATATATATAAAACAGAAATTATAGATAAATATAAGAAAATTTTAAAAGTTCTTTTAAATATTTTCTAGACGATGAATATGAATAATATTACGCACTCTTTTAAAATGTCATAATATGTAATTTGTTATATTTTTTATTACACAAAATTCATATAATATCCGAAAACTGCGATAGTTTTACAGAACTTCAAACTTTATGAACAAAAGTTTAGTTTAAATATTCCTTCTAACTTTTATATAAAATATATCACTCTCTTCCAAAGTACAGTGCAAACACGAAATGTAAGTTATCGATTCCACGGATGAAAATATCTTTCATTCATCTGAATGGAATGTTAAATCAAACACTCTAAATCTCTGCCTTGTTCACTGAAGTGCTTTAACGCCACTAAAGATAAATCAAAAATGCTTAACAAGACTTAAATAGCATGAAACTATTCATGAATCCCTAAAATATGTAGGGAAAAAAATCGCCTTATTCAAAAAGATGAGGGTAAAATTATAATCCTCTTTCCACTCAAAGCTCTTTAATTTCTCCGATTTTGAAAAGGAGGGCGCTAACTTAAAAATGCTGAAATAGGGCTTTTTTTCTAAAAATCCTCCAATATTTATGAAGAGAACTATTTAATTGTTTTATGAATTTCAAGAGCTGTACAAAAGAGATTAAAATAGAGAAATGGGATCTCCAACCTGTCATTTTCTGTTCTGTTGTAATCCATAAAATTCCTCTTTTGATAGTTAAAATCAAGAGTGAAAATTACAATTTCACATCATATTTTATTTATTTTCATTTTCCTGAAAAGTATGTGAGAGAAAAATGTGTCATATTCACTTTTACCTTCATCTATTTTAAGAAATATAATGAATATTTAGTGTGCCATGCCGAACATTTCAACTACTTAATGAGATGAAGTGAATTCGTATGAGTAGAATGAAAGAATAATTTATCCTTCTTTTGTAAAAGAAAGTTCTCCTGTGACGGTGGAATTGTAATACAGGAAGCCTTTTAGATCTGTGATGTAAAATATCAATTATTTCCCTGTCCTTACAGATTTATATTTGATTTAACATTAAGGCACCTTATGGTATTGACGAAGAGAAAGTCCAAAATTTCATTGTTATATCATGGAAACATATCATATTTAAAAATTCTTCAGCGAATTTCGAGGAAAAAAAATGTTTGATTGATATCTTCAAATGAGATTCACTGTAAATTATAAAGGGGAAACATATAAAATTATAAACATCGAAGTTAAATTTTTGACAAAAGTAACTTTCTGAATGTGTTTTTTCGTTTTAAGGCTCGTTTTAAGGGTTAAAAAATACAAAAATGTAATAGTGTCATGATTTCGTGGATTTTGCTCCTGGAAAAATAGTATTTTTACTGTTACAGCGTTCATAAAGGTTTTCCAAAAAAGTCGTTTAAAAATATGTGACCGTATAAAAATTTAAAGTTTGTAACTTTTTTTTTATTACTATTTTGGCGTAAATGGAATTTAATAGGATGAAAAACAACATTCGATACATTTTAAAAATTGAAACTATGCCTCTTACATTAACGGTTTTTAAATTACCTTTTTGTAAATCATAAAATAGATGATGGTCTGTTTGTATTTTACAACTATTACTTCTAGAATATTGAACACACCACGATTAAATTAAGGGGCTAATGTTTAAAAATTCTCCAAAAAATGGAATTTTTTTTATTACTCAAGGGTACATTATATGCATTATGTCATGCCTTTATCACACACAAGAAAAAAAAGAGAGAGAGAAAAAAAAAAAGGAATTTTACGCGTTATCTTAGCAATTTTCAAAATGCCCTCTGCGCATAAAAGTTTGGTTTATATATATAAATAAAACCGTGCATCGAATTTTATAAATTTGAATATAAAGTTAAGAAAAGAAAATACAAAATTTTTTGAAATTTTTTCGAAAAAATTTCAAAAATTTTCATATATATTTTTCCCTTTATATTCAAATACATAAAATTCGATGGACTGTTTTATTTATATCTATAAACCACACTTTTATTAAAAAAATATTTGAGATTTTCATTTATATGGATAGAGCAGGGGGCATTTTAAAAATTTCGAAGATAACGCGCAAAATTGCCTTTTTTTTCCTCAAAAATAAATTTTCATTTTTTTTGTGATAAATGCTTGCCATAATGCATATAATATACCCTTGAATAATATTTAAAGTGAAATTTATATTAAAAAAATTATTTTTAAGGTCCCTCGTCCCGACTTTAACTTCATTTATCTCAAGGATTTTTTTCACGGTTTGTTTAAAAGGATACATCTAAAGTTCCTTGCAGTAGATATGTATGAAATTTTCAAAAGAGCTTTTTTGCTATGTTTCCAACAAAATGTCCTCAGTATTTTTAATTTTGAGTGATAATTGTGAAAATATTTTAATTTATGCAAAACTCATCATAAAAAATACTTCATTTTTTTACTTAAACCATTAAGGGCCGCTATATACATTAACAGATTTTTATTTATGGAGTCGTAGTTTTTTCTTAATGAACAGGATGTCATTAAAGTTTTTCTGAAAAAAAAAATTCAAAATAATTTAATTATTTATGAAAACCAGTATGTTCCCGAAATGGGAACAATGGCGCTAAATGGGGGTATTTTTTTTTTCAAATATACACTTTTGCCTCATGTTGTTATAACAGATATTTTTCAATTCTTTAAAAATAAAAAGGACTACATCATTCTGAAACAGAATTTTTATGAAAAAAATCAAATAAATCACATCTACAATTATAATAAACATCTATATTTATAATTAAAATAAGCAATTTACTTTTTCATAAGCATTTTCATTATATATCTCTTTATGGTTCATCATTACATTATATTTTCTTTCTATTTTACATGAAAGACGACTGAACATTTTTTATGCAGAATTACATTGCACTTTTTACACGAAACTCGAGTACTTTTTTACATACTTTACACCTAGATTGTTTCCCAGCATTTTCTAGAAAATGGTTCACGCCATCAAAACGCAAGTCATTTCACAAAAATCCAGACGGGCCCGAACGGAGACGTTTTTCTATATTCCGTTCTATTTTCATCAATGACGAAACAATTTTACCGAGAAATTCTATATGAGTAAGTTTTCCTTTATATTCTTGATGGATTCGCCAAGCTGCTACAACTCCGATATATAGTGTGTTGATGTAAAATGACCATCACCATTTCTTCCCTCTTATTTTTGGGCGCTAAATATTCAAAAACTGATCATACAAATCGACAACCTCATATGTTTTTGTTATACGATGCTATAACATGGGGGTGCGGTATATCAATTTTTTCTTTTTTCCAACTTTTTGCTGAAACTACTGAAGAATAATCTTCATATATATTCCACGAAATTTCACGTTATCACAATTCAAGATATTTTTATTGGGAGAGCATAGTTATAGACTTCACGATTCGTTTTAAATCATATTTGGGAGAGCATATTTTCACAACTGAAAATGGCGCTGGTGTTGTTCAGTATAAAATAGCACAAGATGATTAAAATCTTTGTTAATTCTATATTTACGCTTTTAATATGTACAATATTTACAACGAAAACATTTGAATAATATTTGTTATTCCTCACTAGGAATTCCAGATAATTTCTTTTATATGTTCAAGAATATTTATTTCTCCCTTTTCGGAAGATCAAGAAATACACAGCCAGCATGCTGCTTTCGAGATTCACATTCAAACTGAACTAAAAACAAGAGAAATGCTTTTAAAAACAATTAATACTTCAGCAACTATTTCTTCTAAAAAGAAGCCCAGCATGATTTCATATTCGGAAAAAAATTTCCCCTTTTTAAATTAAACACCATTTCTTCTAATAGAAGACCACGATAAAAAACCTATACGCAGCTTATTACCTGCTGCGTTCAAGATTCACATTCACAAAAACCAAACTACAAAAAAAAGGAACAAAAAAGAAAAAATGTTTTTTAATATTAATTCTCTAGTCAGACCACGTGACCTGGGATCACTGGCGCCTAATCAGTCTGGCTGAGAAAAGAAGAGGTTTGCGAAATTTCACAACTACTATGTGTTCAAAATTTGAAGCCAGACAAACAACCTGATTGCATTCCATTTCACAATTCGAATCGATTTCGTAGTAATGCACTGTTAAAAATTTTGCAGCATTCTGGCAGGTCATTCTACTGTTTTTTTTTTTGTTTTTTTTTTTTTTTAAACAGTTTCATAACCATAATTTAACTATATTCTGACCATAAAATGGCCAATAATATGGTCAGAATAGTATTAAATTCATGGTTGTGTAACAGTTCTCTTAAAAAACGGTCAAATGACCTGCCAGAATGCTGCAGAATTTTTAACAGTGTAGAGTCAAACGTTCCTCTGTCTTTTTTCTTCAAATCTTTGGAATCTATCAAAGGACAATTTTGTAGCCTGTTTTCTCGAATTGTTCCTGTGGTCCGAAAACAGCTATCCCTCATTTCTAATAATAATGATAAGGACGTAAAAAAATTATCAATATAATGTTTATGCTTTGGAGGATTTGGAATAAATGCAGTTAAATCTAGTACAACTCTTGATCTCAATGGTAATGTATTAGATGAATTTTGTTCTTTACTAACATAGACTTGTAGTTTATAAGGAGAACCTTCTGATGAAGCAATAATCCACATTTTGTATCCAATTTTTATTGGTTTTTAACGCATGTACAACTTCCAGAATGATGTACAATATAAAAAATTATTTCTTCGACCACACATACATTTTCAGAAAATACTCCAAATCGTTGAAGTTTTGTACAAAATGTATCAAAATTCACGCACTTTAGAGAACTTGTCCGTTTTGTCAGTTGACTCATTGTTATAGAGATTGATATATATATTTTTATGTTACGAAATCTTTGTCGAATAATCGATTTGTCAATAAAACGTATATTGCAATCATCTGATTTGCTCCAGTACATTTTTTCTTGAGACAGAGTGATAAAGCCTGGCGATGGAAGAGATTTGGAATTGAAGTTTTTTTTTCCATTTTTTGATCAATCTATTACCTATTGAGTAATAAACTATTTCGATTACGTGACAAACCCGTTTTTCGCCCGCTCTTGAGTGCATTTTCTCCCTTCGCGCGGAAATTCGATTCAAAATGCCCACTTTGACGCTATTTTCTGAAAGATCTATAAAAAAATCTAGAAGTAAAAATAAAATAAATAAATAAATAATAATAATAATAAAATACGAAAAAAAGAAGTCAATTGGAACTTTTATAGACCATAAAATTATGACAATTTAAATATTTATTTGATGCTATTTCATAAATAATAACTCTATCCAGAAAATAATATTATTCTCCAAAACATTTGAAGTTCTTTTTCTGTCAAAGAAAATCTTAAATAATTCTTTTACAAGCGTAACGTTTAGTTTCTGTCATAATGAAGTTAATAATTTTGTCATCAATAAAAATTCGAAATATTTCATACGGAAACTCCTGCGCTATTTCTGAATAGTGGGTAATATGGAAATGGATTCCTTTGATTTAGGCAGTATTCCCGAGCATTTTGTCCATTCAATCATTTCTTTCTGATAATTCATCCGATTAGCTCGAATTTTATTTTCCGTTATTTTGTATAATATTTTGTGTAATATTTCGTTAACATTTTTTTTTTCTTTTTCTACTTTGTCTAGTTTTTTTCTGTATCCCAATTTGACGATTCATCTGATCTTTCATCTATAATAGCAAGTCTGCGTTTACTTATTTTTTCTTTTTTTAATCAGTAAATCACATGCATTTTCGTTGACTTTTTATTCTGAATTTACGGAAAGCTCAACCTCAACAGATACATCACGGGGTAAATCGTCGCATAAATTGTTTTCTATTACATCTTCTTCATCTGTTGCTATTCCGGGATCCTGTCGCAAACAAACGATTTCCGGATAATCCGAATAATCATCTGAGTCTAGTTGTTCAAAATAATCAAAAGCTGGAGACATAGGTAAAAATTTCACAGGCATCCTTTCCTTAAAATAAAATTAAAAATAGAAAAGCCTGCAAAAAACATATCTTTTAGCAAAAAGAAGATATCTAATAAAGTCAGAAACATATTTTACGAGTAACACTTCCAAGAAAAGTTTTCTAGGAATGGAAAGAAAAGCATTTCCAAAGCTTCTATACCGACTGTTTTCGCGCGCATAATAAAAGTACCGTATTGGGTCTTCCTAATTTGGAACGTTTTGTCTGGTCTTGAAAACTAACGAAAGCGCCATTGCTCTCATTACGGGAGCTACTCGTTCTTTCAGGAATTGTGATCAATCTATTTTGCTTATTAACTACGGATTTATGTAGTATTAAACAATAGACAGTTATAAATAAATATCACATAAAAAGCATAATTTTTATTTGTAAGTTATTTTTAAAAAAATTCGTGCGAAAGGTGTCAAAAAGCTAAATTTCGCTTTTTAAACAAGCTTTAAAAAATGGTAAGTACAAATGAAACTTTAAAAAATAGATACAGAAGTCATCTCATATATTCAAAATGCAGATAACATAAACTTTTTGACAATATATAAAATACTCATTTTAGAAAAATAAAATCCTAAAGCAATGTACCCAAAATGGGAGCAATGGCGCTTAATGGGTTAATTAAAAAAACAACAAAAAATTATAATCAATATTTTAGAAATCCTGAAGACAAATTAAAATGACACATTTTCTGTACACAAAAATGTAAAAGTTTTGTAAATCGAGTAAGTACTTCCAGAGTTATATAAAAAATTACATATGTTTCAAATTTTAAAATTCATTTATTTTTTTAAATGTTTAAAAATTTTCAGATATTTACATTCAATATTCTTATTATATTAAAATATATGTCAGAAAAAAAAAAAATTCGTAACAAAATCTCTATAAATAAAAAAATATAATTTTGAGCCCCGGACCCCCTTAACAACATTCATCCGCATCGACCGAGCATGCCATATAAAATCTCAGAACTGAAATTTTTGAATAACAACAAAATACTAAAACTAAAATTATTTTTGAATGAAACCGGGTATGTGTTCGGGGGTGGTCTTAAGATCGAATCCGCTGCTGCGCTCCTCCGACGCCTTCGGAGCCCCGAGCACTACCCTTAATGCTTTTAGATGTCTTTAATTTAATAAAATCAGCTTTCAGTTTTTTTCATATGTACGGGTCATTATTTTAAAGAAAGTGAGTAGTGTTTAAGAGAATGGAAAAGGATCTCGGGCTGGCGTTCGAAACACCGCGCTCCAAGAATACTGCAAAAATATTCTGCAGAATGCCTTTTAGTTTATTGATATAAAATATAAATAATTTTCCGGTCTTTACAAAATTATATTTGATGTAACATTGAAGTATTAAATGAATATTAAGAAAATAAACACTGTTACGTCATTGATGGTAAACACATTTAAAAATTCATGTCTGATTGGTATCTTGAATGCTAATTTTTTTGTACATTATACAAAAGGGAGGATATTTTAATGTTGACGTTAGATTGAAGATTAATAATGAAATAATATTTTTACTATTTCCATAAATATGACGATTTTGTTAATTAATACCAACTGTTAAAATTAACAAAAAGTAGAAACACACACACGTATAACACATAGGAATTTTTTTATTAAAAGAAGAGCACTGTGAATATAAAACTATACTACATTTAAAATGTAAAAATTGACATGAAAGGAAGCATGGATTTTTTTTCTATCACATTTTCTAAACGTATGAGATTTCATAATTTTTTTTTCTCAAAAACGTGTTTAACGATTTTAAAAGATGTAGAAGATAAAGTGGTTTATTGGCACACGTGCCAGTTCTATTTTTAATAAATACATAAGACATTTTGTTTTTAAAATTTAAAAATACCTGTATATTTTATGTAAAAAACTACACTTGTTCCTAAACGTTACAAAGAAAAAAAACTCTTCATCAATTATGTTTTATTTTAATCAGAAAAATCCCATTTCGCCTAAATAATAAAGTATTTTTGATGTTAGACATATTATATATATGACATTATACACTTCGAGGCATCTATATTTTGTCAAGCTTTAAATTTAAATTAAACTTATTCGGCATCGCAAAGCTCTAATATCGATTAACATGTAAAATTAATAATTAAATTTACCCTATAAAGTACTGCATTCAAGCTTTACATACGTTTTAAAAGTACCAATCTTATCATCTATTAATTTACAATGTAGCAATGTAAAATAAAAATAACTAAAATGTAAAATTTAAAGAAAAAGTATTTGAGAGCACATGTCTAAAAATATAACCTTCTAAAAAATTTAAAATTTGCAGTTAAACGTAAGTTTTAAAATAACTTCAAAATGCGTATTGACATTTCATACATTTTTTTTTGTTTCGTATGCATATATATGTATAGTATATATATATATATATATTTTATATTTTAAAGAAAATTGACAATGTTATATAGTTTTCAAACTACTAACATTGAACCATTGCCGATATTGGTTTTTTTATACTCTCATAAAATATCAACTTTTATATTTCGTATCTTTAGGTACTTTGTTTTAGTTTATTTTATCATTAAATAAAAATATTTAATGACTAATTTATTTTCAAAAAAAGTAATTTCCATTCTTTTATTAAACAAGTACTAGTATTATTTCTTAATTTTATAGAAACTAAAGGGCTTTATTTGATATTAAAAATAAACTAAAGGTTCTTGTTTGATATTAAAAATTATATTAAACTAGTATTACTATTATCTGTTTTCCAAATGCTTATTTCAGAAATTTGTTGTTTTCTAAAGTACCACCACTAAGGAACTGTATTTGAAAAGATCGAAAATTTACCCACATTAGTTAGCTTTGAAATTGTTTAAAAAAACAAAAATTACCCAAAACATGCACTTTAACAAAATAAATAATTAAAAATAACAATAAAATGAAATAAATGTTCATTCTAGTCTAAAGATTTCGATTTTATTTATTTTACGGCCATAACAATGCGTTATACATGAACATAAAAACAGTAAAACGAACAAGCAAAATTGTTCTTATGATGTATATAAAAAAAAATACTAAATACTTTCATATAAATATGATGGGCATATTCTTTCTCATAAAACAAAAGAGCTATTCTTCGAAAAACACAGCGTAAAAACACCGCATCACATTTGCTTTATTCATCAGAGTTGGCGATCCCGTTTTCCGTTTTCTTCTTTATGAAGTCGGTATTTAAAAATGTTGTCGTTTTGAATTATATAAGGAAGATGGTTTTTTCTAAAGAAAATAATTTTACTTTGGTATAAGGGTAATTAGAGCATGCAACAAAACAGAAATATGAAAATAAATTTTAGGTATTAACTAACGCATATATGTGAATATTTTCCAATGCTGCTAGAAATATATAATGCAATTAGAAATCAAAACCTTTGTAGAATGTATTGAACTTTTTTTCTCAAATCAACGTAATCTACAAAATGTTTATACTGAAGTTACTTTTACAAATTGGTATTTACAAT
This sequence comes from Maratus speciosus, assembly GCA_963932465.1. NCBI lineage: Eukaryota > Metazoa > Arthropoda > Arachnida > Araneae > Salticidae > Maratus > Maratus speciosus. Next base: position 331,723,490 of record OZ010795.1, read on the forward strand.
TTTTGTTAATCAGCGTTTTAATTTTGTTATTTTTATGGTTTCTTAGCCATATATAACAGTTGATTAAACATTTGCCTGATAATCCGCTTACAATAAACCAATTTCCAATAAAATCTCAATTTCCCAAAAATTGTCGATTACATATTTTTGCAGGAAAATTTTTATTTAAAATCATAAAACAATGCGAAAAAAAATTTTTTTAGAATGTTTTACGAAATTATAAATTTTATCAATGTCAATAAAAGTAGGATCAAATCAGAAACATTTTATCTGTGTAAAATGTACACAAAAAACTTAACTGCTATATAAAATAGCTACAGAATAGTTAGAGGTTTATATATATATATATATATATAAATTTAATAATTAAAAAATATTTGTCACTCGCTTACCTATGCATTGCTTATGAACTCAAAAGCAATAAGAAAACAACAACAAAGAAATCGTCATAATGTTTATTTAGGAATATTTTTGGATGGATATTATGTACATATCTTTATGTATAAATTTAAAAACAAAAGGGGCCTACTGAAAAAAGTTATTTCATATTCGAAATGGAAATGTATAAAAAAATATTTTTATACCCCTCGAATAGGTTGTGTAAAAACAGCACTTCACCTCACATTTGCTTTATTCATCCTCGAGATGGAACTTATTTTTCAAGTTGTTCCTTCTTATTCAGAACTCAGACATTTAGTAGCGCGTTCTCGTTACCCGAGACAAGAATTCAATTTTTTTTAGTAAAAGGATTGTGTATAGTATTTTGCAAAAATGTATTATAAAAATATCAGAAATTTGACATTAAAACGTGAATATTTTGCTTTATTGCAGGATATATAAGAGTGACATTAGATTCAAAGCATTTGTATGATGAATCTTTCAAAATGGCGGTTGTGACAAAAGTTTGTTAAGTTATTCAAGAAAGAATAAAATATCGAGAAAAAAAGTCATATTCAAAGAGACCGATGAAAGGTCAGACTCCTTTAATAATAAAGTAGCGTTCAAAGTATTTTGACAAAGACAATAATTTACTTAATTGAAAACAATAATAAAATACCAAAGTAAATCATTTATTTTACTTAATCGTATGTAACGTTTCACATAATTTTAGTAAAAATTAACTCTCATATGATGGAAAATTTTGCAAAATCCAAGAAAAATCAGAATAATGATAAATAAAAAATACTTTGACATAAAAAAAAATGATTTTAATAGAATAATTATCAAATATATTAATGAGACAGTCAATATTTACTAGCATATCCTCTGACCTTTATGACAGCCTCACAACGCGTGGGAACCTTAAAATAGTCAAACCTTAAAATAGTCGTTTTTGATTTGTTTCTAAATTAAAGTTTCATTTTCGTGAATATCAATCTAAAAGTCCATCGTTAAGAGCTTATTTTCTACCTACTGATTTAAAAACATATATATTAACATAATATTTTGATATGACAATCATAAAACAAAATTGTGATATGGGGCAAGTTGACCTATTTAAACATGGTATGTTAAACCGCAGTCCAAAAGATTGTTTTCTACATTAAGAAGCCTATAATAGTCAACAGTATTGCAGATTTATTTGTGTTACTAGGCAGGGCAATATAAACTTAAAGGCAAATAAGACAACAATGGATTCAATGTAACGGATGCAAGTATAGGGCACACAAATTATGTCTCACTGTGGAAAGTGTATTTTATATTTGCATTCACTGTGATGATAAGAATGATTTTGATGAAGGCAGTAGTAAAGACGTCCAAAATATATTTTCGTTAACTTTGTATGTTTTATATACTAAATGAAAATTACATTTGATATTTTATGCGTTTTTTCATTTCTGATAGTAAACCGAAAATCATATCAATTTAGATGGTCAATCTACCCCAGAGTTCTCGCTTCTGCTCGCCATTGCGCCAAATCGCTACAAAATTCTCCATTTGGCGAGTAAACCAACAGTCAAATTCACCAAATTGCGAGTGCTCAGTTTGTGTGTGCGGTGTTCCAATACAGTCGGGATTCTTAAGCGCGCTACTGAACTATTGATGTCGCTTTACATGTTCAATCATACTGTGCCATTTACATTGCTCTATTTATAGAGATACTGACTCAACACAAATTTAGTTTAACAACAGGAAAATACACAGAAAGGATTATGCGATAGGTAGTTTTCTATTGTCAGTTAATCACTATCTATGCTCATGCGTTGCGGCAGTAAAAACGCAAACAAAGTTACTCGCATTAAGCGCCAAATAGAGAAAGTTTTTTCTGGAATGCGATGTTGAAATTTGCCATTAATCATACTCTTTATTAAATGCATGCAAAGTATCATTGTCCGGTCAAATTTTTCAATCGGTTAATAGTCGAAATCTCATAGAAAATTTTAGTATATATTTTCACAACGGTAAATGAAAGATTGCTGTATTTAATTTTTATTTAGACAGCTAAACGAATGTCTGAAACATTTACACATTTAGGAGACATTTCGAAAGTACTGTAGCGGAACCTCGAATTTCTATTGTATAAACAATTACAAAAACTTACGTTATTTTGGAACATATTGAAAACAAAGGAATACAATAAACGGTTAAAGATAGATTTTTCAGCGTTTCAAGCCTAATCTATTTTGCTAACATTTCTGTTCATTTGGCTACTGTTTCTTTTTATTTCTTATTCGCCAAATCACTAATGTTGGTCAAAAGCCAGCGAGAACACTGATTCTACCCCGTTCGATGGGTCAGGTTGGCCCAGTAGTTTATGTGCATTTGAGCTTCATATAGAAAAGATTAATTAATATTTTTGAAACTGTCCCTTACATAGATACTTTAAGATGTGCTGATTGAACAAAATAAAAATAAATAAAAATTTTAATAAAATAAATAAATGAAAAATATTGAAGAAAAAAACTGTCCACAAGCCTCGGTCTATCCTATTTATTTTCACTACTTGATAGAGGCTATTGTTCTTCATTCGCGTACGGCAGGTTCATTGCTTTCTGATACCCGTTTTTCATACAATCTTCCACTTGTCTAATTACCAAACAAAATTAGCCTGAACACATAAAAAAAAGCTTTGCCTTTTCGGATATTCGTCTTCCAAGCTTTCCAGTAGTCAAAATCAGAAATTTTTTTATTGTGAAGTTTCAGTTGTCACAGTTTTTGGTACACCACATAGGGACAATGTAACAAATTAACTATTTTGATTTGTAAGCAGACAATATTTGTTGACAAACTAGGGACTTTGGATGGTCGGACGCAATATTAAAGATTATTGCTTGCATTTTTGTAACAGTGACATGTTGCTGAAATCGATTTCATTTACAATTACACAAGCGTCATTTGACAAAATGGTGATTCAATGCTCAATCCCTTAAAAACCCTTTACAAATCCTTATTTTGCATCTGAATTATACTAAGCACATTCTAACAGTGAAAGATTTTTCATAGTGCTTCATCTCTTTAGTTAACTGTAAAAAAATATCTGTAATTCTACAGATGTAAAGTTACAGAAATCTGTATGCTTACTAAAATTTTATCTGTACACTATACAAAAAAATATGTAAATCTACAAAACTGGTTTTTGTAAAGCTACAGAAAGAATCTTTCAGAAGAATCTTATAAAATTACAGTAAAATTATTAAAATTTTACCTGTAACCCGACATGCAGTTACATAAAAGTTATAGGCATCCCGATTTTGTAAAACATTCTTAGTAACCTTACAGATTTTTTGATTTAATAGTGCAAAAGTGTATCTTTCACACGAATTTTTCTTGTTGCCGTTATACAAAAATCCTAGGAATCCCAGTTTTCTAGAAAATTGTTAGTAACATTACAGATTTTTTTACAGTGTACATTCATTATCTTTGGCAAACTTATTGTTAGCCATTTTCAAAAGATTTCTCCTAATACTGTTTCACGTAATACCTTCAACTTCAGTTGTTACTTTGTGCATTAAAGATGTTCTTAAAAAAATGTGAGTAAATAAAATGTACTATAAAACACGGATATACATGCATTTGGTGTAATTTGGAAAGATGAAATCATTAAGAAAACATTTCTGGCCGGAAACGTACCGTCTGTGAGATGGTTCCGTCTACATATCTATCCTCTATACAACTAGTATGTTGTGGCCATCACAAAACTTTCTTCTATATAAATCACGTCAATTAAATCATTTAAATAGTACAAGAAATTACATCAATTTAGAACCATTCATATCAAAGTGTATCTGAATTTAAAGTTTGACAAAAATTCGTGCCTTAGTTCTTGAGATAGAGCTATAGCGGAAATTCTGAAAAATGTAGCATAGCAGCGCCACCTGTTGAGTGATTTACACCAATACATAAACAGCAATAATTGATATCCAGGTATACATGGATCTGAAGTTCGTTGAAAATCCAAGCATTGAGTCCGAGCATTGATCGTTGAAAATCCAAGCATTGAGTCCGAGCATTGATCGTTGAAAATCCAAGCAAGTGCTTGGGATAGAGCTAATGCGGAAATCACAAAAAACAGCATAGCAGCGCCACCTGTTGAGCGATTTACACCAAAATGTACAAAAAGTCAAATCATGTCAAGGATTAACTGATTCTGAAGTTTGGTGAAAATTATTGCATTAGTTCTTGAGATACAGCTATAATGGAAATTCTGAAAATTGCAGCATAGCAGCGGTATCTGTGGAGTGATTTGCACCAAAATACAAACAGCACTAATTCATATCAAAGCATACTTGAATCTGAAGTTTGATGAAAATCCAAGCATTAGTTGTTGAGATAGAGCTATTGCGGAAATCGTAAAAAATTCAGTATAGCAGCGCCACCTATTGGACAATTAACACTGAAACCTAATAAGCAACAACTTGTGTTAACATCTAACTAAATCTGAAGTTAGATGAAAATTCGTGCATTAGTTTTTGAGATAGAGCTATTGTGGGAATCGTTCAAAATGCAGCACAGCAACGCCACCTGTTGAGCGATTTACACAAACACGTAATCAGCATCAAGGCATATCAAGGACTAACTGAATCTGAAGTTTCATGAAAATCCGTGCATTAGTTCTTGAGATAGAGTCATTGCGGAAATCGTAAAAAATGCAGCATAGCAGCGTCACCTGTTGAGCGATTTACACCAATACGTAATCAACATCAAGTCATATCGGGTACTAACTGAATCTGAAGTTTTGTGAAAATCCGTGCATTAGTTCTTGAGATAGAGCCATTGCGTAAATAGTAAAAAATGCAGCACAGCAGCGCCACCTGTTGAGTGATATGCACCAAAAACTAATCAGCATCAATTTGTATCAGGGACTAACTGGTTATGAATTTTTATTAAATTCCGTGCATTAGTTCTCGAGATAGAGCGCCCACAAAATTTGTGTCACACACGGACACACAGACAGACAGACAGACTCACAGACAGACATTTTGTAAAAACATGTTTTTCGGGTTCTCTGACCCCTAAAACGTGTAAATCCGTCGAAAACCGGAATTCGAAAATTTTCATGAATCCAATACTTTCTTGTAAAGATAGAAGAAAGAAAAAATGAACGTGTCCCCAATCTTACCACGCAATGTAATCATTATACTATTGGTCCTCTGCCTCCCCCACATATTTGTAACACCTGCGAATTTTTAGTTATTGAAAGAAAAATTATTTTATTTTCAACGTAGTCTGAAAGACCCTCAGTTTCCATCTATGTAATTTTTTGCTGTGGGATATTGATATGGAGGGGCCGACAAAGCGGGTATGCTACAGAGATAAAAACTTTAAAGAAACTTTTTTGCGATGGTTTGCTGAAGTAGGAATTGTCATAAACGATGTCAAAAGTATTTCAGATGATGGATGTATAAATTCTGAACACGAAAGTGACCCAACATTGTCAGAAAGTGCATAAAAAATGCAGATATTTAGAACATGCTGCAATATTGACTATTAATTTTTTTGTTAATTTTACTGCTTAATATTTTTTTCTAATTCATATTGCACCGAAATAAAAAAAAAAATATTAGCATTTATTTAATTATTATGTTGAAAATGCAATATTTTGAACAATAAAGTGTAATTTAAAAATATTTTCTGTCTCCGACATTCAAAACTTATTATTATGCTGTTATATTTAAAAATTGGACTGTTAATGCATTACTATTAAAGATTAGGTATTTAAGTTCACTATTTGGTAAATTATTAGGAATTATTTTCTTTTTTAAATTTTATAGCAATTTTTTTATTTAGCAGTTTCACAGACTGCACGTTTCCGTTTATGCAAGGGATTTTCATGTTTCCGTTTATGGTTTAAATGTATGACTGATTAGTACACGTACGTAAAACAAACATACCGTCTATTAAAATAGATAGACTTAAAGGTTATTGTCATTATGAATTGTAATTACAAAAGTAAAATGTCCTTGTTAATGAAATATTTGACGACATTTATTCTGCAATTCTCAATTGAAGTGATGTAATATTCTTTATTTTTCGCTGTGTGTTATAGATACGAGAACTCTCTCTTATTGAAATCGATTTTAGATTTTGCTGCTATCAGATACATCTTCGAAAAGTTAAAGCGTGCATGGGCAGTCGCTTTTGAACAGAGCTGACAGAAAAATTATACACATTTAAGTATTAAGTATCAATAATATAGAAAGACAGCCCCAAAGCTCAAACAGATTTTTAAAGATATAAAAGAGAAAGAAAGATTCGTCTACGATAAAAATGCATTTTTTGTGTAATGTTATATGTAATTACCTTACCTATTTATGATACTACTTATCTAATTTTAAACATTATTAACACTTTTAATTTTTCACTAGATGTTCGTTGTTTTTCACCAACGATTGTTTAAGTAACATATACAAAATAGCATTTTCGTATGGAGTATATAATCTTAATTTTTTATAAAATCATAAAAAAGGTAAACTTCACTACAATGTTTGGATATGGTAAGTAATTATCAAAAGTGAAAAAATACGAAATACAATTAATTTGAAATTGAAAAACCATTTTGAAAGCTTGTATAAATTTAGGATGAATCGAATTTATTCATGAGTCAACATCCATTTATATATATCTACTTATGCAGAGAAAATACATGCCGCATATTAATCCACATAAATGCTAGGAAATATGTTAGGATCGTAGCTGACTAACTACATTAATCCTTCATAGACGGAATACTGCCAACAGAACAATGCAATGATGAATGGAAGATTACGTTCAGCATTTGAGAATAAGTTAAGCAGGCATATTGATTACCTTTATAATCTTCCAACCGCATTGTGGATGCCATATCAATAAGCTCTGTAAATATTATAAAATTTTAACTTCGACTCTGTGATATATGGCTATCTATTATATTTATTATATATAAATATGTAAGAAATTATCTTCATATGAGAAAAACACAATAGTTTAAATTATTACAAAGTATTTATAAGAAGCATGTTTTCTGGAAAACTATTCACTGTTTCATAAAGACAACCACTATTTTCAAATTTTATGATATTTATTTAATATAAAGAAGCCATTTACCTACTTTTATACACAAACAAAGATAAATAATATATATATATATATATATATATATATATATATATGTAAAGGCATATATAAAAAAGTATGATATTTCCCTAGGTTTGTTTTCATAACTGCTTTAAATATTCGGCTATAATTCTCAGCGAAAATTTAGCCAATACTTTTACAAAATCTCTAAGACCCTTATAGTGGAAAAGCATCAAACATATTGTATCTATATCGTAGTACAGATGTCACATGTAAATGATTTTCTTTCAAAAAATTACTTTGAAAAAGACTTTATCACTTTATCATGTTTAATTATGATTGTACAGATTTGACACAAAATATTTCCCAATGTTGTTAATTTTTAGTTTATTATCGAACCATATTTAGAAATAAGTCTTGTGTACATAACATTATAATAGATACATAAACTTAAATTTAAGAAAACACATTTTTGAAAATCATGATGTTCAATCAATTAAATCAATTATAAAATATTTTAGAAATGACATGGAAACTACTTCTTAATTTATTCTTATATTTAAATTGGCTTTTGAAACGTATTAAAATTTATAGTACAAAGACTTTGTATGGGGATTTGTGTAAATTATCTTATCCTGAGAAATCTCATGTCACATATTAATCCACATAAATAAATTGATTTATGCTAGGATCGGGTATCAATAATAGTCCTGGCAATAGAGACCGTATAGGAGCTATACCTATCAAAATTCATAGTAGTTCCGGAAAAAGGCTTACTATATTTTTTTGGGTGACTAAATCCGAATTTTTGACTTCCCACAAAAATTTCCCCGGCAACCCCTACAAAAATTTTGTAAAACGCCCCCAAAATTGGTTTTTATTAAAAAATTCAATTTTTGTTTTGTTTTAGGAAAAAAATACTAGAAATTCTGAAAGTAGTTAAAATTTGTAACAAATAAGATACATGAAAATATGACGTAGGATGAATGGGAAGGCGGGGGCCTACATCGGAACGTGCACCGCGGGGCTGCGTGCACTAAGTTGCGGTATAAGGAGAGGGCCAACCTTGTTAATCACAGATTTTGATTATTTTTATATATGTTGTAGGGTAGAGATCCCTTAGTCTCAGGTTCAACGGATATTATCCAACGCTCCCTAGTTCTTGAGAAACCGGGGGGGGGGGGGGGTCTAATAGTAGTACACAACTTAAATACTTACTTTGTATAAAAAGGGCAGGTTGGTGGTAGCTCAGTTGGTACGGCGTCTGCTGGCTGATCTGCAGGTCCAGGTTCGGAACCCGAACGCGCTACAATTGTTTTTCTCATTTTTTGTTTTATAAATATATTTGTAATTATGACTTAATAATTTAAATTAAAAATTTTAATATCATACAATAATTATAATGTTAACAAATTTAAATTTATCATTTTTTTATTTTTAAACTATTATTTCTCATTCAGTAAGGAGGTTTAAAAAGAAATTGCATCTATTATTGAATGATAAAAATTCCAAAATCGTGACAAAACCTGTTGTGGTGCCATCTAGTTATGATAAAATAAAAGAATATTAAAAAAATAAATAAATAAAAGCACAAAGTAGATAAAGGGGAAAGCAAAATAATTGAAAGTACAAGCCTGCGTATTACAAATTTAAACATCCTTAATATGCAAAAAATCGGTTGTAATTTAATTCTGATGCTAATTTTTAATATAATTATGCTGGTTACTTTAGAAACAGAATAATAGTATTATCGCATTGACTTCCTTTGTTAAAGCAATCCGTAAATTATGTTTCTTTAAAATCACGAATTGACACAATTACTCAATATTATTGCATTGATAAAGAATATGTGAAATACATTTTAAAGTGATTTTTAAAAAATTAACAGTTTTACGATGTTTTATACAACTAAATACTTAAATATAAAAAATTAAATAGGTTAAAATTATAATCGATATACAATATTATAAATTTTAATTGACAATGAGATTATAAAGTTATACAATATTATAAATTTTAATTGACAATGAGATTATAAAGTTATACTTACAAATATATTTATAAAACAAAAAATGAGAAAAACAAATGTAGCGCGTCCCGGCACCGAACCCGGACCCACGGGTCAGCCGACAAACGCCATACCAACTCAGCTACGACCAACCTGTCATTTTAGTTACATAGTAAGTATTTAAGTTGTATATTACTATTAGACCCCCCGGTTTCTCAAGAACTAAGGAGCGTTGGATAAAATCCGTTGAACCTGAGACTTTGAGGTCTTTACCCTACAACATATATTAAAATAATCAAAATCTGTGATTAACAAGGTTGGCCCTCTCCTTGTTAGTGTATTACTACGTAGTAATGCCACGCCGCATGTTTCGAGGCAGACCATCCCCCTCTCCGTTAATCGTATGTCATGTTGCCATATATCTTATTTGTTGCAAATTTTGTCTACTTTCTGAATTTCTAGATACTTTTCCCCTAAAAAATGTAAAAAAAAAAAAAAAATAATAATAATAATAAATAAAAAACTATTTTTTTAGGGGGGGGGGGGGATTTTACTATTATTTGTGTGAGTTGAGGTGGGAAATTTTGGTAGGAAGTTAAAAATTCGGATTCAGCGACCCAGAAAACATAAAGTAAGCCTTATAGGGAAAGTTCGGAGACGGGAAAGCGAACGTAAAAGATGTGAGTGGTTAAGCGGAATACCCAATTCCGATTAACCACTCAGATCGTTTACGTTTGCTCTCTCGTCTCCTCTTCGAATTTTCCCTACTAATGAAATGTTCTGAAGCAAAATAACAAAAAGTATTGAAAAATAATTACAAATCTGAGTCTTTTTTTTCTATTTTTATTTATTATTCTAATTATTATTCTATTTTTTTGGGATAATTTTAAATGCTTCTTCTCCGCTTGACTGTAGCAAAGAAGAAAAGTTCAGATTACTGTTATACGAGGATTTGATGAAACACTGATGTCTAAAAGAATTCAAAGTCACGTTTTTATCCTTGAAACCATACAGGCGAAGTAAAAATTGATTCCCAGATTATTGGTAGTATAGTGAGCTACTAGATTGAAACCTCCTGCTCTACCAAAGCTTCTAAAGCTTATTTCCTTCAGGTGTAGAAAACTCTGCCGCGGCTCATGTAGCTGCAAGAAAAGCGGGTTGAAATATTCTACCATATGCCTCAAGTGCATGTGAGAATTCATGTGAGAATAACCCTGAAATTATCCTCGAGGACCTGGATGAAGATGATCCACAAGAATTGGAACTCGAACTGTTGACCGAGAAGATCGATCAGGCTGAGGAGAACGCTTTGGTGGAATCCTGTGAACTTGAAAATCTAAATTCTACAGGGCTTGAAAACACGGATGATTTGTTAGGTTAGTCGATTTTTACAGTTTCGGTTTTTTTTCCATCTTTCTACACCTATTCCGAAAATATTCCACTTATTTTTTATCCGGCAAGATTTGGCTAACTATACGGAACTAAAGTCAATTGGTTTATCGTTCAATTAATTCGCTACAAAAACGAGACTTGAAACAAATTATGTCTTTGCAACGCATTAAATTAATTTTCAACTTGAATAACAAATGTCTTCATATATTTCAGATTTGTATGAAATCCATGGAGCAACATTTGATGGATCTCATAGTGATCAAATTAACAAAAATGAATCTGGGTTCTCGGCTGCGGTCAAATGGAGAAGAAGAATGTAAAACTATTCCGCAACATAGTGCACGCATTTCCGCGCCGCATGTTCCGAGGCATCTCTCCCCCCCAACCCCCCCCCCCCTCCCCATTATTCCTACGTCATATTGCCATATATTTTGCTTGTCGCAAATTTTGTCTACTTTCTAAATTTCTATATACTTTTCTCTTAAAACAATACAAAAAACTGAATTAAAAAAAAAATGGGGGGAGAGCACTTTACCAAAATTTGTGTGAGTGTGTGTGTGTGGGGGGGGGGGGAAATTTAGGTGGGAAGTTAAAAATTCGGATTCCCAGAAAGCATAAAATAAGCCTTATAGGGAAAGTTTGGAAGGGAGACGGGCCAGCGAACATAAACGATGTGGGTGGTTAAGCGGAATCGCGCAACTTAGTGCATGCAGCACCGCGGCGCATGTTTCAAGGCAGGCCTCTGCCTCATTCGTTCATTCTATGTTATAATTTCTTGTATTTTATTCGTTGCAAATTTTATTTACTTTCTGAATTGCTAGATACTTTTTATCTAAAACAATAAAAAATTATTCTTTTTATAATAAAAACCTATTTTGTGTGGCATTTTACCAAAATTGGGGGCAGGGGATTACGGGGAAAATTTTGGTGGGAAGTTAGAAATTCGAATTTAGCGACCCCAAAACAGAAAGTAAGTTGATTTCCAGCGGAAGATGCCGGGGGAAATTTTGGTGGGAAGTTAGAAATTCGAATTTAGCAACCCAAAAACATAAAGTAAGTTGATTTCCAGAACTACCATTAATTTTGTCAAGTAAAATCCCGTATTGCTTGGACTATAAATGCAGTTATTCTTTCTCGTTCAAATTTTGTCAACAGCACAATGGAATTATAAATTAACTATTACTTAAAGAAGATGAGAGTAAACAAAAAATGCACTCTTCACTCCGAATGCATTGTCACATTAATCAGCTATATAAATATTAAAAAAAGCTTTGCATAAATAACATTATTTATAATTATTTATATATGCAAATTAAGTGATAATAATTTCAATTATTAAGCAACATATCAGAAAAAATATTTTCCTTTTGTTTATTTTTTTAAATCATATTTTAATATATATATGTGTATTTATGTGATAAAAAATGTTCTCATATTATCTTATAGAATAATAATACGCAATTAGTTTGAAATTTTAAAACTGTTTTTCATTGTTATTTAAAGCTAGGATGAAACGAAATAATACACATTGAAATATACTTTAAGATGATTGTCTTATGTCTAGAACCATATACAGTATATCCATACATTGATGGGAATTATGCCAGGATAGCGGTTCACTAAATACGGTAATCCTTCATAGTCCTAATATTGTTAACAGAACATCACAGTGATAAATGGAAGATTTGGTTCAGCATTGGAGAATAAGTTAAACATGCATACTGATTATCTTTACAATCATCCAACTGTATTTATGGATACAATAGTAACAATCAACCTAAATAACTTAAAAACTGTTCATAAGGTACAGCATCTACAATTATATATGTATGTAAGGGAGACTAGGGGCAGTTGACCATAGGGGAGGCTTGAGCCACCCATCAGTTTTCATATTTAAAAGAATTTCAGAGTTTTATCAATAGGTGTCAACCAAAGCTACTGGGATGCTCAAACAACATTCTCTGTTTCATACAGATAATCGAAATAGGTTTAGAAAAAATCAATTGTGAGTTGTTTTCAGACTAAAATTTGTTTTTTTTTTAGAAATATTTTGTAAGCTCTTTTCAGATAAAATATATCATATAAATTTAAAAAAGTAGATATTAAGTAATGCAGAAATATCGAGCTTTCATTCCAGACATAAAGATTCTACAGTAAGTTAGGCTCCACATAACAATGTGCTATTTTTTAGAAAAAGGCTATGTGGGTAGGCTTGACCCAGCCAATGTGAGCGAGGGTTGACCAGATATTTAAGACTCCCTTAACACATTTACGACGGGAAACGAGAATTCTCGTTTTCATTCAAAAAACATCATTGACTAAGGGCTTCCACCTTACAGAAAATTTATTTATATCATGTTGTCCACATTTCTTTTTAGATTGTAAGACATTTCATTTAAATTCGTACATCGAAAGATATTTACTGATGCATAAACTTGAGAAACCTATCTGGAGCATAAATTTACAAACGACTTTCAGAACAGGGAGGAGCTTCTGCTGTTTTAAAATTCAGATTTAATAAAAAATGCCCGTCGTCAATGTGTTAATTTAGTATTTTTAGGAAATATTTTTATTATACATTGTGCATAATGAAAGATTAATGGCTCTATATAAAAATGAACGTACCGTAATTTCCCGTGTATCCGCCGCGACTTAGTTAAGTCTTTTTCAAACCGGAAATTTTATTGAAAAAAGGAAGTCAAATAAATGCTAAGTAGAAGCAAGTCCCATTTTATTTAAAATAAATTCTGGTAAGAAAACGAGTTATCTGAGGTGCGGCGGATACGCGAAATTACGGTAAATTTATTCTGAAAAGCTACAGTAAAATGGGGTGATGTAAAAGAAAACGATTAAAACTGATTAAAAAAAGATGTGAAAAAATTGCTATAGTATCCACTGCACGAAAAAAAATAATGAAATATAAATGGGAAAGTTGATAGTATTTTTTTCCATTTAAATATTACTTAAAATAGGTAAATAGGAACAGTGGAAAAGACAAGAAAGTATGAAAGCAGCACTCTTAACCGTTTCAGGGGCAGTGGTGTGTTTATGAAACCACTCAATTTTAATTCCCAAAGGCCACAATGGCACCAGTATTTTGCTAAAATCTTTTTCATTTATATCTATGTAAAATACAGCCTTTTTCATATTTACATTTATTTTTCGTGTATTACGGTGCCAATCATTTATTTCAACATTTTAGTACTGAAAGTACTTTGCCCCTTAAAGGGTTAAAAGATGTTAATGATATGTTAAGTACTCATGCGGCTGCAAAAGGACATGATCGAAAAACTTTAGGAAGGTATGTAGACAATTTTGAACATGCCAATATTGATTGAGATGAAGCCAAACTATGTGACATATAGAGTAGTCACGCCGAATACCACAAAAAGGTAGGACAAGGAGACCAAAAAGAGCGGGACAGTGACTACTAAATCCGAAAAAAATAATGCATTAAACCCTATGAAAACGGAACCTGATTCTAGCGAAATACTGTCTTAAATTTTGAAATATCATTTCTACTGCTCTACAATTATACCTGCTCAGACAAAATCCTGTTTAAAACAACATTTTTCTCCTCTGACTTGCGATTGCGTCTAAACAGGTTTGATTAAGCATCATTTTTCAAAAAATGTGTTTTTATAATAATTAAAGCATGTAGCACAAAGTTATTTTGCTTTTATTTAACTGATTTTATTTCTCTTCACAAATATTTCAATATAAAACAAAGTGGGTCAAGGCCCCCATATAGTGGGTCAAACTCCACTATGTGGGGAGAATTGACCCATTATTTTCTCCTGATTAAAATCAATGATTTTTTTAATCTGTTATACATTACACTTATGTAGCAATTTTATTTCGATAACTGGTTGTATAACGAATAAAATGATGTAAAAAACTTTATTATACGTTCAATGTATAAAAAATAAAAGATCATTTTGTAAAAAGTGGGTCAACCCTCCTAGTCTCCCCTATATTAAAGAATAATAATTACAGTTCTATTAATTTTGTCACATTAATATGCTTCTTTTCTGTATCTGATAAAAAAGGTAAATTATTTTATGTTAGCGATTTTTAATATATCAATAACTTATTTCAGTGTATCATTTAAGAGAGAGTACAAATTATCGTTTATAGTTCATAATATTTCTCGATTCTTATATTTCCACGTGTATCATTTAAGTACAGTAGAACGCGGTTAAGGCTCCTGTCCCTGCCGGGGAAGGCACTCACGAGCTAATGGTAATCATATAGGGAGGGAATTTTCTAATATCTCGTTTGCTTTTCGACATTTTTAAATATTTTTTTTTTTGCATTGGATAGCCGGGTTCTGTCTATACATCGCATCTGTTTTACTTTTTCGATTTTGGTCGCAGATATTTTTTATAAAGTTACTTTCACTTTCAAAACCGGTTCTGAAAATGAAAGTGTCATTCTAAAAAATATCTGGAACCAAAATTGAAAAAGTAAAAAAGGTGCGATGTAGAGACAGATCTCGGCTGTCCAATGCAAAAAAAAAAAATATTTAAAAATGTCGAAATGCAAACGAGATATTAGAAAGATCCCTCCCCACAGGATTAACATTAGCTCGTGAGTGTCTTCGCCGGCAGGGACAGGAGCCTTAAGATGCTCACAGTTAATGCGCGATCCCTCTTAATACGCGGATTCTTTCTGGTCCCTTGAATATTGCCCATAAGGCTAAGGCAAAAATATCAAGTTTAATACGCGAACGGTTATTATCAATCCCGCTTAATACGCCATACATTTTCAGTCCATTTAGGAAAAAATCACGTTTAACACACGATTTCATTGATTAAAAATTAAGATGTAAATTCCTTCTCTCTTCACGAGAGAAGGAATATCTCCTCAGATCACTTTTATTCACATAAAAACACTGTTTCCGAATAGTATGATTTATTTTTTTTTTATAATACAGATTAACTAAGGGTAAAATTACCAATCGGAAACAATAACAGTTACATGTATAAAAAAAAAAAAAAAAAAAAAAAAAAAAAAAAAAAAAAAAACAGCTAAATTAGCAAAAGTGCAATTGTTCTTTGATCACGCCTTCTAACATTTCTTTGTCTCTGTCTTCGTGTATGCTTTTACTATAATAGAGAAACATAAACGAATTCAGGTTACTCATATACGTCATAAAAATTATTATGATTAGATGATCATATAGGGTTTTAAATGTACAGTCGTGGGGAAAAAAAAGTAAACACCGCCTACTAACTCCTCAACAAATTATCGTAGAAGAAAGTTTCTGGTACCGAACGATTGGAAATAAAGTCTACTTTTAAATGATGCATATAAAATTTGCTTAGGGGGCCATATACATATTAAAACGAACCATAACTTTGTTTTTTTTTTTTTTTTTCAATAGAAGTACACAATTCTGACAGCATAAATGAACTCTACACCCTTCAATTAGCCTGAAAACAATTTTTTTTGCAATTCGTACCATAAGTTTCCGAGAAATTATTTATTTTAAAACGAGCGTATTTTAAGGGTTGCATCCAAATTGAAGTTCCGTACTTGATTGTTAACCGAGAGAGCCCCCTTCTTGATCAAGGCACCTTCAGCGCAACTCAAGGAGTCAATGAAGCCTGTTAGATTATACACTGTTAAAAATAGCGTGAAAAATTACCTCTGTTTTTAAAGGCTATCTATTTTTTCACCAATAAAAACGCTACAGAACGTCTATGAAGCGTTCTCATTGGTCAGAAAATAGATAGCCTTTAAAAACAGAGGTAATTTATCACGATATTTTTAACTACAGCGCCTAGAAGATACAGTGTGGAAAAGGGGTACAAAATAGTGCTAAAAAATTGAATCCCATAAATATACAACGATGCTGTATAACAAGATGTCGATCGTAGCGCCATCGTAGTGATTTAAAAACGATAGTCATTCTAAAAGAGACTCTTTAATCTATTTCACGTCATTCCTTAACTAAATTAGCTTATAACAGACCAAAATATCGTATATTTATAGTTTCCGACATTTAACATTCTATAATTTTTGAAAACACAATGTTTATGTTGAAAAGAGTTACGAGATGGCGCTCGTATGAGCATATTGCCGCTGAGCATTGTTGGAGATTTATGGGATACAAGTTTTTAGCACTTTTTAAAGCACTATAGGAATAGCCGTTTTCCACACTGTATCTTCTAGGCGCTGTATTTTTAACAGTGTAGAATAGCAGAATAAATTTCAAAATGCCTACTCACTTCTATCATAGACGACCCCTTAAACCATCATTTTGCCGTTTTTTAGGCATACTTTGAAAACTACTTGGAAGTAAAATGTGAAATTTTGGATTTCCATAAAACAGGACTTAATAAATCTAAATCCATCAAAAAAAATGTAGGTTGCAATTCATAATTTTTTCGAATATTAATTTCATAATTCATATCATAAAATTATAGAAATTGCAAATTCAGAGTATTTATGTTTGGGTTTATTAGTATTATCGCTACAAAAAAAAAAAAAAAAAAAAAAAAAAAAAAAAAAAAAATAACACATTAGGAGCATAATTCAAGGAGATATAAATACAAATATGAAAATACAATTTAACATTACAAGCACTAAATTTTGAATGTTTATGATTCAAATGACTTGTAATTCGGTGTCTAGGCATAATTTAAATCGAAGATTTGAAATATCGCGTTAAAATTGGGTATTGCCATTGAAAAAAATAAAGTTAGGATTCGTTTTAATATGTAGATGGCCCCCTAAGAAAATTTTATATACATCATTTAAAAGTAGACTTTATTTCCAATCGTTCGGTACCGGTAACTTTCGTCTACGATATTTTATTGAGGAGTTAGTAGGGGGTGTTTACTTTTTTTCCCACGACTGTACGTTTTATAATGCATATTATTGGCAACTGAAAATGAAATCAATACGACAGCGGTTGGATAATTCTTTTACTTTTTTTTTTTACTATTTCCTATGCTAACAATATTTTTTACACATTGATTAATAAGGATAGTTTTTTTTTTCTTATATTGAAAAGAAGGACAAATTATAATGGTACGCATTATTACAATTGTTAAATATGATTTTAAAACGGGGTTGAGTTTCAAAGATTTAATATTTTTTTCTGTTTTTAAAAAAATTGTCTAGTAGGAAAATTATTTTTATTGTTTTACTTTTGGTTGCAATGTACTAATAAACAATAAAGCCATGTTGGAATCCATATTTATTTTCCGTTATTATTCCAGTCGGTCCTATAAAAAGAAAGAACGAGTTAAACAGGAATACAATTAAATTTTAATCTAAATTCACGTAAAAAACACAATTTCCGACCGTTAACAAATAGCCCAGTTCCTGCAACATTATACAAATGACGTTTAACCCTTAACCGGAAACGTATATCTGTGAGATGTTTGCGTCTACATATCTGCCCTTAATGTTTTCGCTGTCCGACATTCCAAACTTATTTTTATGCTGTTATATTAAAAAATTGGCACTGTTAATGCATTACTATTAAAGATTAAATGTTTAAGTTTACTATTTGGTAAATTAGTAAGCGTTCTGTTTGTGGACGGGATTTTTACGTTTCCGGTAAAGAGTTAATACGCGATCCCGCTTAATACGCGACTTTGTACACTCCCTTGAAACGCGTCTTAACCGGGTTCAACTATATACACTATGTTGCAAAATAATACCTAGAAAAAACAGTGACGATCATAGAACTCAGCATGTATATAGTTTTGCGTAGATAAACAAATGATTACAAATTCAGAACAAAAAACACATTTTTTTAATTAGTAGCAGCAAAAATAACATCAATTTCAGTATCTTGTAAACCTACATTTGGCAGGTATATAAGCCGATGTTTGGTGATTACGAAGTCTATTAAGTTGCCGATGTTCATTTCTATAGATTATGCCATAAGTGGATAGCAACTGATCAATGTATTCGATGGTATTCCAAGACGGTAGTTAGTATTAGCAAAAATTACATCAATCTCAGTAGGTTTTATAGCTACCCCTGACAGGTATACAAGCCGATGTTCGGTGGGGAGGGAGTCTATTAAGTTGCCGATGTTCATTTCTATAGATTGTGCCATAAGTGAAGCAATTGATCAACGTGTTCAGTAGTAATACGAGATGGCTGAAGTTGTGTTCCCAACAGATCGCAAACATGCTCCATGTAGCAAGATCTGATGACCTTGCAGGTCATGGAAGGAATTATTATCCCTGCAGATATTGTTGCAAGATTCGCTAAGTATGCGGCCCAGCGTTGACTTGATGATAAATGGCGGCTGGACGACTTGATAATTTATGCAGTACCACCGGCTGCAAAATGCCGTCAATGTACCTGAAAGCCGTCAGGTTGCCTTGTAGCACGATTAAAGTTGATTTATTGTCCCAGCAGATTTCTCACCAATCTCTTACTCCAGGTGCCTTGTCAGTGTGCAGCTCAGTAATACATGGAGGATTGGACCGCTGACCTTACACCCTCAATACAAGTTTGCGGCGAATTCTCCAATCATACACTCTCCAGTTTGTTCTAATTCGGCACCAACCCAGATGACACTGATATGTTGAAGGGTTATTGGCAGCTGCTTTATTAGACGTTGAGACTGAGCCCAGTGCCTACAAGTCGTCTACGTGGTTTGCCTTGATACCACTGCATCCATGTCAACTGCCAAATGGCGTCGAATATATAATAGCGACACTGTTGGTGCGGACGTGGCTGCTCTTCTCATTGCTTGATTCTGTTGTTTATGTAGCTCTGGTGCGTCCAGAACCACAGCGGCGAATTTCTATGTCTTCTCAGATCAGCTTTGCCAACACCGCGCAACTAGTAACTCGGTAACTAGTAAACTCGGCGAACATGCTGACTGTTACGTTTGTTCATCAAACCCGCATCTCTGGGGCCTATGATGTGACCACATCCGATGTCGAAAAACTATTCGTAGCGCCGTCGAGTGTATCTTAAAGAAAATTTTCTTTTAAATCCCGTGTGCCAACAAGTTTAGTCCCGTCCTAATTACCCGGAGTTCGCGTATCGGTTCTATCAAATGCTGCCTGCTACGCAATTTAAATACGCGTTAAACAACTCCCCATTGGTCATTGGTGCTGAAATGCTAATCATTTCCACAACTCGTCAAATCACATCAGCTCGCCAAGTTTAGAAGCTCTGGCTAACTTTTTTTTCTAGGTGCATATATATATATATTTTTTTCTCACACAGTGTATATTTCATGTGGTAACACAAATTCTAAATTTTCTCAGGAATTTATTTTTTCAATTAAAAATAAGATAAAGCTAATGCGTGTGATGTCTTATCGCTTCATAAATAACTTTTAAATAAATAACAATCCAGGTTATCTTGTTAAAACAATAGTTTTTTCTTGCGATTTTAATAATTTTATTTGCTTTTATTAAAATGCCCTAGTTTGTACAAAGGTTTTCCATCACCCTTAAAATCGTAAGGAGATTAGTGATGCATTTTGGAATAGCAGTAGTCCAATAAAAAAAAATGTGCATTTTTACACGATTTAATGTTTTTTTAGACTGGTTCAATATAATGTAACATTCTTTATGAAAAGCTTCCATTGCTTTTACTTTTATAAAGAGTACAGAGCCACTACTATTTTGTAGTAATTGACAAGTTAAAAATATTGCATTGTCATTCGACTTTAATAGTTTTATTCAATTTCAGTACAGTGAATCATTCATAAAACAGGCGTTCATGGCCCTTACTTTTGTAAGTAATTTATTTCCGACAATGAATATTCACGTAATTTAATTATAGGAAATTATCTCGAAATAAACTTACCACCTTTAACCACTTCCGAATCTTCGTTATTAAACATGGGACCAAGTTCTTCTTTCTTCTTTTTTATTTATTTATTTTTTTTATTTTTTTATAAGTTTTGCACGTGTTTTTTTTTATATCCATGCTCATGCTTTAAGTTAAAAAAAATCATATATCTTCTCCCATAGAAGATATTACTATGTAAATTGCACTTCAATGTTTACAATCAATAATAAATTGAAATACTTATTTTAAAGTTAACATTTAAAGGTTAAGCTTACATTAAAGTGATAGTATAAAATACTTAAATTCTATACTATATTATTCTGTAAATATCCACGTAAGTTGTATAATTACTAAGAAATAATAATTTAAAAAAATGACAAAATTTACGAAATAAATTCAAATCAGTATCTGGGGAAAATTGCGATGGACTTTCAACTTTTGCTATTAATCTCTTTTTTTTCGTTCTAAAATAATATATTTTTTCAAGAACAAAAAGAAATAATCCACAGATTTAGACATGACCGTATAAAAAATTATCTTTATGAGATGAAATATTTCATAAAATAAATTTCATAAAGTCTTTCAAATAGCAATTTTTATTACTATACATTTAATAGTTACGCTATTGGTGAAGTTTTTCTTTTCTGTTTTTGTTTGAGTTACACTAACGACTTTTATGACGTTCTTTATTAGGATAATAAATGGGTAAAACTTACTCTATAAATTAAAATAAAATGAATGCTCTTTTTTAGTTATCTGAAAGAAAGCAAACATTAATGCTCCCAACTGTTCTGTCTTTTACCTGATAATATGAAACATTTATTCAAGAATATAATTAAAATAAATATTATATACAGATCTCAAAAACAACAAATATATTATTCGTATAATTTATTTTAAATCGAATTATTATTTTTTATTTATTATTAATAACTGTAATTAATTATATCTTTTTAAAAAGTATTAATTGCAATACTTTTATTAACGATCATTTTTATGGATTGCAAAAAATTAAAATAGCTTTTTTTTATGTTTGAATTTGTCGACACATATAAGTAGTAAAAAAAAATCTTTTTAATGTTCTTACAAATAAAGAAAGACCATAGTTTTATTTGATATATGTTTTTTTTTTATTATTCTGCAAATAACATTCATTTATTGTTATTAATAATTTTTTGTAACATACGAAAGCTTATTATAGAAAATAAAATAATTCAAATGACATTAAAAATTCGAAATAAAGCATCTTGATTTTCTTTTCCGAATATTTTAAATTAGGATTTATTTTCCAGTTTTTAGAAGAAAAAACTTCTTATTTTACTATACACTTATTTTGCTTCAAATATTCTTTATAATTTTGTCGTCTCATAACAATTTTCTCAACTAGCTTGATTCTTGTAATATCTCCAACAAAAATGTGAACTAACGTCATAAAAGTTGTATTTTACAATGTTTTGGGCATGTAAATCATTATCCTTTCAAAATTTCGACAAAGTTGTAGCAACACATACGTACCATCTAGGTTTTCATCATTCAAAAGAGTCTTGTTATCCTCAGAAGTCGTTTTTATAACGTTATATTTTTCCGTATCATTCTAATACCGAGTAAAACTTTACACGGTTTGTCAAGAGAGGTGACCGTTTCAAGGTAACGGAAGTACCACGGTATATTATTTCAAGTCATTTCAGCTTTCAGGACTTTCAAGGATATTTTTGAATGATTTTTGTCATTTTTTATTAAACGGAAACTTTTTTTGACTAATCAATTGTAAATTTTACCAAATCAATTCAAGCACCAGCAATTAGCCGGGCAAAGAATCGCAGATTTGAAAGCTCAAGAGACCGCAAATTACTATTATTTTTTTAGGTAGATTTCGTAAGAAATACTACCTATTGCAGTCGTTACCATGGTGCGACTTTTGAAAAATTCCTTCATAACTTTTCATTATAGGACCCCAGGAACCCAAAACCACCCCCACCTAAAAAGTTTATATATATATATATATATATATATGTATATATGTATGTATGTATGTACTAAATTTTGTCCGCACGATAAAAGTCGCAATTATGCACGGATCGTCTTCAAACTCGCCAATAACTTTCAGATGGCTAATATCTCGGCGGGGATTGAAAATGGCCAAAATCGGCCCAAGGGAATGGAAATGGGGGGAGGGTTCAAAATTTGGAATACCGTCTTAACATGATTCTGATAAAACCAACTCTTGTAGAATAATGACAGGAAAAAATAAATATTTTTCGTTATAGCAGTTGCCAACAATTAAAAAAATAAAGCAATAAAATTCTCACCACAACAATTACTTTTCAATTGCAAGTTCACGTGAAAAATTAAATTAAATAAATAGTTTGACGAATTGAAAACAAATTGAACATTACGTCATAAGTTTTCTAGAGCAAGATTTCCGCATGAAAAGTCAAAATGAAATAAACAGTTTGACGAATTAAAAAAAAAATAATATTACGTCATATTGGAAATAAAATGGACCTCAGCAGGTGAATAGGTAACGTCATGTGAGTTTGAAAAAACGTATTAAAACATGATAAAAACCCGACTATGGAAATATAACTTATTTTAACACTTTGAGGTTCTCTGAATACGATTTAGCTATTTTTTAAACCTATTCCATATACATGCGGGAGTGTATTCGTGTATATTAGAATTTTCACAAAATGTTTAGCTCCCTAGATCTCATTCTTAGAGAAGCAACTGGGTTTATCTCTAATCTTGATTTAACTTTTGTTGGTGAATTTAGTTCTTAACTTCGAAATCTACCTAGCCGGCAGGGATTTTTTTCAATTCTTGATCGACGATCATTCTGTCCTTTCTGTCTTAACTTTTAACTGTACTCTTGAATCAATATTTTATGGGTTCCTGTCTGCGATAAAAGTAAAGGCAGATACCCAGTGGCACGTGCATGGCCAAAACTCACATCTCGTGCATCTTAGTTCCTGAGCTTGAGTCTGGATGTTTATACTATGTATTGAAACTGAAAGTCAATATATCTGCGACTCTGCTGGGGTTCTGAATTTTTTCGGAAAAACGAAAATACTGTCCAATTTCCTAAAAATGTCTTCTATTAAGGACTCTATTATGGCTCTTTTCCTGCCAACGAGAGTTTGCGTCTGCCGATCGTGAAATACAGTATTAATGGCTCTCAGTAAACTGTCCGAAAATTCTATGTACTTTTGATTACATAAAATGAACTAAAATTTACTATACGGAAAATATATTATATCTCAAAACTTTTACAAACTTGTCCTTACGTAACCTACCGCATTGGCGAAAAGAAAAAAAAAGTACAACTATTTAGTTAAATATTGTAATTTTTGAAACGTCATACCCGTACCGCATACGGACAATACGAAATAATAAATAAAACATTAAGCAAGTCAGCTTTTAATATAATGAAAAAATTAAAACATACAACATCGTTCGTAATAAACGTACACTTCTTAAGATTTCACTTTAAGTATTAAACAGTCGCTTTAAGGCATAGTTTAGGGGCGAAATTTCATAAATTATAAATATGCAAGAAATTAATGAATTTTGTCACATTAAATATTAATGACTATACATTTAACTAACAATTAAATTAATGTCATTATGATTTATTTTAACGTTATACGATTTTGTTTCTAAACGTGTTTAAGACATTGAACATCATTAACAAGAACTTTCTTTACGATTCTGTGAAAATACAATTCGAAAAATAGAAACGGAAATCTTTAAATTTTCTTAATTTTACACCCTCTAAAGACCACACCGGTTTACTTAAAGTAGTCTTTTAAAGCAACACTGCAAAGATTACTCAATAACAATAATCGTATTTATTTTTCCTTCCCTCTCAATACAAGTGCTCATTCTTCTTTAGCCTGAAATTTCAACTTAATTACTTAAAATATGTAATTGTAAAACAAGTTGCAAATCAAACAAATCAAAAGAGGGTTTACCATTTCCTTTAAAAAGACAATCCTAAACTGAGTTTATCTTCAGAGTTATAACCAGTGTTAAGCTACTTTAACCTTTAGATTGCATGCCAAGACTGAAGATAATTTTTATGTTCAATCGTATAACAATTTATAAAATAAAGGTATTTGTGATAGATTTCTCTTTAAATTTTAATACACTGTGAAAAAAAAAAAAAAAAAAAAAAAAAATCTCTCAAATTGAAAGAAAAAACTGCCAATTTTGTCGACAGTGGAAAGCTGCTTAATTTACAGAATATAGCTGTAATTTTTCTTTAAAACAGTTTTTTGTTCTGTATAAAATATAGATTTTGTTTCTGTAAAAATTTGAAAATCCAACTTTTTTCTCTAAAAAAATACAATTATTTTCTGTAAAAAGTACACATTTTTTTTACAGTGTAGAATAACTAGTTTGTATAAAATGTGTTTCAAAAGGAGTCTTGAGTTAACACCTTGGGGACGAGCGGCACGTATATGTGCCGCATGAAGCTCTCAGAATCCTTGTTTTCCCTCACCAGTAAAATTTTACTGTAAAATTTGCCTTATTTAATCAGCGCATTTTCTCGATTCAAGAAGACACAAATTTCTGTTTTTAAAAAACGGTGGCGAAAGATTAAAATTTTCGCAAAAGGCTCCCGTCCCGAAGGGGTGAAATAAACTTGCCATATGGGTAATCCCGGAAGTTCCTTCTATATCATATGTATTAATACTCGAAATCAAAACTATTCGAAGTCGGAAACCTAGATTAGACATTTCAGTGATTTTGTGTGTTGTTTCCTTCATTTACTGGTTAGTCAAATGTTATATCATCTCATCACATACTCACGATTCCTTAGCAGTCCGCTCCAGAGAGGCCATCGCTTTCTGACCAGCCTATATACAATTAGCACAACAACTTGTTTTTCGCTATTTCGTCCGAAAATCGAACAAAATCCACTATTACAGAGACACCTTCAGCTTAATTTTCTCCTAACTTTATACATACCTCTGAATATTATATTACATATAAGTATAGTTTTTTGCGGAAAATATTCATGCAATCTTCACTTAAACCGTTAAACGGAAAAGAATCGAGAGAATTTGCACAAAAATGAAGCATATATTTTAATTTTCAAGTGGGACCTGGAATCCACAGTTAAAAACGTGTATATGTAATTTCTTTCAAATATTTGCATAACTTAATAAACTTTTGGATCATACAGAAATAAAAATGGCACATAAAATTGCTATTTCAGCTGTCCTTTAGGCGGGATATCCCCAGACTCAACTGGGGCCTGCTAGGCATCGTTAAAAACATGTACAGTCTTGGAAAAAAAAGTAAACACCCCTTACTAATTCCTCAACAAATTTATCGTAGAAGAAAATTACTAGTACAGAACGATTGGAAATAAAGTCTACTTTTAAATGATATATATTAAATTTGCTTAGGGGGCCATCTACATATTAAAACGAACCATAACTTTTTTTTTTTTTTTAATAGCAGTACACAATTCTGACAACATAATTGAACTCTACACTCTTCAATTAGTCTAAAAAGAAATTTTTATGTAATTCGTACCATAAGATTCCGAGAAATTAATTATTTTAAAATGAGCGTATTTTAAGGGCTCTGTCCAAATTGAAGTTCGGTACACGATTATTAACCGAGAGAGCTCCCTTCTTGATCAAGGCACCTTAAGTAGTCAATTAAGCCTTTTAGATTACAGGATAGCATAAGAAATTTTAAAATATTTAGTCACTTCTATCATAGATACTAAACCATCATTTTGCCGTTTTCTAAGCATAATTTGAAAACTACTTTGAAGAAAAATGTGAAATTTTGGATTTCCATAAAGCGGGACTTAATAAATCTGAAGCCATCAAAAAATTTGTAGGTTGCAATTCATAATTTTTTTCTAATATTAATTTCATAATTCATAATTCATATCAGAAAATCATAAAAATTCCAAATTCAACGTATTTATGTTTGGGTATATTAGAATTATTGCTACACAAAAAATTTGAAACATTAGGATCATAATTTCAGAAGTTATACATACAAATATGAAAATGTAATTTAACATTAGAAGCACTAAATTTTGAATGTTTATAATTCAAAAACTTATCATTCAAATGACTTAAAACTTGGTCTAGACATAGTTGAACCAAACATTTGAAATATCTCGTTAAAACTGGGTATTGTCATTGAAAAAAAATAAGATTAGATTCGTTTTAATATGTAGATATCCTCCTAAGCAAATTTTATATACGTCATTTAAAAGTACACTTTATTTCCAATCGTTTGGTAGCAGTAACTTTCGTCTACGATAATTTGTTGATGAGTTAGTAGGGGAGGGTTACTTTTTTTTCCCACGACTGTACATGAAAGGTGTAGTGTAGAAATCTACACAACAAGGCTTGTTATTAATTTAACTAATTAAATAATTTTCGCACGATCCAATAACATTTAAAAATAATTGAATTCTCGGAAAATAATTCTTTAGTAATTAATTTATACAATAAATTAAAATAACATAAAAAATACTCCAAAATTAAAGTATATTAAAATGAATAAGTATATAATGCGTAGAAAAAAATAAAAATATATATGTTGTTTGGTATTGGTATGTTTAGAAAAAAATAAGGAATATGAATTGTGAATTTATTTTGTATTAATATTGAAAATAAAACATTTCGAATTGTAAATATTTATATGTGCAAAAACAGTGTAATAAAATAAAACTCCCCAAATAAGACCAGACAGAAAATAGGAAATTATAGATAAAGAGAACATTGCTGACGCCAGGCATGGACAGTAAATGTATAGCGAAAGAATAGAAAATTTACGATGTTGAAACCATAAATTTTCTATCAAGTAAGATGGTTTTACAACACTCAACGTGGGTGGCGATTCCCATGAGAAACCTGGCGCAAGGGGCAAAAATTAAGTTAATGCTATGCAGTGAAAAATAAATTGGCACGCCCATAGATAGGCATGTCTAGAGTACCAATAAGGGACCAGGAGTAGCCTCCAATCAGAACGAAAGCTCTGGGTTAATTTAGCCCTCCCCCAAAAAAAAAAAATTGGATCTGGGAAGAAGGAAGAAAAAAAGAGGATTAAGTCTTGTGTCTCGTCCTCAAGAGGTTCTATAATTTTTGTTAAGATGTGACTTGATACTTCAAAATTTTACACCAAGTTCTTTCGCAGCAAATTTTAAGGACAATACAAAATTTAGCGATTGAAATGAATGCTGAAAGCAGACAAATCTTTGTCACAAAAAAATGATTGATGCAGAAAAAAAGGAAATGATGATGAAAATTAATGCTGAGAGTTGACCTGTCCTTGTCATGATCTATTGACAAAGATCGCTGAGAGCAGACAAGTCTTTGTCCAGGAAATTAACTGATGCAGAATCTTACAGAAGTATTCACCTGATTTGGAGATGTACAGTGGTTAGTGATGAGATGCGAATGCAACGAAGATATGACATATCAGCAGATTTCGCCTATGAAAGTGTACATTGTGGAGATGGAGCTCGAATTTTCACGCGTCACAGAGCGCCGAAAGAAAGTGAAATTGGTTTATGAAAGATCCCCATGAACTATATATATATATATGTATAAGGAACTTTATGCCCCGATGAACTTACTTGTGTTTAGGATTCCATGAACTATGAGTGAACTGTATGATTTGGATGATTACAGAAAAGATCGAAGTCTGTTTGGGTGAGAAACTCCTTATATTTATTTCAATATATTCGTGGCTATTGTTTTCATGTTTTCTTATGATGTGTACATTTAATATTAAGCAACTAATTTTCTAAATTTCCACTAAAGTACATAATCTTATGTCATTGAATATTATGATTGTTTATGATAAAGATTTTAATGATAACGGGAATGCTATTTTTCATAAATAAAATTTTGATTAAAATTTTGGCAAAAGCCTCATCATCGGATCGTGCTGTGAACAAAAAAGGGGCAAGTATAAGATAACATAAATTGATAAAAAAAAAGGAATAAGTAACAAAGTATAATTTTGATGAAAGCTTTTGCTGTTCTAATGAGAATGGAACTATGTTATATTCTGATAAAATAGTAGATAATTTGAAAAAGATATTATGATATAAAAGGTCATATTTGAGTTATGAATTTTATATAAATGAAAATAAAGTTTGTTTATGTGTGCATACTTGTAAGTCTTTCCTTGAATTCTTTCCTTGTTCCCTTTTAGATAATACTCGTAATTTATGGTATCTAATATTTTGGAATTATTAGAATTGGATGTTTCTCTATGCAACCTACAAGTTCGATATCTCCATTTCAACGTTAAATAAGTCGTCCTTGAGTTATTGCCAAAATTAATTTTATTCCAAAGTTTTCTTCCCTCCTAATTTATTAAATGACATTATCCCATTAGATCTTTTCACAACGCAGATCGGGATAACTGTTTCTATTGTACTAATCATTTTACTGTCGCGTGACCCTGTGTGTTGTGGCGTCCAAATCGTCACAACAAAAGGGTCTAGCCGGATAAGCATAGCAAAATGGCCCCCACGGCCACTGTTTGAAATAACATGTGTGGTAATAAGTCTCACCACGAGAATAAAATATAGAGTGTTTTTAGCATCTGACCTTGAACTGTCCTTGAGGTAATCGGGGAAGTATGTGCCGGCGGTACTATTTTTCAAATACGTTTTTCTTAAAAAGTGCAAAAGTTAAAAAAAAAATGAAAACTACGCCAATTATTGAAGAATATATTACTTCACATTATATATTTTTTTTCTCCTTTTTACACAAATTTTAGCATAGGAAAATAAACTAAAATATTTAAAAAAAATTATTAATCGAGTAATTTTATATTTACACCAACCAAAAAATTACAAAATAATGCTCAAAGTATGTACTTTTAAGAAAAAAAATCGTTTAAATCGAAGATGCGCTTTTTGAGTTATAATAAAAATAATGTTAGCAACTTGCTAAAATATTCGTAACTTTCCCTAGTTGTATTTGAAAAAATACTCTGCTATCAATGCATTTGTCGATTCGTGACATTTCCACTCGGGAAGGATGCGCAGTACGCCAAAATAAGCTAATGTTTCCATACATACCACTTCTCCATAGGTTTTTTCGTCTATTTTGGCGTGCTGAGCATCCTTCTCGCATAATAATATCAAAAATTGACAAACAAAACGGAAACATTTGGCTATCATTATTTTCAGATAGAAGAAGGCTATGGGGCTGTGCAGTGCACATACATAACGTATTACTTTAGTGGGGAGTATGGAGGGAGGGGTCTGGCACTTGATATTGGAAGATATCTGTAGGGGGAGGGTGTTTGTCATTTGATATCTTTATCATTTTTAATCAAATAAAAATTTACTTTTTTTGTTAACTTTTTCTTTGCACCTGTTATCTTAATTTTTTTTTTTTTTTTGTCTGTTTTCATATTTTTATGAAAATACAAGTTTATTATTAAAACCACTGAATGATTATAAAATCATTTCATTCCAAAGTATAGAATAACCCTTTAAGTTCACCTTTATATAAGTTCACATTAAGTTACCATTTTATAAGTTCACCTTTAGTATTCTCTCGCCATATGCGTATATAATTCGTTGTTAGATAAACCAGATTTGAAATGATACTTGTTATTTTTTGTAGTAAAAAATGGGCAAAAAAGCTGTCCACTTGTTTTTTTACAAGAAATTCTGCTTAGCCGCTTGTAATTGGGAAGTGCAAGAAGACAATATTACTGTTTAATGGATCATGTAACAAAGAGCTATTATTAAAAACTTTTAGATACTAAGTATTCTTTTAAACTGTTACTTGATATAAAGTTATTTCTTATATAACAGTGATATTTTATGAATTTCTTCTCTTCATTTAACTCAAAAAAATATGCAAATAAAAAATGAACAATCATGTTTGTGTACCATAGCAAACGTATAAAAAGGAAAAAAAAAAAAGAAAGAAATGTAAAAAAAAAAAAGTATTTTTAGACACTGGTAGCGATATTACTAGCGAGGTGAGGGGTGGGGGCGGAGAGAGGTCGAGGAAAGATAAAGTATGATATCGGAAAGTTGGGAGGGGGCCCAAAATTGCCAAAAAGATGATAACCTTATACATTACTAGACCATCGACTTGACATTACGCGAGAAGGATGCGTGGTACGCAAAAATAACAGAATGTTTACAAACACAAAACAAGCCTACAGAGAAGTGGTATGTATGGAAACCTTCTCTTATTTTGGCGCACTGTGCATCCTGCCCGACTGAAAATGTCACGAATCAACCCATGCATTAATAGTTGCGTATTTCTTCAAATACGAACAGGGAAAGTTACGAATATTTTAGCAAGTTGCTAGCATTATTTTTGTTGCAACTCAAAAAGCGCATCTTCGATTTTAACGATTTTTTTTTTCTTAAAAGTACATACTTTGAGCATTATTCTGTAATTTTTTGGTTGGTGTAAATATAAAATTATTACATTAATAATTTTTCTTTTAAATATTTTTGTTTATTTTTCTATGTTAAAATTTGTGTAAAAATATGGAAAAAATATATAATGTAAAGTAATATATTCTTCAATAATTGCCGTTGGTTCGATTTTTTAACTTTTATACTTTTTAAGAAAAACGTATTTAAAAAATAGTAGCGTCGGTGCATACTTCAACGATCATCTCCACGATAGTTCAAGGTCAGAGGCTAAAAATACTCTATATTTTATTCTCGGGATGAGCCTTATTACCAGACATTTTATTTCGAGCATCGGTCATGGGGGCCATTTTGCTATGCTTATCCGTCTAGACTCTTTGGTTCGATTTTTTGAATAATTTTACACACTCTTAAAGGCACCGTGAAAGCAAAAATCAACTAAAAATCGGTTTTTACTTTTTTATATCATTAAATAGTTTAAACTTTCATCTTTTCAACGCTGTATCATACATGTTTCTCTCTATTCTAAAAAAAAAAGTAACTTACGCTGTCACCGTCGTCACCGGTTTTGAATCTTTTGTGACCGGGAGTCTTTCTCCGTTAATATAAAGAAAAATACTGCTTACAAAAATAGGAAAATCGGCGGTATTATAGAGAACTTTTGATAAACACGCTGATGCAGACCGTTTTCAAATCAAATAATTATTTTAAGAGATATTTAATGATAAATTTGGGCAAAATTGTTCCATTAAATAAGTTTTATATTTAGCAAAAACTATACATGAGAATTGATTCATTTTTAGATCATTTTATACGATAGATTTTCCCGGTGTGCAAACATCATTCACTTTTTTAATTTGACTCATTTTTTGAGGTTTTATTTCTATTTTAAATTCAAATTTTCAGCATTTCCAGAGATATTTTTTACTTATTTTAGGAAATGGTATTAATTTAAACTGTTGCCAACTGTATAAACAGCGCAAATAATAATGTTTGCTTCAAATTAATAATTTATTTACACGTGACTATTATTAACAGAAAAAAAAAACTTTCAAATTAGAATTAAATAATTACGTGTGAAAAGCAGGAACTTATTGAAAATCACTTCATAAAAACTATATTTACACGTGAATTTTATAAGAATATTGTAAAATAATAAATTCATTAACATGCGTTAGAAATCTTAAATAGGAGAAATTACGTCACATTTACGTCACATTACACTTATTACGTAAAATGAACAAAAGATAATATTGCAAAACAGTTTAAATTTAAAAATTGCGCGAGATATTAATTTGATATTTTGAGATTATATAAATAAGATTAATATTAATTTTATTGAACGCGTTTAGACTGCTTTCGGGTGACTATTTAGTAATGTAATAAAAATAAAAAAAGATTACAAGCTGAAAATGAAGTGCCATCAACAAAAAATATGATTTGAAAGAGAAAAATCTGTGAAGCAGAAAATAAAGAAATTGCTTAAATGGTTTAGTTAAGATTTGTTAACCTTCGGTGTCGTTTCCGTCAAAAAAAGGCATTGGTATTTGTAAAATATATTTGCATTTTGATGCAGATTTGCTTATTATATTAGCTTATTTTGAAATGTTTATCTGATTTTACTTAATCAAAGACGAAAACAGCCATTGTATCTTTTAACAGCAGCTGATATTTCCTTAAAATTATCCAATCGAAGAAAAATGAATTTATAGGGAGCCCCATTTATAGCCCCATATACCCATTTATAGGGAGATCGCCACTGTTTTTAAAATTATAATTCAATCTTTCAAAATCTTTTTAAAGCCAAAAAATTAGCGTGCTTTTAGAGACTGTGGTTTCTGAACGGGGGGTTGGTGAGCGTAGCTCGTAGGGGGCCGAGCCCTCTAGTATATATAAAAAAAGTAAGTGTTGAAAGTAATCATTCTTTCTAAGAGTACTTCCCAGCTTAATGGCCATTTAAATTTTCAATTGATTTTTTCTGAACACTTGGATTTTTCATGTTTATGTTCCTTTTTTCAATATCTATTAAACTTAAGAACTCAGATTTTTATTTAATACTCATATTATGATATATTGTATACTTTAACAAAGGGATTTAATGATTTGTTGAGAATTATTTATTTTAGGAAGTGAAATCTCACCAAAAATGCTAATTTAAAAATGACTTTCAATAAATACTTAATAATTATTTTGAGTTTCACTTAGAAAGAAAATGGTCTGATAAAATACGTAAATCATGTTATTGTACTATTCTAAAAAATCTAGACCTCTATCTTTCACCATTTCTGAGAAAAAGGTGCATAAAGGTGGTGAATTTAACTTGGCGGAGATAGGACTTTCCCGGTACCCTTATAGATACAAAGAGAAGGCAAACACATACGCGTAAAGGTTATTCGGAATTTTACAGCAATTTTTGATTTTTTTTTTGTGATTTTCTCTCAAAACTCTACTTTGTCTAAAATAAAGAAATAGGTCTTTTTATCAATTAATTTCTATTTTATAGTTTATCAATTCCATATTATATTTCATATCCCTCAACGGACTGACTTTTGAGAATCAATTAAAAAAAATAAAAGGAAATGTCTAATGGCTTTGTCTTTTTATTCGGCGTTTATATTCGTTTTTATTATTATTATTATTATTCGGCGCAT
Organism: Maratus speciosus; assembly: GCA_963932465.1. Taxonomy (NCBI): domain Eukaryota; kingdom Metazoa; phylum Arthropoda; class Arachnida; order Araneae; family Salticidae; genus Maratus; species Maratus speciosus. The sequence goes on from OZ010795.1 coordinate 331,757,220, forward strand.
GAAGTTAGTTTGGAAAAACACACATCCGCAGTGAGATCAGGATTTATTTAAAATTTCCCTTGGAAAATGTAGTTTCATTTTAGGCTGGGCTTAGCCTGTGTATTTTCTCAGTATCATCAAAATGTATCCTCTGTATATAATGCATTTAATGTTTATTACAGTGGGGGACATAATTATAAGACACCTACCTAATTTGACATTACATTGAAAGAAAAGATTCAGAGCTTAAAAATGCTTTATCAAATTCGACAAAAACATAAATTTATTCTGTTATCACACGTAATTGTTTTACAGAAATCATATTTTCATACAATTTAATTAAAAAACTTAAAATCATAATGGACAAAATTATAAGACACCAAACTTTTTTTCCAAATACAGTGGTCAACATAATTAGCAGACACTAATGGTTTAAAAGAAAATCCTCTAACATGGTTATTCAATATTTGGTGGAGCCGCCATTGTTTTTTATAACATGAAAGATACGATTCGGCATCGAATCTATCAATTCTAACAAAATATCGCAAGACAATTCTTTCCAAGCACATTTTATAGCATTCTTTAGGTCTTCGACACATGTAAACTGCCTCCCATTTCGGTAAACCTCACGAGCTAAGATCTCCCACAAGTTTTCGATGGGATTTAAGTCTGGGGAGCGAGAAGGCCACGGAAGAACATTGATACGTTGCTCTGAAAGCCACTTTTTTGTCACGTGTGATGTATGAATCGACGCGTTATCGTGCTGGAAAGTGTAGTTTTTGCCACAAAGAAGTTCACCGTATAGAGCTAGTTGTTCTTTAACAATATTCTTATACTTTTCGGAATTCATTCTTGAATGCACAAAAACGATATCGCTTTTCCCTTGAGACGAAAAACCAGCCCAAACCATTACTGAACCTCCACCCATTTTGCGGCTTATTTGTATATCAGGAGACTTCCGTAAATCATGCCAATAATAGTGAAACACGTCAGGACCGTCCAAGGTTAAACTTTTTTCATCAGAAAATAACATTTGGAGGTCCAGGCCATACTTTGTTTAGCGAAGTTTAAACGGTCCATTTTGTGCCGCCTTAGAAGCGATGGTTTTTTCTTCAATTTTTTAAATTTCACATACGAAGCATTACGCAACACCCTACGAATGGTTCTCCTTGAACAATTCAGTTTCAAAGCATTTTTAATGCCTGTAGTGGTCATCTTATTCTGTGTAGCGAGCGAAAACACATGGCGTCTCTCTCTCGAGGACCAGCAAAGAGTACGTCCAGATCTTTTAATCACAGATGCATTAATTCCTCTTTTCAAAACATTTGAAATTGCACATCTTGAGCGTTTAATAACTTTTGAAATATTATTAACTGAAGCACCAGTTCCATTTAATCTCCAAATTTCGCGAATTTCACTTTCTTTTAATTCTGTACCTCGTGGCATGTTTGTAAATGCGTGAAGTCGGTTATTGTCTGCTTTAGTTAACTGCTGACGTCATAACAGCATGCAGAAAATTTGCCTATTGCACATTATTTTCGAAAAAAAGCAGGTGTTTTAATTAAAATGTTAGGGTGTCTTATAATTTTGTCCATGGTATTTATAATTTTTTTTATTAAACTCTATAAAAATATCATTTCTGTAAAACAATTACGCGTGATAACAGAATAAATTTATGTTTTTGTCGTATTTGATAAAGCATTTTTAAGCTCTGAATCTTTTCTTTCACCGTATGTCAAATTAGGTAGGTGTCTTATAATTATGTGCACCACTGTAATGGTAAAGAAGCTCTCCCCATTCCCGGAACAACAAGACCTTCACCCGATTCTGCTCCCTAAGTTGGAGAAATCTCCCTCCAGAAAAAAATGTTTGAAATCTACAAAATTTTCATTTATATTTAGGGCCCAGTCATCATCGAGCGGACCAGATAATAATTTTAAATTAAAATTTATTTTATTATTTGTCATTACATTTAACTATCATTTTATTATCGTAACAACGATTATATTATTAATTACATGTCACAAATTTCTAATATGAAAATAAAAATAATTATTTAAGGTATAAAATCTAATGTCATTTTTCATTTATATAGATTAGAAGTTTTTTCTAAAGGATTAATATTTTAAGTTCTTATGACAACAAACAATTAATCTTCGCTATTGTAAGTTTGATAATTGTTAGGTTATCTATAATAAAAAAATGATAGTAACATTAAAATTTTCAATATGCCAGAGTTACATGAATTTAAAACATTCATGAAGTATTTGAAATATCACCAATTAATTTTACCAAGACTATTAACCCAATAATTAAGCAATATATTATTCTAAAAATTCTTTTCATTTTCCCGAATACAAAAAGATACACTCACTGCAATTATTCTGCTTTGGTACTTTAAAAATGTAATAACTTGCAGCTCTTTTAAAAATGTATTGATAATAAGGTATTGAAATTATCCTAAGGGTGGTTGATTGTATAGTTTATTTGTATGAATGAATTAGTAACGAGGTAAAAATGAAACCTAAAAGATATTTTTTTAAGGACATTTCTATGAATAGAAAATACCAAGTACTTAAATTGAACAAGAGATTTATTTTTCACTCATTAACTGGGGTTTTTGATAAAATATCATTAATATTGTTACTATTTATTTTTCTTATAGTTTAAAATTATGTGTGATCAAAGAAATCACTCTAGATCTGAATTCTTAGACAATGTCTTATAAAACAATTTCATGCTGTTATTATTTTAAATTGTTTCATATATTATTAGAAAGATGTCTTGTTTACTTTAAGTATGTGCCACATTTTTATTCTTATTATCAACTTACTATTAACCGTATAATCTGAAAGAATTACATTATTTATATTGGTTTTAAAAGTTAAATTCACGAAAAACAAATGTATTTTACGATAGACATGATTTAATAATTTGACATTACCTTGAAAAAATTTTCTTTTATTAAATATTTTTTAAATAGGCCTGAAATAAATGATAGCAACACTATCACCAATCTTTCAAACCATGCAAGAGCAATATGGAAATGGGGGAAGGTGTAGAAGGAAGGAAATACGAGTACATTTCGTCGCATATTTTGTTATCGGTGCAATCCTTGTGTTGAGATAAAACAGTATCTTTGAATTGTTTTAGAAAATTTTAACATTTGAAAAAGCCAATTTTCCATAATGAAGAAGCATGGACGGTTTATAGTAAGGTTTTGGCTATGTTTGAATTGGGTCTTAGAGGATCATTGATAATAAAGCATAGTTTTATCGCACTGTAGCTCGTCACATGGTTAAACGTTCTGAACAACAATACATGTCATCACAACGTAGCATTTGTTATCAACAATCTCCAACGATGCGAACGGTTGGTCTTTGAATACACCATATTTAAAGTAGATCCCATTTGTGTCGATTTTTTCAACAATGATTTGAAAGGACAGCGCTTTTGTACGAGATGCGCAGTCCTGCATGTGTTAGAGTGCTCTTTCGCGAGTGGACAGGAGTCAGTTTCCTTTGAATTAATTATTGAAAATAATTCCTCATCATTGGAAAGGGCATCACCTGCCATGTCTTCAAATAGGTCATTTATCCTGGCTAAAGAGGTTTAAAAATTAAATGATATTCTCTAAAAATATGAAACGTAGGATAAACTTTCCTTCTAAAATAATGGCAAATATACATATCGTTAGATAATGCCCCAATCACTATAAAATATGTATGAATGCATATCGACCATGCAGAAAAAATCACCTGATGAGAAAACTCATTATATAGGAATAAGATGCATAAAGGTAGGTAATCTACAAACACTATAAAGTATTTATCAGAGCTTTGAGCCCCTAAAAATAAATGACTGTATGCAGAACTTTGTTGTATAGGAATGTAAAATGGGTATTATAATTTCTGTATAACTGCAATCACTACACGTATAAGCACTCCTTGCTAATAAAAAAAGACAAAATATCCCAACAGAAAGCAATCTCGTTGTATTTGAATCTAAAAATTACATGATGTGCGGCTATTCTTACTTGCCGCTATTCTTATAGACTCTGTACATGAACTTTTCACCATAAATTCGAAGCAATCAAAAACGCTGGATGCCGAAATGTGTTTGAATAATAATTTCAAATGTACGTTTGAATTAAAATTTTGTATACAGAAAATATGTCTCTTACTTACAATATTAAAGAAATGTAAAATAATTTATTATTTTTTAAAATACATTTATGAAAAAATATATTTTTTGGCTGTTAATTTTTAAAGTGTTTTTACATGTAATTTTCAACACATTTCTTTTTAATGCCAGAGGTACACAAATAACTCATAACTGTCATTTTCAGACACTTCTTCTTCATATGCCATCTCTTTTAAAATGTAAAGATTCAGTTTCCCAGAATGAAATAATATTTACAAATAATTTAATATTTCTCGTTTTTATTTTTATAACTTAGGTGAGTTTTAAAAATTTCTTATTTAAAGAATTTTTTTGTTGTTGTTATTTTATTTAAAATTTGGAGTGAATGAGATTTTTATCCTGTAACACTTTGTTACTCAATATCTATAATAACATTTTTCTTTATAAAAAATCAGAATTTTTTGATGCATAAAAAATGACATTTAATACTTATAAATTGCAGGTAACTGTAAGAATTTGGGTATAAAACCCCTACCGTTCAGTGTCGGAAGGAAATTTTAGCTTTCACATGCCTTGTTTGTTAAAATCCAGCTTAATTTGCAAAAAATAACCAAAGCTAAAATTAATATGCCCGATTAAAGAAGTCTCAATACCAACAATAATGAATATGAATGAGAATTTCGACAAATTCAGCTCAAGACCTTGGTAAGTGCTGTACGCATGCGCCATGGCATCAAAATTGGTTAATATATATGACTGTTGTCTCTTAATAAATATTAGAATATTTCGAAATGTCAGACAGCCTAGTATTTCAGACTGCTATATCTTAGCCATTTTTTAAAGGTAAAACAGAAATCCTTCGGAATCATGTTATCAATGTTAAAAACTTAATAAAAAATCTTTTTAACTTTTTAATTTTTTATGCACCTTTAGAAAGTTAAATAATCGCCATTTTGAAACAGGATGGAAGATGAAGCTGGCTGACGAACTTGGCCAAGACCGTAATATGTGCTGTACACATGCTTAATCAAATCCAAATCGGTTAATAAATACGCATGCTATTGCCTGACGAAAATCAGATTGTTTCAAAATACCAATCTTCTTAGAAATTCAAACTGCTATAGCCATTTTTTAAGATAAAGACGAAAACAAATGCTCCGTAATCCTTGTATCAATAGGCCAGTAAAAATAGGATTTTTCTAACCGAAAATTCGCGGAAAGCTGGAAATTGTTCTAATCGCTTTGTTCTACATCCAAATGAAGGGATTTGAAGTTTGTCCCATTTTTCATGTTGAGCTTTAGACTTGGCACCACAAAAATGTCGGACTTTTTTAAGTATTTCGCAAATAACTCAAAAGCCGTTCACTCTACAGAAACAGTTCTAGTTTATAGATTGTAAACCATAAAATTCTGCGTCGATTGAGTACCACAGACTAAAAAGTCCGCCAAAAATAAGCGAGATATGATAAATCAAAAAAGTTCTTTTTTTCAATTTTTTCTAAGAAATCTCATAAAATTGGTTTTTTGAAGCTCTCGTGTATAAAATGTTAGAGAACAATATAATAATAACAAAAAATCAAGGAAATTCATTTATTAAAAAAATTAGTATATAAGCAATGGTGATAAAATCAATTCAAGTTAGTTGAGGGAAATACAAGGAAATCGAGCTTGGATTGTGCTTTTTTCTGGACCTTGATCTGCCCGTTTTTCTTCCTCCTGCACATGGAAGGCATCCTTATCCATATCTACTTTTTCGTCGTATCCGGTTTGTGAGTCTTCTTCTTCTGCGGTATTTGTGCACGACGGACCTTTACAGTGGTAACATATAATTGAGCATGTAACACCGTTATTCCTACAAGAACATAAACCAGCTTTGCATCCCTTTGCACATTTGCATGACAGAGTGTTTAGAAGCTCTGGTGTTGCAGCTATATTGTTTGTGATGATTTGAAGTATACCATGTTTGAATGACTTCCAACCCCAATCAGTAGGATTCATCACTCTTCCATTCCAGATGAAGAAAAACTCTGTATGAATGTTATTTGGCTGCATGTTCAGTTGGCGGCAGAGAAGAGAGGTTAAATTGGGCCTCCATAAGATGTTTTGCAAATGTGTTGTATCGCAATTTGTGCAGTGTTGTGGATTCGTCATAGTAGGGATTGTATAAGGTGGCAATAAATTTCTTCCCCACATTATTTATTTCTTCAGGCGCAACATATTGGTTATTAAAGACAGTTGAAACATCCTGTAGGGGAGCATGATTTTCCAAAAGCTTGACGAATTTCAGTTTGCCCTTCCGGAAGAAGGCCGATGTAGAATCACATCCACTAAAAGCATGTAGGTATAGGACGTTTTTCTTCACAATCAGCAAGTACTTGAAACTTAATGGTGAATATAAAACATTGCCCGACTGTCCTTTCTCAGGTTTCAAGAAGTATATCGTGGATGAGTTGGGAATAAATGTTGTCAAAAGCACAAGCAGTTCAACTTCTTCCCCAACTATGATGACACGTTCTGACTGCTAATCAAGTTAGATGTCTTCCATCACCATGCTAGTATCTTTATCCTCGACAGCATGTTTCACAGTAAAATTGTGTTGCTCCAATTTTTCAATGAACATTTTTATTAAACGGCGTTTATTCCCTTCATTTGCAAGGAAGAGCTCTTTTTGCATTGTGAGCGTCGTATTTTTGTTAAAGTCAGCACTTGCTGCAATGTATTTACTTTTTCGACGGAAGCGCTCAGCAGGCTTCGTGCCATGTTCAGACGATTCTTCTGGGTAACCATCAAAAACAATTGTTGCAGTTTTAGCATAGTTGTTTTTCAAATATCCAATGTACTTGGAAATAATTGAAGAGAACTTTTCTCTTATAGCTCCCAACTCACTCGATGAAGGAGGAAGTCGCCATCAATAACATGGATAGCATTTATGGTTTGTTCTAAATTATTAAGGGGGGTGAACAAATCGTAAAATACCAACTTTCGCGTTTTCCTCATCCCAAAGTTATCAAACAGAGAAGTCGGAAATGGATCCTGTTCATACTGAAAGAACTTTCCAAGTTCTTCCTCTAATTTCTTGTAGAAAGAAATTCGGCAAAAAATAGTCACTGGATCGACGGATACCTCCTCATTATGAATTTTAACAGCACACTTGAAGCTTTTCATTGGAGTTACTCGATTGGATCTCTTGAATTTCACATGGACAAAGTCACCACCAATGACACATTTTATATTTGCAACTCCAATCTCTTTGGCTAGATGACTATTTATTTTATCGCCACCAATCACTCCTGTACTCATACACTATTAGTGTTTGTTTAATGAAACACTAGGATTGGGTTAAGATTTCAAAATTGTAATCATAAGCGCAAATGTACGTTTGAGTACATTTCGTTTGTTTACATGAGCACTTCAAAAAACCAATTTTCTGAGATTTTTTAGAAAAAATTGGAAAAATGCACTTTTTTGATCTATCATATCTCGCTTATTTTTGATGGAATATTTAGTCTGCTGTACTCAATCAACGCAGAATTTTATGTTCTACAATTTATAAATTAAAACTGTTTCTGTAGAGGGTTTGAGTGAACGGTTTTTGAGTTATTTTCAATATACTGAAAACAATTCGAAATTTTTTAGGTTTTTGTGGCGCCAAGTCTGAAGCTCACTAGGAAAAATGGGACAAACTTCAAATCCCTTCATTTGGATGAAAACAAAGTGACTAAAACGATTTCCAGCTTTCCGCGAATTTTTGCATAAAACGGCTCTTTTTTGAGCTAATTTTACTGGACTACAAGGCAAACGCACCTAAATAAAAAATCTTCGACAATTTCTTCTGCTGTATCTGAGCCGTTTTTTTTTTAGATAAAGACAAAACAAAAAGGCCTATGAATACTAGTATCTAGGTCAAACTTTAAGGGGGAAAATTGATTTCAATATCTAATTTTTTCGTTTACAAATTTAATTTTGTTTTATATTTTTTAAATGGCGGCCATTTTGAAAGAAATGGCGGATGGAATTGGCTAACGAACTGTAATCCAGACGTTAGTGTTTTGTGCACACATGCTCAGTTGCATCCAAATCGGTACATAAATACAAAAATTTTAAATATTTTAAATGTCCGCCTTATTGAAACATGATGGTGGATTAAGCTGGCCATTGACCTCGTTCGAAACGTTATTATGTATTATGGTGCTACTAAATCACATCGAAATCGAATCATAAATAGGAGTGTTTGTAGTAAAATAGTAATTGTGAAATATGGAATATTTAGTAGTAGTGGAAAACCTTTTATTTCTGTTGAAAATAAAAGTGTATTAAAATAAGTTGAATTGAATTAATGTCAGATAAAATTCTGTGGAGAATTATTTTGTTGGAAATGATTTTTATCAGCACTTCTAGAACATCCACTGACAAATTTGCGTTGAGAATTATGCCTCATCTATAATTCCATAACTAACCCAGATTTTTAAAGTTATACCTTTACTTAGACAACTGTGAGATATATAAAGACTTTTCATTCAATAGAGGAATTTATGATCACAAAAGAAAATATCTTCTTAAGTACGTCTCATTTCGGTTTTATAAACCTTCAAAATATAAAAGATAATACTTAAGGTATGTCAAGAAAATACATACACATCACTTTCATAAGAAAGTAAGACAGAAACATTTAGCGAAACTATTTATTTGAAATATTAACACAAAGAGCATTTTTTTCTTTTTATTTGTTTGTAAAAATAGAACATGGAAGTATGAGACACAACGTATTCACATTTTATAATAGTCAACTGATTACTGTTCTTTTGGAACCATAAATATATATTAATTATATTAAAAAGCCATTCATAAAGTCGAATTTCAGTTTAGACTTTTAAATTGTTAAAAGTTGTAAAAATATAACATTTATAATAATTTTTTTTTTTTTTTTTTTTTTTTTTTTTTTTACAACCGCATGAACATTTGTTCGTTTGGAACAATAAGTATTCATTTTAATTGCATCAAGATATTATATCTTTCTCATAAAAATGAACTATAGTTACAATACCCGGAAAAGAGCATATAAAATATACTTATCAAATTTTCTTTGGAATTCCACTCCTTCCACGATTTGTAAAGGGTTAGTACTTCTCGACGACATTGCCATACCTCTCTTATAGTAGTAGGCTACTCTACCCATGATTTTTTTTTGGAAAAGGACCAACAGAATTCGTGTGGTACTCAGCAGTCGATGTTGCCTTCATCATAGCGTATATACCCATGTATGTGCCGTTTTTACATCTATTATCTGGAATCTTATACAACTCACTCCGTACTATGCATACATAGATACATAACTATCAATGATCTTGATCCAACGATCACTTAAAACAAAAAAAATACCGGAATATAAAGACATCACACTCCATAACGTACAAACACTTCTGCAGACACCCCGATGACTCCTCTGCGAATCAGTTCGAAAACGAGAAAAAAAAGTTCAGCTGTCACTTGGCGAGGAAAAAGGGTTTTCGGACTACAAAAAATTCGCCAAACAGAGTGCGGATGACACTGAACCCACATCTGAGAGTGTAACAGGCTGCGACGACAGCGAAATCTAGGGCTGCCAACAAGGGATAAAAGCATGCCAACGGAAGATTTGAATCATTTTAAATAAAACTGACAAAGATATTTTAAATCTTATTTGATACCAAAATCGGTGGCGTCATGTAAAGACAAAATTGAAATAGCCGAAACGAAATAATGTTTGAAGCCATCGGGCTAAATAAAAGCATAAAAAAATGAATAAATAAATAAAAATAACGATGACTGTGCTAGCAAGAAAACAAAAGGGTACAGGAAAAGGAAAGGGGGGGATGACTTAAAAAAAACTTAAGCGATCAAAAAAAGATAATAAAATTGAAATGTGGTAACTTACCACATTGTTATTGCCTGTCAAACTCAGATTCAAATATTTATACATACACTTTGATTTTCATAGGTAGTATATATATATATATATATATATGTATAAATCATCATTTGAATGGAGTGTGATTTTGAGGTCTGGGCTCATGATCGATGAAAACATACCAAATATTTTCAGAATTGATTTACTCCGGACGGCTGCAAAAGGTAGCTTTTTACATTTTTTAATGAAATCTGCCTAAAATTTACAGCAAAATCTACTTTTATATTCTTAGAAAAAAAAACGCGGAATCATCAAAACTCTACTTTTAACACGGATTCGTACACTTAAAATCAACTAAAAAATATGTCAAATATGAATTATATTGCAGAAAGTAACATAAAAAATAACTTGTGTGTGTGCTTTATCTTTCGTAATATTTATGGCAATATTTTCTACTATGGAAGTCGCTATTGTATTTAAAAAAATGGTAAAACTGCGAATAAATTTATCACGGTGAATTCTATGAATGTGTATTTTTCGGCTACTTATATTAAAAGAATTTTTATTTATAACTTCTAATAAATTTCTTTCAAATTGTAAAAGCAAACAAATTAAAGAAAATATTGTTGTCGTTTGTAAAACTTTTTATTTATTCTATATCTTTCAAAATATAGAAATACATTTTCAGAGAATAATAGATATGTACATATAATTTATTATTTCTTGTATTTATTTTTTAAGTTGGCTGAGATCCAAATAAATGTTTACTTATTTGACGTTTTCTGTTTGTAGTGAATTTGTAGTGATAGCGATGTACAGTGAGAAGAACTTAATTTTCTTTTTTCGCAAGTATTCATGATTTACTCAATATCCCCAATATCATTTAAATAGGATAGAGATTTGTTAATACACATTAAAACTTTGTTGTTGCATAACAATGATTTATTACAACTATGGAAAAATTTAGTCGGCAGCAAGAGATTGGTTATGAAAGTTTAACTGAAAAATAACTTCTACAATACAATTTTGATATCGTTAAATGCGGCATCAAAGGATAAATCATATTTTTATACAATTTAAAAAAATAGTACATAAGAATTTTAAATGTAAGAAACTAGATTGTTGTATTAAAAAGTACAAGAAAATTTTATGTGAAATGTTTATAAGGAAAATATTTGTTCAAATGTGTTTTAAAAAATATTAAATTGCTATATTTCAAAATGTAATGTTGAAAAAAAAATATATGTAGTGCTTAAATGTTTCATTAGTAATTGTCTTTATCAAATACATTTTTAGCTAAATGAAAGGCTAAAAAATTATTAATTATTTAATTACGGACCAAGACTGGCGGCTATTTTTGTATTCAGTAATATTACAATTTAGAAACATTTTACATTTTCGAAGATTTCTTTTGATAGGAACTTAGTATAACTATAAGGCAGACATTATTTCGAAAAATATGGTACGGATAGAGTATAAAATAGCCCATGATCCCAACTAGTAGTAAAAATGAAAAAAAAAAAAAAAAGAATTTTCAAAAAGCGTCGAAATTCACGCGTCGAAAATTATCAAGATAAATATAACAACGATTCTAAATACAGCCATTTCACAGGAAGGAAGAGATCTTGGAGGGATTTGTTACTTTTTGCTTAATTCATCCAATTACTCGTGGTTGTTCTTTATAATTTGTTTCTTTATGCCATTTTTTCTTAAAATTATGAATATTTTTTGTACACCATTCATGCAATTATTCAAATTACCGCAGTTGACTTTTACTGGATATTATTGCTTTTCACCCTTTTCTGAAAATACATTCAAAGCAGGAAAAGTACTTACTACATGTTTATCGACTGTACACCAATAACAATGGGTTAAATTTTAAGACCGTAGGCATAATTTTTTTTTTTCAAAACAAACGTTATATCATTGTAAATTTACAACTAAATCTTCATGAAAATATATTTTACGTGTTGTAGATAATTTTACTAGTATTTTTTAACCTAAATTACCATCTAATATGTATGGAAATGTTAAAAAGCAGAAAAACCAACGTTTAAAATGCACAAATAATATATGAAAAGCAGCAAACAGCTGTTTCGAATCTACTAGCGAGATTCTTCTTCAGTGCAAAAGGAACAGCGTGCTAGAAAAAGCAAGGCTGAGCAAAATCATAGACAGAGACGCGCTGGCTATTATACCCTATGCGGGTGGCGAAGGCGCCGAAACAACCAATGAGAGAGAAGCAGTGGAAACGACTGGGTGGACAAGTAGCGACATCTACCGGAGAAATAGAGAAAAGAAACCAAAAAAGGGGAATTAAATTAACGCTTTCCAAATACTTGGAAAATCTGGAGTACTAGATAAGTCATTGACTAAAGAGTGAGAATTTTTAATGATATGGTAAGCTTCCCAAAAATCAAGATCAAGGTTAGAAGAACATTTTTGGATAATGATGGCTGAGGAAAAATCGAACCTATGTTGTGAAGACCAAGAATGTTGAGCAATAGAAGAACGTGTAGATTCGAAACAGCTGTTTGCTGCTTTTCATATATTATTTGTGCATTTTAAACGTTGGTTTTTCTGCTTTTTAATATTGTTGCACAAAGGCTTTATTTGCTATTTTTATGTATTTGGCGTTAACGGACCTTTATTCTTCTGTAATTTTTTTTTCCGCAATGTCTCAAATCAATAGGTTTTGTAATTTACGATTAAAAAGGTACAGGTTTTTGGAACACTTACATTTCCTACTTGATTGTAGGCGTAAGAAGGTTATTCCTAAATTCATTTCCATTCGTTGTAATTTATTTTCTTCAAATAGGATTGAGAAGGTCTTATTTCGTTCTAAATTAGCTCTTTTAAGAGCTTTGATTCAAGAGACTCGCCACAAAATTGCTCATATAGAGCGCGAGTTGTATTCTTTACATATCAGTCTCGCTAATTCTACTCCTGATTTTCAGTCCATTGACAGAAGGTCATGGAGCAGAGTTCTCACAGCTTCTTCTGTTCATTGTTCGGTTTTAAAGAAGAACTTTAATGCGCTTTGTGGAAGTTCTGTCGCTAATAACTACAGTAATTTGCCTCTTGTTAACCAAAATGCTGTTGTCAATCTTTATAGTGTTCCATTAAGTAAGAATCAGCTCGATGCTCTCAAATTGAATAACAATTTTTCTGTCTCTGCTATTCCTTCTTTACCTAATCTTATTGCTCCCATTGAAAGAGCCTTTAAGCATAGCGCTCTATCTTCTTCTCAAAAAGAGTCTATTAGGAATCTCATTGCTAATACTGTTGATTTCAATTCTAATGTTTATAAACCCAATCTTAAACATCCTGTTAAACAATGTCTGAAAAATTTGCGTTATGATCCAAACTTAATTATTACTAAGGCCGACAAAGGTGGTCAGATTGTTCTTCTCGACAAATCTACGTATTTGGAAAAAAACCCATAAATTAATTAATGATGGTCCGTATGTGGATATCCGCAAAGACCCTTCCACTAGTGAAATTAACTCTATTAAGTCTGCCATTAAGTCTTCTTCCATTATTCCTGCTAACTTTAAGAAGTCCCTTATTCCGTCTATTGCGCATTGTGCCAGGTTTTATGCTTTACCTAAGGTCCATAAACCTGACATTCCTTTTAGACCTATTGTCTCTAGTATCGGTACAGCTTCTTATAAGCTTGCCAAATATTTAGTTTCTGTTTTTTCCCCACTTTTGAGCAGTAACTGTTTCACTGTTAAGAATTCTTTTGATTTTGTTAAAAAACTTCATAATTTTAAGCCGCAGGGTCACATGATGGTTTCTTTTGATGTTAAATCATTATTTACAAACGTTCCGGTTGAGGGGCTTTAGATTGCCTCAAGAAAAGGCTTTGTGAATTGCATTTCTCTTATTTTGAAATCGAGGAGCTTATACTTCTCACTCGCGCTTGCTTGTCGCAAAATACTTTTATTTTCAATGGTAATTTCTTCCGTATGATTGACGGTTTGGCTATGGGTAATCCTCTTAGTCCAATTTTATGCGATATTTATATGCACTATTTTGAGGTCAAGCTTTTTGAAATCTTAAAATTTCCGTTCTATGTTCGTTATGTTGATGATGTTTATGTCCTGATTGAAATGAATTCGGATATTAATCATATTCTCTCTATTATGAATTCCATTGATCCCTGCATTCAATTTACCTCTGAAATTCAGACCAATAACTGTCTTTCTTTCCTGGATGTCCTTGTTATTCGTTGTGAAAATGGCTTTCAGACTACCGTCTTTCGTAAACATTTTGCTGTCAGTCTCCCACCTCACAGGTATTCTTCTCATCCCCCTAACCAGAAATTCGCTACTTTCAATACTTTTGTTTTTCGGGCTACTAATATTTGTTCCACTCCTCAGTTACTTAGTGCTGAACTTAATTACCTCAAAGCTATTGCTGTCGATCGTGGTTATTCCTCTAATATTATCGATTCTATTTATAAGAAATTGACGAAATCCGATCATTCTGAAAAGCATTCTAATTCCAACTCTAATACTTCAGTTGTATTACCATTTTTTCCTAAAATCAGTCAGCAAGTTGCTAAAATCCTCAGGAGGTTTGATTTTAAAGTTATTTTTTCTCCTGTTAATAAAATCCCTTTTTCAAATCTCAAACACCCCGTTGATCGCCTAGATAATTGGGGCATTTACCAGATCTCTTGTCAGTGTGGTCTTTCTTATATTGGTCAGACTAAACGTGCTCTTAGATTTCGTTTAAAAGAGCATGAAGGTTATGTTAAAAATCAGGCGCTCAATCGTTCTTCTATTGCTCAACATTCTTGGTCTTCTCAACATAGGTTCGATTTTTCCTCAGCCATCATTATCCAAAAATGTTCTTCTAACCTTGATCTTGATTTTTGGGAAGCTTACCATATCATTAAAAATTCTCACTCTTTAGTCAATGACTTATCTAGTACTCCAGATTTTCCAAGTATTTGGAAAGCGTTAATTTAATTCCCCTTTTTTGGTTTCTTTTCTCTATTTCTCCGGTAGATGTCGCTACTTGTCCACCCAGTCGTTTCCACTGCTTCTCTCTCATTGGTTGTTTCGGCGCCTTCGCCACCCGCATAGGGTATAATAGCCAGCGCGTCTCTGTCTATGATTTTGCTCAGCCTTGCTTTTTCTAGCACGCTGTTCCTTTTGCACTGAAGAAGAATCTCGCTAGTAGATTCGAAACAGCTGTTTGCTGCTTTTCATATATTATTTGTGCATTTTAAACGTTGGTTTTTCTGCTTTTTAATATTGTTGCACAAAGGCTTTATTTGCTATTTTTATGTATGGAAATGGTCTTATTGTAGTGAGTTTTTATGCGAACTGCACGATCAGAATAACTATTCTCGGGGTTGTACGAAAGATTCATCAAAATTCACTCAAACTCAAAGAAAAAAAATATCTATATACTTCAGCTGAAACATTAGACCTGGGTCAACGCTGAGAAATCTCATTTCTTTAGTGCTTATAATTATATAAAAATATTTATGTGTTGCCTTAGCCTCATAGCCGTCTTATAATAGCTATATTCAGTGTGACAAGGTTTAATTTTTTTTACTTTATTTTTATGACAAACAATGTTTTTTTTTTTTTTTTTTTTTTTTTTTTTTTTTTTTTTTTTTTTTTTTTTTTTAAAGTCTGTCATCAGATAAATGGTAAAGAACGAAAAATACAATGTTTTTTATATAGGCCTAGAGTCAATAGATTACCAGTTTGGAAATGTTTAGAATTTTGTCTGATATTATCCCTGATTATCACTATTAATTCTTTTAAAGCGACATTTTTATTTTACGCTCATGTTGTAAAAAAAAAAAAAAAAAAAAAAAAAAAAAAAAAAAAAAAAAACCTTAGCACAAATAGAATTTATTCTAAATATCTTTACTTTCACATGAAAAGTATCCTTTGTTTTACAATTTAACATTTCCGTATACCTTACAGATCTAGATTTTAATGATTTATTGTTCTTGTAATTAAAGACTTCATTTTTCTTACTATACGGCATATAGAAAAAGCTTTATCAGTATCGTAACTGGTAAAAATAACATTTAAAAAATATAATTAAAAAAAAATCAAATTTATTTTATAAAATATGTTGTCTCATAAGATTAATATTTCATAGAGATACCTTTTAAATCTGTGTTTTGTTTGCTTTTATCTTATCGGAAATATTATTTTAGTAGAAATAAAAATGAAATATTAGATACTAAAACTTGTTTATATTTTGCTCTAGTTGCTGTTCAAAATGATTTCATTTATTAATTTATCATAAATCATTATTTTCTTTGATATTATATTTCTACTGATACAATGAAAGTTTTCTTTTTTTAAATATAAACTAATATGATATTTAAGGAAAATTATACAAATGTTGCGTAAGGAAGGTTGTATATTTTCTTAACGGTTTCTTTAAATATTAAATATTTTATTAATAATTAAGCAAATCTTTGCATTTTAACAACTATAGAATTGTCTTTCACCGTTTAATTTTAGCTATTTAACTGCATTCATAAACTATTTTTTTTTTAATTTTCAGATGTTCTAGAACCTTATGTTGTTTTTC
This sequence comes from Maratus speciosus, assembly GCA_963932465.1. Classification (NCBI taxonomy): domain Eukaryota; kingdom Metazoa; phylum Arthropoda; class Arachnida; order Araneae; family Salticidae; genus Maratus; species Maratus speciosus. The sequence continues at coordinate 331,773,805 of OZ010795.1, forward strand.
ATTTATCTATCGTCTAAACATAAATATAAATCTCTCTCTGTATATATATATCAGTGGCGTGGCGTCCGGTCATCGCTGGATGCGGCGATGACCAAGCAATATTTTAAAGCTCTTAATAAGCTTTTAAAACTCTACGATCCAGTTTCAGCAGAACATTTGGAGTTCATGTATAAGTGAAGGTAAGATTTAAAGTTTCTTTTTTGAACATTTAACCATTGAATTTTAGAGTTAATAATTTTTCACCACAAACTTAAATAATTGCGATGACCACCGAAAATTTTCACGCCACGCCACTGATATCTATTTATATAAAATCCAAGTCTCTGTGTGTCCCTCACGATTCCGGTTGGACCGCCTCATTGAAATGAGTAATTGATGAAAAAAACTAATGCAGGGTTACCACAGTAGCGCCAAATGTTAGCCAATTTGGTGATAGCTGGCTAATTAGGCGTAATTCCCATTTAAAACCATTAATCTTTCATAAAGGAGGTCACTGAAATTTAATTTAAACTCCGCTCTTTTAAGATATTTTTCAAAATCTATGAGTGAGAATTTAAAGTACATCTTTACATCTTCCTCCCGATGCTACTAATAAAATAACCGCCAATAGACGACGCTGTACTGTGTGAGCTCCTAACTGCGCGATTTTAATGTGCTTTAGGTACTTTTCCAGTATAGGTGCCTTGGCGAAAAAGTAAATTTGGCAACATATTTTCCGGGAACCTATCCACTGTTTCATCTTATATACACACGCTTTTTTTTTTTTTTATATTTATACTATTTATTTAATATAAAAAAGCCGTTTCTCTAATTTTATACAGAAACAGATGTAATTTGTACCGAAAAACATCAATAATGTACATATAAAATAAACATATAAAACAAATAAAAACGCTCATCAAGTTTGTTTTCATAGCTGTTTATATGATTTACAACAAATCTCGATATTTTTCCGTTATACGGACATCATGCCAAAATGTATGGTAATGTGCCAATTATTTCAAAATGCTAAAAGATATTTATAATTTTATGCCAGCAGTTTAATATGAGTTTTATTTTATTGCTTTATTTTATAACAGTTATTTGTTCACTTATTTTAAGTATATATTTGTGATTTAATGAAATAGTTCGTAAAAGTCTGGAATTTTCAAATGTTATATTTTTTAAATGCTCACTTTAGTATCGACAATGTTTTTTCTTTTATTTTTCAAATGCTTCAATTCACGTGATTTTCATTTTGCATCAACTATTCCGCTTGGCGACAATGGTATCCATATAACAGAAAAGTACCCAAATCTCACTTTCTGATGCCCAAATTACACTAAGCTTTTTTAAAAAAACGCCAAAGCCCCTACAGTGGAAAAGTACCAAACTGTCTATTATTTTGCGCTATCTGTGTTATAATTTGTACTATATGCAAGGGGTGTGGAGTGAAGAGTTTAAAAATTAAATAGGTATTAAAGTTTCGGCACAGATGTCATATATTGGCGCGATTTTTTTCTGACGCCAATGTCATATACACAACGGGTACTTAACTGTGTCCAAAGTACGAAAGTGTCGTTATTTTGATTGATATGGTAACCCGGATGTTGTTGTTTATGCTGTTGATGTTTTCGCCAAATTGGCGTATATGACAACTGTGCCAAAGTTTCTATAAAGCAGTATAAGACTAAAAAATTAAGAATAAAATAAATGCAAAATAAGACTTAAGAAGAAAGAAAAATCATGCGCTAAGCATAGAATATGAAACACTTTCCAACACATCCTGAATGCTTCAACAAAACTTCGTTATTTGGGGAAATAAGATAACTAAGTAAACATGTTAGAAGACGCATAAAAAATTTTAAAAATTGATTATAGCAGTTACCATCCATAGCCAATAGTATCGTTATTACATGCCACTATTTAGTCAAATTTTAATTTAAACTACTCTTAAAACCACTGAAATCACATTTCCAGATATTATCATCCATAGACGGTTATGTATCCAGTTCTTTGTGTGACCCTGTATATCATTTTATCTATATTCTACAAACATTTCTTAGTAAACTAAATGCAGTTCAGCGTAAAAATGCATAACTCCTTTAAAAACCACCTTTAAGCAATTTACTCTCATACTCAGTAACCCTTACGAATTCTTTTGTGTAGCGCTGCATATGAACTGTAGCATTTATACACACAGTGTAGTATGCATAAATGTAGTGAAAAATAAAAGCGCATATCATAATTAAAAATACATTTCTAGCAATCATTGCTTATGTACAATACTTCGGAGAAAAGTTGCTTGGCGAGAAAGAAGTTTCCCAACGTATTTTCTGACAACCTATTTACTGCTTCATACTCACAAGCAATTTTTTCCATATGTATGCAATTTATTTAATATAAAAAAAGCTATTTACCCATTTTTTATAATAAACAGAAGTAATTTTTGCACAGATGTCATATACGCATCGGGGTTGGCGTGATTTTTCTCTGACGCCAATTTGGCAGAAATCTCGCTTTCGAATACCAGTCACTTATATATTTTTAAATTATTTGCTATCATTTTGAAAAGGAAATAACTATAAATAAATAAAAGTTTGAATAATAACTATAGAAAAAAACAGTTTACATAATTAAAAACAGAAAATAAAAGTAAATAAACAATTTATTAATAAATAAAAAACAATAGCCGGGTTACCATAGCAGGCAAAATGGTACAGATGTCATATTCGCCCCATATTGGCGCGATATTTTTCGGTTGCCAATTTGGCGAAAACATCAACAGCATAAACAACATAATCCGGGTTACCACATCAAGCACTTTGGCGCAAGTTAAGTACCTGTTGCCTATATGATATTGGCGACAGAAAAAAATCGCGCCAACATGGGGCGAATATGACATCTGTTCCGGCAAAATAACACCATTTTGGCGCCAGTTAGGTATCCCGGTTCATATCTGAAATCTGTGCCGTAATTTGTATATAAAAAAAATATTATATATATTTAGAAACGATTTTTTATGTATATAAGTGCATATATAAACAAAAATAAAAGTTCATTAGATTTGTTTTCATAGTTGTTTATATATTTTGGCAACATATCTCACTTTCTGATGCCCGAATTGCGCCAAGCTTTTTTTAAAAATGCGCTATAATGGAAAAGTACCTAAATAAATAATTAACAGAAATAACGAATTATACAAACTAAAACTTTTTATTTCGAGATCAAAGCATTATTTTTAATTTCAATTAAAAATGCGTATATCCTTGGATAATTTTAGTTGAAATTAGGTTCACAGCTTAATATCTCATTCCATAAACCTAAGCAAACACAAATGATTCATTCATCGTGAAACTTAAAAAATTTTTAAATCATTGAGGTAATCATTCACAAAGTAAGTTCTCCAACAATCAATGGACAATATTCTAATGACATCATAGTAGGTAAAATGATGGCGGTATCGTTTGAAATCACAAAGATTTAATTTTGCAACGTCTCTTAGTTACATTATGTTATTGTCATATTTATGAGCTCAGAACAAAAGCATATTTTTTCATTATTTAGTTATTAAAGACGGAAAAAAATTATAAATGCATGATTTGAAAATTTTAAATAATTTTCTTTCTTAATAGTAAAAAATAACATCGGGAAGTAACAGCGGGTTTAAGTTAAATAAGTTTAACTCTTTAATTCTGTTGTAATATTCAAAATAACTGTACTTATTATATTTCAGTAAACAACATCAGGACCCGATTAAACTTTGAAGTTAGAGGAATTACAATGTTATTTCAGGACCTTTCTTTTCGAAAAGCTTTTCTAAATTCCACATGTACATGGAAACTCTTCAGTGTTAGAAATATTATTCTTAGGACTGACATAACATGAGAACGGCCTGCAATTTTACACAAGTTTTTGAAAACTACTTTATATCAGAAATTTTACTAAAAACTGGTTACTTTTTTGTTATAGCGGCCCACACTATTTGGATTATGACAAGTTGCAGCCAATTTCGCCAACGTCGTAACCAAGATCGTGAAGCACACACATATAATACCCTATAATACCATTTCATGAAATCGTATACGATAATTTAATAGTTTTTACCTTACTTCAAGTGTGAAATTTATTTATTTTTAAGGCTTAACAATCTAAATTGTCCAATATATGAGTTAAAAAAATGTAAACAAAGATTGAATAGACATGACCGCAAAAAGCCTCAAATCTGCATAACACTTGGAACCAAACTGTGCAGATTAGTGGTCTTCTACTGTACACAGTTTTTCATAAATGTGTTTCGTTCTTAAAATGTGTTATTGGCACAGATGTCATATTCGCCCCATATTGGCGCGATTTTTTTCTGACGCCAATGTCATATACGCAATGTATACTTAACCGGCGCCAAAGTGTCGCTATTTTGCTTGATATGGTAACCCGGATTTTGTTGTTTACGCTGCTGATGTTTTCGCCAAATCGGCGTCGGAAAAAAATCGCGCCAATATGGGGCGAATAGGACATCTGTACCGTGTTATTTTCATCTATCACTGCGGAACAAGCGAAAAAACTCATATTCTTGCTTATGAGTTGTATATATCTTTATATCTAAATTTCCGTCATTTTTGACGGGCTACCTTTCTAGTATATATATATATGATGATGAGATGATGATTTGTAATATTCTATAATGGTTATATATATATATATATATATATATATTATATTTTATATATAATTAATGAAAAAAATATTGCACAACTGGCGCTAATAGCAGCTCGTGCAGCAAAAAGTATTTCATTACTACTTTAAAAATCTAAAAAACTCCATAACTCTGAAAAGAAGATGTATATCAGCAACTTTTGTCGTTAAGTGTTGTTGATATACTCCTTCTTTTCAGAGTTATGACGTTTTTTTTACATTTTTAAAATAGTAATGAAATATATGTATATATATACATATGTATATTGTACATTTTCTTTTATACAGACGATTTTGCACAGACCACCTCTAAACCTTAAAACGAAGCGTGTTGATTTGGCCATATAGAGTTCCTTAACACATTCAATTTGGCCAATGTTGGTCACCAAAACCCGATTTAAGAGTTCACAAATCTCCTTTTAATTGTTGTAAAAGAAATGTATAACTAATAAACTTGTCATTAATGATGTGCGTCATATGCGGCTTCTGAAGACTGTTGCTAATGCTATTATATTGTATTATTAGCCAACTTACTGTTAATTTCTTAATTTTAAATCTGTATAAGAAATATTATAAATATGGATAAGAAATGCTGAAAGCCGAAACCTGATTACAGAAAATTAAACTGAGTTATAAAGATGTTACGAGGTGATTACAAGGTGATGTTACAAGGTGACAATATGATTTCAAGGTGAATGAATTTTTATATGCTTTTTCAAAAATCGGGATATGGCAAATATTTCAGTTTATCTCTCCATCTTTCTGTCTTTTACTTCCTTAAAACAAATTTTATTAAAGACCTGGAGTTATCTGCACAGACCATCTCCTCATCGAGTTGGCGAGTAAAATTTTACGATTAGTTAAAACCTGATTAGCATATTAAAAAGTAACTGATCTGCCAATTCATTTTCTTGTGGAAACCACCTACAGACCTGATTTTAGTTAAACAATTATGTGGTCAAAATATTAATCAGATATTAAAGTAAGATAGTAAAATGCCACATACACTTTAGTCGACACGATTTTAGTGGTTATTGGTGGATTTTCGATGTGTTTTCCTGCACATAGTCCTCCACGTTTCTATGCTTTTGGACGCATGAAAAAGAAATAATAAACCCATCAGTCAACTACAAAAATTAAGACAGGTGGTTTCCAACAAGATATGACTTGGCAGACCAGTTGTATTTTAATGTGTTAATCTAGTTTTGACTAATCCTAAAATTGCAGCTGTAAACTCGATGAGGTGATGCTGTGTGCAGACGCATCTCGGTCTATAAATGTCGGAATTCTAATCTCAATAGCTCTCTACTCAATCTGGCAAATATCCGCTACTATTTATGCACCACTCTTCCTATAAGTACGTTTTAGTGATGTTAATGATATGTGTATAATACATAATACATATGCATCATTATGACGTCAGAATAAACAAAACATTTTTCGTCGCCAAATATGAGAATTGACATGATATATTACCAAAAAAATGCGATATTTCGCTAAATATCGGCAAGCTTGGCGAGAATTTGACGCTAGTGGCTATTTTTCATTGAATGAATTATTAGTGCGTGACATCTATTTATATTCATCCGCTTATCATCTGATTAGTTAAATGGTATAACGTACAAATATTTCCAAAGTGTCAATAGTTTCGTCACCGCAAAAAAATCTGCTATTGTTATTATATCGTACTGTAATTATACTTACTGTTACTGCGTTGTTAGTCTATACTAGTTAAAACTTCTGCATTACATAAAGATAATTTTCAGAAACTACTAAAATACCGAAACTGGCATTTCTCTTTATGATTATTATAATTATATAATATGTAACCTGTTTATCGATATGTACGTTAGAAGGAATCTTCTATAATCGGGTTCCTCGCATTTTAGTTTTTATGTTTATTATTGTTCAAGTAAAATTAGATAAACTCTTAAAACCACGGCACATAGGCACATTGCCCAAGACGATTAGATGTGAATAATGATAGATTTCCTAATGGAAGATGGCAGTTCCCCCGCAGATTTTCTATTCTTCCGTAATCGAATCTACTGAAAAGATTAGTGTGAAACAAAAAGATATCAGTATCAATATGGTTTAATGTAAATGCAGATATGTCAAAAGATTTCATAAGAACCAAAACTTGCACCAAATCTTATCAGTTAATATACAACAATTGATAGTGCACTAAATTAGAAAATATTATTTAATAGAATTAAAAATCTCCGCTTTAGATAATGTATTGCAACTGTTATCAGATGCAATACATTCTAAAACGTAAATTAAGCATATGTGAGTTAAGAGATATTTATCACGAAATATGACTCACACACTCTCAGAAATGAATACTCAGATTTCACGAAATTTTCTTTGTTTTTGACGAAATAGTTTCCTGGAAAATGCTCCGAGCGAACATTTCGTCAAATTGATGAAATTAGTTTCTTCACTTGCTTGACGATATAAATTTCGTCAATAGTTTCGTCAAAAGAAAGCTGGTGGCGCCATCTCACAATCAGTTTGGAAGCTCCATTATTCGACACGGGGACAGAAAAAAATCACCTCTCTCTTTCCCCGGCGTGATTTGAACTCACGACCTTTCGTATGGGAGGTCGCTGTTCTTCCAACCTGGCTGCTGGGGACTTGAAAGTGTCTGCTTTTAGACTGGTATAATGAATTCTACTTCGTGTTTTATTTTTATAACGTAGATTGCAATTTTATCGGGCTGCTATATTTTCAGAAAGTTTTAAGGAAAGCTAATTTATTTTTATGGTTTTCTCGTATCAATGAATATTTATAATATGGCTTGATTAAATAATTAACAACTGAAATTTTCTTTGGTCAATGGATGATTAGAATATGGTCTGGTTAATTTGTTGCTCCCAAATAATGAATTGTGAAGTACATATTGCGTGAGATTTTATCACTTTGAGTAGGAGGATAAGATTTTAACACTTTACTGTTTATAAAGAGGAGAGGGATCAATTATGTTTATTTTTAATTTGATTGAAAACATAATATACTTCTTAAAAAAAAAGATATCCTAGAAGTTTGAAATTTTATTGACCTAATTTTCTTATTGAATGGTTTTGAAAAACACAGGAAATTTATTCTTTTCGAATTAAAACATAACGAACGACAACATATAAATAAAATAATAATAATATTAATAAGCATTCCTAAAAATTCTAACAGCTAAAAAAATAACTAATGAAGAAACAATAACTACCTATATTTCAGTATTTTCTGAAAAGCACTAAGTGCTGTTTTAAAATAAATTATTACAGGACTAACTTAAACACGCAAATATCTGTTTGCTAAAATCGTAGGATTTGAGGAGGATTTGAGGAAATGTTTCCTTAAAATGCATTGAGTCTGACCGTGATTCAGGCAAAACTTTCGTCAAATATTTGAGGGTTTACGTTTCGTTAAAAGTCACGTGATGTTAATAGGAAATGATCGTCAAAAACGACGAAATACAGCTCGAGGATTTCTGAATCGTCAAAAGGGAGAGTTTTATTTCTGAGAGTGCATAAGAACGCAAAATATATTATGTACTTCCATGATCGTAAAGAGTTCATGATTCCTTTATCAAAAGCTTTCGATTTGGCGAAAGAATGGGCAAGTAAATTAAATTATGAATAACAGTAACATGATGCAATGATTAACATGCATTTAAGGGAGGCAAAACAACTTTATACCAGCGTCTAGTGCTTTAATATAAATATAAATAAAGTATAAATTTGTAAATCTCAGAAAATACGTTTAGGTATTTTTATGTTAACCGGGGGCAAGTGGCAAATCGCCAAATACTGTTTTCATCCCCACTGTTCATATTGCATTCATTTCATTTTAAAATATAAACTTTTCCGTCATTTCATTTAAAATACACAACTTTCATTTAAAATGGATGCCTTTCACTCATTTAATTTAAAACATCTCTATATAATAAAAGCCAGTGTAACGCTGGGCGGGGCGAATCCATCAATCTTACCAGTCTCCCAAGAAGAGACTCAAGGGGGAAAGGATCCATTCTCCCATTGGTTGACAAGAAACGAGAATCGCGCGATTACTTCTCAAGGTTACAAGTCCTGATAATTGAGCAGTAGTAGACACTTCTTCCTAACAAATCAGTACAAGGCACATCGCATTATACCACCAAAAGCCAAGTGTCACTTGAGATTATTTCAAGTATTAAGCTGGAATCATATTAAATTTTCTTTGCGACATGTAAGGAATTTTAATTTATTTCTCATATAAAGTGATTCACGGAAAACAATGATATGATATTTTTAAAAATATCCTTTTTTTTCCTGCAAAAAATTGATAAAACTGACTTTCTTTTTAAAAAAAGTAATCAATTTAAATATTTTAGGCTTATTATTTTGTAACTTAATTTTAAATTACACATTACTTATATTGTCCTTTTCTATATACAGGTGTATGTAAATTTAAACTTAAAAAAAAAAAAAAAACACATTCAATATTTTAAAAGTAAAAAATTAATATTTATACAAAAAATAAAATTAATAATTTTTGATTTATAGCTTTGCATCAGGAGGACCAAGCTTAGGGGATTACACGGTTGGGATTCAACACGAGATGCTTATTGATTAATCAATATACATATTAAAAATTTTTGGAGGGGGGGAGGAGGGGGAGGGTTAAACGATAAATTACAATTTCAAAGTGTTGTTAAAAAAAAATAGTATTATTTCAATAGTTGCAGCAGACTGTTTTAATTACGCGCTTTTATTGCATGTTTATTAAATTTTTGTTTTATTAAGAAATCTTAATTTTGTTATAGTATATTAGCCGGAAAACCTGGTTTACCCAGAAATATTGTAAATGCTAATTGTGTGTTTATTAGAACATAAACTAACCGAACTTTGCTCATCTAAACGCTTCCATATTGTCAATTATTTTTTTTAGCAGTTTTTCATGTTTTAAGGGAAAAACACAATTTTTACCCACCGTCCTAGGACGGGCATTTACACTAGTACAAATAAATAAATAAGAAGTAATAACATAAACCTAAATAGTTTATGTGAAAATCAAAGCATTGTTTAAAATTTACACATGCGAAAAATCAAAATCCTTATTGGCGAAAATCCAAATAGCGCTTGTCTATCATAAAAGTACCGAAATTAAAAAAAAAAAAAAAAAAGTTTTATGTTAATATCGTTACGAAAAGCACATTTCACAAAGCATACAAAAAGTAGTGATATCCAAACAAAGGGCTTTTTGTTAAAAAACTTTAAATTATCCGTAATGTTTCGTACAGAAATGTAGTGATAGTTGAAGTTTGCTGAAGTTAACAGCCAAGCATCCCAAATCTTGCTTTGAAAATTGCTTCCTGCGACTTGGCCGTTACTGCCTTCTACGGGGTTTTCAAATTCTAAAGTACGCACAAATGAGCTACATGCCATCTACACTTTTTGAGGATTTTAGGCATTTTGTGGCACAAAGAACAGAAATAAAATACACATTTAAAAAAAGCATAGAAATCACTTCAGTCTATTTAAATGCTTAGAAGATAAAATAACAAAATACCTGTATTCAGAAGATAATATTCCAACAGAGGTAATTCCTAAAACACGATTAGTATCAGCTTTTAACAGTTTAAAGCGAGTAAGTGCATTCTAATGTGATTGCAATGCTTCTTAATATATGCAAACAAACTATAATAAAAGTGCAAATGAAAAAAATCTCTTCGTCAATGTACAAGATTTCAATATTATGCATTAAAATATAACGTAACACATTGTGAGATTTGAAGAAAGTAAATTTTGTTTTATTTCATGAGTTTCGTGTATGACTTAAGGTTTAGACCGTACAAAATGACAATTAAACGATAAGTGGACTAAATGATTCGTAATAAAACTAATGTTTGTTGAAACTCAATGGTATTAATTAGAAACCTTTTACTTATAATGTCTTCGTGTGAATTTGCCTCTTTGCATTATTACTTTTAATATTTAAATAATTCATAAATTTGTAATTTCGAATCATTAATTTGGAAATGCTATAGAAGGAATTAACGCAGGAAGCCCTTTTCAAAGAAAAAATTGGGATGTTTGACTTTTAACTTGTTCGATCTTGAGATATCACTACTTTTTCTGGCCGAAAACTTAAGGAAAACTTGGCGCTTTTTTTTATTGCAGAAAACTTTTTGTTTGGATTCAATTATCATTATGTTTAACTCCTACACTATATTCAAGTAAAAGAAAAAAAATGATATGTGTCAAAAAATTTTAACCAGTAAAAAAATTATTATTGTATAAAATCTAATCACTACTTTATCATTTTTAATATGTATATATTAGGGGAGTTATGTGATTACTATTTAAAATTCTATTGCTAGCTCCGAAATCAAACCGCGCCATTGTTACTGTTATAGATTATTATTTAAGTTTTTTTTTTAGAATTAAAAATATGATTTTTTTTTCGGTCTTCTCCATGAATTAAAAAGAAATCTACGAAGAAATTTATAATACAACAGTTAATCATTGGGACAATTCACCATTCATTAAACAATAAATTATTCTAGAACGCCATTTCATTTCCTAAGTAGAAAAAGAAACGCCCTGCGAAATTATTCTCGACTAATACTTTAAAAGATATAATAAACTAAAATGCCTCTAAAATAAATTGATAACAAGGTATTGATATTATTATTGGGCGCCTGAAGTTATGAAATTTTGCATAAATTACAGATTAATGAGGCAAGCATAAAGAGTAAAAAAGCGTAATTTTTTTTATTAGATTCTATTTTTATTTAATAGCAAAATAACTACTATGGGAATATAAGACGTTTATTTTTTTTTCTCAAATTAAAGTACTCTGATAAAGTACCACATATTTTTTATTGTCTTGGCGAAGTACCAGAGTTTTCTATCCCAATTAAACACTCATTGGATGCGTCCGCATGGGTACTTTTAGATAACAATAGTAAGTACATCCATAACTAGATAGCAATAGCAGTTTCAGTAAGCTGAAAATTGTTCACAAAACTATTTTGACGCGTGTGAGTATCAATTTTGCTTCCATTTTCATGTCTGAGATGGTATCCTTAACTTTTGCTTGGAAACATCTTAAATTATTAAAATAATCGTAAATATCGCATTTTTCTTCTTTAAAATAGATCACTTAACCGTAAGTTATGCTAAAAGAAAATTAATTTTCAGTTTGTTTGCTTTACGAAGCACTTTACAAAGCGGTATTTTTAAGTACTGTCGGGACTACATTGAGCAGGAATTTTATTTAGAGATTTACATTTTCAATACATAAGGTGCATAAAAATGTCTATATTTATAGACAGGTGGGTTATGATACAAAGTAGGGGAAGATATTGCATGATTTATGCATGGCATTGATGAATAATAAAGCAAAGAATGTGTTATTTTTATCTTTAGAAAATATATTGTAGTTTTATAAAATCAAATGAAAAAAAAGCAAATTAGATAATAACACCTGATATTGTTCTGATGGCAAAATGGTCACTGATGATGCACTCATCATCTGGTCATATATACATCATAGACATATATACACTAAATATACACATGATAAGACACATTAAAATAATCAGAAAAAACTGGATGTAGTTTTTGGTTTGTAAGTCTCGATTTTTGTCTAAGTTTTATGACGTAAGATCCTTTGAAGCACCGCATGAAGTGATTAGCCGTAATTAACAATAAAATTAAATATTTTTATTTTTAGTGCATATACCGGGTGTCTTAAAAATGACTGACTGATTTTAAAATTCAATAACTTGCAAACGGTGACAGATATTTAAAAAATTCTTGCAGGAGGGTTATGCATGAGGTCAAAAGTATTATTACAGTGTTTTTTTATTATTTTAGTTCGAATTACAAACAATAGATGGCGCTGCGATCAATAGACGCTAAATTGAGGCTAGATTTTTGGTCCTTCGAGATCACTCAATACATTTTAATATCTTTTTTCCGCATGGAAGAAGATATCGGCCAAGAAATCGATCCGCTACTTAGCGCCTCAATTCTTTACAAAATGACCCATATTTTAAAATGCTGTTAGATTATAAAGTCTTTCAAATTCTGGGTTGTGGCATATTTTTTAGCTTTTGAAAATTGATGTGTATTTTTTAGCACTGAATCCGAAAATGACCTTCATTTTAAACCATCACGTCAGGAATTTTCTCAAATCACAAATTTGAAAGCTAAAAAGCTAAAAGTTAAAATTGATCCCCCCTTCCCCCCAACCTCATCGACTATCCGAGCTATTTAGCTGTAAGAAACACAGTATAAGCCAAAAAAAATTAATAAATTATTGAATTAAAGTTAAACTGAATAAAAAAGTTTTAAATATTTTATAGTATCAGATTTTTCGCTAGTTTTTACCCTTGAAATTTACGATTTGCAAAAAAATCTTGACATGATGGTTAAAAGTGAAAGTAATTTTCTGATTCAGCGTTAAAAGAATAAAATGTAATTATAAAAGTTGAAAAAACACAACCAACGCAGGTTTCTGTTATGTAATCTAAAACTCTTTCTTAAACATATTGACGTTAATCTATCCGGATTTTTTTGTGTTATCCTTTATGTGTATCTGATGGTAAGAGTCGAAAATCATAATAATATAGCATTGTCATCGGATTTAAGTCAGTATGTAAAACTTAATATCTATCGGACATTTGCAATTAAGTTAAAGTTCGAGTACAAATTTTAAACTGGAAAGACGACCATTGCAATTTAAATAAAACATTTTGAAAATAACAAAATTTCAGTTAAAACAAACAATAGCTTCAAATCCTTACAAAATAAACCATATTTTAAAATAAAATTATTTTAACTAATCTGAAAATTAACTAATAAAAGTTAATCGTAATATTTGTACGGTTTCTTTCAAAGCGCAGATAAAGAAGATTAACGTTTCATAACTCGGTCAATTTTAATGATAGGTGAATGGGACTTTTTTTTGTCTTTCTTGTTAGTATCATAGTAAATTTTTAGTAAAAATCAATTATAGGACCGGGGGAACATATAAAAATTTAAATTTCGTAATTTTTTAATAAATGTTTTTCTTGACCCAAATCGCTTTAAAAATAATTCTTTACCTTATTTAAACCATTTTTGTAATCTAGGATCAACGGTTGCGAAAATAAAGGTCGTTCAGGTTGTACGTGGACACACTGTATATATAAATCTTAAGTACAAATAGTTTACCAACATAACAGCTTTACTTCTTCAAAAGAAAATGCTTGAAAGTACTTTATTATTGATAGGTTTATGCACAAATCTTCACATTTGACTTATCTATCAAAGGAAAAAATATTTTTCAAGGAGTACTTTGTTTTGACTTTATTTCAATAACTTAGTTCTTTGATGTTACACAATAAAAGGTCTTACCTACTTTGTGGAGTTTTTATTAGAAAGAAAAATGTGTTTTGAGAACTGTGTTAAAAGAAATAAACACAAAGCAAAAGGAAGGATAAAAAAAATGAAAATCAAAAGACAAAACATGTGAAATACAATAAGGATTGTAAATTTTAAAAAGAAGGAATATTGATATTAACTTAAAATGTAAATTTAAACAAATCCACATTTTTTATATTAGTTATTGTATACAATAAGAAATCTTATGAAAAACTTAAATGAAAGCAATCTTGACACAATTAATGCGAAAAAATTTACCGGTAACAATCAATTACCTGAGATAAAATAGATAAAATTTATTTAAGTATCTGGAACACTAATAGTTCAAATCGGGGCTCAATATTCACAGCTTTGAATATATATTTTTTATAAATTTTACTTAGAACAGGAAATGTTTCAGTCTTAACAAGTTTGTTTCTTTTCAGAAAAATGTTTTATTTTCAACTGAAAACAGAGATTTTAAAATGATGATTTAATGTGTGTTCTTAATAAGTTGTAATAATAACTGTATTTGAATAAAAAATAAAATTCTATGAAAACATTTACAATATGTTTTTGGATATGCTTTTAAAATATTTATTTTTTTAAGTGGTTTCATCTATAACTGGTAAACATTTAGATGAATTATCAAAACAACCCAAAAGTAATAAACTATACATATCTTTTCTTAAAGTTCCTATTTAAGGTATCCGCACACCTTCGGAAGTTTTTTTTTTTTTTAATTTTTGAAATTTTCTGTTGTTATGCATTTTTTATAATGACATTTACTTATAAACGTTGAAAAAAATATAAAAATCTCAAACTATCCGGAAATAATTTTTTAAAGGGAAAAATAGTCAAAATTATGCCAAAAATTGACATTTCCGCAAAACATGATAACTGAAAAATAAAACAATGTATTGACCTTTTGTAAATTGCATAACAAACAGAATAACTCTCTCTAGGACTTAGACTACACACATTATAATCGCATCTCTATCTCTGATGATATGGCAGTTAAAGTACTAATGTAATGAAAAATTCGCAAAATTTGTGTCAAGTTTGTCATTTATACCAGTGTAACTAAAAAACTATTTAATATATTATCAGAGTGTAGTCTATTCCCTCAAATGACATTTGTAAAAGAAGTACAAAAAATGTCGTGGCATTTCATGCATAATTTTTTGTTTCAGGATGTTTCGCGTATAGTAAAAATCTGAAAAACTTCATTTTGAGAAAAAGCTAAAAATAACTTTTAGGATAGATATAACGTAATGTAAATAACGTAATAGATGTAATTTTAAACGGCTGTAACTCGGGTTCTATTTTAGATACAGACAAATATTAAGCAGATTTAGATAGATAAAAGATTCAATTTTATATTATTGCAAAAATGAAAAATCGATAATTTGATCAAAAATTGCGTTTTAAAGGTGTTCGGATACCTTAATCGTTAATCCTAATAAGTTCCTTTTTAAATATATATTTTTTACTTGAAAAAAAAAAGAAAGACAGAAATTTTGTTTATTACTGCAAGAATTTTAATAAATCCTTCTAAACAACATACTTTCTAAATCTAACAATTATAACTTCTAAAAAAATTATTCTTTAAGACTTTGTAATAATTTATCTTATTGCAGTGCTACACAATCTTAAAATTAAATTATTTAAAATATTACTATTTATATATTTTTATTGTTAATTATATTTTTATTTATATAAAAATATTATTAATAAATTTATTATTATTAAGTATTTCATTTAAATGAAATGTATAGAACTTTTTTTTTTTCATTCAGATTTCTCATATTGAGTTAAATAGATTACGTTTTCTGTCGGAAATGTCATTTTACCGCCTTAAATAATTACTTTAATTTTACTTTTTGGGACTGTTTCTACAAAATATAAAATCTATGAAACCGAACTGTCTCATTTGTGAGCGTAGGGGAGGTTCCGTGTTTAACTCCGGGTAAATCCCTTGCACAACTTTGCAGAATTTCCGTATGCAATCCTCAGATATTGGCTATTTCCTTGTGTCTGCCCCTTTCTTATATAAAAAGGATCACTTCTAAGCGGACACATGATGTCATGCACACAAGTCCGATGTATCTGTTTAATAAACAATAAAAAACGAACTGTCCAATTTCTAAAATCTATTCCGAATTCATCTCGATTTCGCATTTTTAAAACAAAACTCCTTACCGATGATAAACGATGTCGATTTTTACTGTTGATGCATTCTTGTTTCGCAATAGAATTGTTGCTCTTACACTTTAGAATATTATCACGAATTTCCACCATCATCTACGAACGACATCCATGCTGAGGGTCGATAAATTCAGAACATTTAAAAACGAAAACTCCTATAGTACATTTTTGTGTCAGATTAATATTCACTAACTATGTTGTCGTCAAAAAGTTATCGAAGAAATCACCAACTCTCCGTATACATGGGTCAATATCTGAAAACTGTACAATTTCACTCTAAAATTTTTATTTTTTTGAATTAAAGTACCAACTTCCAAATACAATTATATACTATGATACATGTTTTGTCATCTGAATGCTGTAGTCTTTTGAGATCGAGGATGTATATTTTATGCGTAGGATAAACTTTTATGGCAGAAAGTGTCTGTTAACACCATAATCAGTGTCTAATAATTGGGACTGAGATCATGGGGAGTGAGGTGATGCTTTTGTCTTAAAAGCTGCACAGACATTTTGTTGTATCATTTTGTCCACATGTAAATTATTAAATATGCCATGTGACATTTGTATGTTACGTAAATAAAGCTGTAATAAACTTTTTGTTTATAAATAAAAAGTTAAACAGGGGGACATGAATGATGCTATAAAAAAATACTCATCCCTATTCAGAAGAAAAATTAAATATTTCTAAATATGATACAAAGAGAAAAACAACATACCTTCATCCATGGTGGCTAGTTGAGCTTTAGTTGCTGTTGCAATGGAAATGATTCTGCCAGCGCCACATAGTATCTGTTAACCTAAATGTGTGTTTAGAGGGACTGAGATGATGGCCAACCTCAGGGACAAATATATTTACTACAATATTTTACTATACAATCTATACTAAGAAAGGATAAATATATTTTCCTATACTTTATATATATAGGTATAAATATATAATAGCAAAAGTTAATAATATTTATAGAAATGTTTACAGCATACATTTAGAATATTGGATATTTGTGCCTGGGGATAGGGACTGAAATGATGATTTCGCTTGTTTAAAGCTTAAAACTAATTATTTATATATCATTATGTGTCCATTTATCATTGGTAAATGATATAACAAATGTTGCAATATATTACGTTTACCAGTTTTTGGTTTTAGAATAATTAATTAAATATTATTGGCAGTGGACGCAAATTGTCCAAATTTCAGATATTGACCCACATACTTTAAAAACATCCACCGAAAGACAGAGAGTTTGTAAAAATATTTGAGGCGTTTTTGAATTTCTCAAATTAGAAAAATATTAACAAGGAAATGGAAATAAAAATAATAAACAAATATCTAATAACTATTACTAAAGAAAAAAAGAATTAGTATCACAGGCTTACATTTTAAATTTAACTTTAAATAACATAAGGCTTTAACGTACTTTCAATTTTTTGAACGAGTATACTGTTGTTAAATTTCGCCATATTATAGATAAAAATATAAGACTATCCGAATATTATCTAAAACTCCTAGAGTAGCTTTACATCGCAGATTAGCATTAAAAATCTCTATTATCATGTAAAGAAGATATTGAATCTGGCTCTCGATCTCTGGCTCCGCCAACGCGCAATATATTTACTTCACAATCAAAGAAAATAAATAGAGAGACAATGAGATGTCGAGTGTTTGAACGAATTGAACATATACTTTTTTTTTTTTTTTTTTTTTTTTTTTAAAGCAGAAATTTGGATTAAGTATCCGACCGTTGGCCCGTAGCGGAGGCCTTTCTCACGTTGAGGGCCGGAGTTTTAATTCTAGGTAATTTATGGATGTATCCAAATTATGTTTATATTGTATCCAAATATAGTAGTACGTGCAATATTGTGCACGCTATCTTGACACTAATCAACAGATATTTATACAACCCCTATATAATGTGAATATAATGTGTGCCCCCTGCAAGTTTTTAAGTGGAGGTGGAGTTAGGTCTGTCTGTCTTTCCACTGATGAAGAACAGACAGTTTTCTCCTGTGTTTTCTTTTTTACCTGTATGTTTGAATGTTTTTGTGATTCTTATAGTTAAATATTGCTGATAAACAACTTCTTTTCACAGTTATGGTGTTTTTGCATTTAGTAAATATATATATATATATATATATATATATATATCTGACGAATTTCCAAAGTGCCTCTTTTTTTACATAGTATCAATCAGCAACTCTATTATGAGATAAAAAATAAATCGAATTTGATATCTGATGAATATCTGATGAATAAATGTACTCCTTCCAAATCTGTCAAAAGAAATCTTGATAATTTGGTTGTCCTCACCATTTATCTTCCTTTATGTTTCAAGTTAGCTAAAGTTTTACGTCGTTTCAATTTAAAAATTATCTTCAAACCTTATTTCCCCTCCATTAAATCTCCTGTTCCTGATCTTCGTAAATGGGGAATTTATAAAATTCCTTATAATGGTTGTGATTTATCTTATATGGTCAAACTAAAAGAAATTTCGAAATCCGCTTAAAAGAACCCTCTCGTTATGTAATCAATCAAGAAATTTCTAAATCTTCTATTGCCAAGCATTCTTGGGATTCCGGCCATAGTTTTAATTTTGAAAATGCTAAAATTATCTTTAATGCCAATAGTATCTTTGAATTGAACTTTCTTGAAAATCTAGCTATTTATCTTAATCGTGATGCTATTGTTAATGATAAATCTGATTCCACAATGCTCTCTGTAGCTTGGAAAAACCTTTTCAGTACTACCATATAATTTATTTTTGTATTAATAAATATTAGTCTTTTTTTTTATTATTCATTTATTTATTTTTAATTTCATGTGTTCCCATATTTAAATATCTTTATTTTCGCCCAATTTTTGCCCCTTCTACTCTGTGTTCTTTTGTTTTGATTATACTCTTCTGTGATTGGCTGTTGTCTTCTATTTTTTTTTTATTGTCGGCTGTTGATTTCTAATTTCCTATTGGCTGTTTCTTCAGTTTGTTTCTTTTCCCTTATCTCTCATTTCAGTCTTACTGCTGCTTTCATAGTAGAACGTCTTCTTTGCACCTGACGAAGAAAAACTCAGATCTTTCGAAAGGCCTAGCGCATTTAAACATTTTTGATGGTGTTTTAAGAAGAATTTTTGTTTTTGATCAAAATATATTCATGATTCACAAGTTGTACACGATTAAATTGAAATAATTATTCATAAAATCTAATCTCATTATAATTTCTCATTGATTTACATTATGATTTTTTACTTATATCCTTAATGATAAAAATCCTTAAAATTAAGATTTAATAAGTCTCAATTTCTTTTCCGTAAAGAAAAATGGGAGATTTTTTATCTCTTTGATATTCTCTCTCAATAAAAAATGAAATATAAATATTAATGAAGCATTTGATATGGCATCAATTAATCTTTCTAAGACAATTAACCCAATCAGTAAATAAAAATTTATTGTTGAACTTATTTCCTTTTTTCTTACTACAAGAATAAGCAGAGCATGGGAATATTTCGATCCAATACTTTAAAAGGTGTAATATAGACGAATGTCTTTGTATATAAATTGATAAAAATGTATTGTAATTAAGAAGGAAAAAAAATGAAATATAAGTACATTTTTTGATTTTTAGATTTATTTCTTTTCTGAATGAAACAATTAGTATTTGAAAATAAGAAGATGTTTGTTTCCTTAGTTAATAATTAGTGGTGCCTGATAAAATTTTACATTTTAACTACGATAAAATGTTGCACATATTTCATTTTATTTGATAAAATAGGAATTAATATGCAGTAATTTAATCTGAATTTGTTTTTTAACTTTCTTTTTCAGAAGTTTCACTAAACAAAAGTATTAATTTAAATTCAAATTCATTGAACTAGCTAATTAACTCATTAAGCTGCTTTAAATTTAATTTTACGAAAATACCTCATTTAATGAATATAGATTTTGTTTCATTCACAATAACAGACTCTTATAAAAATGCATTCGCAAATGTAAACTATAAGTAAAGTTGTAAAATTGAAAAGTAAAAATTACTGGATAATGAAATATATACTCTTTGAGATAATTATGTTAATAAGAGTCTATTAACAGAAAAAAAGTATGTTTCAAAGTACTTTAGCTCTATGTGGTTTATTTACAATTAAAACTAAATCTATTAAAAAAAAGTTTTAACGAAAAAAAAAATATATTATTTATCTGATAAATGGTAAACTAAAGTGTGAAATAATGTAGTCAAATTCTGCTATGAGTTTTTTTTTTTTTTTTTTTTCAGAATAAATCAGTGTTTTTAAAAAGGCGTAATGCTATATTTCTAAAACTGACGGATTATTGTTAAATATAAACAATATATCCTTTTAAAAGTTCTAATAATTTTTTAATTAATTTAATACTGTGAAAATCGTTACTCTTGGAGTCATACGGATGGTCGTTATGTATCTCTGAGGCCAAAACCACTTGTTAATCAAAAATAGCAAATAATATCGAATTTTCATGAAGGGTATTTTTAAACTGAGTGTATTTAAAAAAAATCATTTAAGAAAGAAGTATTCTATCTAAAACTATCCTTATATCATCAAATATTTCCATTATCCCCTGGATACGATTTCCAAGATCTTTATCGATAAATTCATAGCTTTATCAAAGAATTCATATAGTACCTAAATTTGAGATTGCTTAAGAATATATAGTCGTGCTTATATAACAATTATATCGAAACGAACATCCTGTTTTATATTTTAACGTATGTTCTAGACGTTTTATTTGATCATCCTTAAAATTCCTATATGTGATGTTCAAGATTATATTAACAGAAAAATAGATGTTTTATTAAAGTTTAACCTTGTACTTGCTGTGTAGTGTTGAACATAATCGTCCTTTATTTAAATGGGCAATAAAAGTTTATACTGTTGAAAAACATGTCCGATATGTTTTTATTTATATATTTTGTCCTGAGATATAAAACAGAAGACAATTAATTTCACAGACATATGTTTCATAACTTGAAGAATGATTTTTAAGCAATCCTTTATAAAAAAAAACGTATCTGCTTTCTATTCGAAAAAATGAAAAAAAATATAAATCAATAAACATTAAATTAAACTAATTATTCATAAAATCTAATCTAATTAATATTTTTCATTCATTTACATTATGTTTTTTTTTCTATGTGATATATATTTAAATCCTTAATGTTAAATCAGTCATCAATCCTTAATATTATTAGATTTAATAATTCTAAATTTCTTTTCTGGATGAAAAAAGAGAGATTTTTTTTACTTGTTTCATTTTCTTTCTCAATAAAAAATGAAATAGAAATATTAATGAAGCATTTGATATGACCTCAGTTAATCTTTCTAAACCCAATCAGAAAATAATAAATTATTCTTAACTTACTTCTTTTTTTTTTACTACAAAAATAGACGTTGCATGCAAATTTTCCGATCCAGTACTTTAAAAGCAGTAATACAATAGAAAGGCTTCATAAGAAAACTGATACAAATTATTGGAATTATCCTGGGGCGTTTGAATTTAAGATTTATTTGCATAAATGACAGAATAATGAAGTAAAAAATTTATATAAAAATACATTCTTTGATTTTTATGTTTATTACTTTCCTGGAGAGAATAATTAGTACTTGAAAAATATATGCTGGTTGTCCCTAATCATTACTGATGTCCCATCAAATGTTACACTTTAAGTTAATTATTATATAATATTGTACCTATTTACTTTTATGTGGGAAAATAGGAGTTAATATGCTTTAATTTTTTTGAACAAATTTAAAATGCATTTTTCAAAAGTTTCACTAAACCCAAATGTTAAATTAAATTAAATTAAATTAAATTAAATTAAAATTATTAAAATTATTTCATTTAGAAAAATGGCCTATGCGCAAATACATAAAATTGAAAACTAAGGATCACTACATAATGAGATATACTTATTGTTATAATTATGTTAATAAGAGAGTAATAACAGAAACAAATATAATAACATGTATAATAATCACTTATAAACAGATTAAGCTAAATAGTGGAATAAAAAGTGACAAAATATATTTATTTAGACTGACGAACGCTTCATCGTACAAACGGTGAGTTTTTCAAAATCCTTCATAATAAAAATATTTTCACAAAATTAAAAAGTAAGAATAACTTGGTAAACAATGTCACGAGACATTATGCATAATGAAAATCAGTGCAAACATGAAATAAAATGAAATTGGATATTTGTAAGCGTGGATTAATTTTTACTATTATTACTAAAATTGCATAGCAACTCTTTCCAAACTCTTTCTTTTTAGGTAAGTCAAAAGAGACAGAATCATTGCAAATATTCTCGTTGCGTAAAAATATCTTTATTGATTCCCGGATAATGAATGGTAAATAAAATCTTGATGGATAAATTATTCTGCTGTTTTAAAAATTGATCTGTAATGGTTCTTTGCTGCATAATCTGGCCAAAGTTGTGGTTCTCCTGTTGTATTCTATGACTGATATATGTTCTTTGATTCTAGTTTAAAGTTTTCTGCTTGTCATATTTATATAAAACTGCATTGTTTCATCCTCTTTGGTGAAGTATTTCGTATACTCCTGATAAATGGTTTGACTCAATTGGATCTATTTTCTTGCACACTATATATTTTTAATTTCATATAAGGTTTTGAAACAAGGGAGATATTGAATTTATTGAGTTTATATTTCAAACGTTCGAAGAAACCAGGAAAATATTGTAAAGTGGATAACATGGAATTTCGTGAATTAAAATTCTGTTCTTCTTTTTCTTCAAGCTCATAATTAATTTTTCTATGGTGTTTTTTGCCAATCTAAATAAAGATATTTCATTATTTTTATAGCCTTATTTAGCTTAATTAGGAACAAATATATTTTTAGAAACAAATATATTTAAAATTACATAAGCTCAACATCGTTCATTTACAATATAAGTGAAAACTACTTAAAAATAATATTTAATGAAAAATTTATTATTATTCAACTGATACATGGTTAACGTAAGTGTGGAATATTTTAGTCATATTCTGATATGGATTTCTTTTTTCTAAATAAATTTTCTTTTTTTTTTTTTTAAGTGCAATTCTATAATTCTATAATTCTATAATTTTCCTAGATTGGATAAGTCTTTGAACGTCTTTTTAAATGAATCGGTCATTTTAAAAAGAGTAAACGTCTATGCTGTTGCATAGGAGTTGACACCTTTTCAAAATGACCGATTCTGATATTTCCTTTAAAAATAAGTATACTATCCTACATTACCAAGATATCACACGTTTCCATTATCTTCTACACACGTCTTCCAAAATCTGTATCGATAAATTCGAAAATTTACCAATGAACTCCTATAGCATCTAAATTTGATATTACTTCAGAATGTATAATCGTGTTTTTATAACACTTAAAAGAAAAAGAAGATAATTTGTTTTGACATATGTGCTACATCTTTCATTTCGTCATTCTTTAAACTCATATATTTATTGTTAAAGATTATAATAACAGAAAAATAGATGTTTTATTAAAATGCAAGTTAGCATTTTGTGCGTTGTGTTGAACACAGTCGCCATTTATTTAAATGTGCACTAAATGTTTATAGTGTTAAAAAGCTATCAGATATGTGTTCGTTAAATACGAGGGTGGTTCAATAATTGTTGTCCCGAGTGTGTATAAAATATTTGTACTGCGATGGATTATGTAGAGTATTGAAGCCTAATGTCTTAGATGCCAATAGCTGAATTTCAGAATCATAGCTGCTATATTAACACATTGCGTTTTGTTTTAGGTGTGAGAGGTGACACGTAGCTTGAAAGGAGTGGAGGGTTAAGGGGAAGGCTGATTTGGAGCTTATGAAGCCACATTTGTGATAGATTTGTGACCATAGATTTGGGATTATATAGATGTAACCACGTCTCATCCAAAGTCACAAATCTATCACAGGTCATGCCCCATAAGCTCTAAACCAGCTTTACCCATCAACCCCACTCCTTTCAAGCTAGATGCCACCTTTAACACCTAAAACAAAAAACAATGTGTTAATATAGGAGCTACGTTTCTGAAATTGAGCATTTAGGCATCTAAGACATTATGCTCCACATCAACTACTCCAGTACAAATATTTTATACACACTCGGGAAAAATATTATTGAACCACCCTAGCATTCTGCATGAGATAAAACAGAATGTAATTAATTGTATAGAGATATGTTTCATAATTTCAAAAATGATTCTTTAAGCATTCCTTTATCAATAAATGGTGCTTATATGTTCGAAAAAGTGATAAAATAATATCCATGATTCACAAATTTTAAACCATTAAATAAAATAAATATTCGTAAACTCTAATCTCATTATTATTTTTCGTAGCTTTATATTAGGATGATTTTTTTCATAAGTGATGTATACTTAAATTCTTAATGCTTCATCTGTCATCTATCATTAATATTATTAGTTATAATATTTCTAAATTTCTTTTCTTGCAGGAAAAAAGAATTTTTTTTTTTACTTGTTTGATCTTCTTTCACAATAAAAATGGAAGTAGAAATATTAATGAAGCATTTTGTATGACAATAATTAATCTTTCTAAGACAATTAACCCTATCAGTAAATAATAAATTATTCTTGAACTTATTTAATTTTTTCTGACTATAAAAACAGGCACTGCATGGAAATATTCCAATGCAATACTTTAAAAGGTAGAATAAGGCAGAATGTCTTTATAAATAAATTGATAAAAAATTATCTAAATTAATCCGGAACGTTTGAATTTATGATTAATTAGCATTAATGACAGAATAATGCGGTAAAAATTAATATGAAAATACATTCTTTGATTTTTAAGTTTATTTCTTTTCTGAAGGAGATAATTAGCATACCTGAAAAAAAGAAGCACTTTGTTTTCGTTCATAATAATTAATGGTGTGCGATAAAATGTTACACTTTAATTTAATTATGATACAATTTTGCGTATATTTAATTTAATGTATGAAAATGTAATTTAATATGCATTTGATTTTTTTTAAATGCCATTTTTAGAAGTTTCATTAAACAAAAATTTTAACCCTTCATTTCCCATGGTAAATTACGTTCTAGAAATTCCGTAATTTGGATAATCTGAATTCATAGCAGCAATTTTCAGTAATAAATTTATCTTTATTTAAATACGGAATGTCTGTTATTAAATAAAGAAAATACTGCTACAATAATTTTCTGGAATGAATTTGAAATATCCGAATTAAAAAGTCATCAAAATACGAAACTACGATGGTAGCATATATTCTACTATGGACACTAGGGGCTTAAACTAAATTCACATCCGTTAAACTAGCTAACTAACTCATGGAGCACCTTCAAATTTAATTTTACAAAAATACTTCGTTAAAGATAATGAAGATATTGTTTCATTTAGAAAAACAGTCCCTTCTAGAAATGCAATCACAAATATAAACTAAGCGTAAAGGTATTAAACTGAAAACTAAAGAACGCTATTTATTCAGAAAACTTACTGCTAAAACTATGTTAATGAGAGAGTGATAACAGACACATTTTTATAGAATTTAAAAGTACTTTTAAAAGCGACCCGGAAGGTCGCTATATATCTGTGAGACTAAATCGATTTGTTAATAAAAAATACCAAATAATGTCTAATTTTCCTGGATGGAATTAGTCATTTAATGTATTTTTAAATATTTCTGTTCAGAAACAGGTGTCCTATCCAAGAATGTTCTAAAATCCAGTCACATATTCATTACACTGAAAAAAAAAAATATACCGCCTTCACCTAGAATGAATAGGTAGTCATTTTCTGAATCCCTCAACTAGAAATATAGATTTCCGAGCAATGCGAATAGGGTAAACAACTAAGCTGAATAGAAGAAATGATCTAGAATTTCTAGTCTCCTGTCTTCAAGGTAACGAAATGATAATGAATCGCTTCAGTAACGAGAAATTGTTGCTTGATTTCTGGAATGGTTACATTAACTATAATTATAGTTACTAAAACTAACCTCTTGCTTTCGCATCTATTTGCAGAGATTTTTAAATGCGTTTAACCACGAGAATATAGGTAAACGCTCTTGAATTCTAGTAAGAGACTCTAAAGCTCTCTAGAAAACGGAACTAGAATTTATAAGGATGACATGGAACTATTTTTTCTAGAGCCACAATTTAGATTCTAGATGCCAGAACCGTATTTGTTTTCTCAGTGCATCTCCTGCAAATGACTTTCAAGGTCTCTATCTATACATTCACAACTTCACTGATGAACTCCTACAGTATTTACATTTGAGATTACTTAAGAATATTTTTAACATTTAAAACAAAAAGAATATCCTATTTTATATTTTAGCGTGTGTTCTACACTTTTTTTTTGGTCATTCTTAAAAATAATATATGTGATGTTAAAGATTATAATAATAAAAAATTAAATGTCGTATTAAAATTCAAGATAACACTTAGTGCGTTGTGTTGAACACAATCGTCAGATATTAAAATGTGCAGTAAAATTTTGTACTTTTATAAAACCTATCAGATGTGTTTTTAATTAAATACTTTGTCCTGAGATAAAACAGAAGACAATTAATTGTACAGATGATCAAAAATGATTTTTTAAGCAGGCCTTATCAGTAAATTTATCTGCTTTATGTTAGATAAATTTATAAATATTAATCCTGCATCACAAATTTTAAACTATTAAATTAAAGTAATTGTTCATAAAATCTAATCTCGTTATCATTTTTCCTTCACTTTACATTACGATTTTTTCTATGCGATGTATATTTAAATTCTTAATACCAAAACAGTCATCAATCCTTAATATTATGGAATTTAATAATTCTAATTTACTTTTCTTGGGTGAAAAAAAATATATTTTTTACTTGTTTGATCCTATTCCTCAATAAAAAAAAAATAAATCGAAATAATAATGAAGAATTTGGTATGGCATCAATTAATCTTTCTAAGGCAAGTAACCCAATCAGTAAATAATAAATTATTCTTGAACTTATTTCCTTTTTTCTTACTACAAACATAGACACTGCATGGAAATATTACGGTCTAATACTTTAGAAGGTAAAATATAATTAATGCATTTGTATGTAAATTGAGAAAAATGTATTGGAATTATCCCGGGGCGTTTAAATTTATGATTCATTTGCATAAATGTCAGAATAATGAGGTAAAAAATTAATATAAAAACAGACTCTTGCATTTTTAAGTTTGTTTCTTTTCTGGAGGAAATAATTAGTACTTGAAAATAAGAAGATGTTCGTTTCCGTTCCTTATAATTAGTGGTGTGGGATAAAATGTTACACTTATTTTAATGATGATAAAACATTATGCATATTTACTTTCATATGAGAAAAATAGGATTTATTATGCATTAATTTCGTTTGACCAAGGTTTTAAAATGTCGTTTTTGAAGTTTTATTAAACAAAAATATTACAATATATTCATAATCGTTAAAGTAGCAAGCTAACTCATTAAGCAGCTTTCAATTTAATTTTACAAATATACTTCATTTGAAAAAAATCTGCATTTTGTTTTACGTGAAAAGATATTCTGTTCTAAAAATACAATCGCAATTGTAAAATATGCGTTAAGTTATAGCACTGAAAACTAAAGAGCACTAAATAGTGAGAAAACTTATTGTGATAATTATGTTAATGAGGGAGTGATAACAGATAAAAAATATACTATACATATACTGTACATAAGCTCAAAGGTTTTTTTTTCAATATAAAATTAATGCTATTTCAAAATAAGGTTTAATAAATATCTAATTATTGTTTTAGCTGATAAATGGTAAACGTAATTGTCGAACATTATAAGTATATTCTGATATGGATTCTTATTTCTCAGTAAATGATAGTTTTTAAGAAAGGGCAATGCAATGTTTCTTAAACCGAGGGATTATTTATTTTATATAAAAAAACGTTCTTTCAAAAACTCAATAAATTTATACAACACGAAAGCAACTTAAATGTCGCAAGACTTAGATCGGTTATAGACCATTAAAAAATAAGTTCGTTCTTTATCTGCGAGACCAAATATATACCCCTGCGATATTAATCAAAAATACCATACAATAAATAATCGTACAGGGGGTGGGCTAAGTCGTTGAGTTTCTTTTCAAACATTTTGTTTAACAAACAAGTAATGCTTAAGTTCACCAGAAGTTAATTTTATAGAAAAGCGGAAAAGTCAGACAACATTTGTTTTGTTCTTAGGACTTTCATTCATTCATCAACGAATTTAAAAAACCTTTTTTCTCGGAGAATATGATACTTAACTTATTTGGGAACACAGATACGTAATTTCAGATTTTAGAAATATTTGTGTTAATTTTGCGGAAGTGTGGTAATTTATTATTTTTTAATTATTTTTCAACATTTTAAGGCAGTACTGTTTTTTTTTTTTATGTGCCGATGTTTTGGTATTTATGTAGCTTGAGTTAATGTGTTTACAATTTTTAAACTTTAATTTAATATCTTACTGATGAAGGAAAAAATTTTGAATAAAACGAGAAAAAGATTCTATATAACTTATGAAGGTGAGATACTGGAAATTTACATGGAAATTTACTACACAATTGTTATATAACTAAATAAAAATAAAAGTGCTCAGTTAAACTAATCGCATTGAGCTCACAGGCTATTTTCACACTAATTGTATGTTAACATTTTTGAAAAGATAATTGAAAAAAAAATTAATTTGAAAAGTCAAAATATTAGAATATTTCACATTAATTCTCCTTTAATTATCCCCAATTCATAACTGGGGACATTATTGATTAAACTGTGACAATTTTATTTAAAATCAGTATTCCTTTTTCAGTTTGTTCGCTTTTTCTTCTTAAAATGGGTCGTGTGAGTGATATTCCTGAATCTATTAAACTTTGGATGGTTGATTTGTAATGACACTGTAAAAATCAATGTTATATAGCGAATTATTTGCATTATTCGCAATCAAACGTTAGTAAAATAATAACACAATATTAAAAAAAAGGAAAATTTCAAAATAATCGCCGAAATGGCGGCCGAAATCAAAAAAACATCTGTTACAGATGACAGGAAACTGAAGCGTATAGTTAAGCAAAACTGCTTTAAAAGTGCGCGATTCTTGCACCGAAAATGGAAAGAAAAAGCAGTTGAAATTTCTACATAGACAACATTAAGACATCTCTATAAATTTAAGTTTGAATCTCGTGTACCGAAAGCAAAACCTCTCATGACTGCAAAACAAAAGCGTACAAGATTGAATTGGTTTAAATCAAGACATTTATGGAGCGAAGAACATTGGGAAAAAATATTATTTAGTGATGAAAGTATGTTTTGTGTTTCATATGGTAATCAATGTATTAGAGTTTGGAGAATGAAGCAAGAAGCATTTGATAAAGATAGCCTTAAACGTTCCGTAAAATTTTCTGCCAGTGTCATGGTTTGGGATTGCATGAGTGCAGAAGGACCCGGAAAATTATGCATCTACGAAATGGTTAACTCTCTGATATATCAAGGAATTTTTAAATATTACATTATTTCCATCAAGATTTAATTGAAGATGATTTTGTCTTTCAACAAGATTCGGCGTCACCGCATACCTCGGTGTCAACTAAGAATTTGTTCCGCCAACGCAACATTAAGGTACTTCCTTGGCTACCAAACTCACCAGACCTTAATCCCATAGATAACTTATGGTGTATAATGAAGAAAAAACTGCAGGAAAATCCTCCTTAAAGTAAATCAGAGTTAGTGGCCCGTATAAAGCCTATTTGGCAAATATTGATAGAAATGTTTGTAAATACCTTGTATATAGTATGCAAGATCGAGTGTACGCTGTTAAAAAAGCTAAAGAGGATACTACAAAATATTAAATACCATTTACTTCATATTCATAAGGTAATATTTTTGCGTAAAATAAACTACTCCAATATTTTCAAACAATCTAAATTTTATTATAATATTTTGATGTGTTTCAGAAAGCTGTATATCTAATTTATTGTACTATATTCTATATTTTGTAAATGTTAAAATCTTATCTAAATATTCCAGATTTAATTTATAAGTAATTTCATTTCATTTACTTAGAATCAAAAATAAATAGATGAGAAATATTTTTTCTTATTACTTTTTCTCAATTATTCTAATATTTTGAATATGATCTCTATTTCTTTCCACGTTTTCTGCCAATGATACTGCCTGTAAGGTGGTGACCAATTTTATCAACACCTCAATTTGTTTTCTTATAGTCAGCAACTACTTTATGTTTCATTTTCTCTTGCTTCTTCCAATCTTCCGCCTCAATCCCTTCTGCTATATGAACTGAAGAAAGCAAGTAAATTTATGTCTTGTCGTGCCATTTCAGGACTGCGACTCTCCCACACTGAAAAATCAGAATTTCACCTTTCTTTATTTTTATTTAGTTATTTATTTTTTTAATCGAGTAGTATGTCCTTCCTGATTGCCCGTACAGTTCCGTATATGTCTGTAGAATATTGTTGCACACGCACATAAGCTAAGTTTGGAGAAGTATAATAATTATCTGTGACCAAACAATATACTTTGCCTAACAGAGATTTAATCAATGACATAACTACTTGACTAGACCAGCCGATGTGCAAATTAGCTGTGAAGCTTTGTGCCCTTTTTTCGTGTAGACGATGCTTGAGAAAATGTAGCCAGACATACTATTACATAGCATAAATATTTTTTTACCAAACCGATATCTTTTTAGAGGCATGTATTGGATCCATCACAGTCTACCCTTATATAGCACCAGGCTTCCATCAATAGTGACATCACGAGTGGAGAAGTAAAATGAACAAAATTTCGCATTGAGAAACTGAAAAATGGGCCAAATTTTGTGCAGTTTGCTTTAGGATGTTTCAAGTTTGGCTTCTTCATTGTTCACAATATCTAAATATTTTCTTATCATTTGAAATCTGTCGTAGGACTTAACATTGCGAAAGAATGGAGTTTCATAATATTGCTTTTTGACCAAAGCATTGAGACATCGGGCTTATGAATAATACTCTGTAAAATATGGAGCAATAGAAATACAGGGTGTTTATAAAGACCCTTTTTGATGTTTAATAACTCATGAAATAATAAAGATAGATTAAAATTAATAACATAAATGGTTAGATAGACTCAAAATGTTTCATGACCTTTGTCAATGAACTTCCACGTGTGCCTATTCGTCGCACGGAGAATATCAAGTCGATAGTCAATTTCACGCCAGGTAGCGTCAAGCATGTCGGCATCCACAGAGGCTATTGCGGTTGTAATTCTGGCTTTTAAGTCATCAATGTTCGACACTCTCCTCCTGTAAACATTGTCCTTTACAAATACCCAAACGAAAAAGTCCAGCGGCGTTATATCGGGTGATCTGGGTGGCCAAGGAATTGGACCTCCTCGCCCAATCCATCTTCCTGGAAACCAACCGTAATAGCCTCTGTGGATGCCGACATGCTTGCCGCTACCAAACGTGAAATTGACTATCGACTTGATATTCTCCGTGCGACGAAGGGGGCACACGTGGAAGTTCATTGACAAGGGTCATGAAACTTTTTGAGTCTATCTAGCCATTTATGTTATTAATTTTAATGTATCTTTATTATTTTATGAGTTATCAAACATCAAAATGGGTCCGGGACTTTATAAACATATATGTATATTCATTTTATTGTTTTTTGTAGGCACCCACCTTTTCAATATGTTTTTTGGCTTCATGAGTTGCCTTTCACTGCATTGTTGTGCATATCTATTAGTCTCTTGTGTAATGATGTGAATCCAATTGTCATCGAGAAATAGTTCAAATGATTGTTTTTCGTGGGTAAAAGTAGATGCGTCAATTGTTGCAGCCTTTTGTGGTTGTTTGAATAGTAATATTGGCTGGTCTGGAGGAAGGTTATTCAAAGATACCGGCATTCAGGTTCCACATGAGATAGTTTCAAATTTGTCGTCAATTTCGGAGTAGTCATACTCTCCTGTTGAAATACTGGTATCTGATCATGAAGAGCCTAACAAGCATTCTTCACAATCGTCTGTTCCGACATTGCGAACATTGAAGTAATTCGGCGAGATTAAATTTGACTCGGAACACATTTCTAAAAAAAGAACAGAGCTCTTTTGTATCTAACATCACCTCCAGACTAAAAACATTCTATTTGACACACTACATATGCATACAGTTAATCCATTATGTCACGCTACACATTTGCCGAAAAAATTGCATAAAACAAGATGTTGGAAATGAAAAACAGGTGGAAAACTCTCCGAACTCAGACGTACGCGAAAACTTCGTAGAATGCGAAGTGCCTGACTAAATGAGGGGAAATAACCGGCAATGTGTGGGTGCAAAGGGTTTTGCTCGTAGCTCGGGACAAGTTATTGAAGATGATTAAAAACAATGAAAGAAACTTTTAACTTGCGAAAAGATTATATACCTGCCTGTCAAACATAATGTGGTTTGAATGCAATTTGGGAAGAACTGCAAAATTACAAAAATCCAACAAATGGCGCGAAACTGCTGAAATTTTCGCGGGAAAATATCGCCAGCTATTGGGAAAATGGTAAATTACATATTATGCATTGGATGAACTGAGTTTGGGCTTTACGGATTTGAAACACCGAATTTTCTCTTACCCGTACTCGGGTCGGGAATTCCAAAGTTAGCGCATTTGCGTTTCACGAACTGAATTAGTGCGTCACAGGCAAGGGGGTAATCAATGAACCCTCAAAACTACTCAGGGAAGCGTCTTATCAGAATGAACTTATACACAAAATTTGAAGCAAATCGGATATTTATATTAAGAGTTATCGCGTTACATACATGTATACGTACATACACATATACGTACGTTCATATAGAACTTTGGGGCGCATTAGCTCTCGGGATATGATAGCTTGTGAGCAAAAAGGAAGAAAAAATATATGTATAAATAAATACATTAAAAAAATATTTTTTTAATTCTATCTGAAGCTACTTATTGCATATTATAATGCAGCTGTAGATCTATCAATACTACAAAAATATTCAAAATTCATGTAGCAGTAGTAGTGATGTTTGAAAATGATGTTTAGGAATTCGACTAAAAATGAACAGAATGAATAAAAATGTCCAATAATATCTATTTCTGGCTAAGAAAGTTTTTTTATTGTTATATATAGCAAAATTGTATGCATTCGGATCGGAAAGAATTTATGGTTTTGTAGTATATTACATAGTAATTTTTCGTACACTAGGGACTCTGCCCCCTACGAACTTCGGTCGCCAACCCCCGTTCAGTCTCTAAAAATCCTTTAATTTGATCGGCTTAAAAAAGATTACGGAAGATTGAATTATAATTAAAAAACCAGTGGCGATATCCCTGTAAACGCGTTTATCATACTTTTAAATCTGACGTAATTTTAACCAATCTTTTATTTTTGTAGTAGTCGCCTTGAAATCATTCAATTGTTAGAAAGGAAATATTATTATTTGTGCTGTCTTTGGCAACAGTAGTTAAAAAGATTATCTCGAAATATAAAATAAATCTCACGTGTACGTGTAAATATCTATTTTAATTTAAACTGTTTGGCAATATTAGGTTGATAAAAAGTTCTGGGAAATTTTTAATCTAATAGTTACCATAATTTGTATCGTATATAGGAGTACTAGTGGTATATTTATAGGAATTCAGGAACTTTGGCTCCAAAATGCCTATTGAACAGTATGATTTGCGTCTGTTGACCCGGCATTATTAGAGAAAAGGCCTAACGATTCTGAAAGCCGTCACGCGTCGATGTGATTAATGAAAATAAAGGTGCTGGTAACAGCGACAAACTTAGCCAGCAAATTCGGAATCTGGCAAAACGGTGACAGAAAGTCGTGAACTATGATGGTCGCTACATTAAAGAATAGTCCTTGTTGCTTTTGTTGTAATTTGCGCATGACAACACAACTTTCACAAATTTCTCAGAACCTTTTGCTCAATCTAGTACTATTTGGCTATTTGAAATAGGACGTACTTCCATCCGCATTTATTGCTTTTAACACATGATAAATAATTAATCGTTTTATAGTTTTTTGCTTTTTAAATATTCACATGTATAAACAATTTTTATGACGTAACTTTTAATATTTTTTTACTTTTAACACGCAACCATTTAATTCTAATTTTATAGGGGTTTTTTATGTTTATAATAGTCACGTGTAAATAAATTTTCAGTTTAAAGGAAATAATATTATTTGAGAAGTTTTTACAATTTTGGCAACAACTTAAAATAATAATCGTTTGTAAAATATGTAACAATATATTTCTGGAAACGACGAAAATTTGAATTTAAAACGAAAATAAACCCTCAAAAATGAGTCAAATAATAAAAAAATGCAGTCTGTACACCGGGAACTTCTAATATATATATATAATGATCTAAAAATTATTAAATTCCTATGTATTGTTTTTGCTCCAATAAAACGTTTTAATGGAACGATTCTGACCAACTTTAACATTAAATATCTCTTAAAATAATTCATAGATTTGAAAACTGTCTGCATCAGAGCGTTTATCAAACATGTCTCTGTAATACCGGGAATTTTCGTATTTTTGTATGCAGTAGTTTTCTTAATATCAACGAAGAAAGACCTCCGGTCGCAAAAAATTCAAAATCGGCGGCGGCAGCGGTGACAGCGTTAGTTACATTTTTTTTTATTTTTTTTATTTTATAGAGAGATACTATCCATAAACCGTCTTATTGGATCTAAGAGATCCACCTTTTGTATTTAAAATTATTATAATGAGACAGCAAAAATTATCATACAAAACAATTATGCCAATATAACCTATTATAGCAAACAAAGTAAAAATAAAATCAGAAAAAATAAAAATATTATTGACTAGATTGCTAGGCATCTGACACATACACTATACCTTTTTACCAGTTACAGATGCCCATCGAATGTCACCGACTGGAGTCTAGAAATTAGACGGGCTTAACCCGAGTCTGATAACAAAAGCGCCTCGTGATTAATTTTTGTATTTTTTTTAAATCCAGATCGAGGGTAGGTTGTTCAATATATGTCGAATTTCATTGAACAGGGCTTTGGGCCGAATTTCCTTATTTGAAAGTAACGCTCATCCATTTATTCATTAAACCTTTTGATATTTCACCATTTTGTGGTTTAACTGGAGCACTAAGTACAGAAAAACGTTCATGAACATACAGTTGGAACTAATGGAACGATAAAAGTTGGTTCACAAAATTTTTTAATTGGGTGAAAAAACTCCAGGCATAAATAATTGAAAAGAAAATACATTTGGCCGTAAATGGCCGTTTCATTTTAAAGAATTTTGCCAAATGGTACAACATGCCACTGTTTAGTTTCATTTTTTTTCAGGAAAACCTCGAACAATAGTACAGGTGCATGTTTGAAATATCATATTTAAAATGATAAATAACTTGATTGTGAAATATATTTCATTTAAGTTATTTGTCGCATTTTTATTGACAAACCCTAACATTTTCCTGACATAGCATCTTAACACAGCATACTAATGAAAAGATTGAGCAAGCGATAATTTTGTAGTATAGGCTTTAAGACTCCACTTAAAAAGTGATTACTTTCAAGCGCCTGAAAATTGAACAAACTTTAAACTTCATTAAAACAATATTTATTAAACATCTTTAAAATATCTCAAACATCTCATTTTCTATTCCTTTTGAGTTATTGTTAATGATTGTATTATGTAAACGCTATCGATTTGGCAACAAATTTTATATATTTGAAAAAAACATTTATAATATAAACATGAAATGTTTCTTCTATAGTTGCGTTACTCGATTTTACTTGTTGTTGATGCTCCCGTGATACTATTATAAGGCTACTTTGTTTGACCTTTTTTCTGAATAATAACAATAATCCCCAATAATTCTCAAGATTTTTTTGTGGGATTAAAGAATAAAAATATAAAAACATTCATGAATTTTCAAACCAGAATACTGAGATGACAAATGTTAAAAATTCAGAAAAACAATAGTTGCATTTGTCGATACCCTACTTTAAATTGATCATTTATTTACGTCATCACTTTAATATTTCTACGAATTAAAAAAAAAAAATTACATGAAATGTTTTTAAGAAATTAATTTTTTTATGAAAACAAGTAGTATGTTTTATTCATTTGAGATTATTTTGAATACTGTAAATGATAACAGAAAACAAAAAGACATTTAACTATAACTCCTTATAGTAATTTTTGAATTTGTCATCTATATTCATACATTCATGAAAGGATCGTTAAAAATGATATTGCGATGCACTTAAGAATAATTAATTTCACCATTCAAGGAAATGCTTGCAACTTTTATTATCGGAAATGTTTAAGGGGACCTTTATGTGAACGGAAATCGACACTAAAATCAAAAATTATTTTGGTGCATATTAAAATTCTCCAGTTTGTTCTGAGCCATTTGAAAAAACCACATGGACATGCGATTATTTTTTCGGAGAGTTACAAGTGTTTGAATTTTGCACACAAGCAATTTTTCGGCCCTTTAATATAAGGGTTATTACAAATGAATCATCGAGTTTGATACGTTACTACTTGCGAACTAGGAAACGTCTATGTTTCCATGTCAACTCAAACGAGAGGGCGTTATCTACAGTTTCGCGCTGCATATGTGTCATGCACGCGTGGTTGCCATGGTTGCAGTGCGAACGTCATATTCAAAATGGCAACTAGACAGCAGAAAGCGTTTTCTGTAAAAAAATTTTGAAAGTTTCAATCGCTTATAACCGTTTAGAGAGCATTCCGGAAGGTAAACAAATTAAAACCACCAACCCAACAAAGCATTCTGCGCTGGTATCGACAGTTCAAAGAAACTGGTTGTTAATGTAAAGGCAAAAGTTCCGACCGACCAAGCGTTACTAATGAAACAGTGAACCGAGTTAGAGAAAGTTTCATATGTAGTCCAAATAAATCAACAAATCGCGCTAGTCGCGAACTATCCATTCCACAGCCAACTGTATGGAAAATTTCTGCTGTCCAGTCGCCATTTTGAATATGACGTTCGCGCAGCAACCATGGCAACCACACGCACATGATACATACGCAGCGCAAAACTGTAGTGAACGCCCTCTCGTTTGAGTTGTCATAGAAACATACACGTTTCCTAGTTCGCACGTAGTAACGTATCAAATCCCGATGATTCTTTTGTAATAACCCTGTACTTTAAATCTATTTTTTTTCAAAACTGATTTATTCAACTTTTTATATATTTAAAATGCGTCAAAATACTTCATCAAAATTCATGAAATTAATAAGGACGAATCCTGATATTTCTTACAACAAACTGTGCCTGCATTTTAAAATCCGACTTAATTGAGGGGACTTATCTGGTAGGGAAGAAAAAAAGGGGAATCCCATGTTATCCTATGGGGAAAATACTTATCCTTCTTGTTCATTCAAATTTGGAAATTTCCACAACACTTTTTTTCAGCACGTAGGTAGGAAGGTTCTTTATCCCTCTGTAAGCTTAAAATATTTTAGAGATATTTATGAACATTTTAAAATTTGAGCTAAAATTTCAAAAATTTAGAAAAGTATAAAAAGTATTCTTTACTCGTTTCTAACTTTGGACTGGAAATATATATAAAAATTTGGGGCTTACAGAGGGATAAAGAACCTTCCTATCTACGTGCTGAAAAAAAATGTTGTTGAAATTTGCAAATTTGAATGAGCAAGAAGGATAAGTATTTTTTCCATAGGATAACACGTGATTCCACCTTTTTCTTCCCCACCAGATAAGCCGCCTCAAGATAAATAAATTTGATTTTTCACTTATTAAAAGTCTAAATTTTGATGAAAATCGATATTGAATTTAAAAAAAATCTCTAAAAAATTAAGTACTCAATGGACTAAAAAATCGATGCACATTTTCGTTTGTAATAGAGATTAAAATACCAAATCGAAGAAAAATCTTAAAAATTATGGCGCATTGAGCATTTTAAATTTCGTTTTAAAATTTGATTTTTTTTTATCTTAAAATTATAATAAGATTGGAATGTTCTTTTAAGGTAGTTTATATACTTATGTTAAAATGTATAATTCCAGAAAATATTATAACTCTATGATGAAAAAAAAATAACGTCTACCGTACCCTTAAGCAAGGACTGTAATACTACAGCGATTTTCTTAAGGTTTCTTTTACGATGCAACGTGTACAACATATGACAAATTTGAATATCGTTACAATGATATAAATTTAGACTTTTTTTGTGTTATCTGTTTTTTTAATTAATTAAATTTATATCATAACTATTTTTTTTCCCTTGCAGGTGAGTTTTCGTAATCGACGGAAAATATGACAGTATATTTCCATTTTGACATATACCATCTTGAAATATAATATTATTTTACTATCTGGTAAGTAATGTGATATATTAAGAGAAATTTATGAAATGTTAAATTTGACATTTTTTTCTACAAGGATTTTTTTTTTTTTTTTTTTGCATACAAAAAGCATATAAGGAAATAATAACTTTAATAATAATAAATACACTGCTCAAAACAATTAAAGGATATTGCAGTTTTAGGTGGATTTTGTATCTGGTAAACTGTTTAGCTGATTGATACATGGTCAACAGACATAGTAGGTTATATGTGAATAAATTACACATGTTTGGCAGAAAAAAATGCATTTTATTGCGCATTTGTGTACTAAAGGAAAAAAAACACAATTTGTGCATATGAGAAAAAAAGAATAAGAAAAGGTGTTTTCTTCAAAGAAAATCATTTTCAGTAGGGGGTATGGTTTCCACGGGCGGCCAGCAACGTTGAACACCTTTGAGGCATGGACTCAATGAGGCTATTAATGACGAGTTGGGGTATTCTGCCCCACTCTTCCAGAAGAGCTCTTTCCAGTTCGTGGAGAATTTGTGGGGGTTGTTGGCGGCCAGAAACTCGTCTTCCTAGAGCGTCCCAAACGTGCTCGATTGGATTCATGTCTGGAGAACACGCTGGCCATTCCAGTCGAACGATTCCTTCCTCGAAAAGGAAATCCTCCACCAGGTTTGCACGATGTGGCCTGCAGTTATAGTCCATTAAAATGAAGTTATCTCCGATTGCTGCAGCGTAAGGGACTACAATAGGTCTGAAGATCTCATCCCTATATCGGCGACCAGTCAGAGCTCCATCTCGAATGATGTAGAGGTCAGTGCGCCCGTCAATGGAGATGCCACCATACACCAACACTCCTCCACCGCCAAATCTGACACTTTCGTGCACGAACGCAGGATTATTCCTACTGCCACGGTCCCTCCAGATGAAAATACGCCTATTATCGGGAAAAACGGGACTCGTCAGAAAACAGAATATTGCTCCATTCATTTCTCCTCCAGTTGACATGCTCGGTTGCCCACTCTGTGCGGTCGCGACGATGCCTTGATGTTAATCTAACACATACCATCGGTCGGCGAGCATACAGACCTACAGCATGGAGCCGGTTTCGGACAGTCTGGGTTGAAATCGTGGTGCCTGTAGCCGAGCGAAGGTGTTGTTGGAGAAGAGTAGCGTTCATGGTTCGATGTCTCCGAGCTGTTAACGCTAAATACCGATCTTCATTGGGCGTTGTTGCCCGTCTACGACCTTGCCCTGGTCTTCGGCCTGAACATCCACTCTCCAAAAAACGGTTCCAGATCCTTGAAATGACACTTTGTGACACTCCAATGGCTTGCGCTACTTCGGCTTGAGTTTGGCCCCCTTCTAACCTACCAGCAATTCTCAAAGCTTCTGAATCTGTCAAATGAATTCGATGAGACATCGTACTCATCGAAACAAAGCAATCACTGAATGCCGATCATCCTTGTCTTCATTCTCTTTTATCCAGTTGAAAGTCAAATTTCATTCGCTGCCGCTGAAGCGACGTTTTTGACGTCGAACTCAAAATTTGCATACTCCACAGTTTGAAAACCAGAAAAATTTGCATTTGTGATTCTCTTCTTCTATTTTCGGCAAAAAAATTTCGTTTATATCTTTATTTTATATAAAACTTCAAATATCCTTTAATTGTTTTGAGCAGTGTATAAAAGTGTGTCTCAAAATTCCCTGACAGATTTTAAAATTCCACATAAAATAAAGTGATTGTCATGCTGGAGTGCAGTTTGGACTAAAATGCTTCTCACAATAAAAAGTTTTCTTCAGACGAATGCGAATAACTAGATCCAAACTTCGATCATAGATGGCGCAACGTGTCTGTAAGTTTGATTTCAAACACGCGTTTCTTTTTCTGATTTTCAAATTAGTTTTGGGGCTGTGGCACAGAAATAAAGACCCCCAGAGAAAAATCTAATTTCGTAGGCTATTACTTCGAAACCAAATCAAAACCAATCTGAAGAGCGAAAAAATTCGCATGTTTGAAACCAAACATACGTACGAGGGGCGGCATCTATGACCGAAGTTTGGACTATTTTTTTAATCGCTTGAAGAACACTTTTCATCGTGAGATATATTTTAGTCCAAACCGCATTTCTGTACGACAATTACTTGATTCTATATTGAATTTTGACTTTTAGGACACCTTGTATACATATATACATTAAAATGCTTAAGTTTGTACTAAAAGTTAAACATTTGTCTATCATTTTAAAAGAAACATGTTTTTTTTTTTCCAAAATTAATTTCATGCTTTTAAATTTTTCTTTTAAAGTTTACACTGTTGACTTCAGAAAAATAATCTTGATGGCTAATGGCATACGTGTAATATAATGTAAATTTATTAATCAAGCGATTAGAGTATTTAAAAAAATATATATATAATAGTATGGATAATAAAATAAGTTGACATAAAATTTCTTAAAATTTCAATGAAAATAATAATTCATAAAATAATAAAATAATAAATAAATAAATGTTGTTATTTGCCGTGCTTTTATCGTGAAGATACACAGTTAAAACATTTTACTATTTCATCATTGGGAAGATCCGAAGATTTCAGAGAACGTATAAAAATAAAAAGCTGAAGTAGAGGTGGCTTAGCAAATAAAAGTACTTTATTTTTTAAATGGAATTTCGTGAATGTATTTTATTCTTGAAAGTGCCATATAAAAATACAGCTTTACGTTTGCAATATTCGTCATAGGAAAAAGATATTTTTCAAAATATTTTCCTTTACTATTTATTAAAAAATATATATCATTTAATGTTGAACTATGCAGGGTAAGCGTAAATGGTTAATCGAGTTTCAAAACACAGTGTTTTGAGAAGTTCAAAAGACCACCTTGTGGTCCATGTGCAAGCTAGATGGCAGGTCTGTGGCGTCACTGTACAAGTTGGAGGCAATGGTGATGTTGCTCTCTTGCCATGGTCACCCCAGGTAGCAAAGGCTTACGCCATGTGATTTCTTCTTGTGGCGTTATGTGAAAGCCAAAGTTCATTTACCATTAATGCCATAAACGCTTCAAGCGCAACGCTTGAAGCGTTGTAGGAATGCATCACTGGTGCTGGGACGGACATTACACAAACATGCTATTGAACGTATGGATGGAACTGAATTAATGTTGGGATGTGTGCAAGGTGACTAAAGGAGCAAAAATTAAACATTTGTAGTATCAATCAGAAATTTGGTGAGTGTATGCATCATTTCATGTATCACCTATCTTTGTACGTCATATACATGTAAATAAACAGTCTCTTGAAACCCGATGAATCATTTAGACTAAATCTGTAGCGTTCCTCCAAAGGCAAATAAATGATCATCCATTCTGTATGGAACAAACTAAGAGCACCTGAAATTAATTTCTGCTATCATCTCAATCAGGTTCCAGAGCGATGCTTTTCGGAGCTTTTCTTGTCCTGTACTCCAAACACTACATTCAATGAAACATCGTATTCATAAAAAAGAGTCACCGTGTACTTAAAAACGTTGACAAGTTTTGCAAATGCCTCTTTAACACGTTCACTACCAAAGCCGAGATGGTATCAGGTGGTCCATCTGTTGGTTCTTTTTTATTATAAAAGAAAACCCATTTTTTATGAAAGAAAATCGAAATTCTTTATTGAACGTGGAAATTGGGCCTATGCCATTTATGTATGGGATGCAATATCGCACATGTGGCCACCATGGCTCCGATTACAAGCCATCATCCGAACAGACGATTTTCGATGACTTTTCCAATAATGAGGCTCCATGGCCAAAATCTCACTCCTAATGTTACGTTTGAGGTCTTGGATTGAGCATGTAGGGGACGACATTCGCGTATACTTTAATTTTCAGAAGCCCTCCCCAAAAATATAACATTGGGGTTAAATCGCACGATCTTGACGGCCAATTTACATCAGAATTTCTTGAAATTACGCGATCTAGAAATTCCACGTTCAATATGTTGATGGTTTGGCGAGTAGTGCGTGTGTTGCACCTCTTGTCATAAAAATGGCATGCTTAATTACAAATGGCATATATTTGGCAGTTCATACATGCATGACACATAACAGCTGACACAGATAACCTGTGAAATATTCATAGTTAAAAAAATACCAACAGATGGATGTGTTCACACACGCCAAAATCATATCTGCATTTTTATGCTTTTAAATCATTTTCTGTTGCTTTTTTATTTAAATATGTATATAACAGATTACTTTTAGCATCAAATAAATTCACAAGAATATACTCGCTGTTAAAGTTTAAAATAATATTTTTGTCATAGTTATTGAAATATGTTATGTTTTCGCCTTTTAAACATTTAATTATTGTAACTAGGTTTTCATAAGTAAGTGATTCATTTCAATAAGCCACGTGTGTTATTTAGTCTCCCCTGTACGCCAAACAACTACACATTACATGTATTTTCTATTGCAGTACCCGTAATTGATGATTTAGATCAGGTGAAGTTATCTCTTAGATGTCGAGGAAACTCTGTTTGCCAACTAAGATTATATATATTATAAAAGACAAACGTGTCTGTTTGCAACACTGACGTCATTTTCCAAATGGTAGACTTAGACGATCAAATTTCGATTTTACTGCATTTTGATTTAAATTTTGCATACTTCTAAGTATCGCACATTTTAAATTTTTGCACCATCGAGGGGTGAAAAAATGTTCTTTCAAACGTAACTTGTTTAAAAACTCTATCGCCATTTACTCAATATTTATTGTTTTAAAAATAATTTTGAAGCATTATTTTTTTTTTATCTATCTCTATCGTGTGCAGACGATTGTGAAATATATATCCGTTTGAACTTAAGTTAAAGTAAATAGCTTACAATTTGTTACATATAAATATAACCAAAATTTAAGACATGTAATCCAATATCGCGCTTAAATTACTGAAATGAACCGAATCAAAAAAGCTGCTAGTAAATAGCAATCTTTGGCGATTTCATTGGATGTTAAATCCTGCCGCGAGACCAATAGGAAAATATCGCTTTTAATACATTTCAAATCTACATTTGAACACATTATTGCTGTTTTTCATGTAAATACGGTTTTAACTTTTTAATAGCGCATTCTAAAACATGCATTCAATGTAAAATATCTACTAGTGTTATAAAAAAACAAAGAAAAAAAGCAGTAGATCAGTGAGAGGCTTTCTCACCGCAACTAAGATAATTCGTTGACACGCTTTTTCATTAACCCCTTCTCGTTTTTTTTTTCGAAGTTTCAGTCCCAAAAAAGTATATATATATTTTTATTGCTGAAAATTAATATACAGTGGCGGTCAACAGTTTCCAGCCAGTTAGTTTATTTAGTTTGTTTGCCAAAATGTTTCAGAAAAGAAGAAGCTCAATTGCCCCAAAAGTTAGTATGCAAATGACATCAGGCCACATGATCATTCATATTGGATACTTAAGACATTAGATGCAAAGGGAAGGAATTCGAAATTCGCTTGTGCAAAAGTTTCCAGCCATTCGTCATTAGTTTGTTTTTGCTATCGGTAAAGAGCTTTTTG
This sequence comes from Maratus speciosus, assembly GCA_963932465.1. Lineage (NCBI taxonomy): Eukaryota > Metazoa > Arthropoda > Arachnida > Araneae > Salticidae > Maratus > Maratus speciosus. The sequence goes on from OZ010795.1 coordinate 331,818,009, forward strand.
GCCACGTATTTTAATTAATCAACGTGATTAACGTGGTAGAAATTCAAAAAAGAAAAATTCAACAATTATTGTTCATAAATGAGTGGTTGCCGCTAAAGGGCCAATCCTCTCGTGAGATTGCGGAAGGGTTATCGATCGGAAAATCTATTTTGTACGATATTTAAAAAAATATAAAGATGTCCATGACTTTCAACTACTTGCCACAATCCAGGAGACCTCGAAAAATGACTATTTCTGTGGACAGAATTATCAGGAGAAAAGCAGTTGATGACACGCATAAAAAGGCCGCTGCAATATCCCGCGATTTACGGAGTTAAAATATTGCTGAAATAAGTCGGTCTACCGTGTCAAGACGCTTAGGTGACGTAAAACTCTATGGGCGAGTCAGTGTTAAAAAACCTTTCATAAGTTAAAAAATATTAACGTTCTCGACTGGCGTTTTCCAAGGAGCACAAAGACTGGTCAAGTGAAAACTGAAAAAAAGTGCTATTTTCCGATAGATCGAAGTTAAGTCTTTTTGGTAGCGGTGGCGGACACTACGTGCGATGACCTAAAACAAAAAGATATGATCCCAGATATGTCTTTCCTACAATGAAGCATGGCGGAAGACACGTTGTTTTGTGGGGAGCATTTTCTGGAAAAGGTGTCTATCCGCTAGTTGAAATCCACGGCAAGATGAATGGTGCAATGTATAGGGATATCTTTCAAGATCATTTTCTGCCTGATTGGTAGTAAAATTTTCATAGCAACTATTTGTTTCTACATGATAACGACCCAAACATATATGCAAGCTCGTCCAGCAGTGGCTTTAGCACAAAAGAATTCCGTCTTTGAAATGGTCAGTCCAATCACCCGATCTTAATGAAATAGAAAACCTTTGGAGTAAACTTGACAAACGTGCGCGGAATCCAAACTTCATTTTTTTCAATGGCAATACCCAATTTTAACGAGATGTTTCAAAACTTCGGTTCAAACTATGCCTAGACCCCAAATTTCAAGTCATTTGAATTATAAGTTTTTGAATTATAAACTTTCAAAATTTTGTGCTTCTAATGTTAAATTACATTTCCATTTTTTTATTTATCTCTCCTGATATTATGCTCCTAATGTGCTAATTTTTTGTCTAGCAATAATACTAATATACCCGAACTTAATACGTTGAATTTGCATTTTTTATAATTTCATGATATGAATTATGAATTATGAAATTAATATTCGAAAAAAATATGAATTGCAACCTACAATTTTCTTGGTGGATTTAGATTTATTAAGTCCTGCTTTATGCAAATCAAAATTTCACATTTTTCTTCCAAGTAGTTTTCAAATTGTGCTTTAAAAACGGCAAAATGTTGGTTTAAGGGGCCGTCTATTATAGAACTGACTAGATATTTTGAAATTTCTTATGTGGTCCAATAATCTAGCAGATTTCATTGACTGCTTGAGTGACGCTAAAGGTGCCTCGTTCAAGAAGGGCTCTCTCTCAGTTAACAATCGTGTAAGGAGCTTCAATTTGGATACAGCCCTTAAAATACGCTCGTTTTAAAATAATTCATTTCTCGGAAACTTATGGTACGAATTGCATAAAAAATTATTTTTAGGCTAATTAAATGGTGTAGAATTCATTTATTCTGTCAAAATTGTGTACTGCTATTGAAAAAAACAATGCTATGGTTCGTTTTAACAAGTAAAGGGCCCCCTAAGCAAATTTTATATACAACATTTAAAAGTAGACTTTATTTCCAATTGTTCGGTACCAGTAACTTTCTTCTATGGTAATTTGTTGAGGTGTTAGTAGGGGGTGTTTACTTTTTTTTCCACGACTGTACCCTATTTTAAAATACCCGTTATTCCGCATACAAATCTCAGTTTTTATTATTTTTTAGCATTTTATATTGAAAATGCTTTAACTTTAACAATAATAAGTAGGAAAAGACTTCTTTAAAATAGAAATAGAAATTTTAATACTCTTATTTAAAAAGTCTGTAAAAATGTTGAATGTAAATAAATATTCTAAAATAGATCTTTAAAATGTATTCTTTAGATACTTGCTTTAATTTTTTTTCACGTAAAACTTTACATCCACTTACTTCAAATATCAGAAGTAAATAAATATTGCACAAGAACGCTGTCTTTTCTTAGAGTTTGTATTTATCCCATTCTCATTTAAATGTAGAGATAGCATTTTCTGATATCGAAAGATATATATACAAACAATTTATTGTTCCTTCTGTTTATTTTTTTAAGTTGGCTGAGTTCCAAAGATATTTCTCCTGACTTAATGTTTCTTCTTTCATAAATTAAAACTGGCAACAAAGAAGATTTATATTCAATAGCATTTAGATATTTTTTGTTTACAATTACTCCTGTTTCACTCAAAAATTTCAAAAACAATTTTATAAGTTAAATCGCTTTCTACGGAGTTTATTGATATACTGAAATGTTTATATATATATATATATATATATATATATAAACATGTATAATAATCACTTATATACAGATTAAGTTAAATAATGCTATAAAAAGTGATAAAATATCTTTATTAAGATTGACGATCGTTTCGTCGCACAAACGGCGACATTTTCAAAATCATTCACGATAGAAAATACTTTCATATAATTTAAAAACAATTTCTTTGAATTCTTTCTATTCAAAATTTGAGAAGATCTTTTTTTTTTTAAATTATGTGAAAATACTTTCTATCGTGAATGATTTTGAAAATGTCGCCGTTTGTGCGACGGAACGATCGTCAATCTTAATAAAGATATTTTATCACATTTTATAGATTTGTTTCACTTAATCTGTTTGGTTTTTTTTTTACATTTAAGAATATCGGAGGCTGTAACGTTTTCAAACATGGGTGCAGAACTTTTATTTCTCTCTTTTAATATCGTTGAAAATCATTTACAGACAAACACTATTTTATTTAAAGTGTACATGTAATATTCATGAAGGAAAGAGATAGATGAAGATGCAGTCTGACGTAAAACGGTTTGTAATATGATGTGCGTTATCGCTCAAATTTAAATACTCTCATTCGGTCCAAACAAACCAAGAATGTGGAAGAAGGACCGTATTCTTGGACTTCTTCCGTGCTTTTGTTCTCTAGATGAAAACGACCTGCTTATGTTTAAACATTCTAAAATAGCATTTCATTTTATTATGAATTAAGAACTGTATTATTCAAATTTTTCTTTTTTGCGAAAGCGAGTGCTTGTGTTTGGGCAAAGCCGCCTCAAGACTACAAGCCAAACACGAGGTTTCATGACGTCACGACGCGGGGCTTAGATCACCCGTGAAGAGCAAATGCGTTATTTAAAACATATTAATTCTTTCCTCTATATACCAAATTATTATCACAGCATATGGGAAAAAATAAAAACTTATAGTTTAAAGACGCTAATTAAGTGCTTTTTAATCAATTTCGATCACTTGAAATAATAATAATAACAATAACACAAAAACAAAATTTATGAAATAATATCACAGTGTCAGTCAAAATGTGCACTTAATTAAAGTTACATTAAAGAAAAATGGTTGGTTAATGAAAATAAAATCGAAGTATTAAATTTAATTTAGTGAACAGTTTTCATTATTTATTCTACTTTGAAATTTACAAAAATATCAATTATCAATTTCCTATATATTCTAAAACAAGACATTAATAAATATGTATAAGCAAAATCTACAAATATGTATATAATATATATATAAACATATATATGTAGTATTAAACACATAGAGAGTATTACTTTGCTTTCAATTATTTCATTTTCAAAAATAAATAAATAAATACCAATATTCTGTCAATCAAAACCCACATTTAAAATTAAATTAAAGTGGATGAAAAATGATTGTTAAATGAAAACAAATTCAAGTTGTATGCTATTTTTATTATTCATTGTGGCTTGAAATTATACAATAAATATCCTATTAAATATTTAGTGATTTGAAACATGCAAAGGTGTATAATAAATTTACTATAAATAAATAGTAAAACTACAGAGTGCATGAAATTAGGTAACAACACAGATAAACTTTTCTTACTGTAAACTTTACTTAGCAGAAATGGGTAATTTTCACATAAAATCGATTAAATTGAAAAACATAAAGCTCTCATAATAAGACAAAACAAGGTCATGAAACAGAAAATTATTATTTTGTTAATTTTTGTATTATTTTAAGATATTATGCAAGGTACAAGCAATACAGTTTTTATAAAGTGTACTGAAATCTGGTGAGAACAAAAGAAAGAAAGAAAACACTTTCATCAATTGGAATTGAAATATTCCTAAAATATATTTATTTTGTTCAGATATTCAAGAATTAAGATTTTGGACCTTGTACTATATATCATTAGAAAACTAATGATTTAAATTTTATTATAACAACTTAGTATTACATTGTTTTCAAAAGAAATTCTTCATACACGTTTTCTTCATAACGAGTCAAGTTGAAATCATTTATTATGGACCAGTTGGGGGTATTTTTTTAGACACCTTATAACATAAATAGAAAAACAAATAAAAGTTTGTAAACAAATACTTCTTTGCAACAAATCCATGATTTTTCTATTATTATTCTACTAATATTTTTTCATAAAGTTGTGACCATCTTTTTGTGATACCCAGTATACAAATGTAAATAGTACCTGGTACGAAATTTATGCATGCATACAATACGTATGAAGTTTAGCACTAACCACTTATGCATTATTCGCGAATAATTTCTACGGATAGATAAAAGGGGGGTCCCAGAAAGTTGCTTGCTCCGAGGACCTAGATAGACAAAGTCGGTTCCTGACTACACAGAAAAGTAAATTTATAATTATGTAACAATAATTTTATTTATTGTTGTTTTTAATTAAACGTTAAAAGTTATATAAAAACACACATATTTTTTGCGAATTCGGAAGGGGGGGGGATAAATTGTTTACAGTCATTGTAAAAATAAAGAGATTTATACACATCATTCCCATATCTGCAATTGTCATGTATAAGCATGCACTGTGAAACAAATGTTATAAAATGAATTTTTTTAAGAGTTTAAGATTAAAAAACACCAATAAATTAGTATGTATATTGATCGGGCTTTAAAAGAAATAAACAAGATAACAATGTTATGCATCCATAGAAATTATGATGAAAGTTTCTAGTACATTTAAATTTTTAAGTATGAAAATATCTATAAAAATACATAAATTTTGGTATCAAATTAAAGCCCAATCAATTCTGCCTACAGAATAATCAGAGCACGACCAGTGTTTTCTAATAAAAGTCGATCATTAAAAGTCACTCTAATGAGAAAAAACAGAACAAATTAAAAAGATAGGAAGGTGTGACAAGTTATAAATTACATAATAATTAAGCTTGTAATTAAGACTTTTGGCTGAAAATGTTTTAGCATGATTAGTATCCAAGAAACTCAGTCTGACATAAATTTCAGCTATCTGATGCCAGTATTTCCGAGTAAATAAAGTCAGAAGTTTTAATCGAAATTATTGAATAGCAAGAAAGGTAAAGTTTAAACTAGTAATATTTATGCTGTACTTACTGTATACAAAATTTCATCAGTTTTCAGTGGTAAATTTCTCAGTAATAATAATTTTAAAGTTTTTTTGCTAATTTTGTTAAATTAAATGAACTGATTAAAATTTGCACTTGAAAGTATAACAGTTAAGGTAGAAAAATATGTCACATAGGACATTAAAATTTCAAGTGAATCGGACAAATAGCTTCCAAATTATAAGGCAAAATGTGCTGGCGCCAATAGAATTGTCTAGCAGATATTGAAATCAGATTATTTTGACAAATTAATAAAGGATATAATTAAACAATGGAAATTTTATTAATCAATAACTTTTGAGATAATTCACTTATTCATACAATTCAAGCCCCAATTTTTAGCAATTTACGAGAGACAGGGAATGAGGTAAGTCTCGACACGATCTTGTCATTTTTTCCATTTTAAATTATTGCTGTATTTAAAAGAAAAAGAATTAGATTAATATCGTTTTTTTTTTTTTTTTTTTTTTTTTTTTTTTTTTTTTTTTTTTTTTTTTAGACACGGAATATTACAACACGATATTTCATTAGGATTTACTAGTTAACTTATTTTTTAAACAAATTAAAAATAAAATACATAGTGAACAAAAAGAGATAACTAGTACTAATAGTGTATAAATAGCTACTTTGAAAATAAACTTACCTCAAAAAGAATACGTTCTTTGCTTCCGAATAAAAAACACGTTGTACTCTAATTCTAAACAGCCAGATACAAATGCTCCTCGTTGGCGCCAGCCCCGGACCGTTACGTCACATATGAGGGGGAATGAAATTGTATCTGGCTTGATAGTCTTTAGGCGGCTTTGCCACACCTCACCTCTATTCTTCCTCTTTACTCTACGTGTTCTATTTATGTTTAATATAGAGCTTCCTATATAAAAAATCCGATAATTTAGTCATTTTTAATAAACGAAAGGGGAAAAAAATCCTTTGATTACACTAGTCAAAAGCCATTTTGTATCCGATTTGTAATAAATAGTTTTTTTAGATTTTTTTTTGCATGCAGGATCCGAATTTGCTAACGGAGATTTTCGATCATTTAAGGGTTTTTCAAAATTTTAGAATTGCATTTTTTCGTTTTTTAATTTTTTGTTGTTGTAAGAGTTGGTCTTATCTAAACCTTGTCAATATGAAAGTGTAGGTAGTATTGAGAAGATTTATAATAAGTTTAAGTTTATATGATATCTTCAGAATTGACGATCTCATGAATTTTTTTCTACCTAAAACCTTATTTTTTTAGCCACTTGAGTCCATTTTTAATTTTATCAAAAATCTATGATACATAAATTTTTGGCCCTTTTGTATTAAGTAATAATACCTTTAACCTGATTTGATCTGTATTATAATACAGAAATTATGGGGTTTTTTTCGGTTTTCACAATATGCCTCCCTATTTCCCCCCTTTTCGGCCGAGTTTCACCTCCTACTGAGATATTAGCCATTTCAATGTTTTTGGTCAGATTAAAGACGATCCGTCCATAATTGCGACTTTTATCGTGCATAAAAATTTAGTACATACATACATACATACATACTTACACACACACACACACATATCTTTTTGGTGGGAGGGGTTTTTGTTTCCTGGGGTCACATAATGTAAAGTGATGAAAGAATTTTTCAAAAGTCGCACCATATTAACGATTGTAATAGGTAGTATTTCTTAAGGAATCTGGCTCAAAATAGGGAGAACCGAAACCAATAATCCGCATTCTATCACATTTATCTATCTATCTATCTGTGTATATAACAAAAACATATAAAAGTAATTTAACTCCTTCCGCAATGTTTAATTTTATATAAAAACGTAATTATTTAGGAATTCCAAATTATTTCATTTAATAAATTATTTTTTGTAAATAGTAATTTTAAAAGCCTTGGAACAAAGCGTTTTGATTTCACAGATTTGTAAAATAGAAAAGAAAAGTGTGACTAACCTTGCTTTTATTCTACATCGGATTTTTGACAAATGAAACATTTAATTAAAACGCACTAATTTCGATATCGTATGCCAGAAAAAAAGTCACATATACACTGATTTCTGTTTCGGATTCACCTAAAAATTTTGAATAATTTGCAACAAACCGTGTTACAACGTCAGCTAATTTCAAATGAAATATAATAATTTTGTTTTGTGTGTCATTTTAATTAATTTTATCATATGAAGAAAATGCTTTTTATCAACCTTTAAATAATTTTCTTTACCGTTTCTCTAAAAAGTAAACTTTGTTATAAGAAAAATTTTTGGAACTAAATTACTAAAGCATTGCACTTAAAAACATATCTATATCTTTATACATTTTACTTAAGGGGTCTCAAGACTCCTAATAAAGCTTCAAAAATTTCGAAATTTAATTCTCTTATGTTAAACTCCTATCTTTTTTGAACATTTTAATACAATTGTTTCCTTGAAATTCTTGTTAGAACAGAAATTATGGCTTTTAGAGTTATACCCGCTTAATAGCTGAATAGTAATTTTTCTACATATGTCGATTTTGGGAATAAGACGCAGGATATCTCAAAATCTTCTCAATATTTTTTAGTGAAATTTTCAAAACATATATTTCATGTTAGTCTGTATAAACTGAACCTAAAATTTTATTTTTATTAATATATATATATATATATATATATATATTAGGTGATTATACTAATGCATTTTTCAAAAATGTATATTAGCTAAATACAAGTTTGTATAGAAAATATAATAATTCTTTAAATAAAAAATTTATTTAGGTTCAGGGCAATTACTACAGTCTGAAATATAATTAAGTACGAAAAAAGGCATTCTAGTTGCAAAATGTATTTTGTAATCCTGCGCGTAAACTGTTATACCAACTTTCTGCTCGACAAATGTCTGACCGTTTGCAGCGCCGTATAAATATTAATTTTGCATCTTGCAATTTTTTAAATACATGAAAGAAGCATACTTATATATTTCTTTCCAATAAAAATTGTGTTTTAAAACCATATATAGTTTATGATACTAAACATTGAAAATCGTCTTTTTTTTTTTTTTTTTTTTTTTTCCAATTTCAAGAGTCCTGGGACCCCTTAAGCATATAATGATACTTTGACGTTCATCAGCAATAGATGCTTTGGTATAAACATTCAATTTTATAAATAGTGTTTCTTATGCCAAAATAAATAAATATATATTAAAAATAGGTGTAAGATACATATATTTGTGTACGAAAAAATTCTTGTGCCACAAAACGTAAAAGTATAGATCATCGTTGTTTAGAATTGTTGTATATTTAGATTTAGTTTTATGTAGAGACCGGCTGAAAATACGGTTTCGTTTTCATACCAAAATGTGAGCTTCGCCGAAAATTCTTTTTCGGCTAAAATGCTGCTGAAAATTTGGCTAGACCGAAACCCTACCAAAACTACCGGTATTCCAAAAATCTTGTTTCTTCCTTTGGAAATTTTCAAAATTACTCATAATTTGAGATGTCTCGGTTCAAAGAAGACACTCTTTATTTATTGCTATGAATTTCAATGTTTATAATTAGCAGTCCTGACTGACTCAAGACGTGAGGGCAAATTAGAAAGCAAGCAATGCATATATGACAAAACTTTTAAAATGCTTTTCATGTGCTCATGCAATTCGATTTCGGTTTTGGTTTCAGCCTTAAAAACCTCTATCGATCTATCCTTAGTTTTATGCATAACCGTATATCCATATCTTATATATATGTAACCATATCTGATATATATTTATCCATATCTGATATATAATTATCCATATCTGAGATACTTCAATATATGAGATGTATTTAAAAGTTGCAGACAACAGTAATGAAAAACGTTTAGTTTTGAAAACACAGAAGTGTTTAGAATACTCTTTGAGAAGATTCTAATATAACAGATGATCATTTACAAAAATCATTATAAAAGATAAATCGAGGTATGTATATTTAAGACATTTTTTAATTTGATAAAATTCGTGTAATTAGAAAAAAGTTCTGTGTAGTTGATGAAAATAATTGCATTTTATTGTACATGAAAATAAAAAGGTTTGGTCAAAAGCACAGAGAGCCACGTTGAAACGCACGAATAATTACAAGTATAACTAATTAATAGTTATGTATTAAGCACGTTAAAAAAATGGACATTACAACGAAATAGGACTTTTACCGAAATTTGATTTCGGTTTTGGTTTCAGTCTTAACCCGAGAGTAGACGCGTCTTTTTACAGAACGTTTGTCAAGCTCGGTCTTTTTGCCGCCGGCACGCCACAAACAGAAAATATAAAATAAGAAAGATTTTTCACTTAATATTCGAATATTACACTTCATTGAAGTTATAAATTTGCAGTTTACTTAAATTATACATTTTTTTCTTGAGATTTCGAGTAATGGGAAAAAGTAAAAATGAACTCATATTAGTGATCGTTGCGCAGACTTTTCCACTAATTTTAACTTTTGTAGTAAAAATGTACCCGGAGGAAAAACAGAGATGTCTTGTTGTTTCACTATGGTGGTGGAGAAACATTTAAAGCCAGTAAGAGGATATGAGTTATAATATGGGTACTATTGGTACTATTATGGGTACTATTTGTAAGGGATATGAGTTAGAGGACGATAATTTATATGGGCTGAAAAAAGACCGACACGCGACTACTGGCGGGTAATAAACCTTTATTACTCGATACTTGCAAGGAAGGTCTCCTTACTGGGCATACTCAGAATATTTTGAAAAAAAAAATACCAATTAAACTACTTATGTATGTAATAAAGGCTCAGTCAAATTTAGCGGCGAAATTACAGTAGAAAGTCTTAAAAAAAAATAAAATACTTTCGAGTATTTGGCGTCAAAAGACGGAAACGTCACGCGATTTGGCGAGCAGTACTTTTTTTCACCAAAAACAAACGATTTTAATCCACCTGAAAGTTGTTTTTATTTAATTTTTATAATGCGTATAAAAAGTATTTAATAAATTTAAACATAAACAATGAGAGAGTTTAATAAATACATTTTTTTCGTATTACATATTATGCTGCTTGTTATTTAATTTTATTACTTTAAAAACAATTTCATATATATAAAATACTTTAACATATTTAAGCGTATTCCAGAATAAAAGTAATATTCATTTACCAGTTATTCATTTCAATATCAAAGAATTCGTCATTTCCATAGCAGCAAAATTGAATCGACTCGACAGTGCTCAATTGGACTTAATTTTGAGATATTGAAACAATTTTAATTTATTTTAATTTTCTCTTAATTCATAAAATTTAATATTTAAATGTCATTATAAAAATCTATATACATGTCAAAAGTATAGTTAAATCAAACTAAAACTCAGAAAACTAAAGTTATTTACATTAAATTTATTTAAACAAGTTCAATGTGAAGCATTTTTATCTTAAACAGTATTCGACATACGACATTTTTCGAAATTTCATTTCATCGCCAACCGCTGATAAATCGCGAAATAAACGAAATTTTCATTATTTTTTTACGAACGTTCTATCGAAGTTCGCCATTTTTTTTTTTTTTTTTTTTTTTTTTTTCTTATAAACATATATATCTACATGGGAAGAACACTCTGTAACTTTTTTCAGATTTTTCTGAATATGCCCGTATGGAGACCTTCCTTGTTAGTTTTATTTTTACAATTTATCTATATCTGAGATATATTTATAAGACAAAAATCATTGTAATAAAATTCCTTTAATACTGTCTCAAACGAATGTAATTTGAACACGAATGCTTTACTATAAAAATATTATTTTATTAAATATTTACTTTTATATATTTTTCTTTTTAATACAAACGTACTTATTGAAGCAATAGAGCGTATTCTTATTGAAAATTTTTATCATTGCTGTTAAAAGCTGTGAACATAAGATTCTCATTTCAGAGATTTGTTAAATATAAATGAGAGTTGTTCGAATATTTTCCGTTCATTTATTATTTCTTTTATACTGAATTGAATTCTGGCATGATTTCAAATAGTGCATACCAAATTCTGTGTTTTGTGTTATTTTAATTAAATTTATCAAGAACAGAAAATATTTGTTGTCTGTTTTTTTTTTTGTTTTTTTTTTCTGTTTCGCCTAACTTTTATGAACATTATGTTATAAAAAATATTGCACCAGTAAATAACTGTAGCTTTTAAAACATTAAATATTTTTATGTTTAACCGAAGCATAAAAAAGTATTTGAACATACCAGTAGTTTGAGCATCCAAATAAACATGCAATTTTATAAATAAAGTTTCTAAATTATATATATATATATATATGTGTGTGTGTGTGTATGCATATATATAACATATAAAATATATCCGAGGAATAACAGTAATGCATATACATATCCGCTAAAAAACATTTGTGTCACAAAATATAAATATATGGATGGATATCTTCAATATTTAGAATACAAAATAATCTCCAATTACTTTTCGCCTAATTTTTATTATGTACCCATATCTGAGATACATTTATAATATGTTTTATAAAAACTCTAAACATTTAAAATTCAATAATTTATTAACTTTTATAAATATAAAACAAATTTGTTGCCACATTTTATTTTAATGAGAGCGCATACATTTCCTATTGTGGAATTCAAATTGCAGATAGATGGTGTTGTATTGGCTAATACCTATACCTCAAAAAACCTGGAAAAATACCTCAAATATAAAGTATATACATCTTCACTATTTTTAAAATGTTTCAAACAGGAGTTCGTTTTAGAACTAATTAATTTGATAACTGTAAAAAAGAAAAATGATACACATTTACAGCCTTTCTCGTTGTGACATCGTTTTTAACCCAAACCAAAGTTAGTCTTTTAAAATTTTGCAAATATATATCCTATTTTGTTATAAGTATGTACTAAAATCCGAGAACAGGTTGCAGTGAGACATCTTGTGCTTTTTACAAAAAGCGATTTGAAGCCTGATTTCCCATACAAAAACTGTTCATCTTTATGGATATTTTCGACTCGATTTTAGAAAAACAATTAATAAACATACTGTGCACCAGACATACAAGTAAATATAATATATTTCGTCTAAAAAACATATATGTGTCGCATAATGCAAAACCATATATTTTTTTATTATTTATATCACATAATTAGTTTAAATTGACATTTTATCCCATCAGTAAATATGTATCCACATCACAGAAAAGACAAAACTATATAAGACAATAATTCTAATTGCTTTATTGTATGTTTGAATAAATTGTTTAAACTAATGTAACTTAAAACGCAAATATTTCCCTTGCAAAAGTAATATTTTATGTACTGATTACTTTATTTAATTTTAAAAACAAACTTGAATGTTTGGAATTATAAAATATGCCATTCATTGAATGATTTGTCTAATTTCATTTAAAAACTTGTGTACAATGTAATATTAATGCTTTTAAAAGATTTTAAATTCCAGTCGTAGTTCAAATATTTGTTAAATAAATATGAAAATTGATCTAAAATTCTTTGTTTGTTTATTTTTGTCTTTTGTACTAAACATGTTTGTCAGGATTTTATTTAAATGTAAGAATTCCCTCGTTGAATGCTACTTTAGTTATATTTGTCACAGATCAGCAATGTCTGTCGAAACCCATTTTTGTTTCTAGTTTTGTCGAAAGTTGGTAAACATTGTGTTTTTAGAAATAATGATTTTTTTTTTTTAAATAAAAGTACTAAAATACAGTTCTTGAAAATATTTTGAGCATCAATATATTTAAATTATGAAGTTAACAGAAGTTGGAATTTGAAAAGCATATGAAGTTTTCAGAATAATATGATATTTTAAAAATAATGCTTCTAGATATTTAAAATAAATATATACGTAACATATATATTATATTAACTAATATAGTTTTGCTCATAGAAAGATACTTCTGCCACAAAATCACATATACAGGGTGGGGCAGGTATTTGTGAACAAATCAAAGCCTGCCTTCAAGCAGGAATATACACTAGAGATAGAGCCTTTTATTTAATGTTCTGTACTAGTGACCACATACACACTGGATGGCATCATTTATTGAACCAACCAATAACCAACCATTTGTCAACCGCAATAACCACATTTACAGATTGTCAAAACTGACTGCAGGTAATGATCAGATGAGTTTCGGGAACATTTTTTAATGCATTCACAACGTCTGTCTTGAAGGTGGCAACATCGCTTCGTGGATGAATATTGGAGTCCCTCTCAATTCTCTATTGGAGTCCTATTACGTATGTCCTATACGCCACATACATAATAGGACATACGGTTAATATCTGGGTAGCTGGAGGGGGGGCACCAAAATGAGAATGACATCGTCATGGATGGTTTAGCAGACCATTTTTGGTTTGTATCGGCAATATTGGGTAGTGACAGAAGTAATTTAGCGCCTTAACACCTCGGTATAAGCAACAAAGTTGAATCTGGTACCTTGAAGAAAGGAATGTGGATGCATCAGATAGTCTTCACTTCTCAGGACCTCACCCCTTCCATCTGAATCATCAGTGAGGCTAAAAATTTTCTTCACATTTCTGTCCGAAACTCTTCTGGGATTTTTCACCATCACCCTCCTTTTGCGGTTAACTTTCTTGACCTGGACAAAGTTTTTTCTCTTTGGAAAGAAACAAGGCTCCTCTTATGTTTCATATTGTTAAGGAGGCACTTGTATAAGAACAGGCAGTTGTTACTGGTTCTTTCGGGAGAGCACTGTACTCTCCTCATTACGTACGAACTCTAACGAAGGTTCTTATTATTCACACATCCGATTGTGGACTCATCAGCCTGCATATCCCTAGCGAGTGCTCTTATCGACTTCGTAGGATTTACATAGACTTGACTGACGAATTCTGGTGTTTTGATGATTTCATATTGCTGATAATGTTGTTTTCTGTATGAAACATTTGCCACATGAAACCTGCCAGTCTTCAGTTATCTACTACATTAAAGAAAAGTGACCGGGTGAGTTACTCTAAATAGAAGTGTTCTACAGCCAATGAGCCAATGACAGCATGCCACTCCATTTCCTTGGTTACTTTAGGTTATGACGAGTTACAGAAAAGATTTTCATCTATGGTATACAGGGTGATATTTCACCTATAACGTGTTTCCTCAAATACCTGACGCAACATGTACAGTCGTGGGAAAAAAAGTAAACACCCCCTACTACCTCCACAACAAATTATCGTAGAAGAAAGTTTTTGGTACCGAACGATTGGAAATAAAGTCTACTTTTAAATGATGTATATAAAATTTGCTTAGGGGGCCATCTACATATTAAAACGAATCCAAACTTATTTTTTTTCAATGACAATACCCAATTTTAACGAAATATTTCAAATCTTCGGTTCAAACTAAGCATAGACACCGAATTTCAAGTCATTCGAATGATAAGTTTTTGAATTACAAACATTCAAAATTTAGTGCTTCTAATGTTAAATTACATTTTCATATTTTTATTTATATCTCCAGAAATTACGCTCCTAATTTGCTATTTTTTTGTGTAGCAATAATACTAATATACCCAAACATAAATACGCTGAATTTGCGATTTTTATAAATTTATGATATTAATTATGATTTATGAAATTAATACTCGAAAAAATTATGAATTGCTACCTACAATTTTTTTGATGGAATTACATTTATTAAGTCTTGCTTTATGGAAATCCAAAATTTCACATTTTTCTTCTAAATAGTTTTCAAATTATGCTTAAAAAACAGCAAAATGATTCATCTATAATTGGAGAGACTAGATATTTTGAAATTTCGTTTGCTGTCGTGTAATCTAGCAGGCTTCAATGACTTCTTAAGGTGCCTTGATCACAATGAGGGCTCTTTCGGTTAACAATCGAGTTCCGAACTTCAATTTGGATACAGCCCTTAAAATACTCTCGTTTTAAAATAATTAATTTCTCAGAAACTTATGGTACGAATTGCATAAAAAATTGTTTTTAGGCTAATTGAAGGGTGTAGAGTTCATTTATGCTGTCACAATTGTGTACTGCTATTGAAAAAAACAAAGTTACGGTTCGTTTTAATATGTAGATGCCCCCCTAAGCAAATTTTATCTATATCATTTAAAAGTAGACTTTATTTCCAATCGTTCGGTACCAGTAACTTTCTTCTACGATAATTTGTTGAGGAGTTAGTAGGGGGTGATTACTTTTTTTTTTCTTCCACGACTGTACATGTACATGCATAATAGAAAACCATAACGTCTCTGCATTAACTTGTTATGTAATATAGTATATCTAAATAACATATCAAGTATGTCTAATATAGATAATATAATATGTCTAATATAAATAGTACTTTATCTAATACGTCTAATCTAAATAGTATATTTAATATGTCTAATATAGTAACATAATATCGTGTCTCACAAGGAGAGTGTACAACTTCTTAATCACAGATTTTGATTATTTTAATATATATTGTAGGGTAGAGAACCCTTAGTGTCAGGTTCAATGGATTTTACCCAACGCTCCTTAGTTCTTGAGAAACCGGGGGGGTCTAATAGTAGTACACTACTTACAAACTTACTTTGCAACCAAAATGATCGGCTGGTCGTAGCTCAGTTGGTGTGACGTTTGCCGGGTGATCCGAGAGCCCGGGTTCGGTACCTGTATGCGCTAAATTTGTTTTTCTCATTTTTTTGTTTTATAAATATACATGTAAGTATAACTTAATAATTTCGTTGTAAATTAAAAGATTTAATATTGTATATCAATTATAATTTTAACATATTTAATTTTTACTTTTAACTAAATAGTTGTAATAAAACATCATAAAACTGTTAATTCTTTTTAATCACTTTTAAAATGTATTTCATATATCCTTTATCGATGCAATGATATTGAGCAATTGTGTCAATTCTTGATTTTAAAGAAACATCATTTACACTTTGATTTAACAATGGAAGTCAATGCGATAATACTATTATTCTGTTTTTAAAGTAAGAAGCATAATTATATTAAAAATTAGCATCAGAATTAAATTACAATCGTTTTTTTTTTTTTTTTTTTTTTTTCATATTAAAAATTTTTAAATTTTTAATACGTATGCTTGCGCTTTCAATTATTTTGCTTTCCTCTTTATCTTATTTCTGCTTTTATTTTTATTTTATTTGAATACACTTTTATTTTATCATAACTAAATGGCACAGCATTTTGTCACGATTTTGGAATTTTTATCAATCAATAATAGATCCAATTTCTTTTTAAACCTCTTTAAATAATGATAAATGATAGTTTAAAAAAATGATAAATTTAAGTTTTTTAACATTATAATTAATGTATGATATTAAATATTTTAATTGGAATTATTAAATTATAATTATAAGTATATTTATAAAACAAAAAAGGAGAAAACAAATGTAGCGAGTCCGGGCACCGATCCCGGGCCCGCAGAACACATAGCCAACGCCGTACCAACTGAGCTACAACCAACCTATCATTTTGGTTGCAAAGTAAGTATTTAAGTTGTGTACTACTATTAGACGACCCGGTTTCTCAAAAACAAAGGAGCATTGGATAAAATCTGTTGAACCTGACACTAAGGGGTCTTTACTTTACAACATATATTAAAATAATCAAAATCTGTGATTAACAATGTTGGCCCTCTCCTTGTCAGATAAGTTTACAAGACAACAAATAAAATTCTAATTAATTTTTCAACTACATTTCAGCTAAATAAAATTCTATTTATTGCAAGTTTTCAAGTATTGACTTAAACTAATCTAATTAAAAACACATTTTCCTAGGAAAAACTAATGTATTAGTAACTACATAGTTTTTATGTAAAAAACATTAATATATTCAAGTTATAAAGTATTCTATCTATTTAAGGTGTTTTGTCGTTTAAGTCCTGTGGACACATACTCCTTAGTTCATAGATCTGTTTCTCAAACGAATGTTTCAAACTAATATGATTTAAAAGACAAATATTATTATAACAAAAAAACTATTTCATAAACTTTATGATTTAATTATTTTATATAAGTGAACATGAATATTTTGATAGTTACATAGTATTCTATTTATTGAAGGATTTGTGTCATTATTGCTTAAAACTCGATTCATAATTAACAGATTTGTTAAATGAAAATGCGTATTGTTCAGATATTTTCCGCTAATGTATTCTTGTCTTTTATACTAAACATGATTATGTGGCATAGTTTCAAATGAAATGTGCAATTTGAGTACCACTTGTGTGCAAGTTTAATTAAATTTGGCAGACAGAAAATATTTGTATCACAATATAACTTTTTACGTTTTTCTGTTTCACTTAATGATGTCGAAAAACCCGTTGTATGAAATAATATCAGTGTTTTACAAATAAATTACTAAAACAGTGTGCATTCAAAGGCAGAAATAATATTGTATTTAAATTAAACGTATAACTGTATTTAAACATTGGGCAGTATGGTAATTTCTGAAATAAATTAGCAATTAAAAAAGTATACATATAAATATTTTTCAAAAGATGAATATATACCAGTGCTGGTGCGTTTGCACAGCATATCAAGTTTTGGCAAAAAAATGCAAACTTTAATGATAAAAAAAAATAATGTGCATTAATTAAATATTGTTTTTATGTATTATGTATAAATGTATGTATATTACAGTGCCCACATATGAGAGTTGCAGGGTCCTAGACCACCCAAGTGCACGGATTTACGACCCGAATTTATTGCAGGGATGCAAATAAGACTTACTGTACAATAAGATGACGTTTACGACAAACAATTATTTATTGAGGTCAATTTAGGTCAGTCATAAATATCAGCCTTTAATACAGGAGTGGGGGGCACACGGGGCTAAGAGATGGGGAATCCCTACCCAATCCTTAGCAATGTGCATTATACAGAAATAGCCAATAATTTGCAATGGTGGGCGAGACCCAAGACCTGCCGTGATCCAATGACGGATAGCGTAAAAAGAGGGCGGTCCATACGGCCCCCTGTACCATTCCACCTTTAAAAAAAATAAAAAAAGATTGGAGATTTTTATTCTACTCAGTGGAGCTGACAAGAGATGTGTCTAGAAGGAGAGCCGGGCAACTAAAAAAAATAATGATGTCCAGTTGGCCAGATAATAGGCTTGCGAGTTAAGTCTGTAAAATTTGTCGTGGTAGACAATAAAATAATATATATCTTTACGATAAAATTTGTGGAATGATTCCACGGTAGTAGAACCATAATAATATCTATATAATTCTCAGACAGAGCCATGTGCACGCTCCGAAGGATGGACTTTGAAAGACCTGACGACAATGCCATTAAGCGATGGATCACATGTAGCCTCTATATATTGTTTTTGTATGTGCAAAATAAGTATTGTTAAATAATACTATAGGGCCTGTTTACAGTCGGGAGTTAATTCTATTATTCTAATATGCTGAGTAAAAGAATTCTACCAAAATTTAATGCTTTTAGCCTTTGCTATGTCGATAATCTGTTTTTCATTAATGCATGTATATTAGGGTGGGTCGAAAAAACCGAAATTTTTATAATCGAAATGTAATAGCGCGGAAAAGTTGCCTTTTGTAATACAGAATAAATTTCTAAAATATTATATCGATCGGTTAATATCTTTTACCGCCGCAAAGGGGCCAAAATTTCAAAAAATCGCAAAAAAACATGTTTTTTTTAATAATTTTTTTTAAATTATCCAAACATAACAATACAATTTTTAATAGAACACAATAGCTACATGATGATATGAGAAATGTCCCGGTAAATGTTCATTATGATGAAATCATATCTTTATTTGCCGCAAAAAGACCATATTTTTTGTAAAAATTTCAATTTTTCATTTTTTTTCATAATTTTTATAATTTTTATAATATGTCTAGAAATAAATAATTTTACTTTATATCTATTAATATATCATAATTTTTTATAACTATTTGTAATAGACTTGAAAATAAAGTTAATCATTCATTTTTCTTGACGATCGCTTCATCTACTGATGTTTTACTTCATAACAACCAATTCATGCCACAAAAATTATATAAAATGAGCAAAATGTTTTAGTATTTTATTAATTAAAATATAGAGATGTTTAACCGAAACGGGTTAAATAAACTTAAAATGAAGAAGAATTTAATGTAAAAGAATTTTATAATATAACTTGCTTTCAGATGAAGCCATTATTTCTCGAGAGGCCAAAACTGATCAGATGTGATCCTCCCTCTGTTCTAGTAAACAAACTTTATCAGTGCTTCAATGAATAATTTCACGCATCTTTCTAGTGATTGAGTGAGACAAAGAAAGTTATAATAGCTGGTATCTTTAATCGAACATTTTAAACTCACCAGCGTTTTTAGTCGATAAAGAAACCATAACAGGTGGTTCCGTTAGTTTTCAGTTTTGTCAGTAGACTAAAGCCATACAAATTTAAGCTTCAGTGTTGAAGTCTGCTATGATAAAGTGACGGATGGCACTATTCTAGTCCACAGAACTTCGTGCTTTTGCAATTTTCTTCATGGCTGGGGCCCTGATGTTCTCCTCTTCATATGCTATCATTCCAAAGAGGCTATTTGTATGATTTGCGAAATAGTCATTTCGTGAAAATACAGGAACTATAATCTTTCGTAGATTATCTGTCAAGTAACGTAAGTTACTAACT
The DNA here is from genome assembly GCA_963932465.1 of Maratus speciosus. NCBI lineage: Eukaryota > Metazoa > Arthropoda > Arachnida > Araneae > Salticidae > Maratus > Maratus speciosus. The sequence goes on from OZ010795.1 coordinate 331,838,180, forward strand.
ATAGTGCACAGATTCTGGAAAACATGCGTGATTCATTTTAATTGTGAACCAACTGATGCAGTACATTTTCAGGATGTACTCAAAGAGTATGACAAGTTAAGAAGAGGGTTTTTTTGTTCAAACGTAGAGTCTCAAAATTCGAATGGCAGTAATGATCCACCTTGCGTGAAATATTTTTCCAGGAACTCAGCAAAAAAGGTCAATTGTATACACGCGTGTTGAAAGAGCGTGCAATATTTCAGACATATACTTCTGGTCAGTTGACAAATCATCTTTATCAACAGCTAGGTGATCAGATTAAATTGGCTTAAATTTTGCAATTGGTAATAATTCGCAAATCGCAAGAGATCAACCAACTGGGACACAATATGATAGAGAATCTGTTTTTTGTCATCAAGATGTTTGAAAAGATGTCTCAGTGGAAGCTCATTGAAGTGAGGTCAAGGAAGCCAATAAAGTGGTTTTTTAAAAGTTGTTCTAAACTAATCCTACTATAACACCACCTTTGCATCCGGTTTTGAAGACAGTTCCGCGAAATTCAACTGCAATTATTATTCCAGTCGGGATTTCATTTTTCTTCAAAAAATCTATAATGTCATTGCATATAGAAGTCGCCTTGCCAGACGATGGGGTCAAATAACGAAAATAATTCAGACCTGGTTCTAGTACAAAGAGATATGTTCCTCCTTGACTTCGCAAAGATGAAACTTTGCCACCTCTTTAACCTGGCAGATATTTCTATCTTTAGGGCCATCAAAGTATAGAGTAAAAGGAGTACATTACAAAAAAAAAAAAAAAACGAACAAAGTGAAACGTGGCCCTCTAGCAGCGAGAAATTAATTTTACGTGCAGGCAGCTGCAGGTGTTTCTATCATTGAGCAATTTTTTTTAAATAGAATTACAGTGATCATGGTTAACAATGTGCATGAAATTAACAACATAAAATGCCTTTCCCAGCCTATTAGAAATGTAAAAAATCTGAAAACATTACAAAAGTTATGAAATTTGAAAAAATGAAAAACTTTAATTTTTAACATTTTTTTAGAAATTTTGGCCCTGTTGTGGAGGTAAAAGCAACGATGTCACAAAAATGAAATGTTAATGTTACATTACTAATATCTTCGCGTGGCTATTGCGTTCTATTAGAAATTGAATAAGTATGTTTGGATAATTAAAAAAAAAATTGCTAAAAGTATATTTTTTGCGATTTTTTCGAAATTTGGACCCCTTGCGGCGGTAAAAGATATTAACCGATCGGTGTAATATTTTACGTATTTTATATTTTTTACAAAAGGCAACTTTTCCGCGCTATTACTTTTCGATTATAAATATTTCGGTTTTTTCGACCCACCCTAATGTATATATTGTAAATAAAATAACTGTAAATGTAAAATAACTTTCTCCTCATTATTTATGTCTATCTAGTGTGATTTATTAGTTTTTGCATCGAGTTAGAGAGGTATGTATTTATTTACATTCCTCATCGATATGCAGGTGTCAAGCTGCAGTTATAAATTTAACCTTCTAGATTTTGAGAACTTTAAAGTCTAGTGCAGTCTTTTCCAAAATGTTGAGAGTTCGTCAAAAATTTACACTGCGCTTTGGTTTGATTTAATTTATCATTTACAGTAATTAGTGATTGTATTCTTATATTATGCAATTTTACCGAATTACTTTTCCCTCTCAACTAGGAACTTATATGATCCTAAATATTAATTGTTTACCTGCAAATCGATAAAATCAGGATAGGAAGGGGGAGTTTTACCTGTTTGACTCCACCGCTGTGTTTTGGGATGCTCTTTAGGGCTGTAACCGGGTAAAAGTATTATACTTGCCTAGAACTTCCCAGCAACCAGAAACAAAAGTTTGTGGCATAGGTGATTCCAATAATTTATATGTACATATTACTGTCCTGCCTCCAGCTTTTTATTAAACATAAAGTAAAAATTTTAAAATCTAATAATGTTTATAATCTAATAATTATTAGTGATCCGAAGAATATCTATATATGAAATACAAAGGTACATTGCGGCGAAAAAGCGTTTATTACTTTCTTTTCGATGACATCAATTGATTTGTTTTGAAATTCAAACCTGCTAAACCTAACTTTAGTTGCAGTTGTTATTTTCGGGAGTATTTTCTACGAAATATATATAAATACAATATTTTGATACGATGATTTTTGAATAATGTTATACTGATTTTGTTGATGTAACGGCGTGTTGCAATACAATATTTCATTCATTGATTGGAGGAGCTGACACGTTGAGGTTCAGAAATCGATAAATTTTCACTTATTTCATAAGTGAATGATTCCATCTTATATATCATACAGCTTTTTTTTTTTTTTTTTTTTTTTTTTTTGGCAAAAATGAGTTGACAGATTAAAGTTTATCGTTTACGCAGAAGGTAACATCCTGCGCTGGAACTGCGGACGAAATGAATGAAAGAACTTGAAGCTGATAGGCTTCAGTGAGCAACAGAACTTTGAGATCAGCGACAAAATAGACTTATCTGGCGAAGTCAAAACAGTATGAATTCACAAGTTAAAAAATAATATTAAGTTAATATCCTCGAGCATAGCTGTGGAAATATGATTAAGGCTTGAAATTTGGAGCGCAGATGGTATGCGCGGGATTAGCTAGTCTAAAATATTAATATATTCTCTCCCAGTTAAAATATATATATATATATATATAATACCGTTGTTTTTTTATAGTCACACAGATCTAAAAGATGACGCGCCCGGAAATTTTTTTAATCTGATAAATTAGACGACGAATATGAAAAAAAAAGAACATTGCTACCAATAGTATCTGAAACTTCATTTTTTATTCTAGTAGACCCGACAAATAAAATTTTTAAATAATCATTTACATACTAAAGGTATATACTAATAATTTATCTATTCCAAAAGTAAATACCGAGATCGTTATTGTTCCAAAACAGTTGATTTACATACTTTAATTAGTTTCATAAAAAATTAATATTTATTGAATACAAACCATTTTATTAGTACTTCAAAACACTTCTGAAAACAAGTAAAAATTAAATTTAAAAAATCAAAATAACCCGACTGCGTAAATGCGAACTATTAATTATTTCTCATCAATGTGAAACTATTTTTATATTACTTACCTTTTTTTTTTTATTTACTTGTATTGGTGACTTTTAAGTTGTGTTTAATTGTTAGTTCCTATCTATAAACACAGTTTTGATTAGTCTTATAGATGTCTATGTAGGTTAGAGTTACAGTAAAGCTACAGATCCTGCCTACACAACTTGCAGGTTGTATAATATTTAAACGGAGGTTCTGACTGTAAAATAGTCAGTGAAACATTATCTTCATTTTGAAAGAACTATCCAATTATGTGCCACTCAATATGGGGCATATTTTTTTTGTCTCTACCACCATTTTCTATTTTACGCCCACCATTTTGAATTTATAAAAGGAAAACTAGCCTATAACCATCGGACGGTTAAGAAAAATCGATAGAGACCTCATTCATTAAAATCCATCCAGCCGTTGGGGTTTTTCGGGAGTATAAATTAATCCACATACCCAGATACGCTTGAAACACATAACCCTTCTTGAAAAAAAAAGGTGACTTAATTCATATATTTGTTTTTTCTTCATAGTTCTTTAATTCAAATATGACTAATTCTAGTTCTATAAAGAAGCTATAATGGCTCCCCAAAATATTCCCACAGTTCTTCAGTCTAAGAAAGAAACAGTTCAGTTGTAAAATCATAAATTCTTTTCAAGAGAAATTATATTTCTGTTTAATGTTCTTTCTGGCGCAATAGAACTCGCAAATTTTGAAGAAATCTTAAGTATTGCGCAGTTCGCGACATTAAAGTGGTGATAATTCTTAGTTACTTGAACTCATCTGCAAATATCTTAAAAATCAGTTGAATCTGGCTGGGCATATGTACCCGATCCTGAGGGTGCACGGAGGTAATGCATTTGAGCATCTGGAGAAAGGCAAGGTCTCTCTAGAGGGAGAACTGTGGCCAAGGGCTTTCCAGAAAAACTGTTATTTTATTCTAACACGTGACCTCTTTTTGTACCGTAAATAAATGTCGTTGCTGTCAGTGTAAACGAGATTTTTATTCAAATTTTAAAGGAGGTATAGTAGAAAGTGTTCGTTGTCAGCTTGTAACTTTTTATTCTTTCCGTTTACTCAGAAATTATTGAACACTTTATTTTAATAAATACTGGCATTAGTGCATAAGTAAATTACTGAAACATAGTGCTTTAATTTTTTTTTTTTTTTTTTTTTACTATTAATGTATTTAAATTAAGCATTAATTTAAATATTATATTTAAAGCATTAATATTATATTTAAATTAAGCGAGCAAAATTTCGTACGATAAATAAAGTTTCTAAATAACGGTGTAATTTTATACATAATGCATAAATATACGTTAAAAGAAGTAAAAATATGTTAGAAATAAGATCATATAGAAAATATTTGCTCCAAAGATAACTCGTCCACTTAATAGAACATAAATGTGGCAACAACTTAAATATTAAAAATATACTCTTTTCTAATTTTTATCGTTACCGTCCCTTTTTTCTATCATAATATAAAATCGACTAAGACAAAAATACCGCTGATAATTCAGCCAGTGTATGTGGCGTCATAAATTGTCACAAGTGTTACTGTCACAACATTGAAGAAAATGTGATATCTTCAATCTGTCACTTTGTGACTCTCATGTCACGATTACTTCATGATTTCTCGATGAAATAAATATAATCGATATTATATGTCTTGAGTCACAAGGTAATTTCAAAACAACAATATCTGCAACTCGTCCCACAACGGGACATAATGATGACTCAGTGACGCTAAAGCAAGCTATTACAGTCACTTAACAGTAAGACTGGTTTTCACGGTGCTTTCAGATGTTTAAGAAATTTATCTCATAGTGCTATTTTTGAAAATTTGTCAATCTTAAAAGTTATTTCTTATTATTATAAGTTACGTTTAAACAAAATGAAAATATTTTATGAGTATAAATGATTTCTTATGTCAAAATGTGTATTTAATTTTGTACTAAAATGAAATTTTTATTTATTATTTTAAATAAACAATTCCGTAAGAATTTCAGTAATAATAAATCGCCAAATATTGTGTTGATGTTTTAATGTTATTTATTGTAAAACGAAAATATGTGTGAAGTGCTACAATTAAAATTTTCTTATATAAAAACGTACAAAACAAATTATTTTTCTTAAATGAGTTACTTATGATAACACTATTTTGAAACGCTGAGTTTTTTATGATTTTAAAAGGTTTTTGCTGATGTAACGGCGTTATGCGATATTTCATTCATTGATAGGAGGAGGGGGCACGTTGAGTTGTAATAATCGCTAACTTTTCGCTAATATTTTCCTATATATATATATATATATATATATATATATTTAGTTAGTTATTTATTTACAAAATGTGTTTACAGCCCAAAGGTCATAATATATGCTGAAGACAACAGCTTGCCGCTGAAACTGTGGACGAAATGATTCAAAGAAGCTGCATTCAAAATGAAGCTGATAGGCTTAGGTGAGCTACAGAAAATTATGATCAATGGCAGAACAGACGTATCCAGTGAAGGCAAAACTGTGTAAATTCTCAATTTGAATTGAACATCCTTGATCATTCCTGTGTAAATATGACTGTGGTGTGCGATTTCTAGCGCATATGCTCTGATGGAATCAGCTTGTTTCATATGACTTTGTATCTGTAACGAATTATGATTTCATTCAGATTTTATACAGTGATAAATTTCTTTTAGTAAAGAAATTATAATGTTTAGATGATAACATCTATATTTCCCAATGATGTAACTGGATCAACTCTACTGCTCTTTTTTTTCTACAAATAGAATTTTAATGAAATACATAGTTATAATGTTTATGTCATAACCCAGACGACTAACTAAAAGCTTTAACTGGCATCATAACTATCCGAAGGTCTAGGCAATATTAATTAGACAAACTATTATTAAAAGAAAACGAAAAATAATCAAGTGACTGACTCAGGAAAACTTTACGCCAGTATTTCCCGATGTGGGTGTAAGCCCCACATGGGGGGAGGGGAAAATATGACTTTTCAGGGGGGCATTTTCATATTTCTTTTTTTTTATTGTAATATTTTTTCTTAATGAAAGCAGTGTCGCAGTCTAAAAAAAAGAATAGAAGAAAAACTTTAAAAATAACTGAATAAAAATTAAATTCTAAAGCCTTTACGAAATTTTGTAGGATGTTTCTGAAATTGACAATTTGGACATACTTAATCTAAAAAATGTTTTGAATTATCTAAATAAGGTACTACTTTTATGAAATTAATAAATCTCCGTGCGCATCAAGGAAGGAAATGGGCAGAAAGTAAACTTCTTATGGCTCTTTTGCAGATCACATACACAATATTTGAATATAAATCAGGACGTACGCATTTAAAAATTTAAAATCGGATAAAACATGTTAGCCAAATAATAATAATGGGAAAAAGAAAGTCCACTATCAATACAGTATACTATGAGGGGAATGAAAAATAGTTACTTAAAATGGATGAAAATGCGAATCCGGCAATGTTACTTTTGAATTATGTTATACACACGGTCTCAGTTATAAAAAAATATCTCTTGCTCTTAATGAAGTACTAAAATCAACTACAAAATGTATCAATTCTATCAGATTTAATGCAGAATGCGAGAGAGATTTCAAAAGATTTTACGATGATGACAATGTAGACGATTTATCACTTTTAAATTTAGGGTAATATAAATGGAAATAATATGCACAAACAGCAATAATTTTTCTTCTGGATGTAAATGTGGAGATCCATGACCTCATTGCATTCATACAGTTATGTAAAAAGCAAACTTGTAATAAAAAATTATGAATTTTATAAATTAATGAATAAGAAATCAATTATCAGAGTTTCTGCTATTTTTGGATCCTTCCGGGAAAATAGAAGTCAATTACTTTTTATGTAATAAGATTTATATGATATAGCACTGAAAGGGGGACATCATGAGTTCAAAGACGTTTAGGTAGGACGCGGCCAAATAAAGGTTGGGACGATGAAAATACTCGAGTAATGAGAAAATTAAAAGTCTACAGAGCATACACAACTCACTACAGTTGCAATATATACCTTTGTACATACTTTAGATTAACATAGAAACAATTGTTTTGTTAAAAAGTAACACAAAGGCATTTGCTTTGTTGAAATATGAAGATGGCCTAACCATGCTTATGACTTTTAATTAGTGTCCCATTTCACAGTTAACTGACGGAGAATAAAATTAAGATGAATATTTTATTAATCGTTGAACACATTAAAAAACTATACACATAAAACAGTTTTGCCAATTTATAAGAGTCATTGACATATTTAAAGACTTAAAAATATATAAATTATTAATATTTATAAATGAAATATCGTCAACATTATCATTTCTTTTTTAACGATCTGTAGTTAACTTTGTTTCATTTATACGTTACTGTATTTTCTGGAGACTGTTAGCATTACTGCTCTTAAATTGAAAGTTATCTTTTAGAAAAAATACTATTGTGAATCTTCTACCCGTTGAATTTATTCTGTAATTTTTTTTTTAAAGAAACTAAGTACAGAGGATTTTGTATGAAAGTGAAGTTCAGTAAGCTTGAAATAGAATCTGCCTTTAATTATATTTAAATATAGTTCAATAATGAGTAAAATGGATGTTATAATTACCTATAAATGTTTCGTTTTAAATAACCTTAAGCTATTCGATTAGTACTTTTAATACTTTTAACAAAGGATTACTGAAAGATTAATTATAGAGTCACATCCACATAGATAATTTTAATGTAATTAAAATACATATTAAAATGAATGTGTAAACAGAAGTAACGAGCTCCTTAATTTAAAATATTTATCCTCGTTGCACTAACTTCAAAATGTATCATAATGCATATTTTAATTATATTGCTATATTCACGTCTAAAATAAGATAATAATTTAGAATAGAATGCAAATTCTAGAATAGGTTGAGTGATTTAAAATATGTAGTTTCTTAATGAATTTGATTATTTATGCACTGTTAATGAAAAAAAACAATAATATATATTTTTTAAACTACACTATTGGAATTTATTAAACGGTTTTTGTTCGTCCAAAAAGCTTTGTAAAAAATTCGGATAACTGTTTAGTTTTCAAAGAAAAGTAAAATTTTAATTTTAACCAAATTTCGTATAATTATGTGTGGTTCATTATGAGAAAGCGATTTATGTATATATATCATACGTTTTTACTAGTATGATATCTGGTCAGGTAGTTGTTCCTGGTTCTCTCGGTCAAGCATTGTACTCTCCACACTAAGAATGACCTCTAAAGAAGGTTCTCATGCATCACACATCAGATTGTAGACTCAACTGTAGATTGTCAACCTGCATATCCCTAGCGAGTGCTCTTATCGACTTCGTAGGATTTTCCTAGATTTGACTAACTAATTCTGGTGTTTTGACGATTTCATATAGCTGATAATGTTATTTCCTGCCGGAAACATAGGTCACATGAAACCTGGTAGTAACCCCTCTTCGGGGTAGTAACCCCTCTTCGGGGAGTAGTAACCCCTCTTTGGGGATTTTACACCATCACCATTTTTTTTTGTGGTTCACTTTCTTCTTCAGAGGGGTAGTAACCCATCTTCGGGGATTTTACACCATCACCATTTTTTTTTTGTGGTTCACTTTCTTGACTTGGACAAAGATTTTCTGATTGGAAAGAAACAAGAGCATTCCTGGCTCCTCTTGATGTTTCAGCTTGTTAAGGAGGCGCTTGCCTCTGGTCAGGTAGTTGTTCCTGGTTCTCTCGGTCAAGCACTGTACTCTCCACATTACGAATGACCTCTAAAGAAGGTTCTCATGCATCACACATCAGATTGTAGACTCAACTGTAGATTGTCAACCTGCATATCCCTAGCGAGTGCTCTTATCGACTTCGTAGGATTTTCCTAGATTTGACTAACTAATTCTGGTGTTTTGACGATTTCATATAGCTGACAATGATATTTCCTGCCGGAAACATAGGTCACATGAAACCTGGCAGTCCTCAGTTCTCTCTTTACATTAAAGACAAATGACCGGGCGAGTTTCAAGAATGTGGCAATCTCTAAATGGAAGTTTTCTTCAGCCAATGAGCCAATAACAGCATGCCTCTTCATTTCCTTAGTTAGTCTAGGTTCTGATTCGATTATAGGTAACAGAAAAAGATTTGTAACGGTGATATGCAGGGTGATATTTCAGCTATAACATGTATTCTCAAATACCTCACGCACACTTTACATACATAAAAAATGTTATTTAATAAAATATTTGTTTTTACATTTTCAAAAATAATTGCACTTCACTTAATTTATATATATTAGATATAATTAATGAAATGATAAGTAATTAATATTTTTTTCTTACAGTAGAAGGGGATGAAGTTAGTCCTTTTTGTCCGTATATCTATTTTAAATTTCTATACATTACATAAGTGATTTGTCTATCTAAAAAATAAAATTTTAATTATCATATAAAATAAAAATAATTGCTCAAAACCACATTCATATGATAAAACAAGTATTGTGAATTGCCAGAGATATAAATCAAATAATAAATAAACCTATCTACTAAAGGTCTGTTAATACCAGATTTGCCGTAAAACAAAAGTCATGATAATATTAAATCTCTGCGTACTTCTTTTTGTAAATAGGTACCTTGAGTAAATTAGTGTTTTACATTGTTAGAGCGGCAGTCTATCGTATGAATATTTTATTCCGCTTTAGATTCGCTACATTACAAAAGAATTTTTTTGAATATTCAATTCACCCCTTGGCCTGACGCCAAATGTATTTCGTGTATGATATTTTTGAAAGAAAAATTTACTTCCCTTCTTCCTTCTGTCATCTCTTAGGGGATTCTTTTCTCCATTTCTTATATGAAAACTCTTTCTTTATTTTTTTTATTCAGTATTATTTATTTTTTCACTCGGATGTGTTTTTTCTTCTGTTAGTTAAAAGTTTCGGATATTATAAATATTTTGTAAATATTTCTTATTTTTTATTAATGTTACACGTTTTACAATATGAAATATTATATGGTAAGCGGGAGGAATTGGGTGTATATATACATATATATATATATATATATTATATATAGAGAGAGATAGATAGATAGATAGATAGATAGATATAAAGCAACACTCTTATTTTAGGACAAATATAAACACATATAGTGATAGCTACATTCATCATCTATAAAAAAGATTTTCTATAAGAAATAAAAGTATATTTTATAGTATTAACACACTGGCATCCAATTACCGCTAACTGCCCCATTCCTGATAACGCTCCATGTTTATGAGAAAAAACTAATTAAAACTGCACACGAATTAAGATTATGAAATATTGCAAATATTAGTTGTTGTACACATTGTAAGTAAATCACTTCAAGTAAATCACTTATTGGACTTTTATGAATATTATTTTATATTTTAATGTCAATAGATTTTGTCATCTGCTATAAATCAAAAAATAAATAACCCAATCTACTAAAGTGCTGTTCATACCAGATTTACCATAAAACTAAAGTCTTGATAATATTAAATCTCGGCGTATATTCTATTGTAAATCGGTACTTTTATTGTAAATCCATGTTTTACATTGTTGCGGCGGCAGTCTATTGTATGAATATTTTATTCCTCTTTAGATTCGCTACATTAGAAAAGAATTTTGTTGAATATTCAATGCACCCCTTTTTTGACGCCAAATGCATTTGGTATATGATATTTTTGAAAGAAAATCATACCTCTCTTTTTCAACCTGTCATGTCTTAGGGGATTATTTTCTCCATTTCTTAAATGAAAGCTCTTTCTTTGATTTTTTTTTTTTCACTCGGGTGTATTATTTCTTATATTAGGAGATTATAAATGCTTTGCAATTATTAGCTCCCGGTATGCTTTTTCTTTCTCCCAGCAAATAAAGGGTCGTCTCCAAAAAATTACTTTCCATAATATAAGCAAGAAATAAAACAAAGCAAATATATCTTTGTACTGTTAAATACTCTACCGCAATTTTTTAACTTCTAAGCGCCACACATTTTCAATTTTTATATCGTTGTATTGAAAAAAAAGTACATTTAAATATATTTCGTTTGAAAACTGCATCTCGGGTTATTTTTGAGATATTATTTATTTATATTTCTAGTTTTTAGCGTCATTTATTTAATTTTGGTAACTCAAGTACTCCCTTTCTGTGGAAAGTAAAGGGAAAATAATTTGAAAATAGCAGTTATACCTTTTTGTTGCTATTTTCCAATAAAAACGGAAATAAATGTACTTAAAATACGAGCTATTTTGAAAAAATATAAATGAATGATTTCTGATAAAACATAGAGCTATTATAAACTAAATTTAATTTTAAGTATCTAGGGTAAAATCTTCTATCATGGCCCATATACCAGTAGTGGCCCATTTAATATTCATACAACGCTAGACTCGAAACGCTCAACATTTGCACTTAGCGCCAATCAGAAGTGATAAAATGGTCTTTCGACTGTCACATTATGTCTTTGTTTTGAAAAATCAACACACGCCCCGTGAACAGTGGCTACTCCTACCAAAGCTTCTGTTTTTCCTGTTTCAGCTGTGGTTTCTTAGCAAGAATTTTAGTGAGCATGATTTCGTGAAGTCAAAAGTTGGATTTCTTGAGGTGTACGAAATTTTCATGAAGCATAAACAAAAAAAAAAGTAAATTTTAATAATTTACATAAAGTTTAAGGAATATGTAAACATATTGATGTTATCAAAATAAGCTTATTAAGCCAGCTATTGGTGCGAGCCACTACTGGTGCTGTTTTTTCATGATCGCAATAGTGATGGCTAACACTTACTTTTTATATTTTATAGCTATGTGTTGTCATTGATTAAAGTTTGGAATACTATGACTTTTATGACTACTATATCTTTCAAACATTTAAAGCAAAGTGTTTGATAACAAATTTATATTAGCGTATTCTTCTTATTTATGTCTACTTTATTCTATACTTTTTGTACTCGAGACAATTCTTTGTAAATGGCATAATTGACTACTCTTTTAGCCTAGAATTTACACCCTAATTGCCTAACTTTGGTATCACAACCAGTGTCTATAGCCAGCAATGAATATTTAAAATTTAGCTTCAAGCTTTCTAGAATGCAAGGTAGTTCAGTGATATAACGTTTGCTTAAGAGGGATTCATATGTAGACCAGGTTTCGTATCTAGTGAGCAAAAATCTTTTTAAAAAAATATTTTTCAGTATGTTTAATTAAGTTATACAATTAATTCAAAACAATTTTAACGTTAATGAAGAAACATTTGTTTGTAGGGATTCTATGGAACTAAGAACACATTTCAAAAGCAATCTTGGCAAAATGTTCCGAAATATTGATTTTACTAACTTCCATTTTAAATGTTTGTAACTACTTCTTTTACATAATAATAGAAAAGAAATTTAGAACAAAACAAACCAAGAGAATAACCAATTAGCAAAAAAAAAAAAAAAAAAAAAAAAAACTTAATATTTAAATCGCAAGAGAAACAAAACTAATAAGAAAATTTCGTCAAAAATACATGCTACCGCACACTGTAGATTTTGCAAACGAAACGACCCTGGCGATGCGTCACAAAGCCTCTTCTTTCCTCGGTATCGTCCGCATAAGCTGATTTTGAATAGTATATCCCAGGTCGTACGTGCTAACGGGAAAATACTTGCGCTGGGTGTTGAAAGGTTCCCGATTTTCGTCAGTAATGCTTTGAAAGTGAAAGGAGGGCTGGAGGCGTGCGTGAATATTACTCGTACTGGACAATGAAAAAACATTAGAATTTTTTTTTATAATTATTTTATTTATTTTGATAAATTATTTCTTCACTTTTCTTTGGGGGTTCAGGTGCTCATGTACTCCAATGGAAGAGCCGCCACTGGCAAGATGCAGAATGAGTTCTTATTGTACTTATCTAGAACTTAAAGAATAAAAAAAGAACAGGGACATTTCTGGAAATTAAATGTTAAAAAAAAGTTAAAAGTGATATTAAAAAAAATCAAGAAAACTTATAATAGTTAAAAAAAAGGAAATATTAAGAATTTAAAATCACCCAAAAATATACTTTTTCCCTAAATTCACCGCTCCAAAATAAATTGTATGACGCACTTTGCGTCACCATCCCCCCCCCCCCCCATCCTTTCTGGACACCCCTTTACCATATGTATGAGAAAAATGAATTAAAATTGGACACGGATTAAGATTATGAAATATGCAAAGCATTAGTTGTTGTATAAATTGAAATTATTGGACTTATTGGACTATGAATTTATTTTATATTTTAATGTCAATAGATTTTATCATGTGCTATAAATGAATTAATAATTAATCCTATTTACTAAAGGGATGTTCATACCTGATTTATCGTTAGACGAAAGTCTTGATAATATTAAATCTCAGCGTATATTCTGTTGCTAATCGGTACTTGTAGTAAATCCATGTTTTATATTGTTACGGCATGGTATGAATGTTTTATTTCGCTACATTAGAAAAGGATTTTGTTGAATATTCAATGCATAGGCGCTCCTTGGCCAGACGCCAAATGCATTTCGTGTATGATATTTTTGAAAGAAGATCTTACCTCCCTTTTTCCGTCTGTCATCTCTTAGGGGATTCGTTTCGCTAATTCTTATATGAAAACCCTTTCTTTACTTTTTTATTCAGTTGGATGTACTTTGGCTTCTATTAGTAAAAAGCTTCGGATATTATAAATGTTCTGTAAACATGTGACATTTTTAGGGTTCCGTACTTAAAAAGTAAAAACGGTACCATTATAAGATCACTCCTGTGTGTGTCTGTCTTTTTTGGAACCATGTGCAAAAGTGATGCATAGTTGCTACGTGAAGGTCTTAAATATCCAAGTTGTATCATATTTTGAAATTCAGTTTTAGCAATTTCCAGGCGATCCGGAGCCAACCTGCGGGGTTTTGCCACAATTGGAGATCTTTTGTTGAAATAAAATGCATTTTGGTGTGGGCCCTGAGGTATGGGAACCGACCACGTGAAACAGCAAGATGATCAATGTGGTTATTTAATTTTTCGACTTCTTTCAATAATTTACCCTCTATCACCTGTTCATTCGAGCAGGACACGACAAAAATAGAAGCTGGCGAAGGGGTAACTTCCGAAATACGATCTGACATATCCGTGCTTTATCAAGGGTTAATCCAGAAACAGATGTAGTACTATGACCTCCATCTATCGTATGAATATTTTATTCCACTTTGATTGCTAAAATTGTCTGAACGCTTGAAATCGCTAAAATTGTCTGAACAGAATTTGATAATCGTTGCAAAAACAATTCTAACATTAATTTGTCTGGAACGTTTAGGGATTCCACCCGACGTTTTATTTTACGTAATAAATCTGAAGGTTTCAGATTTCCTAGTTCTTCTCCAGACAATATCTGTCGTATCTCTGGCTGTGATGATTCACCTGAGCGCGCAATAAATTCCTTTTTTAAGACAACATAAGGGTCAGTAGCATCCGGTTGCATTACAATATCACGAATGATTGATGCACCATCGGGTGGAAGATGCGAAACAATATAATTATATTTTGTAACAGATGCTGTTATTGCTTTGGGGGTAGCTAAAGCAAATGTGCTTTCGCACATCACAAACCACAGTGCAGGATCTGATTTGTTATACAATGGAATTTGAACAGCATCGACACTAGACATGATTTATAGTTATAAATATATAAAATAGCACAATCAAACCAAAATAAATTCGCGAGTTAAATTTTTCTAATAAAATAACAGAAAAAATATCAGGAAAATGACTCAGAAGAACTTATCTGCTTTCCATCGAGCCGCCGTAGAACGATGTATCCTTTGAAAAAAGAAGATGATCGGATAACATTCCAACTGATCTAGGAAGGTTGATGCTATATATAAGAACAGTCCATGGTCACCATTGTGGTGTGGCCCATATAAAATAATCACTCACTTTTAGACACTTTACTACTTTTATTCGTAGAACATTGATAAAACGACTTTTCTGACACGGATCATATTCGAACACTCAAAACGCAATCCAAAACATTTTCGTCTGCGCTGCATTGACAACGGCTCCGGGCAGCTGCCATTCAGAACGAAGAAATGGTTTCTCCTACGGCCTCCACCACAGTAATACTTGATT
Source organism: Maratus speciosus (assembly GCA_963932465.1). Taxonomy (NCBI): domain Eukaryota; kingdom Metazoa; phylum Arthropoda; class Arachnida; order Araneae; family Salticidae; genus Maratus; species Maratus speciosus. The sequence continues at coordinate 331,853,441 of OZ010795.1, forward strand.
ATCCCTTCGACCAATCTCGCCGAATTATACAAATCTACAAACCGTTCACCAAAATATACAAATTGACGTAATCTTTATTTTAAATAACGAAAGAACGAATAAATTAATAAAATATTAATAAACGTACAAATAAAAAGTTCTATTAAAAATCACTTAATGACGTAACAAACGTGAGTATCGTGTGCAATGTCAAGTGAATGTGACATTTACGATAATCCATTATTGGCATTTAATGTTACAGTTTGGCGATAGATTTTTTGGTCGACGGGATAACCAAGTAGTACCATTATTATTTATTTATATATACAAGTTACTTCTGCTTGTATGTGAAAATAGGTAAATGACTTTTTACACAATAAATTGCATAATTGTTTAAAGAAATGCTTGGGCATGTGAAACAATGGATAGATTATTAGAAAACATGTATGAAAAGTTTACTTCTCTTGCCTAACTCATTTTCTCTTCCTCGCCACGGGCCGTATGCTGAAATTGTACCAATTTCATTTAAAATATTAAAACGGAAAAGAAAAAGGAAAAGAAAAACAAATGATGCCATAAAAAATGCTTTACTTAATAATCAAAGTATTGTTTCTAATTTGCACACGCGAAATAGGCGGCATTAATGAGTGAAAAATTATGTTACAGAGACTATCGGTATACATTAGTATAGAATAAGATATTTTGGCTTTTTTCTTTTAAAAAGAAAAAAAAAAAAATCCAGATTTATTTTCCTGCTTAAACTGGATTTATTATACTTTAATATTATTATGTGCACATTTTTTTGCTCTATGTGCTGTATCCAGCCAGTGACAATGATGTACACTATATTTCTGTGACATATGTACATAAATCTTACTTTTTTAATATATTTTTTAAACGATTTGGAGCTTATTTTTCATAGTAGGTGCATTCAGTAGGTTACCCTCATAGGTACCTTCTGGTGCAATCAGAAACGAAATCCAACAAATATTTTTTAATTATGTTTGACGAAAGGTTTTAATGAAAGTTTTAATATCCATCGTAGCTGTTTGTGATCTGAAACTGATATTGCGCTGTGCCTTCGCTTCGCTCAGACAATTATTTGTGAGAGTTGGACTCGTTCTAGGATTTCCAACTGGAGTCTTTGACTTTAATTGCTTGTACGTTGTTTCATTTAGATTTGAAAATGGAATTTTTTTGTCGAACAATGTATTGTAAAGAATCATGAGAGTACTATGTGAAAAAACTATTCACAAATACATCATTCAACGTTTTGCATTTTGTATGTGCGTATGAAAAGGGATATTGGCATGAGAAACATTATATGTAAGATTTTAAAAATATTAAAAAAATGTTCTATTATATATATATATATATATATATACATGTACAGGTTGGTCATAAAATAAAACTTCCCCGATATATGACCCCCTAGCGGCCTAACCATTCAACCCATCAAAAATAAATTTTAGATAAAACTATTTGAAGGTATGCGCTCGAGATCGTGATGATTTAAAACAACAGAGCTCTCACGGTTATGGTTTCATAGGGAAAAAATCGAAAATTTCGAATGGCAACACCCATTTTTTTTTCATGCGCAAACTCCTCAGCGTATTAAAAAAAAACAAAAATGGAGTTGGAATGATACACGTACAAAGAAAATTGCCGGCGTAAAACACTTGCAAAAATAACCATTGCGAGGAACGAAGAAGTGGCTACAAGACATGTTTTACAGCAACCGATTATTTTTTCACTTGTGAACTGGGTAATGTCGTAAGATTTGTATTAAATTAGTTTTTGAGTGGTGTTTGTGTACGCGTAGGGAAAATAAAAATGTAATCATAGGAACTGATTAGGATTAAGTGCCACGATATTACACCGGGAATTTTAGTTGTACGTGTATCGTTCCAACGCCATTTATTTTTTTTCAATGCGCTGAAGAATTTGCGCAGGAAAAAAAAAGTGTGTTGCTGTTCGAAAATTTCGAATTTTTTCACTGTAACCGTAACCGTGAGACATATATTCTTTTAAACCATCACGATCTTGAGCGCATACCTTCAAATAAATAAATCTGACATTTCCTTTCGATTGGTTGAGCGTTTAGGTCACTGGGGGTACATATATCGGGGAATTTTTTTATGATCATTTTGTATATATATATATTAATAAAATGCAAAGAATTTGAAATGACTACAACGATTGTATCTCGAATTTAAACATACAAACAAACGATGCAATTATCCGCTGAAATAGAAAATTTGGTGATAAAGATTAATTTGGACTTTAACAGATGTATCTTTATTTTTTATAATTTAGGCTAAAATTAAATCAGTGTTTGTCGTTGCGGAACAAAATCCATGTTTTACGCAAATCCGTGTTTTGCAGTCTTGTGATCTCCATCTATAGTAGGAATACTTTGTTCCGCTTTAGATTAGGTACATTAGAAAAGAATGTTGTTGAATATTCACTGTTCATGCTTCCCCTTGGACTGATGCCAACTGTATTTAGGATATGGTATTTTTGAAAGGAAATCCCATTTCTCTTTTCTGTCTGTCTTTCTGGTGATATTTCATCCTCTATATTAAATATGGAAGTTCTTCCTTGCTAAGATTTTTCGCTCAGATGCATTTTATTCTTTTGTCATTAAACAATCTCGGATAATTTAAACATCCGATGTATATTTCGCGACATTTGTATTGACTTAAAGAGTTTAGATTAATTAAATATTTCCAAGGAAAGTACAATATAATTTTTTTGTCTAAATGTTATCCAACATGTAATAGCTCATATTACCAAAATATCATACCTTGTTTTCAAGTGATACAGAACATATGAGAAAACTATTTCTTACAGTAAAAAAATAAGATGGATTTTTTTTTTTTTTTTTTTAGATTTCCCACTAACAAAATAAAAAAAAAAACTTTTTACAGGACAAAAAGCAGCTATGTATTCTAATATAGTTTCACAATTAATAAAAGCGATACCTTCGTATTAGCCGAATGCCAGATATTAATGAAATTGCTGCAGATTTGACTACATACAGCAACCATTTTGATTCTGCATATTTCAGTGTTTAAGTTCATGTTACGATTACATATCAGTTGAATTTGTATTTTATGTATATTCCTTTGTTTATCTATTGATGCAGTATTGATTTTGTTACGTAATATTTGTCAAAATTAAATTCTGAACTATTCATGTTTTTTCAAGCTCTCATAGCTCGAATCTTCCATCATCAACGAGCTTCTCGAAATATACATAAAAGAAAAATCATTCTTCAAATCAAAATTCTTTTTCAAAAACCATAAAAAATCAAGTGAACTGAAATGCAGTTTCTAAAAAACTTGCATTTTTTCGCTAATCTACAGTGTAAATATTGCATTTGTGACAAGCCTTTAATTTTTCAAACGTGCAGCGAAAGCGACCACCGTAAATATGTTACCTTCTCTAACAGACATGCATTTCTTTTATAATGTAAGTACACCGAAGAACTCAAAGTAGTCGAACGGTTTGTTTATTGGTTAAATAAATAAAAATAAAAATAAAATCATATCAGTTTATTTATACTGTAAATCATTTCCTTTAACGCATATTGTAATATTTTTGTTATAGTTTATACTTCAATTAAATTAATATCTGCCTTCGCGCAATAAAATCCACGTCTTCAGCAAATACGTGCTTTAAGGTCTTATGACCTACATGTAATTTTTGAATATTTTATCCTGCTATACGTTCGCAACATGAGGAAATATTTTTGTTGAATATTCAATGCTGATACCTCCCCTTGGTTTGACGATAACTGAGTTTAGGATATGACTTTTTTGAATGTAAATCGCATCTCCCTTCTATGTATATCATCACTGTGAGACTCTAGCCTCCATTTTTTACATGGAAGCTCTCTCTTTCAACATTTCTCATTCAGATATATTTTTTCCTTCTTTTAGTAAAATGCATCGGATATTCTAAAAGCCCTCTATATATTTGTAGAATTTCATATTGATTTAAATAAAAATATTTATGTTATGTTTAGTTAAAAATTTGTTGCATTTGACAATCACTTTGCCTCCTGGAATAATTTTCATATTTAATAAAATAAAATGAGGAGGAATTTAATTAGAAAGATTGATAGTGTTTTGATAAAAAAAAATTGCAAGTTCATAAGAATATTTTGGACATATACCTAATTTTATTCAGACAAAATACAAACATTTTCCAATGTCTGAAAGATGTACCAATTATGCATTTAATATTAATTATTTATAAGTAAAATCATACTATCATGAAATCGTAAAGCTGGACAACATTTAAAGGCATAAAAAACGTTTTATTTTATTTTATTATTATATTTTTTTAAGTGGACTGCAGCAATTAGCAAAAAGAACTGAAATTCAGTAGTATGTGATCTGTATGTCGAAACCAGTAACGAGATATCATAGATCACGATATATGATCTTATCTAATTACCCGATGTAGAGCAATGAACATGCGATAAGCAATATAGGCTTAAATGGTGCCGTTGTAATGACCAATATTTTATTAACCTTTTACCCGCCGCACCATAAACTGCTTGTCAAATTAATTTGAAAAATTTTTTGAGACGATTTAGATTAATTCTAAGGTTGCGTGCCGAATTTTGGGATATTGTGTAAAATAGAAGTGGAGTTACAGGTATGTTCCAATTGTGGAACGTTGGCGGTTCGAATAACATTTGTACATTTTGGCGAATTTTTCTTTCTAAATCATACCAGCACTGCAAACATGACAAAACAAAGAAAACAAGGTAAAGTAAAAAAATGTTTCTATTTTAGGAACATGTTAACTAGTCACTAACAGCAAAATGTTTATGAAAAGCCTGAAAACATTTTTCATGCATACGCTTTCCATAATGTTCACACCATTTATTCATGTTTTTCTGTCGATTTGAGAATCTTCTTGAGTAGTAGACGAAAACCAATAGCTACTGAATGAGGTGATAATGTCCATACTTACTGGAGCAGTAGGACTTTCCATTCCCTTTCTCAAACTTCAAACATCATATCAAATTTTTATGGTAACATTCGCAATTTCAGGACGAAACTCCAATTGGCTTAGGGTTTCTTTTGAACCTACTGCATGGCAAGTAACAAAAGCCATATTTAGTTCATTTGCAAACAGATTTCATCACCATTTTTATCATAGAAGTACTGGACGACATGTTCCACGCAAATAATCCAAAAATCTACACTACCCATATTCTAATTATTCAATCTAATCAATCGATGTTTTTTGAGTGAAACTTCTCGCTTGAATTTTCGACAATATCATGTTCCACTTTGAATTAGCCATGTGTTAGCTTCCCAATTTGATATATCAGTAATGACACTGTTGTCACTCCATCGTACATAAACAATTTTGCCATCACTATAATAATCAAAATCTCCTCCTTCTTGTTTTTGCAATTCTTTTGTAGATTTTACTGGCATTTATTGGTTCAAAAATATTTCACAGACACTCTGGCAAGAGGTGCAAGAGATATATATCATAAAGTTAATTCTTTAATAGTACTAGGACGAAAATAATAAAAACATAATTGCCCGAGGAAGCCCACTAAAAATGATCAAGATCCTAAAAAAAGTAAAAATAAGATAATTTTGTACTCTGAACCGCCAACGTTCCACATGTGGAAATTTGGCATTCAAATGATCAGAAAACAAAAATGAAATAAGATAAACGTTCATTTATGCATAAAACGTAATAAACAACACTAATCAATACAATAATAATCATCACAGCACTCGCATATGAATTCTAAAGTTATAGATAGAGTAAAAAGCACAGTCTACTACATTTACGTTTTTTGTTACATTTCAACAAGCTCCAAAATAGAAACCACAAAAAAAATATAAAAAAATAATGTTTAATCCATTAAAACACATCTTTTAAAAAGATATATTAAAAATTTCAAATAGATTAAACGAATACTTAAAAAGATACAGCACCACATAGTTTATGTTCCACTTGTGGGACGTTGGCGGGTAAAAAGTTTTAAACTAAAATACAGGTTGTCTAGAAAAGAATTTCCCAGTTATAAATGCTAACTGTATCAACTGTAAGAGTTGTAGAATATTGGTTCAAGGTCACAAATAAGAAGTAACTCAAAAAGTTTATCTTAGCGGATGCGGGAACACTGGTTTGTTATTTACTCGCTTGCAGTGGCACATGTGCAAAATGGCGACTCATGAGCGTAAAGCTTTATTGATGGGTGGAAGAGTTATAGACGTTATAACCATGCTATTTCTTCTATTAGGGTTTTATAAAAGATCAAGTCTACGCTACCTAATGATTTTTCAGTGTTGAGACATAGAATCGAAGAAGCTATTGATTTCATTACTATTGACTTGTTAATCGAACTGGTGGAAGAATTGAACTTTATGTAATAAGTTTTTCGTATATTTAAAGGTGCACGTATTGAATATTTGTAAGAAAAACTAGGTTAGTTTACTTTCAATTTCATGTATTATTTGTTGAAAACAACCTAAATTAAACTCTTATAGTAAACCACTGAAATTGGGACATTCGTTTATGGGCACACTATATAGTATTTTCACAAAATTTTTGTTTAAACAGAATATTGAGGTATAAAAGAGAAAAATAGACAAACAGCTCAAAATTATATAAAAAAAAATCCTTTTTTTTTATACATTAAAAGAGAATATAATTTATTAAACTACTATAAATTTATCATATATATTTTAAAATTTCTCAGTAATAAGCAGTTTTGATTCGCAATTGTATTTACGATTTGTCATGCTGAAATTTGAAAGAAAATTGGAATTATTTTTCATCCAATTATTAAAATTTTAATGAGGATCTATTAAATAATGCATGTGTAAAATCATTCAATGATACCATTCTAAATTGAAAAATATACGTACTCCTTAATATTACACGCGAAGGTATGCATACATCAATCAAATATAACCTTTAATGAATAAATTATTTACTGTACTATCACATTATTTGAATAAAAATATTCGCCTTATGATATCACTTAATTCTGTTCTTAAATAACGCGAAGTATTAACCTTTAAAATTTGTGGTATCTAACTATAAAAACACATACTTTCAAAAGTAAATTTCTTACAGTGTAGTGTTAATACCACAATCTGTATAGTAAATATTTCACACTAAAATTGTATATCTGCGTTTTACCTTTACTCATTAATATTGTTGTCTTCAGAAAATGCATATTTTAAAGGATTAAGACTCATATCTATTATATAAATCTCACGCTGCTTTAGATTCTCTGCATTGAAAAATAAATTTTTTTAATATTTAATGTCCATTAGTTCACTAAACATGAAGCCAACTGCATTAATGTTATGAAAATATCATACGTTTCAATATATTGAAATTCCTCCTTTTCCGTCTGAAGTGAAGATATAATAAAAATTTAAAACATTTGTAATTTTTCTATTCGTTTACATTTTCACTTAAAATATACATATACATAGTGCATATAGTTTTACTAAGTGTTTTTAAATAGTATTTGTGCTTTACCTAATCGCAGGAGAATTTTAAAAGTTCAGCAATTATATAATGTAATTTGAAATTTCGAGAACTTTCGAGAACTATAGATGCATTATTCATTTTGTTACGTAATATTTGTCAAAATTAAATGCCGAACTATTCGTGTTTCTTCAAGCTCCCATAGCTCGAATCTTCAATCATCATCGAAATTCTCGAAATATACATTAAAAAAAAAAATCATTCTCCAAAACTTTTTTATAAACCATAAAAAATCAAGTGAACTGAAATGCAGTTTCTAAAAAACTTGCATTTTTTCGCTGATCTACAGTGTAAATATTGCATTTGTGACAAGCCTTTAAATTTTAAAATGTGCAGCAAAAGCGACCACCGTAAATAGGATGTCAGCTTCTCTAACAGACATGCATTTCTTTTATAATGTAAATACACCGAAGGATTCAAAGTAGTAGAACGGTTTGTTTATTGGTTAAATAAATAATAAGAAGAAAAAATATGATATCAATTGATTTATACTGTAAATCATTTCCTTTAAAGCATATTGTAATATTTTTGTTATAGTTTATACTTCAATTAAATTAATATCTGCCTTCGCGCAATAAAATCCACGTCTTCAGCAAATACGTGCTTTAAAGTCTTATGACCTACATGTAATTTTTGAATATTTTATCCTGCTTTACGTTCGCAACATGAGGAAATATTTTTGTTGAATATTCAATGCTCATACCTCCCCTTGGTTTGACGATAACTGAGTTTAGAATAGGACTTTTTTGAATGTAAATCACATCTCCCTTCTATGTATGTCATCACTGTGAGATTCTAGCCTCCATTTCCTACATGGAAGCTCTCGCTTTCAACATTTCTCATTCAGATATATTTTTCCTTCTTTTAGTAAAATGCATCGGATATTCTAAAAGCTCTCTATACATTTGCAGAATTTCATACTGATTTAAATAAAAATATTTATGTTATGTTCAGTTAAAAAAATGTTGCATTTGACAAACACTTTGCCTCCTGGAATAATTCTCATACTTAATAAAATAAAATGAGGAGGAATTTAATTAGAAAGAGTGATAGTGTTTTGATAAAAAAAACAACAAGTTCTTAAGAATATTTTGGACATATACCTAATTTTATTCAGACAAAATGCAAAAATTTTCCAATATCTGAAAGATGTACCAATTATGAATCTAATATTAATTATTTATAAGTAAAATCATACTATCATGTAAATCGTAAACCTGGACAACATTTAAAAGCATAAAAAACATTTTATTTTTATTTATTTATTTATTTATTTTAAGTGGACTGCAGCAAATAGCAAAAAGAACTGAAATTCAGTAGTATGTGATCTGTATGTCGAAAACAGTAACGAGATATCATAGATCACGATATACGATCTTATCTCATTACCCGATGTAGAGCAATGGACATACGATAAGCATTATAGGTTTGAATGGTGCCGTTGGAATGACCAATATTTTATTAAACTAAAATACAGGTTGTCTAGAAAAGAATTTCCCAGTTATAAATGCTAACAGTATCAACTGTAAGCGTTGTAGAATGTTGGTTCAAGATCACAAATAAGAAGTAACTCAAACAGTTTATCTTAGCGGATGCGGGAACACTGGTTTGTTATTTACTCGCTGGCAGTGGCACGTACTCAAAATTGCGATTCATGAGCGTAAAGCGTTATTGATGGGTTGAAGATTTATAGACGTTAGAACCATGCGATTTCTTCTATTGGGGTTTTATAAAAGGTCGAGTCTACGCTACCTAATGATTTTTAAGTGTTGAGACATAGAATTGAAGAGGCTATTGCTTTCATTACTATTGATTTGTTAATCGAACTGGGGGAAGAATTGAACATTAGGTAATAAGTTTTTAATATATTTAAAGGTGCACGTATTGAATATTGGTAAGACAAACTAGGTTAGTTTACATTCAATATGATGTATTATTTGTTGAAAACAACCTAAATTAAACTCTTATAGTAAACCACTGAAATTGGGACATTCGTTTATGGGCATATATAATATTTTCACAAATTTTTTGTTTTACAGAATATTGAGGTATAAAACAGAAAAATAGACAAACAGCTCAAAATTATAAAAAAAAAATCCTTTTTTTTATACATTGAAAGAGAATATAATTTATTAAACTACTATAAATTTATCATATACATTTTAAAATTTCTCAGTAATAATCAGTTTCGATTCGCAATTGTATTTACGATTTGTCATGATAAAATTTGAAAGAAAATTGGATTTTTTTTTCATCCAATTATTAAAATGTTAAAGAGGATCTATTAAATAATGCATGTGTAAAATCATTCAATGATACCAGTCTAAATTGAAAAGTATGCGTACTCCTTAATATTGCACGCGAAGTTATGCATGCCTCAATCAATTAAATATAACCTTTAACGAATAAATTATTTACAATACTTTCACACAATTTAAATTAACATATTCGCCTTATGAAATCCCTTAATTCTGTGTTAAATAACGTGAAGTATTAGCCTTTAAAATTTGTGGTATCTAACTATAAAAATACATACTTTCAAAAGTAAATTTCATACAGTGTAGTGTTAATACCACAATCTGTATACTAAATATATCACACTAAAATTGCATATCTGCGGTTTCTCTTTTCTCATTAAGATTGTTGTCTTCAGAAAATGCATATTTTAAAGGATTAAGACTCATATCTATTATATAAATATCACACTGCTTTAGATTCTCTGCATTGAAAAACATATTTTTAATATTTAATGTCCATTAGTTCACTAAACATGAAGCCAACTGCATTAATGTCATGAAAATATCATACATTTCAAAGTATTCAAATTCTTCTGTTTCCGTCTGAAGTGAAGATATAATAAAAATTTAGAACATTTGTAATTGTTCTATTCGTTTTTCATTTTCACTTAAAATGTACATATACATAGTGCATATAGTTTTACTAAGTGTTTTTAAATAGTATTTATGCTTTACCTAATAGCAGGAGAATTTTAAAAGTTCAGCAATTATATAATTTGAAATTTCGAGAACTTATATTGAAATGTAAAAAATAATCTTACATACTGGTGGTGTACTCCTTGGAAATTCTAAGGAATTTATGAATCGTGATATAAATTGTAAGACTAGCTGCTGTAAAGAGGATCTTGATGTCAAAAAGCATAATTTGGATTTTCAATGACGTGTCGTTATATGCAGTTGCTAGTCAATACACACACATATATGTATATATAGACATAAGTATGTTTAAGAATTTTAAGAATTAGTATTATTCATTTAGATGTTAAATTACACGAAATCCTATGCGTTCGATAATCCAGACATATATTAATTCATCCCAATGCCCTAAAAAGCTTACGAAATAATGCACCTGTGTATAAATATTAAAATCTGATTTTTATTCCCATGCTAAAATTGAATAAGAGTATTTATACTTTTCTTATTAACCCTCCTAGTATCAGCTTTTAATATTTTCAAAGTTTTCTTAGTTTTACATGATTTGAACAAGAAATTTAATTTTATTATATGTAACATCTTTCTTTGAGGCGTCTTATTAATTTCATACATTAAGTAAAAACTATACATTTTTCTGTTTTGAAACATTAAAAATTTCAAAATAGAAAATATCTTTGGTCAAATAAGGCCCCAATTGTATTAGGAGGGTTAAGCTGAATGCGTGTATATCAGGGTTGCCAGTTTTACCTCCATTTTTATTCAAAAATTCCTACTTTATACCGGAACGAACTCTAAAACATTTTTTTACTTAGTAATCGCGAAAAATCTGTTGTTAAATAAATCTGAAAATACAATATCGTAATTTTTAGTATGAATCCAAAATTTCTGACTGTAAATGGAGGCCAAACTGAAAACTCTGGTGTATATTGCAGAACAGATGCCGTGTATTCCCGCGGCCGCCATCTAGGATGTTTTCTTGGCGTTAAAAGCTCTTTTCCGCCAAGTGGTAAATGTCGCCAAGCAGCGATTTATGCGCATGTTAGGCTTAACGGTGTTGCTAGAACACGTCACTCGTCGGTGCTGCCTTATAGATAAACGACAACAAAAAATCGCCAAGAAATCTAAGATGGCGGCCGCGGGAATAGTATACATAATCTCAGCCTATATTGCTATCTTAGAACTATCAAAACGATCTAAATTATCTTGGTCCCAGCTGAATCAAACTTGAAATACCTCTGGATCATTAAAGGTTAAAGCAAAATAATTGCATGATGTCACATTCATACAATATTACAATTGCTCATACCCTACAGATTACTATTACACAATCCAATACCTTATCCTACCCTAAATCTCATCTATTCCGGTACTATTACTACTAGGTTCATCACGCGATATTTAAAATCTCAGTAAGTATTCTAAAACAACAACAACAATGGCAAACTCAGGTGAAAACTAGGTGAAGTTATTACTTTCTCGGATACTGCAAAAGCGATATGGTTGATTTTTCTATTTTTCAGCATTATAATTATCTGCATTTGTATTTAAAGGTATATATAAATATTATACAGACATTCATACAATAAATACAATAAACCTAATTAGAGTGAAAAATGAGCCAGAGCCAGGAATCGAACCCGGGACCAGAGTATACAAGACTGCTGCTCTAACCACTGAGCTACTCAGGCCGATACCTGGGTCTGCAATTTCTCACTAATAAACCATGTTTGGTAAGTCACCAGCCATCTATACGACAGCCTTGGATGACCGGACAACGATAAATAGATTTTACAATTATATCGATCTACGAGCTCAGAGTAGCTCAGTGATTAGAGCAGCAGTCTTGTACACTGTGGTCTCGTGTACGATTCCTAGCTTTGGCTAATTTTTCACTCCAGTTGGGTTTATTTTATCTATTGTATGTATGTCTGTATAATATTTATATATACCTTTAACTGTTGAATTCAGGCGTTATTTATGCGTGTATGTGTGTTTTAATATATATTGTAGTATGTGTGTTTTATTTCATTTGTATTGTTGAACTTTTCTGAAAATATAGCATCGTTTTTTAGTATAGTTCGTTTAGAAAAGTAACTATATTTTTATTATTTTGGAGTCGCGTAACTATTGTATATTTTTACTTTTATTTCTTATCAACACATAATTGTTTTTGCTATGAAACATACTTTTTAAAATATAGAAATTGATTCATTAATTCTTGAGAAAAAGGCACAAAATTATCACTGTTTTTCCTGCGATTTTCCAACTTTTGCTTTCTCCTTATTTTAAAATCAATGATTTCAGTAAATGTGTGTTTTAAATATTTACAACCTCTAAGTCTCTTGTGAATATTTCATGAGGGTATGAATTTATTGCATAAGAACAGAATTTTGTGTTCATGTTTTCATTTCGCTTGACACTAAGAGCATTTAAAATATAATTAATTCGGAAGAAAATCAATTTGCCAATTTCTATGTATCGCCACTAATTGGTTTCTTTCCTCCGTATCTGTTATGAATATTCCATCTTTCAACAGTTTATTCACTCGCATATACTTTTTTCTTTTCTCACCAAAAACGTCCTTGACAGTCTAAATATTCTATGTATTTAAAGAATTTCATATTAATGATTTTCCTTTTTATATTTCGGACATTTAGTTAAATGGTTTTACTGCGATAGTAGATAATCTACAATGCTAAATATTTACAAGTATTTACAAATATTATATTAAAAAAGTATGATAATTGCCGAAAACCTTGCAGAAAAAATATTTCTGCAGATAATTAACAATAAACCCTTGCGCATATTTTTATTCAATTGTTCTGGACATTGATACATTTCAGATGCCCGGATATATATTGTATGAGCATTAAAATTGCAAATATTCTTGTAAATTAATAATTACAATTCCCTGTTAAAGAATTTCACAACATTTTATTCATATCATACATCATATATTGGATCATCGTCAGCTGTTTGCCGCACATTTGTAGAAAATTTTCCGGTTTTTCTTTAACACATTATTGACTATTGACGAATTTAGTTGTCTATTTAGAGCTGCCTATTTTTATGGGGGGGGGGAGGGGTTCATTATCAAAAATGTCGACAATTAATTTTGGTTTTTTAATCGCAGATTTCTGCGATTAAAATAGACGGTGGTTGTTTTAAAATATATTGGTTACAAAAAGACAATTTATAAAATTTATTTCATTTTAAATTGCCGGTCAATAAAGTATCAATATAAAAATATGTTTATTTAAACCTATTATAATGATTTAATATTGGTGTACCTCTTCAGGCAATAAAATTTTGCCATCCTTAAACGCGTGTTTTATAGAATTAAGAGCTATTTATATCTATTTCATGCTATTTCATCTTCGCTGCATTATAAAAATATTGCTTAATATTTAGCGTTGAAGCTTTTATTTTGCCTGACCCAACTTTATTTAGTTTACAATATATTTGAAAGAGAATCGCAAATCCTTTTTTTATTGTGTCTTCTCAGCGGTGGTTCATTTTTTCATTTCTTGTATGGAACTTTTCTCGTTCAATATTTTTCACTCTGATGTACTTTTTTATTCTTTCAGAAAAGTGCTTTGGATATTTAAATAGTCCATATTTATTTACGAATATTTGTATTTATTTTAAATAGTTAAATGATTAAAGTAGTTAAATTATATCTGGGAAAACATTTACAAATAGGGTACAAAATAATGCACTGCCCGTATATTTCTTAGTCTACAATAATTTATGTATCCTTTTTTATTTTGTCGATTATATCGGTTTTTGCCTTTATTTCATATATGTAAGTTATCTCGTTCAAAGTTTTTCAGTTAAATGTACTCTTTTCTTTGCTTCCGATATTCTAAATGACCTAATAGACATATTTGACAATTTATTTAATGATTTTAATAGTTATATTACATTTCGTTAATCATTCACAAGTAGGGTTCAGATTAATGTACTGACCATATAATGTTCAATACAAAATTATGTATTAAATGTTGAGGAATTAATTATAGACGTATTTGAATCATTTCTTCAGAGAAATGTTTATTTTCGGTGAAAAAAGTTCTTAAACAAAAATTTCAATTTTAGGTAAAAATATATATTACTATATTGCTTTGAATAAACCTAATATAATTCAAGTATCTTTATAGATCACGTAATTTTTCTAAAATCAAAACCACTTTTTAACATATCGCAGTAGCTATGTTGATTATTATTATGTCCGGAGACCGGCAGTTTTTTTACTAAATTAATTGTAACATACTAAATATTAGACTAGAATTCAAAGATGCTGCAGTATTGAAAGATAATCCAATTTTCATTTTTCAATTGCGAAACTGAGTTTTATTACGGTCGTTGAAATGTTTTTCATTAAAAACACTTAAAAAAAGTATTTCTTGAATTTTCAATTTATAATATATTTATTAAGAGATGATTTTAGGTATTCTTGATTTTTTAAAAAATGTTAAAATATATTTTATGTTTAAAAAAAACAAAAAAATAAACATTATAAGTAAAATTTAAATGATTTAAACACTTTTTCTGACTATTGATAACATATAAATTTATTTAACGAATGACAAATACCAATTTCATTTTTACAAAGTTTATTGTACCTATCAGTAAATAGCAATAAAAATATACACTTTTAGACACGCTGTATTATCACTAAGTAATTGTTTGAAATCAAGTTCATGTACTGTAATGTCAGCATTTAACATTTTAAAAGCCCCAATCTTAATGCATAAATAGTGGGTCTACACTGTTAAAAATTTTGCAGCATTCTGGCAGGTCATTCGACCGTTTTTTAAAAAAAGTGTTTCATAACCATAATTTAACTATATTCTGGCCATAAAATGGCCAATAATATGGTCAGAATAGTGTTAAAATTACGGTTGTGTAACCGTTTTTAGAAAAAACGGTCAAATAACCTGCCAGAATGCTGCAAATTTTTAACAGTGTACTTCATCAATAATTATACCGCAATCTGCTTACTTAAAAACACATGTTAAAGGAAATAACAGTTTGATGCTGTTTCATCTAGTAACAATCAATGTATTTACAGTGTAAAATTTGTTCTTTCTGGAGATCCTTTTGTATGAGTTTTATCTTTCGTTGAAATATTTTGTTCAGCTTTTTATTCATTACATTAAAAGGAAAATTTAATGTTAATGTCTCTCCTTAGCCTGACACCATGACATAAACGATATGATATTTTTTAAATAAATACCACACCCTCTTTCTCCAGATGTCGTCACTCATGTCTGTATATTAATAGAAAGCACTTTCTTTGACAATTATTTTAGTTGGAAATACTGTCTTGGTATTTTATTAAAAATCCTTAGAATTTATAAATGTTCTATAAATGTTTCTTAATTGTAATATCGAATTTGA
This sequence comes from Maratus speciosus, assembly GCA_963932465.1. NCBI lineage: Eukaryota > Metazoa > Arthropoda > Arachnida > Araneae > Salticidae > Maratus > Maratus speciosus. The sequence goes on from OZ010795.1 coordinate 331,869,322, forward strand.
TTTTAGGGAAACTATTGAGTTATCCGGAAATTTCTGCTGTTTTTAAAAGCGAAGCACTGTTTTGTCTAGTTATTTTGCTAACACCGATAAGGCGTGACTTTGAATGATCAAGACATGTGTACACGAACAGTAGTGTAAAAGAAAAGTTAACACCTCCGACTAACTTCTCAACAAATTTTCGTAGACGAAAGTTACTGGTACCGAACTATTTGAAATAAAATCTACTTTTAAATGATGTATATAAAATTTTTTTAAGGAGCCATCTGTCTACATATTAAAACGAATCCAAACTTCATTTTTTTTTCAATGGCAATACCCACGTTTAACGAGATATTTCAAATCTTCGGTTCAAACTATGCCTAGGCAGTAGGGTGGTGCGAAAAAAGTCAAGATGATATTTCCGAGTCGCTATAGTGCGGAAAAGTTGAGATAGGTCAATACAAGAAAAACAAAAAAAAAATCTTTAAATAGGACTTTATCTTCCGATCCCGCAAACCGTCTAAAAATTCAAAAAAATTGAAAAATTCCAATTTTGTCCAGAATTTAAAAAAAAAAAAAAAAAAAAAAAACGTATATATATTTTTTATCACTATAGTGAAAATTATTTCCAGATTGTAATGTTTAATAATAATAATAATAAACAATTGCGTTTAAAGAATATCTTCCGATCATGCAAGCTCAATAAACATCGGGAAAAATTCTATTTTTGAGTGATTTTGATGAATAAAGAAAATAATCACCTGAGGTCAGTTTGCGGTCCAATGTTAACATTTGCATATAAAATGTCCAGCTCTTTGGTGGTTTAGATATTTGATAATATTTAAACAAACCAGAACTGACCACGGGAAGGTAGTTGCACTTTGAGTTCAACCCACACCCTTCCTTTCATCCAACCAATGAGGATGTTTGCTATTTACACTACTTAAATACATTATTTGTTATAATAGAGTCAAAACACTGTATTAAAAATCTAGTGTCGTGACAGTATAAGATATAAATTTGTTATTTCGTCTGTTTAAGTCTGATTTTTAGATACAACTTTGTACTGCGATTTGGTGGTAATTTCTAGTATCATGGACATTGATTTCAGTGTGGCCCTGATGTATCCATCTCTTGATTGGGGCCCACATACCTTAAAGATGCTTCTGTTACCAAGTTGACGCACCGCTTGACAGCTTGCGTGTGGCAGGGAAACTTTTTATCATCCCAGCCTGAGATATCACATGATTGAACGAAAAAATGTATTTCTTCATTGGTTATTCTCCAAAAAAGAGGAGGAGATGATAATTTTGCTACATTCCAATCAATTCATTCTGTATAGTCTGCCGCATCGAAGTTTAAAGTAGGAGTACTTTTACCTTTTGAAACAGTATGCCTGGCTTTTAACACTCTTCTTAGTCCTAGCTCTTTTATATGCCTCCTCTTATCAAACACCCTTACCATCAGTAGGTTTTCCGGGTGAGAAAAGAACGAATTTCGTTCAATTACAGGGACTAGACATTTTTCAGATTGTCACGCAAGTATCCGGATGTTTCTATTGCTCTGTACAGATGAATAAGCCCGTCTGTAATGTACTTAATGCTTTTTTTTAAAACCAAACTGGCATGTAAGATTTTAAAATAAATGTCAATATGGCTTTTAAGGCATCCGTTGGGTTTTCCACGCTCGCGTAAAGTCGAAGGACTATTTTCAGAAATGAGCCATCATGCATGTGAAAATGGGACGGATCACACTTTGATAAGTCATTTGGAAAGTTGCCACTTTTAATTGCACTCTAAATTAAAATGTCTGAAATTCAGACACTTAAGTGTCTGAAATGGAGTGTTCAATTTTCAGACATTTTAAAATGTCTGAATTTTTTCAGACACTTTTTGCGTCTGAATTTCAGACACTTCAAACGTCTGAATCGCATCCATTTTTTTGTAAGCATCATACGTAGCCATGTTTGACCACGTTGAATCCTGGAAAAATATTTGGCTGTGGTCCTGCCCCTCCCCCCCCCCCAATACAGCCTGATTTTTTTTGGTGCTCTCGGTTTTGGTATACAATTTTCGTTACGTTGATAATTTAAATCTTTTACGACATTGTACTGATTATAATCAATATCTTGAACTTCAGGAGTAGAACAAGATTAAAAAACAAAAAATATTTATCTAAATATTAGATTTCTTTAAATTTATTTTGTTTTCAACCTTATTTTACTTTAAAAGTTCAAAATATTGATTATAATCAGTACAATTTCGAAACAGATTTAAAATATAAGCTTTACAAATATTGCACATCAAATTTGGGGGCACTACAGTCGTAGGGGGACGGGGCACTTCCCAGTTTGCCCTTCCTTTAATCAAGAAGTACTTTTGCAAAAAACGCAACCCTGCATTATAGTTGTCTAAATTGAGATGTTCGGTATTCGGGAGTATCCGTTGTGGAGGTTAATGGACATTCTCGAATAGCGAACACCTCTATTTAACGAATACTTTTTTAATCAGCAGACATACATATTTGTATATTTTTACCTCAAAAAAGTAGACATCTCCAATTATTGGACAAATTCCGCGGTCCCGAAGTGTTCGCTATTAAGGGCTTTTAAGGTACATAGATAAATATATATATATATTTTATAATCTTGTCCTACTCTAAAAGTTCAAAATATTTATTATACTCGGTTGAATGTGGAAAAAGATTTAAAATATCAGATGTACGAAAATTGCAAAAATCCCCCCCCCCCCCAAAAAAAAATGAAAATATAAAAAAATATATTGCCACATAGGCAATTTTACATATACATCACTTGATAATCACAACAGCCATTTAACTATGAATAATGAAAATAAATAAATAAATATTCTACTTTAATAACATTGGGGAAAAAATGACTTTGGTATTTTGTTAAATATATTTGCGTTTTTAAACTTGTCCTACTCCAAAAGTTCAAAACTTTCATTATAATCAGTGCAAGATTTAAGATATCAGCTTTACAAAAATTCATGCAAAATCCCCCCCCCCCCCCAAAAAAAAAAAAAAAAAAAAATGAAAATACTTATTTAAAAATTATGTTTTTAAAAAATTTATATTTCCACATGGGCAAGTTTTTATGTAGATCAGAGGGTACTCACAAAAGCTATTCAACTATCAATAAAAACAAATAAGTACATATTCTATATTAAAAACATGAGGAAAAAATAACTTATGATTTCCAAACTTCTTTCGTCTTAAATATATACAGTAACATCTGTCATTTTTGTATTTTTCGTATAAGTGCATATAAATAAAGTTACCACAATTTTAAATACGAAATCTAGTTAGAGGTTTTTACTTTTTCCCATTATAAATTTCAAATTACTTTTTTATTAAAAATAATAAAAAAATCAGTATTAGAGTTGATTGCAAATGAAATACATATGTATATTTTTACAGGCAGCTTCATATAATAGACCAGTCTCATTTACTTTATTTATCTTTTTTTAATCTGCGGTTTTATGCCAGGAAGTAAGAAAGCATTAGGTCATCTTTCAAAGTTTTTTTTTTCTTTACTTCCTTGTGGCCGTCATTTACTGCGAGATAAAAATTATCCATTGAAACTAAGAACTGACATTGAATATATAATTCGTAATAAAAAAGAACGTCATAAGTTTAAAAATATATACTTCTAGAATTAGTGGGGTTTTTTGCGAACAGATTCAAAACTAATTAAATTTCATGCAGGATTTTGTTTAGTACAATAAATAAAATCATAAAATACACTAATTTTACTACTATAAAGAAACTTACTTGAGTTGCTGCAAGAGGTAAGAAATATTCCTCGATTTGAAATTTTAAAAACTACCACAACCACAGTGAGGGAGAAAGACTTTCATCAGTTTAAAAGATAATCCCATAATACATCCGACTAGCCATATTTAAAGAATGAGATGTTTCATCCTAAAAACAGGACCCGCCAGACAAAAGTTTCTTTTTTTTTTGCCAGCTTCGACAGGACGAAGATGAATAACACAATATTATTGATATAAATTGATACGAGTTAACACTAAGCCCATTGCACACGCTTTGTAGAATTTCCGGGTGTAATCTTCAACCGTCGTCTACTTCTGTTCTGTGTCTATCCCGCCCTTGTATCGACGACAGCTTCTAAGAGACATTTGATGTCGAGCACACACGTCAGATGTATGTATTCAATAAATAAATACTCCAAGTTAATACGAATTAAAATCACAGTACTTCACATTTCGCAAAAAACGAATTAAAATACACGCGTACATAAAAACAAACTTTGTTTGAATTACAACGTATACCACTTCGAACGAAGACATCTAAAACGCATGCGCAACTGGGAGTGCTAGTGCCCCCTGGTGGTTATTGCGTCGGAAGAATCAAAACATCTTAAATTAAGACACGTTTAAAGCAATGAAGTGTCTTAAAATAAGACGTTTGCGGATATTTTAGACATTATTCTCAGTTCGTTTACACCATGGTCATAGTAAGACGCTTATGTATCTTAAATTAAGACATCTATAGTGTCTTAATTTTCAGATTAAGACACTTAAGTGTCTAAAATTCTTTTTCAGTCACATATGTGTCTAAATTTAAGACGCTTCTATTTGCAGTGTGCTTGACTTACGTCAAAAAGATTCTTTGGCCCTTGCTCACTAATTGTCTGTCCACTTCTGGAATTTAACAATCAGTCAATTGAAAATTTATCCCTGAGAACTTTTCACAACAATGAGATTCTACCCAATTGGTCTTCTAAATGATCTTGGACCAGTTGTATCACCATCCAAATGTTGAAAAAGATGCCGGAAAGGTAATTCAACAAAATGGAATAAACAAACAACCCACTGAAGTGGTCGTCCGAGATGCACTTCAAGCTGTTTGATAGCACCACCTTCGCATCCAATATTGGTATTTGTAGCATCACAGCCCACCAAATCTAAGTATTCTCATGAAATCCCATATTCAGTAAGACATGATACTATGAAAGCTACAATGCCTTTAGCACATCCAGAGTTTAGAGACACATGGACTATATAAACTGAGCCACGTTCTTTTATGATAGAATAGTGTTCCTCTTTAATAGTTCGACGAACCTGTTTTGATCCAATCCTTTCTATAACTAGGGTATCGTCCTTTCTTCTGTCAAAATATATACCATGTAAGTTCATGTGAATCCAGATGACTTTTGCTGTAAATTTTATGGAGTTAGGTGAGATTAGGTGGCAGCGCGTACCCGATTTCAGCGCTGTTTTGCAACGTGGCTAGCGGCAGTAGGGTGAACTACTAAACTTTTCAGACCTGGAACGAACTCTTCATGGTAAGCTCAATGTTGTTTAAAAATGACCTAATATGCTCAATACTATCAATTAACATTTAAATCTTAACCTCAGACCGCAAACTGACCTCAGTTGATTACATTCTTTATGCATGAAAATCACACTCAAAATGGAATTTTTGCCGATTTTTATTGAGCTTGCGCGATCGGAAGATATTCTCTAAACACAACTTTTTTAATTATTATTATTAAACAGTACAATCTGCAGATATATTTCACTATAGCGATAAAAAAATATATAAGCGTAAAAAAAAAATAATAATTCTGAAAAAATCGGAATTTTTCAATTTTTTTGAATTTTTAGGCGGTTTGCGGGATCGGAAGATAAAGTCCGATTTGAAGAATTTTTTTTTGTTTTTCTTGTATTTACCAATCGCATCTTTTCCGCACTATAGCGACTCGGAAATATCAACTTCAGTGTTTTCGCACCACCCTACTAGGCAGCCAATTTCAAGTCATTTGAATGATAAGTTTTTGAATTATAAACATTCAAAATTCAGTGCTTCTAATGTTAAATTACATTTTCATATTTTTATTTATATCTCCTGAAATTATGCTCCTAATGTGCTTTTTTTTTTGTAGCAATAATACTAATATACCCAAACATAAATAAGCTGAATTTGCAATTTTTATAATTTTATGATATGAATTATGAAATTAATATTGGAAAACATTATGAATTGCAACCTACAATTTTTTTTAGGGATTTACATTTTTTAAGTCCCGTTTTATGGAAATCTAAAATTTCACATTTTTCTACCAAGTAGTATTCAAATTATGCGTAAAAAACTGCAAAATGATAGTTTAAGGGGGCGTCTATGATAGAAGTGAGTAGATATTTTGAAATGTATTCTGCTGTCCTGTAATCTAACAGGCGTCATTGACGCCTATGAGTGGTGCTTAACGTGCCTTTATCAAGAAGGGGGCTCTATCGGTTAACAATGGAGTACGGAACTCCAATTTTGATGCATTAAAATACACTCGTTTTAAAATAATTAATTTCTCGGAAACTTATGGTACGAATTGCATAACATTTCTTTAGGATGATTGAAGGGTGTACAGTTCATTTATTCTGTACAGTAACAGTAAAATTGTGTACTGCTATTGAAAAAAAAACAAAGTTATGGTTCATTTTAATATGTATATACCCCCCCCCCCAGCAAATTTTATATACATCATATAAAAGTAGACTTTATTTCCAATCGTTCGGTACCAGTAACTTTCTTCTACGATAATTTGTTGAGGAGTTTGTAGGGGGTGTTTACTTTTTTTTCACGACTGTACATTCAATCTTTTCACCTGCCGTCGCATAATTCACTGTTGTATTGTCACATAATTTTTGAATCAGAGCAGTACAAACAAGGAAGTTCTCCATACGTACATACTAAAAAAAAAAAAATCTTAAAAAATTACAGATTGTTCTTCTCTTGCGCATATATCTATTTATAAAAAAATCTGGTGGAACTCAATAGAGCGACCGTAAAAAAAAAATAATAATAAAAATAAAAATTTCGCTTATTTGGCGATTTGGCACCGATTGTCGATGGAACAAAATAAAAAAAAAATACGCTTGTATGTCAAATTCTCCAAGGAAAACCATTTTCAAGCTCAATTTGTTTAAGTAAGTTTAACTTAAATAAACACCATTTTATAACAAAGGATTTGCCATACATATTTACATGAATCTAAATTAAAATGTTAAGATCATTTTATACGGTTTCGAACAAAATTTAATGGACTAAAATTACTTCAGTTTCAGATTCTTAGCGCTGACAATTTCACTTCGATATTGTTTGTGTCGGAGATAACAAGAGAATAGTATTGTGGTCATGGAAACAAAGATTTATTTAATGCCAGAATGTACAAGGAGACTTTTCTTAATCAGACAGCTGCTTTTAAAATACACTAAAAGTTTATCCAGCCAGTAAAACCGTGTAAAATTTAAAAAAATCAGGAACACGCAACTCGTATACATTATATAAACTTATAGAAAAAAAATAAACTGCTTAATTGATTAAGTTTAAATGATTTAAACACTCATTTAACTAGCTATTTCAAATTTCATTATAATTCCTTGCATTTGGCGAGGGGAAATGTTGCTCTTCAAATGGCATAGCGCATTCATCTTCTCGCGCCACATATTCGAAAGTATTTATTCTTTACAGACTTTCTACTAGAATCCCGCCGCTAAATTCAACTGATCCTTTATTATAAGCATAAGTAGTTTCCTTAGCATTTTTTTTTCAAAATATTTTGAGAATTCGCCTTAAAAAGACCTTCCTCGTAAGAATGAAGAACCACAAAGTTCATTTTCGTCATATTGTACTATAACTACAAAAAAGGTAAACATGCATTAAAAATGTGTGTTGCATATCACAAAGCTTTGTTTTTGATGACATAGTTCAAAGGTTGTTTGAGAAGTTTAAGTGAGGAAATTTCAGCCTCGAAGTTGACACTCGCACTGTGGACCATCATCTCTAAAGGAAGACCTCTTAAAAGAAGCTATCGCTAAAAATTAACATTGCACAGTTCAGAAGCTATCACATCGATTAAATATTACATAAAGTACAGCGCATGATAATTTTAAGGAGATAGAGTATGTAGGCCGCTATGATATGTGGGTATCCCGTACTTTAACACAGCAGAATATGCTTGCTAGAATTTTGGCGTGTGATTTTTTGCTAAAACGAAAAGAAGAAGCTCCCTTTTAAAGCTGAAAATTATTGGAGATTAGAAATTGGTACTATACAATACTGTTACAAGGAAAATATCTTGGGGTAAGTCAAATGAACCTTCCCAAGTAACATCAAGAGGCAAGAATGCATGTCAAAAATGTATTGTTTCGTGTATGGTGGGATTACAAATGAGTTATTTATGCCTGCAAAAAAGGCAATATACTCAGACAAATACTGTTCTCAAATGGCAGTTTTGGAAAGTTAAAATCAGAAGAAAAGCGAGAAGAATTGACAAATCATCGAGGTGTTGTTTTCTAACATAGCAATGCTAGGCACCATATTGCTAAGAATGTCAGGCAACGCCTTATTGCGCATGGCTGGGATGTTTTGTGTCACCCCTCATATTCACCCGACCTGACTGCCCTCCTCAGATTTACGTCTTTCCAAGTAACTTAAAATATCTCTGAACGACCAGTTCACTTGTTTGGAGACAGCCGAACAGCACTTCGATCGCTTCTTTACGAATAAACCTATAACTTTAAAAAGGCAATTTTAGAGCTCCCAGAACGAAGGCAGAAAGTCATAATACAAAATGTCGTTTATGTGATTCATTTAATAAAATGTTCTTATGCTTTTTTACTTCTTTATTGAAATTTCTCATAAAAAAGAGAACCTATCGGATGACCCAATACATTATATTAGAATACATGTATCAGTCAGGTGCTGGTTAGGTTATAAACAATATTTTCCTGTTTCTGATAATTAGTATATATCATATAAAAAAATGCAAAAACAGTTTACATTGTATGCAATTTTGAAAACAAAATATTCGTTCAGTTAAAAATGTTTGTGACGTAAAACTTTGATTTGTCATTACAAGTAAATAAAATAATTTCAAAATTGTCCTTACCGATAAAAGTTTTTTTAACATGCATATAAAATGTGCGAGTAACTCTATAAATGACGATGTTACTAATACTAAGGTAGAGAGATTTTACGTTTTAAGAATTATTCTTAGGCACTTTTTAAGGGTTAAAATTAGATATAGATTTATTCGGAATATATTCATTCAAGTATCTATAATATTCATTCATTTGTCAGGAAAGAAGCAAATTCTGCAATATAAAATATATTGTGTTGTTAAAGTAATCTGCTCTTTCAGCGAATTTTTTATTTCTCCATAATACTGATCATCTCTCCAGAATTACTGCTCTGCAGGGGCCGAAACGGACAGTGGCAAGAAGGAACGAACAACATCGATTGACTACAGATGATTAGACAACACAGTCTAGAGAAATGCTTCGAGTGTTTTCTTGACTTGTCACTGAAGGTATGAGTGCGCGAACGCAGAACAAAACAGGCGTAGTCTAGCAATTATCAATGCATTTAAAAACAGCTTTGAGGTAAAAATATTTAGAATACGCCGAAACAAAGGACAGATATGTTTTTCTTGATAACATTTTCCCTACGTATCATAAAAAATATGAAAATGAAATAATTCGAAACTTTTCGTGACTGACTTTCCCCCTTGTTTATGAATATTTACATAATGAAAATATTCCTCATCGGGTTTTTTTGTATAATCAAAAGCTTTTGCTTTAAGATCTCTTTCAAATTGTTAAATACTTACATAAAACCTTCACTATACAGTGCTTGAATAGATTGCAACAGTTTGGATTAGATTACGTCCATTCCTTCCATGCAAGATGCTCATCCAAGAATTGCAAAATGTGACAGGCACAACAAAGACAAAGACACGCTAGAAGCAATTATCTGAGATATATTTCCCACCTGCTGTTTTTCTCAGGTTTTCCTTCTTATATTGTCCTTTGTTTCGGTATATGTAAAGCGCCAATTCGGGATAGCAGCTCCGTTCTACTGCAAAAATCAAAAACTGACTTCATGACAATATTACTTAAAAATAACAATACATTTTACTTTTCGGAATCCGATTGCCACCTGAGAGATGGACAGTTGTAATTCATTATAATAGAATATAAATTGAAAATAAATGTCCCTTATTTTGATATAAAATAAATTTTTTTAACACACACACACACAAAGAAAAAAAACAGAATTTATATTTACACGCCTAACATTTTTTCCACATTTTGTCTGTTAATGTTAAGTCACGTTTCGTTTTTAGTAGAATTTTTTCTTTACAGCTATTTCGTGGTATTAAAACAATTCTGAAAATTATTAAATATCAAATTTAAACGAATTAGTGGCTTGAAATGCGATGTTTACGATAATCCAAGTTTTCAATGATTCCAAGTCTTTAAATCTCAGAACTAAATACCCTCCCTGGACAGTGCGCTGTTAATAGAAAAAATTGCCTTACTTTAAATCTCATACTGAAATGGAGTCGCTGCGCCCGTCTCTAAACAATAACATCGGCGTTTTAAGTAAATCGGTGTTTGAAAGATCTCTATCGTTTGAATATTTCATGCCGATTTAGATTTCCTACAAGAAAAGTTTTAAAAAATATTAATCAAATTTTCCTTTTTCGTTTACCGTCGCTGAGGAGATTCTATCTTCCATTTCTTTCATGGTTGTTTTCTCTTTCAAAGTTTTTCATCCCGTTGTACTTTTTTACACTCTTCTATCTTTACAAGAAGAAAGTATTGGTTTAGTGAATTTTTTCAAATCACCGTTTACGACGTATTTACACGTTTTATGGGATTCTGTAGCTTTTAGTGTAAACCACCTAACCGATGGCGCTGCTATGCTACATTTTTTAGGAAGTATTAACGTGTGTGAGATAGAAGAAAGTTTTATGATTGCCGCATCCAACTAGCTTGCTTTCGTAAAAATGACTCTGAGATCTTAATATCTATATATTTAATAATTTAATACTTGCTCTGTTTTAGAAAATTTGCTTCAATTTAGAATAATGTAGTTACATTTCATTAATCAGTTTTAATGAACATAACATCATGCACATAAATAATTTGTTTATGTTTTCCATAAGTAAAGTTTCTTATAAGAATAGAATGGAGAAAGATTTAGATTATTTTTTTAACTAAATTATTTTATTTAGAATGTTTCACGCATCTAAAGTTTCAAAGTACATATTCAAAACTTCGAAATGTTTCTTATGATGATTGTTTTAAAAGATATATACATATAAAGCAGTCAAGTAGCTAATTAAAAAGAGTTCTTATAAGAAATAAAATTTGGATTTATTTTCTTAATTTCTGAATTAATATTAATAAATACAAGCAATCAGCCAGCATCGGTTAAATACTTTAAATGTCGTTAAGAAAAGGGAACGATATCGAATCACATTCTCAGGACAATGCACAAATGAAAATTATCTAAATGCTCTAAATATATATATATAAAAAAATACAACCACCAGAATTTGCTTAATTTTAATATTATACTGAATTTGAACCATTGCGTCTTACTGGATTTTTTTATCAAATGTGTATGTAAAGGACATCTAACAATCATATGAATATTTCATGATGATTTAGACTAGCTACATTACAGTAAAATTTTCAAAATATTCAATGGCTTTACTTTCGGGCCTGACACCAACTGCATTTCAGATATTTGACTGAAAATAATCTTTCCCGTATGTCTTCACCGAAGACATTTGATCCTCCATTTTTTATATGATCCGCTGTCTTTCAAAATTTTTCACCACGATGTACTTTTTTCTCTTTCCCTGTTGTATTTTTTTTAAAAGCCTAGAGGTTTTAAACTGTTTTACACATTTATTTAGTTTCAATCTTGACTCTTTTAAAATGAAGTTTGTTTAAATGAGAATATCCTAGTTACATTTGGTCAGACAGATGTAACACGGAAAAATAATACATCAGATTTTTAACACTTTCCAACAAAGTTGAAAAGTGTTTATGACTTCGGTTTGTCTGTCCGTCTGGCCGTCTGTACTCGCTCTAACTCCCGTAAATATACTCGGATCATTCTGAAATTTTTGGATGTTAGTGACCTCTACCATAGCACGAACCCTATTGCAAATGAAGTTTGTAGCATGTTTAGTTCATTTACAGGGACAGTCAAACGTTTTCCGTTACATTACGGCCTATGGGAAAAAATCGTTTAAAATGATTTTTAATGATGTTACATGCTTTCAAACATAATAAATTGATATGCATTTATCAAGTTGACTAAAATATGCATTTTCTGTACAATATGCGGCCCAAAAAATAGTTATTATTCATTTACAGGGCCGCACAAATGAATTCCTTTACATAATGATATAGAAGTGGAGGGAATTTTTTCCGGCGTATTTTAATTATGTTAAACTATTAAATGCATAATGAAATAGATATACGTCGCTAAGGTTTACTATAACTTATTTCATGGATAATACGAAATGCAGAGCATTTACAGGGACACACAAAAGATTTCAGATACTATATTGTACCCGAAGTACTGTAAAGTAGCGATGATTGCTGGAAATGCATTTTTAATTATGTTATGTGCTTTTATGTTTCACTATACTTATGCATTGTATATGGTGTGTATAAATGCTGTAATTGATATACAGGGCTACTCAAAAGAATTCGTAATGATTACTGGGTATGATTGCAAATTGCTTAAAGGTGATTTTAAATGAGTTAGGCATTTTTACGCTGAACCGCATTTGGTTTACTAAGAAATGTTTGTAAAACATATATAAAATGACATACAGGGTCACGCAAAGAATTGGATACATGACCGTCTATAAATGATAATTTCTGGAAATGTGATTCCGGTAGTTTTAAGAGTGTTTTACTTTGAATTAAACTTTAGCTAAATAGTGGCGTGTAATATAGGTATTAGGTTAACTGCAGAGTTTTACAAAAGTATACAAGTATGTTTAAATCTATTAGTATAAATTGCTGAAAGAGAAATTTCAACCTGTTATGTGTTTTCTTGCTAAACTAAATTTCTCCATTATATAGTATATATATCAACCTACAGATCAAATACAGGGCTGTTCAAAAGAATTGGAATACATATATGCTATGGACGGTAACTGCTGAAATCAGTTTTTCAAATATTTTATGTGTTTTCTAAAATGTTTACTTAGTTCACTTATATACCTTATTTCCCTAAATAACGAAGTTTTGTTAAAGCATTCAGGAAGTGTTGGAAAGTGTTTCATAATCTATGCTTAACGCATGATTTTTCTTACTTGTTTATATTTACGAATACTATTTCAAATTTAGATTTTTTTTTTATGTTAGAAGGGATTATAAATTTTAACGTAAATTTGTAACAGTAGGTATTGCGATAAGCATCTTTGTGGACTTTTAGATAATTTAGATTTTTTTTCTTTACATAGATAATTTAGGATAAATAATTTTTACGCTTAGCTAAAAAAAATTAAATTATTTGCACTAGACTGTACCATTAATTTTCGAAATAAATATACATGGAAATTATGTTTTCACATCTTATTTTTTATTTATACATAAAACTGACATTTATAGATAAATAACTGTACACATATAATTTTAATCAAAGCACTTTTAGAGAAAACAGTTTCTTAAAAGAAATTGCTTTATTAATTCATGTAATGTTACAAATTACGAGGGTCTATCAAAAAGTTTTTGTCCCCCTATAAAAATAATTGAGTGAAATTTATGAATTTGCAACATTGTATTAGTCCTTTTCCATATAGTCACCGTGCACATTAACACATTTCTGCAAACGATATTTCAAAGAGAGTCGGGAGGATGTATTCCAGGAGGCGCGATAGTAGAGACAAAGGATGACATTTTTCCAACTTTTGCTGACCCCGAAAAAGTCTCACAGCAGTGAAAAGATGTTTGGTTGACAATTTAGCATATTAAATTCATTATTTTCATTATTTGAAATCGTCGCAATAACGAAATATTCAATGCTGATACATAAGTATATACATGTTATAAATTAGATGAGTTTTCAGTTTGATAATTATAAAAATAACATGTTTTTAGTTAGTTTAAATTTACAGTTAATGAATGTCTAGCATAATAAAATATGTTATTAGGGAGCATTTAAATCGGGATCTGAAAAATATCTAGAACATGTTAATTAAATGCACGAATTTTAGTTTGGTAATTACCACTTTCTAAACAGCGCTGTCTCATATACGAATGGAATGAATATATTCTATCTCTCATCGCAACATATTACAGAAATAAGCCATAGACTCAGAAATAGCTATTTCATTCAAGTCTCGTTATTTATTATTCAAGAAGATTGTATATATTCTGGTAAACATAGACAAATTTTGTAAAAAAAAGACATTAAACATACTCAAGATTTTCAACATAATTATTTCATGATCGTATCTTTATTTTCAATTATTAAATTTGAAATAAGTATTATTAATGACCTTTATTTAAAACTATTGGTTATATGCAATACTTTATTTGAAGTTATACTTATCCCGACAGTAGTCGCGCAGAGGTCTTTTTGCCGGCCATATAAATAACCTTCTCCTAATTCATACCCCCTTACAAATACAATGGAGAACTGCCATGTAGTTCACTTTAAATGCTTCTCTTCTACCATAGTGAAGTAACAAGACAACTCTGTTTTTTCTTTCATGTATGTTTTTACAAGCAAAGTTGAAATTGGTGGAAAAGTCTGCGCAACAATCCCTAATGTCAGTTCATTTTTACTTTTTCCTATTATCCCAAATCTCATGAAGAAAGTGTATAATTTAAGTAAACTGCAAATTTATAACTTCATTGAAATGTAATATTTGAAATGATAAAAAAAGTTTATTATTTTACATTTTCGGTTTGCGGCAAAAAGACAGAGCGCGACTAATAACATTCTGAAAAAAGAGGCGACTACTCTCGTGTTAACGGACTTTCAGTCACAAACATGTACGCATAATTCAAACAATTGTGCAAAATAAAATTATGCATGCTAGATTTATTTCTGTGCTGAATATATAAACAAAATACATGTTTTATAAAAGAGGAAGTAATTTAACATTAGTGAAAAATATCTAGAACGTAGTAATGAAACTCCGGAATTGTAAATGAAAATTTTATTTACGGTTTTTGTAATTACCGCTTTGTAAACGGAACTTTCACATATCCGGCATGTTTAAATATCCTCTTTCCACTGAAACACATTAAAGAAATACGTGATACTTTCTGTAATAATAATTTCGTTTAAGTCTAAATTTTCATTATCCAAAGAGGATATATTTATTGAGTAAAACACAGAATTATTTAACAAAATAATAAATAATGCTCAGTTAATAAGTGCAACATAATAATTTCATGATGTTATATATATATTTATTTTTTTTTTGTTTTATATTCAATTAAATATATTTTAACGTAAATACAAAATATTAAAATAATATTTATTTAAAAGCTAGAGTATTGTTTTTAACACAGCCTAGATACATAATATATTTAACACTTTGCGTGAAAAATATTGCTAATAAATTAATGTGTATAATCAATGCAAACATAAATATAAAGTAAAAAATTACACCAGAAATGACATTAATGAGACATGAATTGAGCATGTTACATGATATCATATTGAAATGATTTCACGTGTTTTTGATGCTTTTTCTATTAAGTTAGATAATATTTTGCCTTTACAAACGTAAAACAACATTAAGATAAAGGTATATATAAATATTATACAGAAATACATACAATAAATACAATAACCACAACTCGAGTGAAAAATTAGCCAGGGACAGGGGTCGAACCCGGGACCACAGTATACAAGACTGCTGAACTAACCAATGATCTACTCCAGCCGATACCTGGATCTGCAACTTCTCACAAATAAACCATGTTGGGGAAGTCCCCAGCCATCTATCACACATTATCAGTCACCGGCCGGAGTAGCTCAGTGGTTAGAGCAGCAGTGTTGTATACTGTGGTACCCGGGTTCGATTTCTGGCTCTGGCTAATTCATCACTACAGTTAGGTTTATTGTATTTATTGTATGTATGTCTGTATAATATTTATACAGACCTTTAACTGTTGAATTCAGGCGTTATTTATGTCTGTATGTATGTTTTAATATATATTGTAGTATGTGGGTTTTGTAACATTAAGATAAGTGTTATATAATTTAATAATATTTATGCATTATAAATAAATATAAATTTTTGAATTAATAAAGTGAGCACTCGAAAAATGTATAGCACATGTTAATCAAATGCACAAATTCTAAATGGAAAGTTTTATTTACGGTTTCCGCAATTATCGCTTTGCAAACGCCAGCATATCATATCAGATAGTATTAAATATCCCTTCTCTCACTGCTACAGATTACAGAAATAAGTCATACTTTATGAAATATCTGTTACGTTCTAGTACCAGCTTTTATTATCCTTATAGTAAATATGTATTGAGGAGAAGACAATTGTATTTAACAAAATAGAGAAGCGAACACAGTTATGAAGCTTTCATAATTATCTCATAAAGATTTATTCATTTGAAATTTTCATTCAATTACCTATGTTTTTATTAATACGTACAGACTAATAAATTGATATTGTAATTATATATCTCCACCGCAGCGTTGCACTTAGCATTTATAACCAATAAATATGGAAGTTTGAGTGGAAAAATATTTACTGTATTTTTGAAGAAATCCACTTAAATTAATGTAAGGTTTAAAAATACTAGTAAAGAAATAAATTCAATACGAATTTTGATATATAATACATATTTGAAATTTCATTAATATGTATAATGAATCATTAACTACATGTTACGTATTTAAATATATATATATATAATTTTTTCAATATGATATATGTTACCTAACTTATGCATTATTTTCCTGATAGTTTCAAGTTTTAATTATTTTCGAAAAATCTCTCTGAACCATATTGTCGCAGAGGACAATTGTCAGAAGGTAACAGAACAATTAGGCGCGATTTATTATCAGAAATTATTTATTTTAGAGATCTATTTTATTGATTGCTTTTAGTAACATAGCAATCAACTCACATATTAGTGAGTATACTCTATATGCCAAAAATGACCGGTTACTTGCAATTTTAGACGTTTTGTTAAATATCTATAAAAATACATGAGGAATTAACCTGAAACTACAGGTATTTAAACAGTATAGTAAAAGTCATATATTTCCGCGAACATGTTTTCCCGAAACCACATAGGGGACCGTCAACAATTCGAAAAAGAACGAATATCTTTTGGATAACTCTGTAAAAACTAATGTAGTAAAAGCATTCAAACTCGAGATTATTAATAAGTGGCTTATTGGAATATACTGTGTTCTTTTTTATGAGGATAGCATGTATACCCGCAGATAAATTAAGGTTTTTATAGAAACAGTCCCGAATTTCGCCAAGATTTTGCTTATAATTTACAGAGTTCTTAATATAAGAAAAAGTTCTTTTCAGAAATTATTTCAAACAATACTGTACATAATACCCTGCAATCAGAATGAGAAAATAATAAAAATTGTATGAAAAATGAGCAGGTTTACAAAATAATGATTCACTGCGCATGCTCGAATGTAATCAAAATTTAATTTTCATAATGTGTTAGCTAGATGTACAGAGCAACTTTTGTGAAAGTCCCAAAAACATAGTTTGAAAAGTCTGATAATAATCGTTTATAGAATAAGCTCAAATTCCTTTATTTCTAAAAGGAAGCAAAAAGATGATTGGTTGTATCCAAATACAGTAGTACGAGCAATATTGTGTATGCTATATTGCTACTAATCAATGGATATATGGATACAACCCCTCATCGATTTGCTTCATTTTGGGACAACGGATTTTGAGCTTATTCTATAAACGATTATTATAAGACTTTTCAAAATATGTTTTTGAGAATTTTACAAAAGATGCTCTATACATTTAGCTAACACATTATGCGCATTATATTTTGATGGAATTTGCACATGCGCAGTGAAACATTTTTTAGTAAACCTGGTTATTTTCATCCAATTTTTATTATTTTTTAATTCTGATTGCAGGGTATTGTGTATAATGTTGTTCGTCATATTTTCTGAAAGGAACTTTTTATTATATTAAGAATTCTGCAAATTATAAGCAAAAAACTTGGTGAAATTTCGGACTGTTTTTATGAAAACCTTATTTCTCTACGAGTATACATGCTATCCTCATAAAAAAGAACACAGTATATTACACTAAACCACTTTTTAATAATCTCGAGTTTGAACGCTTTTGCTACATTACTTTTTTAAAAGTTAATCCAAAAGATAATCGTTCTTTTTCAATTTGTTGACGATCCCTATGGGTTTTCGGGAAAAAATCTTCGCGGAAATATATTACCTATACTATATTGTTTACACACCTGCAGTTTCAGGTTCATTCTTCATGTATTTTTCTAGATATTTAACAAAACGTCTAAAATCACAAGTGACCGGTCACATTTGGCCATATAGTGTACGTATTGCTTAATATAAAGCTTTGTAATACATTGTTCTTATTTTTTACATTTACCAGTTATATAATTATTAATATTAAAACAGATACGTATCTATACTATAAAATGCTAACAAATGTATTCTATTAAATGTATGCATAACTGTCAATGTCAAAGATCAGCAATCCTAGAGAATTACAAGATATCGCATGTCTTAAATTTTTTATTTAGACTTCAGTAAAGAGATTTTGACCAACTTTTTTTTGAAATTCGAAATATTTTTCATATTTATTTATTTCGTATTTTGTGGGAAAATGACGCTAAATTTAGACGAAACTCTTATTCTATAATTAATTGTTTTTTTCCTGTTGTTATATCTTAAGAAAAGAAATTGGGCAAAGATTAATAAACTGATAAATTCATGTAATTCATTCGAATAATTCATGTTCCTGGTTGAAAAATCTGATCAATACTCTGAAACGTTTTCAAAAAGCCTAGGGCAGCAAAAGAACTTTTTTTAAAGACTATTACTTTAAATCGTGTGTATAAATAGGTTTCTGAGCTTTATAAAAGTTAAAACGCTTTTCGAAATCATGGGTAACTCAGAAGTGGTTTTTATGTATTGACCATTTCAGGTTATATTATATTTTCCTAGATAAAAAGCATTTCTTTTCTTATTGAATTGAGGTTCTACGGTTTCCAAGTAGGCTGGCTTGTTTCCCATTGGTTTCATCTGAGCGATCACATCCTAAGTCATAAAAAATTGTTTTTCCGCAATGTGGTGTCTGAAAATTCCAAGTTTAGACACAAAGAAAACTGATCTGTAATTTTTAACAAAATTTTTAAAGCCTTTTTCCAGAGAGGAAATCTATACAAAATAATTATTCATTTAATCATAAAAATGATAAAGTATAATTTTTATTTTTCACTCACTAAATATAATCACATGGTTACAATAAATGAGGTTCAAATTTCTTGAAAATGTGTTTATATAATTTTAATTGCTTACACGGCATTCACATTTATTTATTTGTTTTTATAAGTTATAATATAAATTTAAATTTGCGTAACCTTTATTCAGTTTTTTAAGCAGGCATTTGACCACGAAAAATATGCAATTGTATGTAACACATAGAGCAACTTTCAAGCTTGTTTGTGATGAAAAACATTTATAATGAAATATAAAAAGGAGTAATCACTATTATTTCCCTTTTGTTTATAATATTAAATGTAAATAGATTGTACGCCAGATGGCGTAGATCCATAATTACGCACGTAAAATTCTTTTGCGAAATTAAATATAAAATGATAGAAATTAATAAAAAATAATATTCGATATACATCAACAATGATTTTAGTCAATGACATTATGTAAGCAATTAGTATTATTTAAACTATTTTGCAAAATTAACTGCCCTGCTACTAAACGATTTCACAAAATATTCAAGTCACAGACCTCTATGAGAAATTTATACAAATTTTAATAAACATAACTGTTACATTTAATTAGATTTAATAATATATCTCAAAGAATGTAGAATACCATGTGTCACAAAAAATGTCCGTAGTTGCATTAATTTGTTTTACCTATTGAAGATATTTATTTAATCATTGTAAATTGCAAAAATGTCCAAAATATGGTATGTTTTAAAATTATACTGAAAAAAAGCTTTCTTATTTATTTTAAAAACGTTTTACACTTTTTAAATGTTTATCCCATTCATGGGTCTTATACGATATATTTGCAAAAATCTTCTACATACTGTGACAAGCAAGGCATATAAATTACCATTGTTATACAACAAAAATTCATCGAACTACGGTATGACACTAAAAAACGACTGGCGATTTTATACTGCCGAATGCGCCTAAATTTAATAAAATTCAAAGTATCATATCTCGTTGATCTTTTGTCCCAGAAGAATAAATAAGTTAAGGCAATATATATATATATAATTTTATTCTAAATATAACATATTGGCTCCAGGGATCCAACTAAACTTAAAAGACTATTTCCATGGGTTTTTGTAGTGTAAGTCATGTAGCTTATAACTACTATGCTTGTTGGCCAACATTATTTTCGTAAAGTTTGCTTAGCCTTAGTCAAATTATAAGATATCGCTCATAAAATAAGTCACATTTTTCCCTTCTAAAATTCTGGTAGTCGAAAATCGTAGTAAGGGACTTACACTACAAGAACTAATGGAAATAGCCAAAAGTGTTACTTTTTGAAAATTAAAGCCTGGTACTATTCCATCAATATGATCTTAGTTATCTTTAATTAAGTTTATGTTGACCTTAACTACCTTAATTTTAAATAGAATGCAATTTGCATTGCCTATTTTTCTGTAAGAAGGAAATAATTTAATGGAGTTTCAATATTTTTGAGATACTCTTTATTGTGTATTTGCATGTTATCCGTGACAGGAAAACACACCATTAACAATGACCTCAATGACGTTAATTATAATAAAAGTTAACAGGATTACTGAGTTACATGAGGTGTATTATTTGTAATGCGATATGTACTGTAAGTTGCATCTATTATAATTGTGTGTAGTGTGGTATATGAACTGCAATCTGCTGCGCGAAAGTACGTATGTATGCTGTATGCAGTGCAACGATAGGAATGCAACGTACACGAATTTCAACGTATATGCTATATGTGGCGAGGTGTAAGTAAATATATTATATGGATGCATGTCATTGCATGTATATATGCATGTAGATAACAATATATACATGTAAGTATGAAAGTGATGTAGTATGTTATTAATGGAAATTAAGTTAACATTGTAAGATGGATGAGCGTGAATGCCGCCAGTAATAGGTTATTATTAAAAATCAAATTGTGCTTCCCAATATGTAATTTTTTGAAAGTTTATGTTCGTATAACACAAGATTATCCGTTAGTATAATTTTAAATAAATGACACATTAGTGTTTGAACTCATGTAAAATGTTTTGAAATTAGTTTGCACCTACTAATTTTGTAACATAAAACATAATTATTTAATGTTCCTATGTAATACAAAAAATTTGAAACTAACTGTTATAATTTCTTTCTCCAGCTTTTTGTATATCTATAATCGTCATATAATGTACTATACAAGCTCAGATACATATAAAACTACAGATACTTGTATAAAATGAATTATTAGTTTTAATAAAATCGATATCTTATTTCTATGACATAAATAATCCCTTTGAGACCGTAAAATCATTATTTTTATACTAATTTATTTCACAAATTTCATTTAATTCTCCCAAATGCATAAATTAGATCAAATCTAGCCCTGCAACATATAATTTAAATTTTTATTTCAGTAACAACAAAGATATAAATTTAAATATCTGCTCCAGATTTAAGTCTAAAGTAGTTTAAACAAAAGCATACAAAGCGAAAAATCCTGAATCAACATTTATGGTATTAAAGAACTAGCAAACATCATTATCATTTCTGTGCTAAATTTTTAAACCATGTTAAGTACTAATAGTCCCGCCAGTTTTGGCGGAATTTCGTTTTGGAAACAGTCCAGTTGAAACCTTAGTAAATAATAATAATTGCAAAATCTGTCCTTTCAAACCAATCCAGTGTCAGTTAAAATTTATGATGCACAAAAAACAGGAATTTACCGAAAGTCTAAACTCCTTTGTATAACTCTTTATTTTGTATTTCACCGCGGGTGACTTTTGATAATTTCATTATGACTACTTTGTTCACTGGGAGAGATAATTGCACTGCAAATGGACACCAGCATTCGAAAATGCAGTAAAATTATGCTAATGATCTGGATAAAGAGTTTTACTTTATTTGACTGCTTAAATAAATTCTTGTTCACCTAAACAAGTGTTTAGTATGAAATTATAAATATACTCGGTAAGAACGCATTAATTCCTAGGATGATGAAACTAAACTCTATTTTAAATGCAGAAATTCTTAAATAAAAATTTCATATTTTCAAATCTAGTTTATTTGAGACGCACTACATACCCTTTATTATCTCAAGAAATATATATCCAAATGTACTGCTAAAATAATTTTGAATCTTTGAAGAAAAAATAAATGATTTTCTATATATGAAAATATGAACTAAAGAAGCAGCAACTTGGAAGTTCAAAATAATAAAATTCACTTTATTCTTAACATGGATGAGATTTTTCCAAGAGATATTCTTATTGATCCTATTCATTTCTAAAATATATTAACATGTGAATCTTTATTTATTTAAAAAAAAAAGTTTCAATAAATTACACATTCGTGAATGGTAATATACTGGAATGCTGCAACGTCTGATTTAAAACCATTCTGATATGTAAAAACGCATTAAATGCGCATTCATAAGCATGCGAGTCTTTCAAAACAAATGATTCAAAATTTTCAAATCATTTCAAAACTTCGATGAAATTTTATGAAAAAATCATTTATTTTTTTTAATAAACATAAAAAATTAGAAAATCCACAATAGTCATTTACGGCTCCAGCATAAATAAAAAAGATCATTATCATTTATCTGATAAATTGTGACCATGCTGATTTCAAAACTGCCATCACGTTTGGCGGAATTTTGTTTTGGCAATTGCCCAGTTTGAAGCTTTCTGAATGATAATATTTGTGAAATCTGACGTTTAAACAAATCCAGTGTCAGTAAGAATTTATCGCGCCCAACAAATATGAATATGTCCCAAACCTTTCCTCTTTTATATACATCTTTTATTTTGCATTTAACAGCGAGTGTCTAATGATTTCATTTTCAATCCTTTGTTTGATTTGGGAGATAATTAGACTGTATGGCCGAATACAGTAAAATGATGACTAATCATCTGAGTAAAGCATTTTGTTTTGTTTCAATGTTTGAATAAATTCTAGTTCACGCAAATAAACGTTTAGTAGGAATTTTTGCATGTAGTCGACAGGAAATAAATCAATTTAAGGGAGATGATTTAAAATAAGTAATCTAAATACAGACATCATTTAATTAAATGCCCCATATCAAAAACACTAATTTATTTAGAGTGCATTAACTAACCGTTATTATTCTTGACAGTGAAATGATTGAAAAATTATGAATTTAAATTTCGAATGTTACGAATAGTTACATATAAATAAATTGTACTATAAATTCACATTGTATCCTAAAGACATACAAATTGCGGGTGCGTAGTAATCCAAATAAAATGTTAATGTGACTGATAACTTCTGATATATGTACGTCCGCACAATACTAAATATGCAGATAACCTTTAAAGAACTAGTATAATTTAGTAGTATCAAACGAATTATTCCTATATCTATTTTCGATTATTGACATTAACATATGTTTGATGAGATGCGATGATTAATTTTCTTTTCCATTTATGTATTGACGTACAGTCGTGGAAAAAAAAGTAAACACCCCCTTCTAACTCTTCAAAAAATTATCGTAGAAGAACGTTACTGGTACCGAACGATTGGAAATAAAGTCTACATTTAAATGATGTATTTAAAATTTGCTTTAAAATTATCTACATATTAAAACGAACACAAACTTTTTTTTTCAATGGCAGTACGCAATTCTGACAGCATAAATGAACTTTACACACTTCAATTAGCCTAAAAACGAATTTTTATGGCGTATTTTAAGGGCTGTATACAAATTGAAGCTCCATTATCGATTGTTAACCGAGAGAGCCCCTTTCTTGATCAGGGCAGCTTAAGCGCCACTCAAGGAGTCAATGAAGCATGTTAGATTACATTACATCAGAATAAATTTCAAAATGTCTACTCACTTCTATCATAGACGGCCCCATTTTGCCGTTTTCTAAGCATAATTTGAAAACTACTTCGAAGAAAAATGTGAAATTTTGGTTTTCTATAAAGCAGGACTTAATAAATCTAAATCCATCAAAAAAATTGTAGGTTGCAATTCATAATTTGTTTGAATATTAATTTCATAATTCATAATTCATATCATAAAATTATAAAAATTGCAAATTCAGCGTATTTATGTTTGGATATATTAGTATTATTGCTACAAAAAGAATTAGCACATTAGGAACATAATTTCAGGAGAAAAATAAAAATTTGAAAATTTAATTTAACATTAGAAACCCCAATTTTTGAATGTTTATTATTCAAAAACTTATCATTCAAATGAAATTTGGTGTCTAGGCATAGTTTGACCCTAAGATTTGAAATATCGCGTTAAAATTTGGTATTGCTATTGAAAAAAATGAAGTTTGGATTCGTTTTTATATGTAGATGACCCCTAAGAAAAATTTATATACATCATTTAAAAGTAGACTTTATTTCCAATCGTTCGATAGCAGTAACTTTCGTCTACGATGATTTGTTGAGGAGTTAGTAGGGGGTGTTTACTTTATTTTCCACGACTGTACAGTGTACATAAAACAGTGTACACAAAGTACAAATTCTTGTCTGTAAGAGAATTCTGAAACGAATTCTGCTTTTGAATTTAATCCGTTTGTTCTTTTGTATCACATAGATAATCATCCTTTAGACCCATACATCCTATTATTTCGTAATTAACTTTAATATGGTGCTTTAATATACTCCACATGAATAAATTGTATTATTCTGTAATTTTGCGGCATCTAATTTTAATTGTTTCTACGTATTTGTAAATACACATTTAAACTCCTGAAAATGTGTCGCTACAAATTCTCAAATAATTTTTACATTACTTCTAATTTTACAATTGAAGAAATATGAAAAATATACCATTATCACTTATCTGCTAAATTCGCCGTCCATGTTGACTCTAAATATGGCATCCATTTTCGACAAATGTCTAGTTATTTCTTGCTGAATGATAATATATAGGAAATAATATTTAGGAATTTTAAACAAATCCTGCGTCTTGCCAGAATCTACGGTACCTCCAAAACATGTATTTTCCGTAAAACCGCCCTCTTTTGTGTACATGTTAGGTTTTATTTTTCGCAACGGGTGTCAAATGATTTCATTTTCAACCCTTTCTTTTGCGAAGGAGATATTTAGACTGTATACTACATCAGCATAAGCGCGTGAACTAAAATAGCAAAATAGTGGCTGATGATCTGAAGAAAGTATTGTGATTTATTTGAATGTTTGAATAAATTCTCTTTTACGTAAACAAGCGTTTAGTACAAATTTGTGCTTATACTCTGCATACTTGAAAGTATTAAATACAAAGATGATTAATTAAGAACAGTATTGTAAATGCAGATATTATTTAATAAATGCCTCTTATCAACATTACTACTTTTTTCAGTTGCGTTAACTAACCCTTATTACAAATGACATTAAAATGATTGAAAAATTCTACATCTACTTTTTAAATATTAAGATATACGTCAATAAATTTTACTGTAAATTCACAATCAGTGACCTGTAAAATGCAAGTGGCAGGCACAGAGAACATGAAATAAATTGTTGTGTTAGGCATTACTTGCCTTCAAGTAGTATTATAGGTTTTTTGATGCAATTTTCTGAAGCCACATTTGAAGGAAGAGATGTGGTATTATTTTTTACACGTCTGTACTGACCTATACGGGACGAACTAAAAATATTTGTCTCTAAGACAATTCTGAAACGAATTACGAGTTTTAAAATTATTCGTAACTCCTTTGCTATGATAGAATTACGCGTTTTTTTCGAAATTCACGTCCAATTTTTATTCTAATTAAATTTAATATGTTTCTTTAATCTATTCCACGTGAAAAATTGGTATTGTACTGTAATTTAGCATCATATGATGTAAATTGTATTCTATTTCTTAATTACGCATTTACGAACCTGAAAATGTTTTACCAGAAAATGTCAAATAATTTAAATGAATAAAAATTAGTCCTAATTTTATGTTTAAAGAAATGTAAAAATATATCAGTAGTATATGGGGCCTACTCTGGAACACTTTTCATACTCCACTAAATAGAAATATTTAACGATTTTTGTAAGATTTTGCTCAAAAAAATTGCCTGTTAAAATATCGAGGATGTAACGATTTTATTACGATTTATCGAGCAAATAATGATAAAAAATTGTATGATTTGCATTGGTTGGATATTTTTATTTTTTTCTACAAAATTATGTAAAGAAGAAGTTTTAAGAAAGGCTTATAAAGAATCAAATAAACGGGATAATAACGTAATCAATTTAGATTAAATAATGATCATTTTTAAATGCTAATATTTAATTATTATTGTGATGAAAAATTTTGACAGACGTCCTTTCTTAATAGTCTATCAATTGCTAATAAACAACCTTCCTCTAGGATAATCTTGATAGGAAAAGCAAAGAGCAGCGTTATATAATAAGTTATCGGCATTATAACCAATCCTAAAATCTTTAGTTGCATTAAAAGCTATAGAATAGTATAAGTTATTATCTCCGGGAATATAAATATGAAAATATTCTTTTGTTTCTGGTATTATATTCCAATTGTCATCACATTTACTTTCTATCCAAAAATAAACACCAGGTTGAGAAAATTTAGAGGCTTGATCCATTTTATATATTTTAGCGGTGAAAGTTAATTTTATTGTATCATTGAAACTATGAAATATAGTATAATTATTAGAGTTATCGATGCTATGATTTGTAATAACGGGGTCAAATTTAAAATAATGAAAGGTAGGCGAAAGACAATTAAAGAGTAAAGTACTTATGACAAAATATTGTAACATTTATTTAGGAAAAAATTGGACGTCAAATAAAGGATATAATCCTTCGGCTTAAAATTGAAATGTTAATTAAAAACCGTTGATATATGATATTCATTCCCAGTCAACTTTATCATTAAATTCTTTTAAAAAATCTTCGGATAAGACCTGATGATAGGAGATCCCTTCCCAGTCAACTTTATTTTTAAATTCTCTAATAAAATCTTCTGATAGTGTCTGATGAAATGACATATAATACCAGTCAACATGATTTTGAAATTCTCTAATAAAATCTTCGGATAATGTCTGATGAAATGATATACACCGCCACTCAACTTTATTTTGAAATTCTCTAATAAAATCTTCTGATAATTTTTCATTCTGTGATATACAGTTCCAATTAAGTTTATCCTTAAATTTTCTTATAAATTCAATTTCATAATATTTTTACTTAAATGAAGATCAATTTTATTCATATATAATGAAATAAATGTATGAAATGTTTTATGATGGGATAAATTGATAAATAAATCTTTATATTTATGAATTATAATATCGTCTAATCTTTGAGCCGACCCCATTTATATAGAAGCATTTTTATAAACACTTTTATTTTTCGTCTTTATTTAAAAGCAGTCGCAATTCATTAATAAATCGTATTAAAATATTTTTTAATTCCAAAACTTCATCTATTAATCTTTCTCTATGAGGTTCTTCTTCTTCATAATAATGGCCAAATTTTTTATTTAATTCACCAAGTTGAACGGAAAGAATTTTTTTCCATTTATCGTTATAAAAATTATCTGGTAATTGATCAAACTTATATTCAATGAGATTACAAAAATCGAGTTTATGCATATATTTTTCTAAAAACCTTTCACCAAATGTTTGAAAGCGGGTTATTAGCAACCAATTCAATCCTTCTTCTAATGTGCACATAGTGTTTTCTGAAAGTTGTTGGAATCTGGATACTTTATGTAAATCTAATTTTTCATGATTGGTTTGAATAAATTCGTCACTTAAGGTTTGATATTGAGAAATAACAACCCAATTTATATAATTCGAATGTTTTAATATAAATTCTTCAGACAGCTTTTGATTTTTAGAAACTAAATTCCAATCTAATTCTTCTTTGTACTTTTCGATAAATTCTTCCGAAAGTTTTTGAAAAATGCATATAACATTCCATTCAATATAATCTATGAGCTCTTCCATAAAACATTCGGATAATACTGAATATCTACAAACTAACTTCCAATTGAGTTGATCCTTCAAATTTCGTAGGACATCTTCGGATAAATTTTTCGTTTTAGAAAATTCGTCCCAGTTGATATCCATTTAATAATGGACATATTTTAAAAAGGGATTTTTTCAATATGAATATAAGGTTTTAAACTGTCTGATTCACCATCAGGCAATATTGAAAATGTAATGATATCATTGCGTTTTCCATAGGCCAAGCAAGTTGCTGAATCTCTTTCAGCCATTCTTCTTTCTAAAATAATTTTATCATTGATTTTTAATTTTATCAATGCATTCGTATTAAGATCATAATCAGCATAAATATTATGCATGACTACCTGTTTCTTTTTTAAATATATAGTAATTTTCATATCCATATCAGTAGATAATCGCATTTCTTGATCCAGTAATTTAGAACTCATCAAATCGAAATTTACTTTGGTAAATTCTTTATCTGTAAAAGTCTGAAAATCATCTTTTATAGTAACCCAGATATCTTTACTGTCTACATATATTTTATTGACTACGTCTGTATCGTTTTCGGGTTCCGAAATATTCGTAATTATTTTATTTTTTGCATCAAATTTATCACTCTTTAATATTAACGCATTTTTTTCTAAATATCGTTTATTCACAACATTTTTATCATCTTTCGGATCTGCGACATTTCCTATTCTTTTTCCTTTAGCGTCAAAAGATTTTCCATCGATTAGATGTAAAGTGTTTTCATCCAATTCTTTAATTCTCTTACCAGTTTCTTCAGCGAAGGTTAAAAAATTACTATCGTAATTAGTATTATTTTTTTCTATAAAATCTCTTAATTGGAAATGATTATTCTCTATTTTATTCAAAACGAAACTTTTAGTAGTTAAATCTAAATCATCGATTGGATCTGAAGCATTTTTTAATATCTTATTTTCCATATCGTAATGACCATCGTCCGTTAATTTAAAACCTATACCGGGGGGTCCGATAGGGCCTTTTCGCACTGGATTATCATAAGGTGGATAATAAACAGCCATTTATAAAGACTAAAAAATGTTATTCTCCTAACGTTTTAATCATAGTAATTTCTTTTTTATTCATATTTAATATACATTTCTTTCTTACTTCTAAAATATAGTAAAATACATATTCTTTGGTTGTTTCTTTTTCTAATTTCCAATTGAATTCTATTCTCAAATTTTCAAGAGTGGTATAGTTTACATGATTTGACAAATCAAAATGAATTACAGGATATAATTTACCAAAATCTGAATAATTTACCATACAACCGGTTTCTGTGTTTAGATTATTGAGACCTGATTCCAGAAAAGATTCATATAATCTATTATATTCCTTTTTACCAAAATCCATCGTATATCGCTCTGCTGGTAACGGCGATCTGTTAATCATCAACCAACATTCGATCATATCCAAATTATCAAATATCATATTATTTTTTTTAGGATTTTCATTTCTGTCAAAATATTGCGGTATTACAAATAATCTTAAAACTTCATCGGATGTAGCAGATATAGAATCGGAACCACTTTTATATTTATTAATAGGACTAGATCTGTTAATTTCATACTGATTCCAGTTTATTTCTATATCCGTATTAGATAATTTTAATTCATTATAGAGAATCTCCGCTCCATTTTTAAAGTCGACGTATCTCACCCACAGCGCTATGTCTTCAATTTCTACTTTATAATCTGGATTTGCAGCATCTGTGTAAATCATATTTCTGCTATCGTCTCTTTGGAATTCCAGTCTTATTATGAAACCAGAAATGGCTTTTTTATATTCTGCGACGAAATCAAAAATTTCCTTTAAAGGCGTCCATGTTGTAACTGAATTACTATTTTTCGACCATTCCCATCTTTTTTTAAATCCTTTATTGTAGTTTTCATTTTTTACAATTTTTAATTTATTGACGATATCTGTTATAGGGGTTGTAGCCGTTATCGTACCATCGCTTTGAAGTAAACTTTTATTTCTATCAGCACTATCACTGGTATCTGGATAAAAACCTATATTGGTGGCTTCTGATGTTGAATAATCTCTGGTATAATCCTTCAGTCTCTTAACCTGCAGAATGTAGGAGTGATAGTCTCCAACTGATTCGATTATTTGTTTACCTATCTGAAGTTTTACGCCTTTCACAGAACATACAGCTGTGACATTATCATCATTTATAGAATCGCCATTGGATTTTAAAATTTTCCACTTTGTCTCCAGATAACTCTCCGATAATGAAATAGGATCATTGGTATCGGTAATTTCGAAATGAAACGTAGTATTTTCTTTTTTATCATTATGGCTTGTACTAGGCAATCTTATTTTTTTTAATTCGCTACTTTTTATATCGTTATTATAATAATAATGAGTATCTCTTAGATCATAAATTTTTTCCATTTATTTAGGAAGAATTTTTAGACCTGTTCCTTTCATCTTTTTTGAAAATATTTCATTCAATATGTCAGCATCAGTCAATCTGTCAACTACTGTTTTTTCATTCAAATCTACTTTTTTAGATTTAAAAAATCCTTTTCCTTGAATTCTTTTACTTTTCCTATATAATCTGTGTTTATTCATTTATTTACTGAGAAAATTTAGTTAATATCAATTGATATATTTTTTCAACATAGTCCTCTTTTTCCTCTACGACTCTAAAATTATATTCAATCAAACCGTTATTTAAATCGATTAATTCACCATTTTGATTCGTAACTCTCATCCTTATTCTACGAATTGAATCCCTATTCACAGGATAATATATTAAATTATTGAATTCTTTTGAAATGATAACACCCGGTACATCCCTCGGTGTAAAAGAATAAATAACTTCTGAATTATTCTGGTTGATTAAAGATCCATTAACTACATCACAATGAATATATATAATGTCGTTTCCGTTTGTTATATCTGCTATATTTTCACCTTCTATTACAGTCTCTTCATCATGACTTTTATAAACTTTTTTTTCAAAGCCTATTAGTTTATGAAAATCGCTTTTTGTTAAATCGATATTCCAACCTTTAGTTAATTTAATAAGCATTCTTAGTCTAGATTGTATTCTACCAAATTTTACCGGAGGATCGTCTGAACCAAACGCTTTCATCACATCTATATTTAAATCTTCAACATTTTTATTACCATAAGGAATAGTGATAGATTTAACATTATTCTCATCTGTGTACAGGTCAAACGTATTAGTTTTATCTGTTATGTTAAACCATGAGACTGTCATAGTAAAAGATTGCAATGCTATTTTTTTTAATTTAAGAGGTTTAGGAAATTCAACAGTGAAATCCTCTGATTTTTCATGACTTTTTGGTTTCAATTTGATCATTTATTAGACAGAAAAAATCTTTAAAGATGAAAAACAAGCTCTTCGTTATAATCGCTAGGCTGTTGAGTAAATGAATTAAGTACACATTCTGGACATTTACCTTTATTTCTTTCTTTTATATATTTCATACAAAATAATCCACATTTGACAGAAGTAGGTTTTTGTAAAAAACTATCATTGTGAGCTATACTGACTTTTTTATTGGAAAGTTTAAGAAATTTCATAATATTTTCAGGAATATATTTTTCTTTGAGTTTAATATTTTTATATATATATTCCCCGAAAGGATCGAAATATTCTACATAATTATAATTTGGATCATTATAGTAACAAACCCAATGTGTTCCAGGACCTGTCGAAATATCTAAATTAATAATCCCGCTTTCAAAATTTCCAATCTTTTTAGGAAGTAAATCGGAAGAGAAAACACCTCTGAATCCTTTTTCATCTTTCATATTTTCTTTAATCGTTTCATCTGATATACCCAATTTTGTTATCGGGATTTTTTTTTTTAGACAGAGAAGCTGACTTTTTTTTAAGACCAGATCCTTTGTTTTCCCAAGGTTGAAAAACTCCAGATCCTGAAATTTTATCCAGGATTTTTTTAGTCCCCCAACCTGCTGCACCACTCGCAGCACCGAGCCCTAGGGATGTTAAAATAGGAATTAAAAAAGGTAAAAATCCACCGTTTTTATCTAATTGAGTTTTGCTTATATTTATTCTTTTACCTTTACTAATCTGATTAATCTGTGTTTTAGTTAAATACATTTCATAATTGGGAGTTTTAGAATTGTCTATCTGTAGTGTCAGTTCTTCTTTTTTTCTGAGAGCAGATTTCAATTTACTAATCTGTCCGTCACTCAAATGAATCTTCTTTTTTACATAACTCATTTATTAGGCAGCAAAAAGCTGACGCTTTCTAAGAAGAAATTGATTGTATAATCGTTCTTTATCTCCGTTAGTTATTTTTTTAGCTTTAATGAGTTTGTCTATTAGCAGTTTCACTTCATTTCTTAATTTTTTCGACTTGCTACCTTGACATATTTTATCCAATAATTCAGATAATAAATCTAAACCTTTACCGACTTTCATTACTTCGCTACCTCGAATTGTAGTTAATCTAGCCAGATATTTTTGTAGCTCATCTTCTTTATATTTAACAGCGTCTATTTCAACCTTTTTCTGACTTAATTCCTCCTCTGAAAGATTTTTAGCCCGCGTAATTGTACTTTGTAAGTTGCCTTTTTTCTTCGATAATTTTTCTTTTAACTCCTTAGCCTTTGTATACATTTCGTCTAATTTTTCTTTATTGTCTAGGAGTTTCGAAGGTTTGTATAATTTTTCAGATATTAAATAATCTGTATCTAAATATTGATCAACATTATAAATAAGCGGCGGTTCTTTATATAATTCTTTGACGTCTTCGATCGCTTCAGGAATAATTCCAGATGATTCTGCAATGGGCTGTAAAGATATATTTAATTCGTCCAATTTATCATTGATAGCTTTAATATTTTCTTTTCTACTTTTATCCTGTTCTTCTAATTTTTTAGTGACAGGTTTATGAAATTCAGTTAAACTTTTGTCTATACCTAGCTTTCTATCACGCTGTTCTTCATTATTTTTTCTAATATCTGCTTGTAATTTGACAAGTTTTATTGCATTTTTTAATTCTTCTTTTTGTTTCTTATTTCGATCTTTTTCTAAATCGTTTATTTTATCCATTTATAGACAGCGAAAAGCTGTCGCTTTGTATTTTCAAATTTTTAGTGACAGCTAATTAGAAGCGATAGCTTAGACGTCTATTTTTACTGACAGCTAATATGTTTTTACTGGCAGCAACATTAGAAAGCGTCAGCTTTTCGCTGTCTAATAAATGATTAAAATTAAAGATTACACAGAACCGGAAGAATTGCCTGACCCTAAACAACATCGTTTTTTACCCAGACATCCTTTCAGATTATTAATAATCGGCCCGTCAGGTTGTGGAAAGACAAATTTACTAATAAATTTATTAAACGGTTTTGAGAATCCTAGTAATTTAAGATTAGATTTCGACGCTTTATATTTATGCGCAAAAGATATTTCCGAGCCAAAGTATTCTAAATTGCAAGAAAAATATACACTGTTTGAAGGTGTTGAAAAAGACGATATTTTAAAATGTAAAAAAATAAGTAAAAATAAAAGAAAGCAATTATTAAAATTGTATGATAAATATAAAAAGAATGTATTATTTTCTTCAGATTTGAGTGAATTTATTACTGTCGACGATTTAGTTTCCTCAGAAAAAAATCTCGTTGTTTTCGACGATTGTGTTACAGAAAAAGACCAGAAAGTTATAGAGGATTTGTTTATAAGAGGTCGAAAGAAAAATGCATCCATTATTTATTTAACGCAGTCTTATTACTCAACTCCTATAAATATTAGAAAAAAATTGTAATTACTTCATATTTTTTAAACTACAGCCTAGGGAAATCAATCAGATAATAAGAGAAATAGACGGAAATCTAACAAAAAAAGAATTTCTAGAAAAATATAAATCTTGTATGGGTAATTTCTTTATGCTAGATTTAGTAAATTCCGAAATGAGATACAGAAAAAATTTTGAACCTATATAAATGGAAGAATATTTAGAAAAGAGATTATATGTTTATAGGAAAAGTTACAATTTGTATCAAAAGATAAGTATTTCCTTATCTGTTAGCAAATTTATGCTAAGTGCTTCCGGATTATCAGCTTTTGCGTTTATACCACTGGCCGCTTTGAGTTTGAGTGCAGGAATTGTAGAAGTCATTGAGAAATCTTTAAAGATTTTGGAACGAAAAGAAGAATACAAGCAATGTTATAATTTTTATAAACAACGGTTAAATTTGTTGAAAGCTAAAAAAATTTCAGAAGAAGAAGTGTATGTTAGAGAACAAGATTTTATAAATAATTTAGTATATTTCCCAATCGAAAAGTATGTGAAAAAAGTACAGTTGAATGGATATAAATATACTTCTTAGAAAGCGTTAGCTTTTTGCTATCTAATAAATGAGTTGTAAAAGTAAAAAAATTGTTGTTACGTCTTTAACTAAAAAAGGTAATTTTAAAGGCGGATGTTTAAAATGCGGACAAACTGGATCGGGTTTTCTGAATAAAGTCATTAGTAATTTACCTTTTGAAATGCATTTACCTGGCCATAATTTCACTGGCCCGGGGACACAATTATTATGGGGGAAAACGCGATTAAATCCAGATTTAACGTATAAAAATTCATCTAAACCTGTTAACCGAGTGGATGAAATTGCATATAAACATGACAAATGTTATTTAGAAAATAAAGATACAAAAAGTAGAAATGAAGTATGCGATAAGAATATGATTGATGAATTAGATAATATTGAAAAGCCTACGATTAGAGAAAGATTTGAAAGAGGAATTGTAAAACCGATTATTCAAGCTAAAAAGTCTTTTGGTATGGGAAATACACAGATCTATTGTTTAAAATGTAAAAACCACACAGAAACTAAAGATATTAAAAATGCAATTTCTAAAAATAACAAGCCAATGATGAAAGGTATTTGTCTAAATTGTGGTTCTAAAAAGAGTGTTTTTTTAGGAAAACCTCAGGTCCTAAAAGTATCTTAGGGATGAAAGATCCTAACAGTATCTTAGAGAAAATATATTATCATCCTGAAAGTGGTTATTGTGGGATCAATGAATTAAAACGGAAAACAGGTTTCAGTCAAAAGCAAATTACCGATTTTTTACACAGCCAAGATGTTTATACCAGACATAAGCCTTTAATTCGTAAATTTAAACGAAGACGCATTTATGTCAGTCATATCGATGATCAATGGCAAGCAGATTTATTGTTTATCAAACCTTTTAGTAAATATAATAACGGAACTAATTACTTATTGACAGTGATAGATATATTTAGTAAATATGGGTGGGCCATTCCGATAAACAGAAAAACAGGACAAGAAGTAACTGAAGCATTTAAAAAGATATTTAAAGAAAGAATTCCTGAAAGATTACAAAGTGATAAAGGAACCGAATTTGTAAATAAATGGACTTTAAAATTATTTAAAGATCATAATATTCAGTGGTTTACAACTGAAAATGTTGAAATAAAATGTTCTGTAGTTGAACGATTTAATAGGACAATTAATAAAAAAATTAGAACCTATCTAGCAGCCAACAATACTAAAAGATATATAGATGTATTGGACCAATTAGTTAAAAATTATAATAATTCCAAGCATAGGTCTATCAAAATGACACCTAGCGAAGCGAGTCGAGCAGAAAACGAATCTGAAGTTTATAAAAATTTATACGAAGAAAAAATAATAAGAAAACCGAAATTCAAGGTTGACGATAGAATAAGAATTTCGAAATACCAGACTGCTTTTACCCGCGGATACCAACCTACTTTTACGGAAGAAATTTTCATCATTTCAGAAATATTAAACACTGTCCCTATTACTTATAGGATAACGGATTTGAATGGCAACGAAATAAAAGGAACTTATTATGAACCGGAATTAGTTAAATATAATAAAAAAGATAAAATGTATAAGATTGAAAAAATAATAAAAAAGAAAGGAAAGAAATGTCTAGTTAAATGGTTAAATTATTCCGACGAATTTAACTCTTAGGTTGACGAAAAAGATATCAAGTCAATTTAATTTTTCCGCTATAATATCAAACCTCCCGCATAGACGGGACTTTTTGAAATATCATTATGTTTTTAAAATAACTCATCAAAACTCCCGCCTAGACGGGACTTTTTCAAATATTAAAATATAAACAAGCTATAATGTCAAAACTCCCGTCTAGACGGGACTTTTTCAAATATCATTATGTTATTAAAATAACTCATCAAAACTCCCGCCTAGACGGGACTTTTTCAAATATTAAAATATAAACAAGCTATAATGTCAAAACTCCCGTCTAGACGGGACTTTTTCAAATATCATTATGTTATTAAAATAACTCATCAAAACTCCCGCCTAGACGGGACTTTTTCAAATATCATTATGTTATTAAAATAACTCATCAAAACTCCCGCCTAGACGGGACTTTTTCAAATATCATTATGTTATTAAAATTACTCATCAAAACTCCCGCCTAGACGGGACTTTTTCAAATATTAAAATATAAACAAGCTATAATGTCAAAACTCCCGTCTAGGCGGGACTTTTGGTTTTAAATGCAGTTAAATATTCCATATAAAGCTGAAGAAATGTTTATTCAATTTTTAGATTTAGTGTATTATAAAAAGTCGATAAATTACCTATATTTCATAAAGAAAATATTAGATTATTATAATATTGATAATAATTTGAAAGTAAAATTTAATAAGAAAAACGAAGACATTTGGAATAGCTTTCTAAAAAATTTTTCTTAATAAATGGAGCTGTCTAAAATTTGCAAGCATTGTCAGATGACGAAACCTTTAGACGAATATTATACTCGATTTCGTTACGGCAAAACAGAACATTACGCTAATTGCAAAAGTTGTCATTTAGCTATGAAAAATAAAAAAATTGATTGCGAATGTGGTAAAAAATACACTTTAGCTCATAAAAAGAGACATTTAAAAAGCAATTATCATATCAAACGAACGTCAAAATAAATTTATGATGTTGTGTTTTAAATTGAATGCATTTTTTTAGTTGAAAATATTATATTGAATGTTGCGTTTTATATTGAACTTGCTTATTCAATGTTGTGTTTTAAATTGAACGTATTTTTTTAGTTGAAAGTATTATATTGAATGTTGCTGTTAGTTGAAAATATTATATTCAATGTTGTGTTTTTAATTGAACGCATTTTTTAGTTGAAAATATGATATTCAATGTTGTGTTTTTAATTGAACGTATTTTTTAGTTGAAAGTATTATGTTGGATGTTGCATTTTCAGAAATTATTCAATTGGAGTTAAAAAAA
The DNA here is from genome assembly GCA_963932465.1 of Maratus speciosus. NCBI lineage: Eukaryota > Metazoa > Arthropoda > Arachnida > Araneae > Salticidae > Maratus > Maratus speciosus. The sequence continues at coordinate 331,906,835 of OZ010795.1, forward strand.
TCTCGATAGTTTCAAAATATAGAAAAATTCCAAGACAGAGTGGATTGGTATTTTATATTCAAATGTCAGAAAAATTTTATTTAGAATTTAAAGGTAAAATAGAAGTGCCTGATTATGACAGTGATTTTTAGGCTAAATAAATGGGTAATTCAAAAAGTACAAAGATTTTGACAGGTAATTGTACAACTGAAAGAATAAATGTAGATTGGAATCATACCTTTAATGTTCATCCCAATGTTCATATAACGCCTGTATGTAAATACAGCGAACCATTTTTTGTTAGAATAACAGAAATAGATAAAAACGGATTTCGATTTGAATGTTTAAAATTGAATGGCGAACCTGTAGGAAAAAATTCAGATTTCTTTCAATGGACAGCAATTAGTCCTTTTGAGTAAACGATCTTCTTTTTGAAATATATTTTTTAATAGTTGTTTTCAGAAATTCTTCAATTTAATTTAATTCATACTTTTAAAGACATTCATTTTAAATCGCTTAATGTAAAATTACCTGCCACCGAAAGTGGTCTAATTTAACGAGCATTTATAGATAGTGGTCGCTTTTAAAAATGTGTCGCAAAAAGTATTTATAAAAATGTTTGTATATAAATGGAGGAAACTCTAAGATTGATATCTGTTTCAAAAATACATATTTCAAAATTAAGGCAGGTCGTAAAACTTTTAAATATAAACCAACCCCAACATTGTAAAAAAGATGATTTAATCAGATGGATAATAAGATATATAAAAGAAACTGGGGAATACAAATATGTTTTAGTAGATTTATTAAAATTAGATGTCACAGATTATTTAAATAAAATACAGACAAAATTTATCGAAAATCCTAAAAAAAGAAATAAATTGAAAAAAATATTCGATTCTTTCGATTTAAAATTTAACAATAACACAGAAGAATTTGATCCAAAAAATAACGAAGAAAAAAAGATAAAAACAGTGGTAAACCTTAAAAAATTATTTCCTGATTTGAATGAAAAATTGAAACAATTTATAAATGAACCGAAAAACCGTCCAAAACTTAAAAAACTCTTTGATTATTACGGCTTGAAATATAAAGATGAAAAATTGATCAAAAAGACAGAAAAGAAAGTCAAATTGCAAACAAATTTGGAAAATCTGTTTAGACCCGATTACGAAATTGTTGAGAAAGAAAAAAAAAATTATTAAAAAATTTAATACTTATAGATATGTTTATAAAATAAGACAAATAAACAAACTCACACCGGGCCAGTATTATAGTATCTTAAAAGATTTATTCAGGAGAGCAATTGGAAAAATTGAAGGAAAGGTAGATATAATTGTATTCAATCCCTATTTAACACAACCCTTCCACCCTAAAATGATGTCAACGAAAGAAGCCTATGAGACCTATTTAGATGTTTTAACGCATAAAATTGAATACAAAGAGTTGGATATTAAAGACTGTGAATTTATTTTTACAGTCGTTGATTTGCCTAAAGGTGGTAAACATTTGAAATTACTGAACGATAACGATGTTGTCAATAAAAAAAGTATTCTTCAAATTAAAAATGACGATAATATCTGTTTGGCTAGATCCATCGTTACAGCCCTGGCTATTCAAAATCGTAAAATTTTATGCGAAAAATTAAATCTAGAAAAACTTACAGATTTAGATGTTAAATACATAAAAATGGGTAGAAAATTACAAAAAAGTTTAGCGATAAAATTGCCTGAAATGTGTGATATTCCGTTAGAAATGTGTAATTTAGAGCATATTAAACAATTCGAAATTTTTTTAGATATTCAAATAACTATATTTTGCAGAGAAAATTTTAACGAAAAAATATACAGTGGTACCTATAAATCTAATTGTGTTTACATTTTAAAAAATAGAAATCATTTTGATGTCATTACAACGGTTACAGGATTTTTAGGAAAAAAAAATTATTGTGATTATTGTAAAGTCAGTTATAAAAGAAGTGATCAACATAAATGTTCTTTAAAATGTAATAGATGTTTTAGGAAAGAGAGTAATTGCGAAGGAGATGATATTCAGTGCAATGATTGTTTTAGATCTTTTAAAGGAAAAAACTGCTTCGAAAATCATAAAAATGAAGCAGTCTGTGAAACACTGTGGAAATGTTTAAAATGTAAGAGAAATATCAATAGAAGACAAAGAAAACCGAAAGATCATAAATGTGGAGAAAGACTATGTAAAAACTGCAGAGGATGGGTTTTGGAAGATCATAAATGTTATATACGTAGGAAAGAATCTAAGGGAGGGACTTGTAAAAATATCTGTCCTAAAAATATAAAAGACAGAAAGAAATGGTGTGAGAAATGTGAAACGTCAGAATTTACAGAAAAATATATGTTTTTTGACGTTGAGACGAACCAAGAGACAGGAAATCACCAAGTCAATCTAGTTATAAATCATGATTTTAACGGAAAAGAAAAAATATTTAAGAATGAAAATGAATATTGTGAATGGTTATTCCAAGAGAAACATTGCGGTTATACAGTATTAGCGCATTATGGAAAAGGATTCGATTTTCAATTTCTAGCTAAATACTGCTTTAAAAATAAAATTAAAGTGTTTACAATATATCAAGGAAATAAACTCATATATATGCAAGCAACCGTATATAATATAAGGTTTATCGATTCTATAAATTTTACACTGATTCCGCTAAGAAAATTTCCTAAAACGTTTGGACTAACGGAATTGGCAAAAGGTTATTTTCCTCATTTGTTTAACACTAAGAAAAATCAAAATTATGTAGGAAAATATCCTGAAAAATACTATTACGGTTATGATACTATGACTTTAGATCAAAGAAAAACTTTTGATAAATGGTATAAATCGGTAAAAAACGAAACATTTGATTTTCAAAAAGAAATTATAAAATATTGTAGGTCTGATGTTGATATTTTAAGAAAAGGATGTTTAGAATTGCGAAGATTATTTCTAAACATTGCTAATATTGATCCTTTTAAATATGTCACTTTAGCTGGCGTTTGCATGGCTATATACAGAGATAAATTTATTCCAGTGAATACAATAGCGATTGATGAGGAGTGTATTCCAAAGGATCAATTCAGTAAGAAATCGATCATTTGGCTAGACTATCTGTCTGAAAAACACAATATCAAAATACAGCATGCTTTAAATGGTGGTGAGAAAAAATTGAAATTAGGGGATAAAACTTATAAAGTAGATGGTTTTTATAATAATACCGTTTATCAGTTTCAAGGATGTCATTGGCACGGTTGTCCTCGCTGTTTTACAGAATCCACCGTCAATCTTCAAAATCAGATATGTATGAAAGATTTGTATGAAAGAACTCAAAAAATAAATAAAAAAATAAAAGATAAAGGATTTGAATTGATTGAAATATGGGAATGTGATTTTGATAATCACAAAGAAATTAAAAAATATATGAAAAATGAATGGAAAAGAGATTTTATAGAACCTTTAAATCCTGGAAACGCATTCACCGGAGGTAGGTGTGAACCTACGAAATTAATATACGAAATGAAAGAAAATGAAAAGGGTAGATATATCGATGTTTGTTCACTTTATCCAACAGTGAATTACTTTGATTACTATCCTGTTGGTCATCCGGTAAAAATTTATAATCCGGAAAAATATGATAAGAATTGGTATGGTTTGATACAATGTAAAGTACTTCCACCTAGAAAACTCTATCATCCTGTTTTACCTTATAAAGGAGAAAAATTAATATTTAGTTTGTGTAAATTATGTTCAAAACCTGTAAAATGCGAAAAGAAACAATGTAAAAAATGTTATGATATGCGGAATAATGAATGTAATCATACGGATGAGGAGAGAAGTTTTACTGGTACGTGGACAACTACCGAAGTTGAACTGGCTATTGAAAAAGGTTATAAGATTTTAAATATCTATGAAGTTTGGCATTTTGAAAAAAATCTAATACATTATTTAAGGATTATGTTAAAATGTTTTTGAAAATCAAATTAGAAACAGATGATAAATGGCCTGAAAATTTCAAAACTGAAAAAGAATATAAAAGGTGCGTAGAAAAGAAATTGGGTATAAGGTTAGGAGAAATCAAAGAAAACCCAGGAATGAGATTTATATCCAAAATTTGTTTAAACTCTTTATGGGGAATGTTCGGACAGAGAAAAAATATGAAACATACAGAGAATGTTACAGAATTGGCAGACTTTTATAGAATTATACTGAACGACCGCATTAAAGACTTGAATATGATATTTTTAAATGATGAGTGTGTGCAAATGGATTATAAGATGAAAGATGAATATGTCAAGAATAACTTTAATACGAATAATTATATAGCGGCTTTTACAACCAGTTCGGCTAAAATAAGATTATATGAAATGCTTGATAAATTAGGAGATAAAGTAATGTATTACGATACAGATAGTATTGTTTATATCGATGATGGCTCTAATAAAGTAAAAACAGGCTGTATGTTAGGCGAATGGACCGATGAATTAGGAGAAGATAAATATATGAAATCGTGGATATCTGGAGCTAGTAAAGATTATGGTTATATTCTGAACGATGGTTCTGTAAAAGGAAAAGTAAAAGGATTTAAAATGAGTTATGAGAGCGAAACTAAGCTCAATTTTGACGAGAGAATGAAAACAATAACTGGGGAAATTGAGCATATAGATGTAGAAATAAATCAATTTCAGATACAAAAAGATAAAAATATTAAAGTGAATAAAATGAATAAAAGATATATGTTTGGATATGATAAAAGAAGAATTTTAGATAACTTTGATACTGTACCTTTTGGATTTTAAGCCAGATTTTTAATTTATAAAAAATCTTTTCTAATAAATGGACGATGTCACTCTTATCATAAATGTTCAAGGTTTTATACTTCCGTTCAAATCTATAGCGAGAGAAATAAGCTGGGTTCATTTAAAAGAAGGAATAGGTGAAACGATTTCTGTATTTACACCTAACTATGAATTAGGTGGTCAAGACCATGGAATAGTTCGTAGATGTACTAACGATATCCATGGTTTAAGATTTAAACGATATTCAGATAATACGGGCTTATGGATTAGTAGCGACAATGTAAAAGATTATCTCTTACAATTGCATCATATATACGGAGGGACATTTGCTTTTAAAGGAGGAGTTTTTCCGAAAAGTACCTTTGAAGAATGGGGAATTCCTATAAAAATATTAGAAGTACCGAGATGCGTTCGAATCCTAGGACAGGGTTGTTCTATGTACAGATGTCTGTACTATAAAAATTTTCTTTCAAAAATTGTTTCTTAATAAATGGAAGAATTCAACAGTCTCAGATCGTTCCCTGTAACTCATAAGCTAAAAGATTTAGAGACAGGGAAATACAAACTGATTTCGTTGAAGAAAATTCAAACAAAATTTGGAAATACCACTATTGCAAGATTAGAAGTTAATGATGTAGAAAAGGATTATTTTCTTAAAAAGAGTCATGGAAAAATTTCTGAAGCAGCAATAACAAAACTGAATGAACGTGGTTATATCTTTCATTTTAAAGGAAAAAATAATGACGGCTTTTATGATTATGAATTAGAAAAAGCTTAATCCTACAATTTGTTTTAAATCTTACAATAATCGAATGGACCTTTTATCGAACTATCAAACTACCAGAATAATATTTACGGAAATCAAAAATATATCTGTTTTTAAGTACAAATTTCTTTTCTGGCAAAGATGGGTTCATTTCCACACAAACTATTTTTTTTAATTTTATCGAACTATCAAAATATCCAGAATAGTATTTATTATTGCTAATAAAAAAGAGAGATCTATTCAAAATTTAAAACATATCATAAAAATCATTTAACTTTTATTTCAGACTTCAATATAATGCAATTGATATTTCTTATTTATTTCATCTGTCTAAACTTTGTTCGAATGGATTTTATTTAATCTATCGAAAATTTATTTAGAAATAAATGTTACAATATTTTGTCATAAGTACTTTACTCTTTAATTGTCTTTCGCCTACCTTTCATTATTTTAAATTTGACCCCGTTATTACAAATCATAGCATCGATAACTCTAATAATTATACTATATTTCATAGTTTCAATGATACAATAAAATTAACTTTCACCGCTAAAATATATAAAATGGATCAAGCCTCTAAATTTTCTCAACCTGGTGTTTATTTTTGGATAGAAAGTAAATGTGATGACAATTGGAATATAATACCAGAAACAAAAGAATATTTTCATATTTATATTCCCGGAGATAATAACTTATACTATTCTATAGCTTTTAATGCAACTAAAGATTTTAGGATTGGTTATAATGCCGATAACTTATTATATAACGCTGCTCTTTGCTTTTCCTATCAAGATTATCCTAGAGGAAGGTTGTTTATTAGCAATTGATAGACTATTAAGAAAGGACGTCTGTCAAAATTTTTCATCACAATAATAATTAAATATTAGCATTTAAAAATGATCATTATTTAATCTAAATTGATTACGTTATTATCCCGTTTATTTGATTCTTTATAACCCTTTCTTAAAACTTCTTCTTTACATAATTTTGTAGAAAAAATAAAAATATCCAACCAATGCAAATCATACAATTTTTTATCATTATTTGCTCGATAAATCGTAATAAAATCGTTACATCCTCGATATTTTAACAGGCAATTTTTTTGAGCAAAATCTTACAAAAATCGTTAAATATTTCTATTTAGTGGAGTATGAAAAGTGTTCCAGAGTAGGCCCCATATACTACTTATATCCAATTTTCGCTTATCAGATAAATTCGTTGACAATCGTGATCCTAAAACTGCCGCCCTTTTTTTGACGAATGGTAGTTTTATTAAATGTCAATGCCATTTGTTTTGAATGATATTATTTGCAAAATCCTGCTTCTCAAACGCTTTCAGTGTCAGTTCAGTCAAAATTTATGACACCCAACACACATGAAGTTGCAGCAACGCTGCCATCTTTTGTATAAATCTTTTATTTAGTATTTAGCAGCGGGATTGTGATGACTTCATTTTCAATCCTTTCTTTGTTGATAATTAGACTTGAAGATAATTCGACTGCATAGTACATTGACATGAGAGAAAGTATGAAATGTTATATCTACTCGACATGAAGACATTAATTGCAATATTAATGAATAAAAAATAGTAATGTAGTTGTAAATTGTAAATGTAAATGTAATGTAAATGTAATGTAAATGTAAAAGTAAATTGTAAATGTAGATATTATTTAAATAAAAGTCTCATACTGGCATCACTAGTTCATTTAATCTGTTATAACTAACCTGTAATATGCTTGACATTTGAAAGTTTGAATTATTGTCTAATAAAATTTTGAATATTATAAATATAAATAAGTAAATTGTACTTTAAATTCAGATGTGTCCTAATCACATGCAATTAGCGAGTGCATATGAACTGAAATAAATTGGTAAATACATGTTTAAAAAAAATGTCAGCCAGTGCAATATTCAATATGCAGAGAATCTCCAAAAAATAAGTTATGCATAGAATTTAATAGAAGGCACTTCTGAGAGTGTTCTGCTGTCTTATTATTACTTACCTGTCTTTCTGTTAAAACGGATCTTTTTAAATGTTCATATTCTCATTACTAATTTATTTGCAATGCATTAAAGAACCGTTATTATATTCGGCATTAAATGCTTTACAACATTATAAAAAGAATTTTGAAAATTGTTAGAAAAAATATAAATGGATATTTCTGTAAAATACAGAACGACGGAAAGAACTCGCAGTTAGCAGGTGCAAAATAATAACATTTCGTTCCCAATATTGCTGATATCTCAAATATTACTATTATCTTTTTATACGATTATTTAAAGTCACATTTAAAGAAATAAATGCGGGATATGTTTTTCTTTTCCATATCTGTATTAACGTCAACAGAGACAAAGTACAACTTTTGACTATAAGACAACCCTGAAACTAATTTCGTATTGCAATTTAATTTGTATTTTCTTATGATAATCCTACTTCAACACCTTATACCCTTTTGTTATTCTAATTAATTTTTAACAGTTTCTTTTATCCATTCCATAAGCACCAATGGCATTACCTTGTAGTTTTTCCGCATCTGACTTAAATTTTATTCTATTTCGTAAATATGCATTTAAACACCTGAAAATATGTCAGAAAAATGCCTCAAATAATTTTACAATTATTCATAATTATATAACTAAAGTAACATGCACTATATAGCATTATGACTTAGCAGCTAATTTGGCAAACCATGTTGACTCTAAAATTTCCAAAACTTTTGGCGAATTGTAGTTTTGGCAAATGTCCAGCTCAATCGTTCTGAATGATGATATTTCCGAAATCGGGCTTTTCAAACACCTTCAGTGTCAGTCAAAATTTATGGCACCAAGAAAACATGACTATGTATAATTATTTATTTAATATTTAGCAGCGGGTGTGGGATGATTTCATTTTCAATTCTCCGTTTGCTGAAATAGATAATTGGACTGCATAGTGCATCAGGATCACAGAATGAAATACAAAGATAATAAATGACCTGAGGTTAATGTATTTTACTTTAGTTGAATGTTTGAATAAATTTTGGTTCACATAAACAAATGCTTTGTATCTCTTTATGCATATAATTGAAAACTTTAAATGCAAAAATGGTGAACATAAACAGTACTTTAAATGCTCAGATATTTAACTCTGTTTGGTAAAACAGATCTTTGTGAATGATCATATTTTCATTACAAACTTATTTGCAATACATTAAATAAAATTTATAATGTACGGCATTAAATGGTTTAAACCATTGTTAATCTAAATTTTTATGGTTCGAAAAAAATAAAGGGATTTTCCAATGAAACACAGAACGACCGAAATGATACGCAATTGGCTGTAACAAAATAATAACATTTCATTACCAATATTACTACAAATTTTCCAAGAGATATTCAGACTGAGCTATGTGGAAAATTCCTTAACTTGTTTAATTGAAATTTGATAAATATGCAAATTCTCGAGTTTGGTAGAGTACGATTTGTATTAAACGTTTCTTGAAACAAATTTACGATTTTTCTTCTTTAAACAATATAAGATTTCAAATATATTCACAAACTATTGACTTAAAAAAATCATTTTAGAAAAGTAAGCGTCGTATTCCACCGAAAGTATTATGAAAATTCTAATATGTGATTTGTTTTCGATGATAACTAGCTAATAATCACAATGGGAGATTTTGACCATAAATAACTGGTGAGTCTTAATTTCTATGAAACACAAAGAAAACAGGTACCACATAGTTTCCTTTTAATGAATATCAATGCTAAACGTATACAATTTCCTGAATTTATTAAGCGAACAATTAAGTAAGAAATCGGATTTCTTTAACAAAGAGCAAAAAATAGCAATACAAAATAAGCACGATTTAATCACATTTTTTGCAAGTGTCCTCAGCCGATACTGTCTATCACACGGTGCGTTATCACCGACTCCGGTCGTTGAAATTAAAACCCACAGTAAAACATTAAAAGAGGTTTCGGTGCACATCCAGTTTAGAACCACCGTCACATCCTCGATGTCATTCGTAGTACCTCACAGAAAAAGCTTTACTACCAGTGGATTAGTGAGAATGACAATAAATTACTCTACCGCAAGTCCAAAATTATGATCCCTTATTGTCAGGGTACCGCTTTGATTTCGGCCCTCGGATGGACAAAACAAACACATAAAAATAAAACAAATATTAATATGCAACAAGAAAACCCCGTAAAATATTAGTAAATAAAAGACTGACTTAAAAAATTAAGAAAATTAAAGACCTCACACCCCAAATCCAAGGTCGAAATCCTAGCTACAAGGTAGGGAGAGGGAGAAAAAAGTTTTAGGTCCGATCGGAATCTTTGGCATCCGTATGTGTCCCGTAAGTTACCTGCAATCAGTGCATGTATCTGCTTCAGAAATACCCATGGTGTAATGCACAGAGCCTCCATGACTCAAAGAGTATCCAACAGTCAAGTGTCTCTTCGATTTTCCGCTCAAGCTGTAAGCGAAATGAGCGAAGCAAAGTATCTCGCACACTGCAGCTGAGTCAGTCAGTCAATTGGAGACATCTCAGCGTGCCACGTCACACTGGGAGAGCAATTTTGACCACCATAATTACACCGACATACTCGCCTAGGTTGGCGGGATCAAACAGTGTCGAAGGAATCGTCTGTTTACCGTAAGTTCGCCTGCAATCAGCGCATGCATCTGCTTCAGAACTACCCATGGGGTAATAAAATAATTTTCCATTTGTGACAAAAATGTACTGAAACATTGGTTTTATACTATAATTACGCAATATCCTGCACAATCCCTCTGCATGATTAACCCATCACAGCGGTGAAGTATGCGTCCGTTCAGACAGGCCGAACCCTGGTCACTCTACTCCAGGCAGTAGTCTTTCACACAACATTGCTGAATGTCAGGCTATCCAGACGTACGTTTCCTGGAAACGTAGTCTTTGAGCTGGTCGTGGGATTCCATCGGCAGCCTGAATCACTAACGGACGACGCTTGGATTTTCCTTCGAAAATGAAAGGGACTGCTACGGTGTCCTCAGCCAGGCTTCCAATTTTCCTCCTGCGCATCGATGTCAGGCGGATTCTAAATCACCCTAAATGCACGCACCAGGTACGATGTAATGGTAAGATAAAAAACTGTTTCTTTCATTTAGTAATTCCGTTATGTTCAACATCACCTAATTATTGGACCAAAAATCATTCTATTGCCTTTCGCTGTTCACTTAGCCAATCAGTTACATTTATCTTTTCATTATCTTGCGCTTCCATGTCAGGATGACTCGGAAGTACCCAAAATGCAAACAGCAGTTACGATGTATTTTAAGATAACAATCTGTTTCGCTCACTTAGTAATTCCGTTATGTTCACCACCACCTATTGGACCAAAAATTATTCTATTGCCTTTCGCTGTTCCCTTAGTCAATTAATTACATTAGTCGTTATATCCTAATTGATCAATCATCAGTTAAAAGTTCATTTTACAGTTTCAGGTTGTTGGATTTTCCTACATTCTCCAAGATCGTATTTTTGGCTTGATTAAAGTAGACGTTAGGGCCAGATCATTCATTGCTTGTTGCTTATATAATGAAAATGTACATGATATTAATTTTTCACTTCAATTAATAGGAAATTTTTTGACGGCCGGGCTGGTCAGCTAAATTCATAAGATCTAGGTATTTTTCCGGGACATGATGTAAACCTTATATATACCTCACTTTTTAGATTTAACCATATTTATGTATAACCATATAAAACTTTTGTGGAAAAATATGGATATTTAGTTGTAAAACGTGAGCAAAAGTCAGCTGCGTATTCATGTTCTGAGCGAATTTTTTGTAGATTTTAATTTTTATAAATTACTTCTAACCATCGGACTGTTTCGGTATTTTCATACTTAAGGGGTCAGGTACCTATGATCGATGAAAATACAAGTAAAATGTTTGCACGGCATTGATCACAATATTTTAAAATATATTCGTTTTAGGAACTTCCAATTTTTAACACATATTTAAATAACCTTCCTTTAACTCTTACAGGTCATTGAATAATTTTATGAATTCATCATAAAATAAAATTAAGGAATTATAAAATATATTTTTTCTCGGAGAAAAATTATACAGAGTCTTGCGCGCAGCATAACATGCATGTGAAATATCATGACCTGAAATTGCTTTACATACAGAGGAAAATAGCTTATAATTAAAATGACGAACCCTAGTCAGTTTAAATTTTGTCTTTGTTTTAAAAATACATAAATATATGAATAATAACAACATTTAGCACTTTCCTGTATATAGTTATTCATAATTTGAAAAATTCTTACTCAAAAGCAATAATAGTTCGTCATTTTAAGAATTTGTATGTTATGTAACTGCTGCAAAATTTTTATTAAATTCTAACCAGCCGTTTTGTAGTAATCATACGCGCAAGTTGAAAAAATAGCATTTTGAGAAAATCCAATTTAAAGATAAAATTTCTTTTTAAAACTTACTATACAAAATAGCTTTAATTATTTAAGCATTTACATATTTATTTACTTGCCTAATTATATAAAAACATAAATTTAATAAGTTATATTATAAAAAAAAATAGTAAATAGTGTGCTCTAAAACATGCAAAATGAACTCAGATGTACAAATAAAATTTATTGATACAACATTTTTGTATATAATTATTCATAATTAAAAAAGCATTTGAATAAAAATTATAATAGTTCACCAATTTCAAAATTTTCATGTTATGTAAGAACTGTTAACTTTTTATAAAATTTTAACCAACCGTTTCGGAGAAATCATACGCGTAATAGAATCGTAAACAGAGAAATGAAAATACAGTTTTTGTCATAACAATTTTTGTAAATAATTAGTCATAGCTTAAAAAATCCTTACATAAAAGTGATAATACTTCGTCAATTTTTACATTTACATATAATGTAGGACATGTTAATTTTTTATAAAATTTTTGCCATCCATTTTGGAGAAATAATGCGCGCAATAGAATCGGAGAATCGGAAACGTAGAAACGAAAATTCAGTTTTTGTCATATCAAATTTTGTAAATAATTACTTATAACTTGGAGAATCCTTACATAAAAGTGATAATACTTCGTCAATTTCAAGATTTACATGTTATGTAAGACATATTATTATTTTTTTTTTTATAAAATTTTAACCAATTGTTTTGGACAAATCGCATGCACAATTGGAAAAAAATATTTTGTGAAAATTCAATTGAAAGACAAATTAACTTTTAAAAGTTATTTGGGAAAATATTTTTAAATATTGCAAGCATGTATATAATTATTTACTTATCTAAGTATTTATACACATGAATTTAATAAATATTATAAAAATTAATAAATATCGTGCACCAAAACGTGAAAAATATATGTAGAAAAAAAATAAAATTTACCGTTACAACAGATAGTACTGCAGCATCTGTTTACTTTGATAATCAAGTTGATAAAAATCTAATTGCAAACTGTGGAAATTGGTTTACACATAATAATTAATAAAAAAATTCACAGATAATTTTTTTAATTGTATGGGCATTTGTCTCACATTTTTTTCCATGATATAGTCGATAAATTAGAAGACTGCTAAAACAAAAATTATCATACTTTGCAAAGCTATCATCTTATAAAGTAACATATAGCGATAAATATTGCATAATATTTAGAGGATTTTAAAAAACGTACACGTTTAAAATGCACCTGCACTGTAAATTTCGCCTTCCTCCAAGATAAATTTTTCATTTTGAATATTTTGTTTCATTCTTTTATTTTTTCTTGCTTCTTTTGTGTTTTGATGAAAGCGTAAGTTACAAGTAGAAATTCTTTAGTGGTCCAACTCGGTCAAACATCCTCGTGAATGTGCACCAACTGTCAAGCCGAATTCTTGCATTACATTATTTTTTCCTTGATTTCCGTCAATAAACAAAGCCATTGCTTCATTTTTCGCAATTCCACAATCCTCCTACTAGCTCCTTGTGTTTTTGGACATAATTTCCATATTAAAGTGTTTATTGACTCATTGGTGTTTGGGTCTTACTTCCCGGGCATCTAGAGAGAAGTTTTGGTTGTGATAAATTCTTAAAAATTGGTTTCACAACAACCATAACACTTGTGAGTACTGTTTTCTTGTGTATAAACTTTTTCTGAGCACCACAAGCAATTGCTTTGTTATATTTACACAAAGACTCGCTTCGGATAGGGCAAAAAGAATGTTAGAGGCTCGAAATCTGTTGAGCGGGTTGAAAATACACAGCCCACACAACTTTGCGCCTTTCAAGTAGGTTGTTTTTATGCTGTCGAATGTCATTTCCATAATAATCTGTTAGATTACCAATGATTTTTTCGGTAAGTCTACCTTTTCCTCCAATCGGCTTACCCTCGCTAGATTTTACCTTGTTTTGTTTAAGTTTTCGTAAACGTGTTCTCATTCTCTTTTGAATGCGGCCCACGCATTAAATTTTTGTCACTTTTACATCTGAGTCATATGGATTGGCCTCTGTCATGGCTTGAAAAGTTTTCGCATCACCATCGCCTATATATCCAGTGTATTTTGCACTTCTAGCGGATTGCGAGCGTTCAAATATTCGAACTATTCCGGTTAGTTCCATTTTTTAGGACAGATCCATGGTGATTGCTGAGGCATTTTGTTTCATGATTTTCTTTCCATGAGTTACATTCATGTGTCCATTTTTTTCAATTTCCATGCATCACATGATTTGCAATAAGAGGAAAGAACATCGGTGTCAACGACTTTTCAAGTTTTGTCACCAATAACCGTGCATACACCTATACGTGATGTGTGACCCCTCGTTTTCCATGTGCCGTCGCCCCTTATATTGATACACGAAGAACCAGTCAGGCAACTTCTTCAAATGCTGCAGAATTCATCGACTTTTCTGCGACTGCTGCGGAACATTTCTGTAGCTGCTTTATTGCTGCATTATAAGCCTTCTTGGAAACTGGTTGAGGCAGATCCATAATCCCACAAAATAGGTTCATAGCTGCATATCCCAATCCAATTTATCTAATGGCATAAATATATCTATAGTTTATTTCAGATATCTTTTTATTTGTTCCGATCGTCTTCGAATTTTTAAATCTAATCACTTCGGCACAATTTTCACATAAAACTGAAATTTACGACGATAAGCCGCATTCAATTTCTTCTTTTAGTGTTATTTCACCACCACAAGCTTTACAGGATAAAAACGTTTCCAGAATAGAAAACATGTGACTGACATCCAATATTCTATATCCTTGAAAGTCATAATTGTATTCAAAATCTTTATTTACAGAAAGTTTTCTCTGTGAAGCATTGTTATTCAATGAATCATTTTCCCTGTTATTCAAAGCATCATTTTCACTTTTAGTCTGTTTTCTGGTATGCACATTGCCAGTAAATTTCCTTTTTTCGGACGTGTTCCAGGGGCTCTTTTAGGTGTTATTTCGCTTTCACCTTCACTCATTATGCCCCACCAGTGGCTGAGAGGTTCTGCTCTCGAAGCTGGTAGACGGGAGGTGCTGGGTTCGATCCCAATCGCGCCCGTCGCCCTAATCGTTCGGAGTTTTCGTGGTTTTCTTCGAACCTTGGATTTCCAAGCGTTAATACGGGTTAGGTTCCCTTAGAAAGACCCCCACGAAGGGCACTCCCCCCAGGGCCTATATCCCTCGTGCAGATAATTGGCCGTCATAAATACAACCAACAACCAACCTTCACTCATTATACTTGAAGATGATAAACGAAAAAAAAAATAATTATATTACAAGCTACAAAATAACTTAGATGGAAAAATATATCACTATCGAAAATCAAAAATCGAAAGAGTAAAACAACGTGTTTGGATCTATTCAAAAGATAAATAGCTAGAAAACTTAGGTTGAAGAAGAAGTTACTAATTTCTGCTTGCTTTCCTAAGCGGAAAATAAAAATAAAGTCGACAGAGTAAAGAAAAATCGGAGTAGAAATCCTTGAGTCTTATCAACTAAAGCCGGCGCCAACTGAGTGAAAAATGTAAACAAACCGTCTGGACCTTTAAATGATGATGTTTCATGAAAAGAGGTCTTACTATTTTCCCAATAACTTCATTTCTAAAGTGAAATTTCTATGGGGTTTGTTTTAATATGAATCTAAAGGATTATACTTTCATATAAAGTAATTAAAAAAATTGAAATTTTGAAAATTTGAAAGGTACCTGACCTCTTAATATGTAAATTGAATGTACAAATTATGTGCAAAAAGATTGTGTTACAATACCGACATTTAGTTACTTACAGCGAAGAAAAAATCCTTAGAGAGCTTCTAGAGGTGCAAAGTGACTTCTTGTCTCCCATTTTTCGTATTTTTGAAAAGAAATTGTACCATAGTAGAAAAGAAAGTTTTCTAGTTAAATGGATTATTTTTCTTTCCCTAGAAAAAACCTTTGTAAATGGAGTTTTTTTTTTTTTTTTTTTTTTTTTTTTTTTTTTTTTTTTTTTTTTTTTTTTTAGGGATGGAATTCATATTTTTTCCAGTTTACCGAGTTCGAAAGTAAAAGGAACGAAATAATAATAATAATAAACTTATTTTTAATTTGTCCATATTTCGAACATTTTAGGCGTAACATTAAGTCCATTTAGAAAGACGGTAGGGGAAAAGCCGTTTTCGCATTTTCCGGATATACATGTTTTGATTCTAAGGAATGACATTTTGGAAATAACGCTATGAATTTTCGTGTCATTCTGTGATATTTATAAATCTCTGTTAATAAATAATGGTGAAAAAATCTTACTCTTAGTTAGATGAGAATGTTCCCAGAATGTTCTCTTCCAAATTTTCACACATCTACACGCTGTCTATTTCCCTAGCCATTGCAGACAGATTCACAGACGTCTTTTTTGTTTGTATTAGGACAGATGAACGTGGAACATAGCTGAGTAGCTGTACTAATCCTTCATTTTCAAACTTTAGCTAAATATGGAGAATGGTCTTAAATTGCAAATTTCAGATCAGGATGGATAAACACATATTTGAGTTGCAAAAAATTATAAATTACATTCTTTCGTATCTTTAAAGCAGTGGTACTCACTACTAAGCACAACTGCTTCACAGAGCCCACACGTTTACCTTATCTGGTTCTTCCGATGCAATAGATAATGATAATAGCTATTATAATATAAAATCATAGATCGATATACATTTTGTAAAAATTATTTCCTATAAAGCTAGCGATTGCTGTTAAAGTCTTATACAATAATAATTAAATCCAAACAAAAAATTTTACAGAAAGTGTATTTTGAACTTAGTTGATCTTTGAAAATTAGCAGTTCGTGTAAAAGAATATTTTATACTTTTTTTTTTTAATTCGAGATAAATTTCAGAGATGATAATAAGTCGATTGAAAATAATTAAATATAACTTTATCTCTCCTTTAAAAAATGGAAATTATGAAAATCTTCATGAATTTCATTAAAATATTATGGAAATTTAATTTTGTAATAAATATGTGTACTTTTCTTAATTACTTCAAATATCTAAATTTAATAAAATTATTAATAATTTGATGTAATGTCACACCGTTAATATTTTTTAGCAATTAATACTTATGACTTATATTTATTATAAATTACAAATTTAATCTAATAGGTACGCGAATGACTGAAACGGTACTTGCGTGGATCTTGAGTTTACTTCTCTAACAGATCTTTGTTTTTACAGAAATTTTAGTGAGTAACACGGCTTTACCACTTAACCGGCGACAGGTATGGGGAAACAGTGCTTTTACCCCCAAGTTATCTCGGGCAAACGGTGAATACAGAAATAGCTTTTCTAATAAATCATTTCTGAAAAAAATACGAAATTTATATTTAAGTTTATGTAAATTTTCTAAAAATGTAGCGCGTTTTTTTTTTAGTTTTTAAAAGTAGCGTTTTCTTTTTAAAATGTAACATTGTTGAATATTTTCAATAAATCAAATGACATGAAAATGTAGGAAAGGTTCAATTTCACTTGATAAAGAAATTACTTTTATTAAGTACTTGCAAGTTATTTAATTCGTCAATTGTTATTTTTTCAGTTTATCATTGAAAATATTTAGTTTTTATTATAAGAAAAGCTAATTGTGGATAATGTGTATTCTAAGGTATTTTATAAATTCATTTATATAAATTTATTTTGTTTTGATATGAATCTTTATTTTAATCAACTTATAAAAAGAGTATTAAAATATCTGCTTTGAAAAGAAATACATATTTAGATTTCTAATAATTATATACACAATTTTTGTTTAAAGGAAAACAACTCCATATGAAATTATGAATATTACGCTTAATTCAAACTTCTGAGAAAAAAATTACTACACAATTTCTTTTCCTCACAAAAGTATCACTGGGATATGGGGGAGGTATTGTATCAATGGAAAATTTGTTTACTCTACGAATGCTAATGTAATTCTTAAATAAGGGTTTGTCTACATATTACAGATTAATCGAACTTTCATTTTTTAATTGGTGACAACCACTCTTGACAATTTAAAAATTTTGTTATTTGAATCACTACAGTCTGGAAAATGAAACAACTTGCGTTCTTTTCCCTAATTTTCCTTTAAGTTGAAAAAGAAATCGTGTTAGGAGTTTATCCACAATGTTGAATTAAGATTTTCTTATGATACCATTCTTAAGGTGCCTGCCTACCTTCGGAAGGGATTTTTTTTTAAATATTTGAAAAATTGACTACTGATGTGCATTATATTATATAATATAGCTAAGAATTGTCAATATCATGTAAAAATATGTATATGTTTAAATATTTCGATTTTAAAGCTCAAAACGTACAACAAAGTGCTGTAAAATGGCACTTTTGCAAAACAACAAAACCCAAATTTATTTGAAGATATTTTTATTCTGTAAAATTCATTATGATTAAAGAAACTTTCTTGAGGTAGTGAACCGTTTTCATAACTATAACTGTGTTATTAATAAAAAATTAGAAGTGAACTTTTTTGCACACAAAAAAATCAAGAAAATATATGACAAATCATAACTTGTATCAACTAAAATATGAAAAAAATTAACAAATGTAATCATAATAGAGGTACGTTACCTAAATAAATTCCTTTAGAGTATTCTTGCAAAGTTTCAGAACGTTATAATTATTATTTTTCGAGTTATGGCGTTTTGCAATAAAGCAAAATATTAAAAATCTCATAAAAAAATTTAATTAAAACCAAATTTTAACTATTAAATGAAAAATCTAATTTTATATAGCTGCTGATTTATAAAGTTCACCCTCTATATTATTTTTATTAGTTATTCTTTTTTTCATGATGTTTTTTAAAATTGTTCTTTGCTTATGTGCAAATATTTAGAGTCACTTTGGTAGTGGAGGGCAAATTTTAGTTTAAAAAACTTGCGACTGACTAATATTAAAATGGCTGTATCTCACGCTTTAATTCAAACTGATTTAGTAACCTAAAATGTCAAGTTTTAATATTAAACCAAATA
The DNA here is from genome assembly GCA_963932465.1 of Maratus speciosus. NCBI lineage: Eukaryota > Metazoa > Arthropoda > Arachnida > Araneae > Salticidae > Maratus > Maratus speciosus. Next base: position 331,925,866 of record OZ010795.1, read on the forward strand.
TAGAAAATCAGATTTTTGACAGAAAATTGCATTTTAAATGAAGGCAGGCACCTTAAATTGAACTAAGATCTTCAAATAAAAATTACATAAATCATAATTATTATCAGATAAATTATTCGGAATTTTTCAATGTAAAATAAACTAACTTTATATGAACAGAAAATGCATTTGAGTTTTCCAGTTAAAATTAAGATTTCAATTTCATTGTTTCTTATAACACAATACTTTCCCTTTGGGACGTCGAAATGTAACATTTATCTCTATATCAAACCCTGTGAAATGAAACTATCTCTAAGCTTACACATTCATGTTTTTGAGGCTTGTTTGTTGTTTTCTGTTAAAATTAATGTACACGCATAAGTCAAAATATTTTTATATGAAATTAAACCGTTCTAATCTAAATCTAATTTAAACCTTTTTCTGCTCTGCCTTTGTCTGAGTAACGAAAATATGGTGTCAAAAGTGGATATTACCACATGAAATTAAAGATGGAATAATTTGTACTTTACCTATGAAACAAATTGTACTAATAATCAGAAAGTAGACAGAGAATCAGTCGAAAAGTAATTTTCTCAAATCTCTGCTAAAATTTGGTAAAATAATAGCATGGGGGGATATACGTCTCCCCCAGTATTATGCATAATGTTTAAAAGATGAATGTGCAAAAATAGTTCACCTTAAACGTAGGTGATACATACAGTTTTTCGTAATCATCTTTAGTAGTCAAGAAATGTATTGCCTTTCTGCATGTAGAAATATTTTTTACAATAGTTTTTCTTAAATAATGCTTATAGTATGGATGTAAAATCAAATTGTCTCATCAGAAAATTAATTTAAGACGGGTCTTACAAAAATTTAAATATTTTAATAAGCTAATGGATTCCATCTTATAAATATGGCTACTCTCTTTTAAATAGTTATATATTCATGTATCGTATCGCCGTAACATTCTAACTGATTTCTAATGCATATTTCTGAATATATGAGCGTAAAGCTGATAATTCTGGCGATATAGTAAACGAGTACAGCATACTAATTCTTATAAATACTACGTAAGGTGCATAGATCATAGCTAAAGAGTTAAAATAATTATTCATTGTGAAATTATAATTAATAAAAGAAAAAAATTAGAAAAAATAGCTCCATATAAGACTTAAGTATTTCACGTGTTTTTAAATACTGGATATTCATTTGTTATAGGAAATCTAATATAATAAATTTTTAAAGATAAAGAAATAAAAAAAATGATTTTTATACAGATATTATTTTTAAAAAAAAGACTTCTTTTACTCAAATTCGACACAGCAATGCATTAAAATTTATTTTTCAAGGATACAAATTATAAATTAGGCAATATTATATTTATCGTAACTTTATTTTCTATTTTCAACGTGCAAAAAAAAAAAAATTTTAGCTTACTTACCTGCAAAATAGGTTTATCAACAATTTTATTTTATGCCTGTATTCTTTTTTATTTTATTTGACATTTGTTTGATTTTCTTTCTTTCAAATGAAATTCATTGTGTATTACTACTACTTTTAAATGCATTTAATACAATCAGATATTTTATATTATAAACTAATTTCTTGTTTATGTATTAGGCAAATATTTAGATCGTTGGCCACTAATTTTTTAAGTTCTTGAAAACGATCGACATAAATCTGATTGACTAACATTCTTAAATCTGAACTTTCCAGAAACTCATTGGAATAATTGTTTTTTATTTTCTGCTGGTATATTCGTCTATTTTCTAGAGTGTCTCGAAAAACAGATTTTTTGCCAAATTCTGAGAGATTTCATTAAGTGACAAGTTTTAATTTAAAACACTGTCTGTTTAAAATTATATTTTATTTTAAATTAAACTTCTGTTTATATACTCTATTACTATAAATAATTTGTTGGATTATCCGGAAACTTAAATATTCATGCATGAGAAATTTACTGTGAACTCTACTGGAACATAGAAAAATGTAACATTTTTTATTTTGTATTTTTTCCTCAGAATATATTTTTAAACTTTGAATATTGACTCTAATACACGAAGATTAGAATTATGCTAAAAAACATCTATTTCTTTCGTAATTCCCCAACACTTTATTAATAATTAGATAAATGTCCTTATATGGCTCAGTAGTGGTGCATTTACCTTATGTGTATTCTCGTAACATACGTAACATATCGGTATAAGGTTCATATCATTCCAAAATGACATCCATTCTGAATTGTTAACGTACAGACGTACTATTTTATATGTCGATTTAGAGAACGTGTACAGCATATCAATACTTCCAAGTAATATGAAAGTGCACGGATCACAGTGGATTATCTATAATAATATTTCATTGACAAATTGTGGTTAAATAATGAAAATTGAGTATGGCAAAATATAGCTCAGCATTCAGAAACACTGATAACAGGCATTTAAATTAGCTGAATAAATTTATAACTTACAATTCCTTCGTATTATTCATTCACAGTTTTAAGTCGATCATATTTTTGATATTTAAAATAAATAATTTTAATAAGAAATTGTCTTAAGTTTGTGTAATTTCTCAGTTCACAAAATATTTTAAGTAAGGAAAAAAAAGAAGGAAAAAGGTTAGAACTTAACCTCTTCAGGCCGTTGCCCACGTATGTGGATGTTTAGTTTTTCATAATTATAAATTCTGCCAATAATAAAAAGAACAAAAATTATTTAATAACTTATTCACTACAGAATCACTGAACAAAATAAGTAAAAATCTTATGGTTTGGCTACACTGATAATGTTATTTCTGATGTACAGTTAGAGAAATAAAAAAACGTGAAGTAATATTTCAGCAGTCAGTATTGTTGGATTGATTGAAATCGTTAATATTTGATTGATAAAGATAATATCACATATATTAAATATTACGTTTAATGGTTTGTTGAAATGTGAGGATTATTAAACTTACAATAAAAATATAATAATATTATCAACCTTTATATAGAATATGAATACGCATATTATGTATGTACGAATTTGTTTTAGATGTAGCCAAATTAGACCAAAATGCCTGAATCTGTTTTTGATGAAGACTTTATGACCATAATGTTTAACAAGGTTGTCACCCGGTCCGTATTTTTAATACCACTTTTATTTAAAAGAATTTTTTTTTTTTATAAATTTCGTAGAAACATTTCAGGAGCACCGTTTATATTGCAAACCTACCACGAATTTCTTTCTAAACAATTACTGGTTTTCAAAAAACGGACCAGTGAAAGTTGCTGTTAGTTTTATTTTTTTAATTTTAAAAGGAATCATTTCACTCATAAATTGCCATAAACGCTCAGCGGCCACAAATGTGGATGTTATTTTTGTGTGTGTGTTTTTGTGAATTTTAAATGTTTTTCTCAATTTGTTTTGTTTTTTCAATCCATATTAATATTAAAATGAAAAAATCGTAAATAAATAAAAGTCTTTTTATTTTTCTTGCTGAAAAGTGGTCCCTGAAGATATTAACTGGTTGGTTGTTTTATCAAAAAAATAAATTAACTTAGAAAGTCAATGAAATGCATTAATTTTGTATAACTTTAGCTAATATTAATGAATTTTTTTCACATAAAATATTTTTTCAATTTTATAAAAGAACATTTAGCAATCATTTAAATAATAATTGTAAATAATTTAACAGCGTTCATTTTTTTCTTCTTTGGATGTCATTAATTTAATTTTAACTGTTGTTTATTTGAATAATAATAATAAAAATCTTATAAAATAAATTATTAGGAATTCTTATTTAGCCAATGCTATATGTTTAATCATAAGATGCAATTATTTTAATTAATGATTATTAAATAGGAAACCTTAAATGATATTACTTATAGGTGGGAAGAATTTGAGACATTCTAACTACAAAACACAAAGCTAACAATCTCACGTAAAAGGTACATTAATTTGAAAGGTGTTATGTACCGAAATAGTTTAATTATTAAAACATTTGATAAAAGTAGCTTTATATCTACAAAAGTCTAAAATATTTTTTCTGTATTGCTACATTAAAAAAAAAAAAAGATTGTATATTTTTACTTTGTTCTTTATAAAGAAGAAAATATTGTAATTGAATTTTTTTACGACTTTCGATTTTCGACGGATGTACAAGTTTTAATGGTCAGAGATACCGAAAAACATGTTTATACAAAATTTCTGTATGTCCGTCCGCGTGTTCGCTTTGTATTAACAAAATGCGTATGAAGTTATGCATAGAATTCGAACAAATATTCTGTGTATGTTTTTGGCTATGCCCAGCAGATTCTCATTAAATTTGGAAACATACTGACGGAAGGGAGCGCGGTAATGACTATTTTTGTGCCATTCCTTTTACTGTACCATCGAAAAAATGTGAAGTTATGTAAAGAATTGAACCAAATGTTTTGTGTTTGTTTTTGCCAATGGTAGGCAGGTCCTCCTTAATTTTAAAAATATTTCACAGTAAAGGGGTAATGTAATAGCATCTTTTGTGTCATTTTAATTACTGTACCATCAATAAGTGCATGAAGTTATGAATAGAATTGAACGAAATTCTAGGTGTATGTTTTTGAATATGGCCAGTAGGTCCACCTGAATTTAAGAATAATTCGCCGGAGGAGAGAACTGAAATAGCTATTTTTATCGAGTTATCAGCATTCTATGGGACACCCAGTGATTCTCAAGCAGCTGATGAATAACACAACAGAATAACACAAGCAGCAACAGAATAACACAAGCAGCAACAGAATAACACAACAACAGCAGCAACATAATAACGCAAAATATTGGTCACCGTAATTGAAATTAACTAGCTTTACCCCGATTTGTAAAATAAAGCTGAAACATAAGATGAAAATCAAACTTTGTGTAATATTGTATAATAACACTGGTGTATCAACGTATGTAACATATTTTTTAAAATATTGACATATAAGAGAAAGAAGAAGTTTTTGGGATTGGGACATCCGTTTTTCATTTTTTCTTTGAGTTAATAAGAATATGTTATTATAGCATCTTCTCAAAATTTTAAAATTGAAAACAAGCAATAGTAAAATTAAAAAGTTTTTATTTTATAAAATAATAATTATATTTTAAATATAGAACACTTTTATATCAATTTAAGATATAGTTGTTTAGTTTGTTCTAGATAACACTTAGAACATTGAAATTCGCACACCCAATGCTTATTGCATAATGTACAAATTAAAACATTGTATATTGCCGATACCGAGGACATGAACACCGTGTCAATGCATTCAAATATTATGAAATGTGCGTGGAGAATAAAAGAGTAATAAGTGTACTTCAATGTCAATATATAGATAAATAATTAAAACGGGAAAAGTTACAATATATATATCAGAATAAGATTTCAGCGAGTTAAGAATATATATATAATTTAAATATTGGCAATTCAGATACTTCGAAATATCGCCAATGTATAACTTTTAAGCACAATACAATAGAAAAAAAATTAATAGATCTGAGTTTAGGAAAAAAATAATATTTTATTCGAACATGGCAAACAAAAAAATATTTATTTTTGTACTTCGATAATAAAGGGCAAATTGTGTACAAAGTAAAAGTAGTGTTAGCTTCATTTGTGAATTAAATTAGCAAAGTAAATATTATTTTATCCATTTATTAAAGATATTAACATTGCTCAATTTTCCTTTTATAATTTCTTTCATGTCTAAAAAACATATTTTATACTCTTCAAATGCTATTTAAAATGGATTTATAAATTTAACAGATTTCATAATATAAATATACTTCTCCGTTGACTAAAGATATATTCATGTAACGTATCTCAACATCAATTGTAACATTCAAAATTAGCATCCATTGTGTTTTATTCAATTTGGAATATTAAACGCTAAAATATTGTCAAGATAGAGTGAAGGTATATAACATATTATACCTTCTAAATATTAGAAAATGTGCATAGATCATAGCTGAGTAGCTATATTGTAAAAAAATATATTGTTTTCTTGTGAAGATGTATAAACGAAAAGTAGATGGAGATAAAATGTAAAGTATAGCCCAGTATAAGATACACAAATATAAATAATTTCACATTATATATATAGAGGGCGTTTTTTATTTAATTGACACTATTCACAGCCATCTGTTGCAAAGATTTACAAAATTGAAAGGCAGCAAATTTAATGAGAGGACTAATGACGCCAAGGGAAAACAGATTCCGAGAAAAAGTACTTTAAAGCACAGCTGCTAGGGGGAAATGTGGCGCTACTGTAGTCTTCGCAGCCGATAATTTGTATAAAAACGGGTAAAAATGCAAATGCTAATGTATACCTACATATGCGATTATAGCTACAATAATTTTAGATATTAATATAAACACATGCGAAAAGTGTCGAGAAACATTTTCAGCTCAGGTTGAATATTACCACAACCACACACATTACTCAGATTACCACGCGTTACTTGTGAAGATGTACTATTGTAAGCAGTGCAATGCATTCACCTCTCTTCGTACATTTAGAACACATAAAGTATTAGTTAATTCATTGAAAGCAATGGTTGTCAAATTCTTGGAAACACGCTCGCTAACAAATCGATTATGCTGAGGACGGTGTCAGAACAGATAATAATAAATATCGCGATCGGTCCACAAGTCACAGAAAATCGTTGCTGGCAGTAGTAGCAACAACCAGGATGTTGAGCAAGAACCTGATTTGAATGTTTCGCCGATATAAAAAGTCTTTCGATGAATTGTCTACTACTATCCATGCAAGATAAGCTGCTTGAAACAAATTCAACTCAACAATTCGATAAACGCCTGACTTTTGCTCTGATGTTTCTGCTGTATTGAGATCAATGATGTTTAAATTTGTCCAGTTTCAATTTTTGATTTTTTTTCAATCTGACTTTCGCTAGAGTGTCTTTACTCGGGACGTGGCTGGGGACCTACGAACCTTGCTTCCGCAAAAGAGTCGGAATAAGTGGAAGAATAAAGGGCTGCGGACGAAAAGGGGCCGCTCCCCGCGGCGGTTGACCCACCCGCACACCCCCAACCGCCGACCGAGACTAATAATAAGCTCGAAGTAACAATAGTTGTTCGGTAGCTTCAGGGCCCCGAGCCCTACCTTCCCGATTTTCGGTGTCTTTAATTTGCGTAATTTCCCTTTTAAATTTGTCCGGGTTCAATTTTTGATTTTTTTTTCAATCTGGCTTTCGCTAGAGTGTCTTTTACTCGGACGTGGCTGGGGACCAACGAACCTTGCCTCCGCAAAAGAGTCGGAATAAGTGGAGGAATAAAAGGCTGCGGACGAAAAGGGGCCTCTCGCCGCGGCGGTTGAATGTATTATCTAATACTATGGAGATAGAATACTACCGGAGAATTCTATGGAGAGATAAAGCCTACATGCATATGGATGGGTCTGTTAACGCACATAATTGTCGAATTTAGGCCTCTAAACAACCTCGCCCGGTTTTAGAAACTGCCTCGCATTCATCCAAAATCTCTATTTGGCGAGGCTTCAAAGCCGAGGTCATTCTTTGATCATTCCATTTTGAGAACATTAATATGAATGAACCAGAAACTTGTACTCGTAACACATACGTATGATGGCGTACTGACTAGTGTTTTCATTCCAGAACATCGGCAAAGATAATGCATGGATCAGACAAACTTTATGCAGGACGGTGCATCAACGCACATTGGTCTAAATGTAAAACAGTTGCTGTGTCATCACTTCTCTCACCAAATGGTCGTCGTAGTCTTCTGTCGCCGGATCTAACTCAATGTGACTTTTGGGTGTGGGGAATTTGAAGTCGAAGGTCTATCTAGGTGGGGTCATAAACCTTAATACCTTAAAATATAACATAACATAGACCGTGAGGAATATTCCTTGCGACATTTTGCTTTCTCTGTTAGAGAATGTTGTGCAAAGAATGCACACATCCAAGAGATCCAAGAGAATTATGAGTACTCCAAGAGGATCGGCCGTCAAATTGAATGTGGACGAATTCATCGCCGGGAAAGTGAAGTGAGGAATAAAGCGTAACGTTTCATGTTTGTAATTAACGTTGTCTGTTTTTTAAGCACATTTCCCATTGTACGTATAGCGCCACATTTTATTTATCGGCGATGTTTTCAAATAAGTATTATCGGAATCATTTACCTACAGATTCATTAGTCCCCTTACCATGTTTACTGTCATTCCGGTTATTAGAGCGATTACAGATGGCTCTGAATAGCGACATTAAAAATAAACACCCTGTATATATATATATATATATATATATATATATATAAGGTATATTTATATAGTATATTTTGCTGTACTTCTCTTTCATGTACATCAATTTATATTTTCTTTTCTTACAAAAGCTATTCAACAAGGGTAATGAAAATTTTACATGGAGTAAATAATCTAATAGATATTATATTATAAAAGCAATTCTGTTTTGAATAAAAATATACTCATTTATCTATCTCGTCATAACATTCAAAGATGATATTCATTGCGTATTCCGTAATGTATAGACGTAAAATTTATATATTGCCGATTTAGTGAACGCATACAGAATATTAATCCTTCGAAATATGAGGAAATGTGTATAGATTGTAGCTGGGTAGCCAGAATAATCCTTCATTGTCAAAACTTGGCTAAATAAAGAAAATGGAAATAGATTGGAAAGAATAACTCAGCATTTCGAAACATATCTACCCCGATTTTAAATTAGCTGCATAAATCTATAAACTTGAAGTTATTCTGTAATAGCAATAAAGTAATCATAGATATTAGTTATGTTAAATATATATAGCCAAAAATAATGTCAAGCTCATAAAATATATGTAAGCACGTAAAATATTTCTTGGTTTAAATATGACTTCAATGCTTCCATTCCGAAATGTAGTGTTGACCAGTTCTGTCTGGTTGCTTTTCCTATAAAAGAAATGACATGGATAATATGCGAAATGCATTATTATATTTTGTTTTAAAAATATATTTACTTATTTTAATGTTTTTGACAAATAATTACAGTATTTTTAAATATCGCAGAAAATATTTAGTTTTAGCGCTATCTGTGCATAACTTAGGACCATGCAGCTAGAGTATTTCCTGCCATTAATCCTAATTTAAATGTTGGTAATTGCAAAATACTAAAGACATTTTTAAAACATAATGTTGCAATTTCCTATTGAAACTATACTTTGTCTCTAGCGATCTAACGAAGATTTATAACATTTTAAATAATGTTTATTAAATATGAAACCCTAAAATTATTTTTTATATTATATTTAAATTAAATTTTAGACTCGTTCAAATTTATATTGAAGTACGTGTAACGCAAAATGTACCGCAGTTTTAAAGATGTTACATGCAGAAATAGTATCAAGAACATTTTTTAACAATAAAATAGCAGTTGAAAAAAAAAAAGATTTTATATCGATAAAAGTCAAAAACTTACTTTTCTCTTCATATTTAATGGTAGTTACATGATTTTTTTTTTCTTTTTCGGTAAACTTATATGTATATAGAATTACATCATCAACTCTAAAATTTGAAATCGGAAACAGAAACTGTATATTTCGAATGACAGTTATAATTTAATGGATTTTATTTTACATAGTGTATATATAACAGATAAATAAAGATTTATTCATCTATCGTATCTCGATATCATTCTACAACTGGCATCTATTGTGTATTCCGTAATGTAGACTGTATATTGCAGATATGATGGACGTGTGCAGTATATTATACCTTCCAAATAATAGAAAATAATCTTGGAATATAGTAGAATAGATGAAGTAATCCTTCATTGTCGAAATCTAGGTAATTTAAGAAATAAAAGATATGTTGAACAGTTTAGTTCAGTAAACACTTAATTTATATAACTAATGAAAATCTTATATAAATTATGACAACGCAGATTTATAAATAAAAGAAAATCTTCCCGCATGCACCGGGAGGAAAATGTAGCTTTCCTAATCCTTGTTTTTTTAAAATTCAGTAATTCCATTCAAACATATGAAGTTAAAGTGTGTGAAATCCGATTATAGAAGATTCAGTAGAAATTTTTGTCAATGCTGAATTTGAATGAAAAATTTCTAAAATTAGTTAATTATATCCAAGTTGCATTAGTTACCAACTGAGTAAAAATGTGTCCAGTCTAGGATTTGAACAAGAGATCTTTTTGCTGAAGCTCTCAATGGTCTGCGAAATGATCTATCCTGTACAAATCTGTCGAACACACAATTCACCGAGAAACCTTATTGATTTTGACATTTGGTCTTTTTCTGTTGATGTGATTCATATGTCATACCAGAATTCATGTTGAAGAAGATTTCTGGGTGAATCGTATGTCCGTCGTATTTGAAGAGGGTAGCTCAATTGGCAGAACATTGCAAGATTCAGCCAAAAGGAAACTTGTTCGAACGGTGGTCTGGACACTTTTTCACCAAACTAGAAATTTACAATTCATATGATTTATTTACCAAAGAGAATAATCGTGCTAAAACTAATTAAGTGTATATCCAACTTTTCTTCATTAATGGCAATTTATTTTTTCTTGCCAAATTTGTAGCTATTTAGCAAAGTATCACCAAGCTTGGCAAGAATTTGATGCTGGCGGATATGAATATGCAGTTTAAGTCGTATGAAAGTACCAACAATTGCTACAACAAAAAAAGCAAATCTTCCAGAAACCATGTTTTCTAAAGCTCCAAAATGAAACTAATTATTGAAAAATTAGCCACCATAACATTTCAAACTGCTATATCTCAGCCAAGTTTTAAGATAGAAACAAAATACAAAGATTCAGAAATCCTTATATCCAAGTCAAGCAGTTAAGAGTAAAAAGTTTTGGATTACTTATTTTTAACAATTTCCTACAAAATTGAAAAATGTTTATGATTTCGGTTTGTCTGTCCATTTGCCTGTCTGACCGTGCTCTGACTCACATAAAAATAGTCTGATTCCCATGAAATGTATGTATGTTATTGGGGTTTACTATGACATGCTCGGTTTTTAAAATGAAGTGGGCAGCATTTTCGGTTCATTTACAGGGCCTCTCAAAAGAATTCAGTTACATTACGGTCTACAGGGGAAAATCGTTTGCCGTAACTTTTAGTGATATTACACCATTTTAAAAATATTGGAATTGATATAAATCACTGATTTGTACTACATGCTTCTTACTATAGGATATAGTGTGCATAGAACTTATCGTTTATTTACAGGGGCACACAAAAGAATTTGGCTATACAGAAAAATGAGAAATAATTGCACTATTGAAGCCCACGAACAATAACTGCAGAAGTGCGTTTTCAGTTGTGGGATGTATTTTTAAATGTAACTATTTTTTAATATTAATTGGTGTGTATAAATCTTATAGATCATATACAACGTCACCCAAAAGTGTTCAACAACACCCATTTATTCGCGGAAATTATTGAGTAGAAATTTTCAACTGTGCTTTGCGTTTAACTGCAATAACTTTTAGCATACCATTTATTATGCATGTATATTTATAGGTCATATACAGAGCTGAAAAAAACGTATATCTTAGCATCTATTCTTGATAATAGCAGAAATCGGAGTTTCAATTGCGTTGTGTGTTTTCCAAATTATCCATTTAGACAAAATTACTTCAAAATAAATTGTGAAGTTTTGTTATAGTATTCTGATTGTGTTTGAGAATGTTTCTTAACACTTTCATCGCGAGGGACGAGATAACTTGTCTTCCAGGAACATTCGTTATGCGCGAGGGACGAGAAAACTCTCTTCCAGGAATATTAGCTATCAATCAAGGGATATCAATTCGTATCGGAAAATTCTATCAGTTAATTATTAGGCATTGATTCCGATACCTAATAATTACCGGGCAGAGTTTTCCGGTACGAATTAATTTTCCCAAACAGACACGACTTTCCGAACGACCCAATATTTTATGCAATATTTAGGATTTTCATTTTATTATTATTATTATGTTTGTACGGACAAACAAATCAACGGAGAAAGAATTATTATTGATTATTATTTTTCAAAGTAAAATAAACAAGTTTTAAATGAATTTGTATTTTGTTTCAATTTTAGCGCTGCGAGGAGCGGCTCAGGCTCTTAGTGCAGAGCGTGAGACAATGGCGCGCCATTGCTGCGATGAAACTGTTAATCTATGTTGTTCGTATTATTTTTCGTTCTTGTTTTGTACGTCTTATTTAATTGGAAATTTGTAAGTGGCTGACAATTTGAAACAATTGACAAATTTACGCGAGACCATGGTAAGTTTGCTACACATGCTCAGTAACGTCCAAATCTGTTGATAAATACGAGTGCTATCGAATGACAAATAATAAGATAAACTCCAACTGATGTATCTCAGCCATTTTTTAAAGATAGAGGTGGACCACAAAATGCTCCGGATTCTTCTTACCAAGCCTGAAATTTTAAAAGAAGAACACATATACATTTCGAATGTTTTTGTATATCTTGTGTACGTTTGTGATTTTTAAGATGCTGACATTTGAAATAAGATGGCAGATAAACACTGTCGAGATGTTTATATGTATTGTACACATGCTCAGTTATACACAAATAAGATTATAAATACAAGAGTTATCTCAGTTAATAATCAGATTGTGTCATAATGTCAACAATCGTCTTTTTCCACTCTTTAAATGCTTTCAGTAAAGAAAACATAACATTTTCAATGCCTTTAATGTATTATTTGATCTTATCACACAAATATACAACAGGTATTTTAAAGCATCAAACATGTACTTTAAATAAAGATATATCTATGTAACGTATCTCGATAAGAAATATAACGTTGAAAAACTGACATCCATCCTGTAATCTGGAATGTATGAAAGTAAAGTGGTTATATTTCCAATATAGAAAAACGTTCAGCATAATAATATTTTCAAATGTTAGGAAATGAACGTGAATTGTAACTGAATAGCTACCATAATCATTTATTGTCAAAGTATAACTAAATAATGTAAATAGAGATAAATTCAGAAATATAGTTATAATCAAACGACGAATAAAATGTAGTCCAGGCATTAGGTGCTCAAAAAGGACAAATAGGGGAAAGTTTTGGTGTAGTTTTGATATTTGGTGCCTTTATGTTTTGTGGGTCGCTAAACACGAATCTGAAGTTTGCCAACAAAATTTACCCCGGGAAATACGTTTTTTTGGCAAAAAACGGGGAAAAAAACGGGATTTTCTTTGTTTTTTTCCAAATAACGCCAAAATTATACATTTTACGTAAAAATCCTCAATGCGCAAATTAAAGAGGATAAAATTTCTACATTTTAGGTATTTAAAGTTTTTAAGAAAAAGAAGAAACAACGTATAAAGGCACAAATAAAATGTGTTTAAAAGCATACAGCTGTTTCAAAACCTCTAAGGTTTCCTCATCAGTGCTTAAAATAAAAGTTAAAACTAAGACATTGTGTAAAAAGAGGGGGGGGGGGGGAGAGGTGGACAGAGAGTCAGAAAAGCGTACCTTTCAGCTCTACTGCCAACGGTGAAATGCAGTAGAGCTGAAAGGTACGCTTTTCTGACTCTCTGTCCACCTCTCTCCCCCCCCCCCTCTTTTTACACAATGTCTTAGTTTTAACTTTTATTTTAAGCACTGATGAGGAAACCTTAGAGGTTTTGAAACAGCTGTATGCTTTTAAACACATTTTATTTGTGCCTTTATACGTTGTTTCTTCTTTTTCTTAATATATTGGCACAAAGTACAATCCTTCCCCATTTTTTATGATTTAAAGTTTTTTACTCTGATCAATGGTTTAGCCGTGACAACGCCACAAAAATGGGAGTGAAAATCAAGAAATTCAGAGAAAACGGTAATTACGCTGCTGTACGTAGATTTAACATGAAAACTGACCATTTTACACAAGCATTGACTACAAATTATACTAAAGATTATATGAATGACTACATTTTACAAGGAAGTTGCTGGTAATAAACAAGACGACTCATTATGAATCATTCTTTAATTATAAATAAACATGTACATTAGAAATAGAAAGTACATTTATTTTAAAAACAAAAAAATATTATTTCCGCTTTCTTTTACTTGAGGGGCCCTGCTTTTCACCGACATCTACAGCATAGAAAATAGACGTATGGAATTAGTGGTTGTTTTTATTACTACCAACAGTATAAAATAAATGTTTTTTTAATAAAAAATATTTGATACCTTCTGGCATGACATTTTCCTGACATTTTAGTTCAAGTACCATATTTTTAAAAATCAAAGACAGCAGAATTTAAGTTAGTCACAGAAATAAACTTTTGCACCATTATGCAACGGCAACAAGATTTAAAATGTAACGAAAATGTGAATTTGGTTGAAAATATTTTGTTTATTGAGGAAAATTTCAATGAAGAGCACATGAAGCAAGAGCGAAATGTTTAAATTTATGACCAAATTTGGACAAAAATTGCCAGTTGTATGTAGATATATCGGGACAAAATCATTTAAAATATATTACTTGGCTGCAAATTCTGAGTGGTTACAAAATTGATCCAGACAAATTCTCCAAATTCAGATTTGATACAATGCAAAACATAATGTAGGCATTTTCTCATGATAAATTAATCATGATATCTTATGATTCCCTATCTTTACACAAGGTTCCTGTTAGGTTTCCAGGTTTGTGCAGAAATAAATATGAATATACAACAGAATATGCAACACAGCAATTTTCATTAATGCTATCGAATGTTTGTCCCGTACCTTAAATTTTAGAAAAAGAAATTCTAGAATTTGTTATACTAATACAAAAAAATAGTTTTATCACTTTAGCTTCCATACTGTTAAGAAAGTATCATTAAAATTATCAAGAAGAACGTAAAATCATGCATCAATCAGATTATGGAACATTTTTGAACGCATTCGGGCTACTATAATAAAACTTCATAGTTTAATAACGTGAAAAACGATGTCTAAGCAATAATTTGTAAAACATATAACACATTTGAAAACACAATTTCAAACAAAATCGAAAAAATAGCTGAAAATTTTGTACATCCGTATATATGAACTATAGATTTATCATATAATTCACAATATGCTAAAATTTAGAACTGTTAGTGAACGCATAGCACAGTTGAAAATTCCTCGTTAGCAATTTCCGGCAATAAGCGGGTATATAGATGTCTTGTGCAGCCCTATATATGATTTATAGAATTTATACACGCTAAATAGTATGCAATTTTAAAAAGTGTTCCACAACTGAAAACGCACTTCAATCAATTATTGTTCATACAGAGAAAAATATAACCGATTTATTTTGTGTGCCCCTGTATATGAAAGATCAATGGCACATCATATTCAATAGTAAGGATCTTATAGAGCACGTTGGAGATATATATCAATTTAAATACTTTTGAAAAGGTGTAACATGAACAAAACACACCACAAACAATTTTTCTCCATAGACCGTAATGTAACATAATTTTTTTTAATGTCCCTGTAAATGATCGATAAATACTACCCATACCATATTCTATAAGAAATCATCTTGTACTGCACTTCATAGATATGTATATAAATTTCAAAGTGTATGAAATTATGAAACATTTATAAAAACCACCATAAACGATTTTCCCCATAGGCCATAATATAATGAAATACTTTTGAATGTCCCTGTAACGAGATTATGACTGCTACATGCAACATTTTACAATACCTAACATTCAATAGTGAATATCAATAACATTTTTCAATTTCGCGATGCGACTATATTGATGCCAAAAATAATTTTGGCCAACTAGAATCGGTAAATCACCCACCGTGCGCTGCCGTAATTCCCGTTTTTTCAGAATTTTTTTATTTTCACATCCATTTTTGCGGCGTTGTCACGGCTAAATCATTGATCAGAGAAAAAAACATTAAAACGTAAAATGTAGGAAATTTTATCTTCTTTAATTTATGTATTGAGGACTTTTGCGTAAAATGCATAATTTTGTAGTTATTTTGAAAAAACAAAGAAAATCCCGTTTTTTTTTCCAGTTTTTTGCCAAAAAAACTTGTTTCCCGGGATAAATTTTGTTGGCAAACTTCAGATTCGTGTTCAGCGACCCAAAAAACATAAAGTCACCAAATATCAAAACTACACCAAAACTTTCCCCTATTTTCTACCAAATGACTGGACTAATGAGGAAATCTCTAAATTACAAGATAATTTCTCATAGTTTTAAACAAATCATAGATATCAGTTGTAAAATAAATGTGTTTTATAAAAAGTATTGTCAAAATTATAAAATATGTAAGTTTAGAACATATTACTAAGTAAAAGATTAAAAAATATATTTTAGATATTTATTCTTTCCTTTCCGAAATTAAATTTATCCGTTTTTGGCAAATTCTTTTTCTGTGAAACAAATGACACGGAAAATGTTTGGAATGAATTAATTTTTTTTTTATATAAAAAAAGATTTACTGTCATGGGAGTTAAGGTATCAGTTATAGTATTTATTTTTTAGTTAAAAAAATAAACGTGAAAAGTTTAGAAACATCCAGTACTTTAAAAGTCTAATTTACTTTAAGTTAACTTTCAAAGTCTAATTTAAAATGTCTCTACTGCTTATCTGAGAAATTATATTTGACAATTTCTAAAACAAAAAAAAAGATTTTCAAATTCAACAAGAATGTATATTGTACATCCTGACAATGATATGGGGGAAAATTTTTAAAGGTTATCGCTATGAAAAGTCAATGCTATATTTCCTATGCTGCATAAATTACAAAAGGTTAAAAAGATATATATAAAAGTCAACGTGAAATAAAAAATCATACTTCAAATATATTTTATGAATTGAATATGTGCGCATAGAAGTAGGTTATAAAATGACTAAAGAATTAATTTTTAATTTACATTTTTTTGTTTATGTAAGCTATTAACTATTTTAATAAACATATTACATAGTCTAAAATTGGAAAACAAAATACACAGCGTGTGCAAGAACTTTAAGTTCAAAATAGTAGACATAATACTATATATATATATATATATATATATATATATATATATATATATATATAATGTCCATCAATATTTTTTAAGGAAAATACAGCTACTGTAGTTTATGGAAACAAATACAAAGCCTCATACAAACTAGATGTAAAAGCAATGCAACAAAACGAAACAGTTAAGTGGATATTATACGAATTGGTGATAAAAATTATGAACAAGTATTTTTTCAATGCTAGAAAATAGTATTATCAAATTGCTGCATAAGCCAAACTGTTTCTCGAATTTAATTTTATCCGTATCAATAATGCAATCCCAGACTAAGTGACTTTTAACCGCAAGCGATATGCCACTGATTTCATTTTCTGGCGAGTTGTGCGCTTTTGTTAAATGCATATTTAAGAAAAGAAAATAATAAAATTCATAATCTAAGAAGATTATCAAGGAAAAAAAATAAATTTGATAACCTCCAGAAAGTATATTTAACAGATCTCGGTTCAAATGATAAGCAGGAAATAATGGAAAGTTTGCTAAACAGATATTGTATACATTTATTCAAAACCAAAATTTTCTTTCCCTTTAAGTACGACATCTGCAGAAACTTGAGTGAAACCGGATTTTGGTATTGATTCACGAAAATTCGAAAAGTATAAATTATCAGAATAGAAGAATTTATTTTGCATTGCATTGATTTTGGAGCATAATTACGCAAAGGTATCAGAAATCGAAGTTAGTATTAATTTCTTTGTGATGAATTACAAAGGCATTCATGTTAGGTGCAGAAGGTACAATCTTTAAAAGAAGATGCTTTTCATAATGTGAGACATGTGTGAAATGTACAAATGAATAATTTAAAATAATTGTCCGCAGTAATGCTGAAGGTGACATGGTTACACTTAAATGAACTTTGACAAATCATTATCATCTCATTTAAATTCAGGCGAAATTAATCTTTGTGAAGTGAAACAATCTCTTCTTGCCTAACTATTCATAGATTTATATAAGTGATTTTATAGCAGGATGCAATCTTTTGTTATATTATCTAATCATTAAAAATTGTCGCCTGATTCTGTAAAACGAGTTTTTATAGAGTTTTGCCTCAAAACAACCGCACGTGTAAATACACGATAACATTCTTGTTTAGATTTCAGATGGCATGAAAAGTCATACTAAAATAAATACCGAAAAGTAGAGTGTACGTTATGGTACTTTGACTTAATCTACACGCTTTAAAATTTCATCCCCTTCACTGATTTATCTGTAGTCACATTGAAATAATTATGGCACATTATGTAGCCTACTTGAAACGCGTTTTCGAAAATATTTCTGCTGTAGCAGACAACATTAATTTCTCATAAAAAGGTTGTATATTTTGATTATTTCATTGAAATAATTGAGGACAACCTTCTATAATTAAACAGCTCTAATCAGAATAATTTAAACTTAACGCAGCGTTAAGACGATTTTTAACACAGCAATTTTTTTATAATTAATTTGAAACTCATTATAAATAATGAATGCGAAAAAATAATCTCATTATTTATGTGAATAAAGAATAAAAGTAGAAAATTTATGTGTATAAAGATGAATAAACTGTTATCGAAATAGCTAATAGTTTTTTACGTGAATAATTAAATAATATCAATTAAACATTTGAAAATCATCTTGTATAATATCGTTCAGTAAACAATGTCGCAGCCTCCAGGAATTTTCTAAAGAAGCTTTCAGAAATGTGTTTTAAATAAGTGTTTTAATAAGTATCTTAAATGTATTGTTTTAAATATGATGTAATTTTCACAAAAGATTTCTTTTAATATTTACGCAGAAAATGCATTTTTCAATAGAAAGGAATTATTATTATTATTTGCAATTTTTTTAAATTTGCAAAATATATAAACAACTTTTGAAATAAGATAAAAATCTCTTGTATAAATCTATTTTTTAAATTGTAATTGTTTGGCAGTATTATTATTTGCGTATTTTAAATATGGAGTAAATTTCACCATATTGCTTTTAACAAGTGAAAATTTAATTTTAATTTTAATGTTTTCTTTCTCTTTTAAATAGTAACGTGTAAAATACATTTTTAATTAAAAGGAAAAATTATTATTAAGACTATTTTACAATTTATCATCAATATAAAATATGACAATTTGAAAATACGGAATAAATCTTTATTGAAATTATACATTTTTTTAAAAAATAAAAAGCTGACCAAAACCATCAGAAATTAATCAACTTTAAAAATTGATTGCACAGTGTTCACGCAAACTGGGCCAGTATTTTACTGTAAAAATGGTCACATTACTATGCATAGTGTTTGATCCTATGACACGTTTTTAACGAAACTATTTCGATCGACTTCAACAGTAAAAGGCTCTTAAAATAATTCTTTAAAAACTGTTTACTGTTGTTTAAAAACTGTCTACTTCATCGACTATTTCGAGAATGTTTCTATAAATCTGCGAAATTTTTTATTTTTATATGCAGTAGTGCTCTTAGTCTTAAAATAGGAAATCTTCCGGTCACAAAAGATTCATTTACCGCGTTATTTATACACTATATGGCCATTAATGACCGTCAAATTTCAATTTTAGACATTTTGTTGAATATTTAGAAATATACTTGACAGATTCTTCTGGAATTTCAGGATTAAAAAGAACAGGTATGACCTCATATTTAGAAATATCGATTTGATAAGGGGAGCAATTAAGGAGCCAACAAAAAAAAATCTAAGAAGAAAATAATACTTAGGATACCCTGTTAAAAAAAAAAAAAAAAAAAAAAAAAAAAAAAAAAAAAAAAAAAAGCACGAAATGATCTATTGCTATCGAATATAAATAAACAGACATTGCGCAATACGTATATTCTTTTGCGTAAGAATAGCATGCATATTAATAGAGATATAGCGATTTATTAAAAAATAAATAAAAATTCTTTGCATGTTTTTTTTTTTTTTTGCTTATAACATGCTGGGTTTTCAACCGAATTTAACGCCGGTATCAGAAAAATTGACAAAATATAGTAGAAACAATATAGTGTAATTGGAATATAAATATTCTAAATATTTTAGGAAATATGAGCAGTTGTATGAAATAATTTTTATCTGCGCATGCGCGAATGATAACAAGGATTATTTTACATAATTTAAAAGTCAACTCTATGGAGCAACTTATTAAAAAAATTTAGCCAAATATCGTAAAAATTCAGAAAGATCTCGGTGCTAGAGTGAGCAAAATTTTAGTTGTTCTCTAAAAGCAGCTGAATGATAAGGGATTTTCCACATATTGTCATTTTTTATTTAATTTTTTTTCATTTTTTATTGATGCTTTAGTTCTTCTTGGATAACCACCAGAATGAATCTATACCATGATCAAAAGAAATATCAAAGTCGAAGCATCTTTTCCAAATCTACTCGTTGATAATCACTAAATACCAACATTTTCCTGAAAGTCAGTTAATAAAAAATGACAATTTGTGTAAAATCTCTCATCATTCAGCTGCTTTTAGAGAACAACTAAAAATTTGCTCACTCTAACGTCGATATCTTTCTGAATTTTTACGCTAGTTGACTAGATTTTTTTAATAAGTTGCTCCATACAGTTTACTTTTAAATTATGTAAAATAGTCCTTTTTATCGTTCGCGCATGCGCAGATAAAAATTATTTCATACAATTGTTCATATTTCCTAAAATATTTAATATATTTATATTCCAATTACACTATATTATTTTTACTATATTTTGTCAATTTTTCAGAAACCGGCGTTAAATTTGGTTGAAAACCCTGCATGTTATAACCAAAAAAAAAAAAAAAAACATGCAAAGAATTTTTATTTTTTTTTTAAATAAATCGCTATATCTCTATTAATATACGTGCTATTCTTACACAAAAGAATATACGTATTGCGCAATGTCTGCTTATTTATATTCTATAGCAATAGATCATTTCGTGCATTTTATTTTACAGGGTGATCCCAAGTATTATTTTTTTCTTTGATTTTTTGTTGACCTCCTAATTGCTCCCCTTATCATATCGACATTGCTAAATATGAGGTCTTACCTGTTCTTTTTAATCCTGGAATTCCAGAAGATTCTGTCAAGTATATTTCTAAATATTCGACAAAATGTCTAAAATTGAGAGTTGACGGTCATTAATGGCCATATAGTGTATATCTTTAGAACAGAGAAATACGGAATAGTTCCAAAAAATCAGTAAGGAATGTTTATCTATTATTTTATAAATTAATATTAAATATGCATTAACAAATATATTTAGAAACTGCATCCAGATTAAATCAGGGCAGAAGCGAAATAACAGGATACACATTGAATTATCTAGATATGCATGCTCTACATAAACAATTAATTTTACAAAATCTGTACTTTTTCTTCAGTTATTCTTTCAAATTACTTTTTCTTCATTTTAGAACATCAAATTGAAAAATCCTATAATATTAACTAAATGTAATATTTATTAATAACCTATTTTAAAGTTAAAACTAACGAGCGGCTAAATGCGTTTTTAAATTGAAAATATGTGCCACGTATAAAATGAGAAAAGCACAGAAAATCTTAAAAATAACGCTTCTGCTACATTAATATTCTATATATTCTACAGGTCTACAGTTTTCTAGAAGTAATTATTTTGATTCACTGATTTAAAGTGAAATAAACTCTCATCTTTTCAAGTATGAACATTGGCGTGTAAATACTAACTAATTTGAATTGACTACAAAATATTAATTCAATTAGTTTATTTCCACCGCAACAATGGATAAAAATTTAAACAATATAGTGACTTTGTGTTACAAATTATTTACATATAAATTTATAAATTTTGAACTTCAATGGTATGTATATTTATGTTTCAAAATAAATCTTAAAATAATCTCACTAAATTGATTATTATTTAATCCACACATTACCCTAATCGGATTTTGAAACGAGTGCAGAGAAAATCGCTAGAAGTGTCTTTTTCCCAAATTCGGAACATCAATGTTCAAAAACTAAAGAATTCTTACCATTTTACAGATTGATAATTCTGTAAGTAAACTGTTAAATAAAAAAAAGAGACAAAACACATTTAAAAACCGTTATGACCTTATTCAGTCTGTAAATGGTTAATGTATTACCCGCAATAATAGCCTCTCGAACCGCCAAATTCAATTAAATGTTTCTTATGAAGGCAAAAGAAAATATTTTGTTCCACTTTTAACATCTGCAAAGAATTTATAAAGGTATGAATGATGAATGCCTCTGCAGGATAGCGAAAAACTTCGATTTAAAACATTTAAGGAAACTTAGAAGTTGTAAGTGAACATTGAAACACACCAGAAAACAAACAAGTGGGTAAGTGTGATCACAGATCGCGCAGAGGGTTTCGTTTAATATTCCTTTCAAAACACATTATCCTTTTGAAAAATCTGTTAGTTCCACATTTCGCAACCAGGGGCGCACTCTATTCTAAACAAACATTTATCCGAAAGAAACTCCGTTTTACATACTATCCGTAGATATATTAGTCGATGGGATTGGGCCCATAGCACCCGAGATAAGTAGGCGCCCCTGGCGGTGACAAGTGGAAATAAAATATGCAAAGCTATGGTGCATAATATGAAAGAATGGTCAAAGGGGTGTCGGCAAAAGTTGGAAAAATGCTCCCTGGGAGAAAAGGGCGGAGGTTAGAAAAATTGCTTAAAATACACAAGTTAGAGCCTGGAGGAGTAAATAATATAAGACATTTTGAAAAGTTTATGATTTGTTGTGCGGTCTGAGGTATATGGAAAAATGCAAGTCTCCAACTTAATTAGGGGCTCTCTTAAAAAGAATTGGTTAAAATACATATGTGGTAGCTCAAAGGGTTAAACGTAAGACTTTTTTCAAGATTTTATGATTTGTCGCCTGGCCTCAGGTGTTCTGCTATAAGTATACAAAATTTCAAATCTCCAATTTAATAAGGGGCTCAGTTAGGAAGAATTGACTAAAATACGCACGTGGGAGCCCAAAGGGTTAAATGTACGACTTTTTCAAAATTTTATGATTTGTCGCATGATGGTGTTCAGCTATAAGTATGCAAAATTTCACGCCTCCAACCTAAATAGGGGCTCACTTAGAATGAATTGTTTAAAATACACATGTGGGAGCCCAACGGGTTAAATGTACGACTTTTTCAAAATTTTATGATTTGTAGTTTGATGTGAGGTGTTCAGCTATAAGTATGCAAAATTTAACGCCTCCAACCTAATTAGGGGCTCACTTAGAGAAAATTGTTTAAAATACACATGTGGGAGCCCAAAGGGTTAAATGTACGACTTTTTTCAAAATTTTATGGTTTGTAATTTGATGTGAGGTGTTCAACTATAAGTATGCAAAATTTAACGCCTCCAACCTAAATAGGGGCTCACTTAGAAAGAATTGTTTAAAATACACATGTGGGAGCCCAACGGATTAAATGTACGACTTTTTCAAAATTTTATGGTTTGTAGTTTGATGTGAGGTGTTCAGCCATAAGTATGCAAAATTTAACGCCTCCAACCTAAATAGGGGCTCACGTAGAAAGAATTGTTTAAAATACACATGGAGAAGTACAAAGGGTTAAATGTACGAATTTTTCAAAATTTTATGATTTGTCGTTTGATGTGAGGTGTTCAGCTATAAGTATGCAAAATGTCACGCCTCCAACCTAATTAGGGACCCACTTTGAAAGAATTTTTTAAAATACACATGGGGGAGCCCAAAGGGTTAAATGTACGACTTTTTTAAAATTTTATAGTTTTTCGTTTGATGTGAGGTGTTCAGCTATAAGTATGTAAAATTTCACGCCTCCAACCTAATTAGGGCTCAGTTAGAAAGGATAGTTTAAAATACACATGTGAGACCCCAAAGGGTTAAATTTACAACTTTATCAAAATTTTATGATTTGTTGTTTGATGCGAGGTATTCAGCTATAAGTACGCGAAATTTCACGCTTCCAACCTAATTAGAGTCTTACATAGAAAGAATTGTTTAAAATACACACGTGGGAGCCCAAAGGGTTAAATGTACGACTTTTTCAAAGTTTTATGATTTATCTTTTGATCTGAGGTGTCCACCTATAAGTTTGCAAAATTTCAAGTCTCCAACATGTACAGTTTCTGAGAACGGGCTCTGTGACGGACAGACAGACAGACATAGGAGCGAGACGAATAGGGTTTCGTCAGATGAACGAAACCCTAAAAATAACATTCCTAAAAACAAAATCCTGAGAAAAGTGTTACGTGAATTGTGTGACATCGTTTCTACATGTGGGTCAATCTTATAATGGACTCTTTAAATTGTTGAAAATTGTTATGGAACATTTTAATATCAGATCACATTAAGATGAAGGCAATATGCATGAAAAAAACAAAAGATATTGATCCCATGTAATTTTATAACAATAAACACAATATTAAGTTTAATTTAAGGGATAAGCATTTTAATTTTCTTTATTTCCGAGAATTCATAGTGTTAATAAATTAATGTATCTATACAAATGTGAAATCTACAGAAAATTATTTCATAAAAATGTGAAATGCATCATACATAAACACATGTATAATAATCACTTATAAGCAGATAAAGTTAAAAAATGCTATAAAAAGTGATAGAAAATCTTTATTAAGATTGACGATCGTTTCGTTGCACAAACGGCAACATTTTCAAAATCATTCAACGATAGAAAATATTTTCACATAATTTAAAAACAATAAACATAGTAAACAATGTCACGCGACATGATGCATAATGAAAAACATTGTAAACATAAAATTAATTTAAAAGATTAGATTAGCTATTGGTGAGCGTGGATTAATTTTCAAAACAATAATATGGTAAACAATGTCACGAGCCAACATGCATAATGAAAAGCATTGCAAAATATAAAACAAAAATAAAATTATCTTGGCTATTTGCGAGCGTGGATTAATTTCTACTATTGTTACTAAAATTACATAGCATCTCTTTCCAAATTTTAGGTAATTCTATGGACTTTACTTATTATTTTTACTTGTAATGGTGGAAATTGTTTACTATGTTTATTGTTTTTAAATTATGTGAAAATATTTTCTATCGTTGAATGATTTTGAAAATGTTGCCGTTTGTGCAACGAAACGATCGTTAATCTTAATAAAGATTTTCTATCACTTTTTATAGCATTTTTTAACTTTATCTGCATCATACATATTTTAAAATAATACTAACAATTTATGACAAGATATATCACGCATCTTTTGCACGATGTTTGGTATAATAATACACGAAGATAAATATTTTACTTTACCACAAATATGTCTAATAAAAGCAACAAATCTGCTCCTTTTGATTCACCTGGGTCGGAGAACAAATTTTTCATGAGAGTCTTCCTCATTCAATATTCAACAATGCCAAAATTTAATATTTTAGTATGGGAGACATTCGATTCACACATAACATGCAATAAAAAGTTTTACTCGGTTTATTCACTCGTCAAAAAATACTTTTAGAAGAATGAAAATAAAATAAAAATAATGTAGGTTATCTAAGAAATGACATGCTATTTTCGAAAGTGTACGTGAACTATGTTACTATTTCCATATGTAACCAATATATATTTGCGTCCGTAAAATGATACAAAACATTTGCATACACAAAAAATGTGCATATATAAAAAATTGTGCTAATACAAAATATCTAATTTTATTTAAATTATAAAGACCTAGATATTATGAACTTTAGTTTAATCAAAATATATTTTAACTCAAAGACCGCCAAACGTAGACTAAATCAACTTGAGGGCCTCCTGAGTAAGGTTATCAAAAAAAAGAATATTTTCAAAACACAGCGACATTGTAAATATGATACCTCCATTTTTTTTAATATTGACGGACTCGTGTAATTGGTAATAATATTTTGGATCGTACTTAAGGCTACTAGTCATTCAGTTTCCAAATTCCCCTTGATAATGTTAAGTCTATGGGCATTTGATGTATTTGTATATTTAAAATATCTCCTCGGAGAATTAACATTTTAACTTCTTTTTTCCGTGTACTTCTTAAAGGATGTTTCTTTTTTGTCTTACTTCTCAAAATATTTCTAGAATCAATACTTAATTTAAAATTTTATGTGCTAAAAGCTGATGAACTATGAGTAAAATTTTAATACTTCATATAAAATTAAGCATATATTTTAGAAATATTTTGAGAATTAAGAAAAAAAGGAGACGTCCTTTAACAAAAATAAGGAGAAAGAAGGAGTTAAAAATAGTAATTTCCCGAGGAGATATTTTAAATATACGAATACCTAAAATGCCCATTCTCTTATCAGGGAGAAGATACGGAAGCTAAGTGACTAGCACCCTCAACCACCTCAACGACATGCAAATCTGTTTACTAAATATGTAATTAAAGCAATCTGTTTCCAAATACGTTTCCACTTTCCTTTCAGAGAGGTCAATTTTTATCTCAATTGAAAACTGAATTATACTGATAGTGAATCTATTAAACTTAATCTACCAAAGATGAAATATGAATGAAAATCCTTCTTGAAACATTACCAAATTTTTCAAGGAGATGTTAAATTGATGAAAGAAAGATGTTAAATTCTACTGAAACTCGATTTAAAATTTTAACTTTATTGTGGCAAACATCATTTTTTTTTGTTTTTAATTTTAGAATTGGCGGAAAAATGGGAAAAGTCGACGTTGCTTAGGTGCAATCTTTTTAAAATCTCCAACATTTAAAAGAAAAGGTACATTTTGTTTTTAAAAATAAATGCATTCAAAAGACGTAGCTTTTAATGGAATTGTATTTTGTAAGTCTTGAGAATAAAAACTTTCATTTATAGATAAAAGGTGTTAATTTCAGAAAAGCAAGATCACACTAATGATTACAAAATATTATTTAAAAAAGTAAACTTCTCAACAATTAAATCAATCAACAAATAAAGACACAATCTTGCTTAATGATACACAAAACACGAAATTTAATAAGCTAAAAGTTAAATTCAACGTTTCGAGCTGTTTCTACAGCCGTCTTCAGGAAAAATATGATGATTAAATGGCTAAAAAACTCAGAGATGAAGGTTTCCTGTGCGAGAGATAATTTGTCGAACACTAACTAAAGATATGAAAACGCTTTTTTTTTTTTTTTTTTTT
Organism: Maratus speciosus; assembly: GCA_963932465.1. Taxonomy (NCBI): domain Eukaryota; kingdom Metazoa; phylum Arthropoda; class Arachnida; order Araneae; family Salticidae; genus Maratus; species Maratus speciosus. Next base: position 331,952,977 of record OZ010795.1, read on the forward strand.
TTTTTTCTTTTTGTCTTTATATCAGTGTTCGACAAATTATCTCTCGCACAGGAAACCTTCATTTCTGAGTTTTTTAACCATTTAACCATCACATTTTCCCTGAAGACTGCTATAGAAACAGCTCGAAACGTAGAATTTAATTTTTATATGATTAAAGTTCGTATTTTGTGTACCATTAAGCAAAGTTTTGTCTTTATTTGTTATATTTTATGGTGCAATTGTCCAGTGTGTGTTATTAAATCAATAAAGTTTACTTGAAATTGAATTACATGATTTTCTTGTTTTAATTCTAACCACATTCAAATGAAAAATTTACGGCATTTTAATAATCTTAAACGTTGATTATATTTATTATATTTCCAGCATGATATTATTTTCGAATGCTGGTAATATCGAAAAACTATTTAGGTTGTTGGAAAAAGGGATTAGGGGATGAGTGTGGAAATTTTAAAGTAGTAATTATATTTTGTCATGTACGAAAACATAAGTATGTCACTTTTCGTCAAAGTCAGTCAAAAGTTGTAGATTTGAATAAGAAACATGCAATTATTCTTTTTCTTACATACATATATATATAGATTTCATGTAACTAACGAATCAAAATTAGAAATCTACAATAAAACAGTATCTAATAATGTGAATAGGTCTATACATCATTTGAAGAATATACAAAACACAATTTGACAAAATTATAAAGTGTGTGGTGCAATTTTTTTAGCACAACGTATGGTAGAATAATAGAATTACTTGAAAACAGTGATTCTGCTTCTGCTTTTTCAGAATTTATTGTCGTCCTCGATGACAAAAAATATATGTATATAAACATAGATAGTACAAAAAATATTTCAATTTTGAGACTTAAAACACCTGTTTATATTTTATACAAAATGACGTCTTTCACATCCGCTGAAAAATCCCTCATTTACAATCTTGTATTAAAAAAACATCTACAGTAAAGTATGTATATGACGTCACTATTGCTAAATAATGCACAAATCCAGAAAAAAGAGATGTCGTCATCTAAGAAACTCGACAAAATAAGTCGACTATCTAACGATTTTTAGACCTGCATTTGTTTAAAATATTAATATAAATACTTGAAATTGAGTATAGTTTATAATAGCTCAATGTTTTATCAGAAATCATTCATTTATAATTTCTTTTCAAAATAGCACGCATTTTAGTTATTTTTTTTTTCAGTTCTCATGGTAAAATGGCAACAAAAAGATGTAATTACAATTTTCAACAATTTTTCCTTCACTTTCTACAGAAATGAAGTACTTGAGTTGCCAACATTAAACAAATAGCGCTAAAACCTAAAAAAAAAAAAATAATAATATGTCAAAAATAAATTAAGATGCCGTTTTAAAACAAATCGCATTTAAAAGTACGTTTTCTCCCATAATATCACGATATAAAAATTGAAAATGTGAAAATGTTTAGAAGTTTAAAAAAGTGCATTAGAGTATTTAACCGTAGAATGATACATCTTACGGCTGGCTTATACAAAGAACGTTATTTTTTAGAGACGACATTTTAATTTCTGCCCAAAAAAATAGCATATCGGGGTCTAATAAACCCTAATTCACACTTCAAGAAATTAGAAAAACTTTTTACCACACCACGAAACTGTTGAATAAGAACTAAAGTACCTGCTGCCATTTATTCACTTGAGTCAAAAAACCCATTTGCAGAAGAATCTTCCTCATCCAATATTCAACAATGCAATCTTTTTACATTCTGTATAAAAGGACACGTACGATTCACTCATGACACGGACTAAAACTTTCTCGTTTGATTAAATAAGATGCCACGAAAAGCTTTTAGAGGAGCGGAAAAATATAAAATGTGTCTAAGGTATGAATGAAATTGTGGTTAGTTCAGAAGGTGTTATGTGAACTAATGTTTTCATATGTCAGAAATATACATTATGCTCTTCAAATTGTACAAAACGATTGTGCATTGTTTAATTCTTAATTTCAATTCGATATTTTTATTTTACAAAAAGTTTCATTATTTAACTATAGTTTAAATCGTCACAATTTCGATTTTTTTCGGTTAATTAAAATATAATTCAATTTTATGTGAATAGTAAAAATAAATCAAAATCTAGAGCACAGGTTTTCAAAAACATTTAAATTGTAATATGCAAATCTTAAAAGTCACCGAGGTGTGAAGATATATGACGAAAATGTTCCACAAGATTTCATACAGTATTTAAAAAAAACATCGAATTTTAATAATTTTATGTACTCAAAAAATATTTTTTTTTAAACCGAAACACTTAACTATTAAATACGAGAAACATTTATATTGTGAAAAAAAAAAGAAAAAAAAATATATATATATTTTTTTTTTTTTTTTTAAACATTGTGGTATTAAACAATTAGGTATTGTAACATAAACTTCAAATATTAAAAAAAAAAAAAAAAAAAAAAAAAAAAAAACCTCTCTTAAGGCCGTTCTCAACTGTTCTGCTCAACAAGCACACATTTACAAATTCATTTTTTAACGGAAAGATATAAAATTGTAAGGCCTGAGCATGGAAGCGATTTGGAATCGACCTATTTTTTTTTCATTTTTTGATCAATCAATTACCTATTGAGTTATAAGCGATTTTGATCACGTGACACGGCATTTCCCCCCCTTACTGACTGGATTTTCTTCTTTTGTTAGGATGTTCGGTTCAAAATGCCAACGTTGGCAGTATTTTCTGAAAGATCTATTGCGTTTACAAGAATACCGAAAAAACAGTTCGGTGACATTATTTCTGAATAACAACACCTTCTAGTTTCATGCGTTTCCGAACAAAAATGAATTAAAACTTATGTCAGAAATTTGATCCTTTGGATTTGAGAACAACCTTAAATATAGTTTCTAATATGGTCCTTGGTAATGTAATTAAAGGTACTTAAAAAATTTGATTTTGTAATTTTCTCCTAATATTTTGTTTATAATACTTCGTATATGCTTAATTATTTTACTTAATCCTGCCTCTTTTTGTAGTAATTACGGCATTCGCAACGTCTAAAGACGAATTTCATTTGAAATTTTATTCAGAATTTATTGTTTTTAATGAGTCAAATATTTAAACTAAGTTCCGATCTTTATAACATTCTTCTACAATACGTTATTTTAGTGCTCGAATGAAACGAACAAAACCAATTTTAAATTGTTGAAATAAGTGAAGCAAATATATCTTAAAATACGCCTTATTTACAAAACAGCAGGAAGTAAAATTATTTCACTAAATGTTAAACGGTTAATATATGAAGGAGTTCTAAAAAAGTTATGGGGATTTAAAATATAAGGAAAGCATTCGAAAAAAAAATACGATATAAATAAATGTTTACAGTTAATATATAATATTCCGTTTCATGTAAGTAGCATATACAAATCCGAAATAATAATGTTGTATTTTTTTGAAAATCATTTATTTTACCATACGTGTCTTTAAATAATACAAAATATCATCTTAAATAACATATCACGTATCTGATGCACGGATTTTGTTGCAATAAAGAAATTAAAACTTGCTTTATAATGCTTCTTTTTTTTATATTTGGGGAATTTTCACATTCCTCTGACTTTTGGGGGAAAAAATCTGACGAAATTAAACTTGCTAAAATAAGATTTTAATCTGATAGACGAATGCTTTAATGATTCAAAATAAAGAAAAAATGGTCATCAGCGAAATTTGTTTTATTTAACTGAGGTTTAAGTTAAACTTGCGAGTTTAATTTTTCTTACCATTTTACCCCTATAACTTTTTATTTTCTTCTAAATTTTTACTTATAATGAATTTGCACAGTACCCACAGGACATTCAAATAAGAAATAATACAAATGTAGTACTTGTAATGCAGACTTTTTTGTATAATATTGTCTTAAAGGGGTGTTAAAGAAGGGACGGTAAGGTAAAAAAAAAAAGGGACGGTAAGGATGAAACGGTAAGAAAAATTACCACCTATTTTTAGGAAAATCATGTTAAGACCAAGGGATAGCCACAATGTTCATTGATTTTTAGAAACAGTTGTTAATATTGGATTAAATTATTATTATTTTTTATTTATTTACCTCGAAAAGTGCAGGAATAAACCTTGTGGACGGTAAGTCTACCAATAAAGCCACTTGAAATTGATATTTAAATGCTGATTTATATTCTGCAGTAAATTTCCTGTCAAAGAATTTTAGACATTCTTTCTCTAGCATGAGAAAAAACTTTTAAAAAAAAATCGGTCACTGCATCTGAAGTGATTTTCTGTATAATTTTAGAAGAGGGATGGTAAGGAATCTAAAACCCAGGGACAGAGTTCAAAAAATAATATCAACCGTAAAACTGTGTGAGGTTAATTTTTTGCTACATATTTATATAAAACAATTGTCCCAGTTTCAGATAAAAATTAAATCGAATTACTTTTATTGAAACAATTTTATAAAGAAAGCTCCAAACTTAAAAATCAGCATCAGGGACGGTAGATGAGTTTTCCTGGTATTTGGACTCCCAACATCGTCCAAAACTTATTTATCTCGTTAATATTGTTATTCAATCATGCAATGGGATGTTCCCTAGTATATGAAGTAAAAAAAAAAAAAAGTGTATTAAATAAAAAATTATTATTCAGGGACATGAAAGTCAAAAGATTGTGAGAATGCCCCATATACACGCCAAAAAAATGAAGTGAAAAATTTTCCGAATCATGAAATAATACATTTTAATTGGGAGCATTCCTCATTCAATATATGAGGGATTCTTAATAATTATTAAATAAGAAAAAATATTTTTTTTAAATTCGATATAATAAATATTTTCAATTAATGTATATAGCTATATTTCGTGTTATTAGTATATACAACTCCAAAATAGTAAGGAAGTACTTCTTAAAATTTGTGTATTTTACCATACATATCTTTATATCATACGAAACATTATCTTAAATGGCATATCACGTATCTGATTAAAGAATTTTGTTACAGTAATAGAAATAACTGCTTTAAAGGACCCTTTTTTACACTCCAAAAAATGATATGAAAGTTTTATCGAACCACGAAATAAATAAAAAAATATCAACAAATCCGCTCCTCTTATTCACCTGGGTTGGAAATGACAGTTTACGTGCGAGCATTCTTCATTCAATATTCAACAATACCATCTTTCAGTAGTCTATGTAAAAGGACAAGTTCGATTCACACGTGACACGGACTTTTTCCCTGAGTTAAATACGTTGCTACTAAAAGATTTTTGAAATGTGTGAAGATATAATATTTATGGAAGGTGTGTAAGAAAAAGTGAGTATTTTTGAAAGTGAAAATTATTTGTTTGCTTACAAAATCTTGTATTTTAAAACAATCAAAGGTTTAATTCATAAAATAAGTTTGCAGTTTCATTACATAGAACTAGCGATTCAGATTAGCAAAGCTGAAATAAAATCAACAAAACTAACAAAAAATTGTTGAAGTAAATTAAACAAATTTACCTTAAAATAAGTCTTCTTTACAAAACAAAATGAAGTGAAATTATTTCACTGAAAGTTTCAAAGTTAATGCATGAAGGAGTCTCAAAAATTATTAAATAAGGAAAGAAAAAGCAATATAATAATTATTTGCAGTTAATCTATATAGTTCCATTTCATGTAACTGGTATATACAAATCCGAAATAACAATGTAGTGTTTCTTAAAATTCGTGTATTTTACAATACATATCTTTAAATAATACACAACATTATCTTAAATGACGTATCACGTAACTGGTGAACGGATTTTATTACAATAACGAAATATAAACCTGCTTTAAGGGACATTTATTTTACATGCTAATCACATCAAGTGAAAGATTTTCCGAACCACGAAATAATTCAAAAATTTCCTCCCTTTTACTTGGGTTGGAAAATACATTTTACTTGCGAACATTTCTCGTTCAATATTCAAAGATGCCATCTTAAAATATTCTGTATAAAAGGACACGTACGATTCACAAGTGACACGGACTTTCTCGCTCAGTTAAATACGTTGCTACGAAAAGATTTTAGTAATGTGTGAAGATATAAAATCTATGGAAGGTGTGTAAGAAAAAGTGAGTATTTTTGAAAGTGAAAATTATTTGTTTGCATGCAAAATCTTGTATTTTAAAACAATCAAAGGTTTAATTCATAAAATAAGTTTGCAGTTTCATTACATAGAACTAGCGATTCAGATTAGCAAAGCTCAAATCAAACCAACAAAACTAACAAAAAATTGTTGAAATAAATTAAAGAAATTTACCTTAAAATAAGTCTTCTTTACAAAACAAAATGAAGTGAAATTATTTCACTGAAAGTTTCAAAGTTAATGCATGAGGGAGTCTTAAAAATTATTAAATAAAGAAAAAAAAAGCGATATAATAATTATTTGCAGTTAATCTATATAGTAGTTCCATTTCATGTAACTGGTATATACAAATCCGAAATAACAATGTAGTGTTTCTTAAAATTCGTGTATTTTACAATACATATCTTTAAATAATACCCAACATTATCTTAAATGACGTATCACGTAACTGGTGAACGGATTTTATTACAATAACGAAATATAAACCTGCTTTAAGGACATTTATTTTACATGCTAATCACATCAAGTGAAAATTTTTCCGAACCACATAATAATTCAAAAATATAAACAAATCTGCTCCTCCCTTTTACTTGGGTTGGAAAATACATTTTACTTGCGAACATTCCTCGTTCAATATTTAACGATGCCATCTTAAAATATTCTGTATAAAAGGACACGTGCGATTCACAAGTGACACGGACTTTCTCGCTCAGTTAAATACGTTGCTACGAAAAGATTTTAGTAATGTGTGAAGATATAAAATCTATAGAAGGTGTGTAAGTAAAAGTGAGTATTTTTGAAAGTGAAAATTATTTGTTTGCATCCAAAATCTTGTATTTTAAAACAATCAAAGTTTTAATTTATAAAATAAGTTTGCAGTTTCATTACATAGAACTAGCGATTCAGATTAGCAAAGCTCAAATCAAACCAACAAAACTAACAAAAAATTGTTGAAATAAATTAAAGAAATTTACCTTAAAATAAGTCTTCTTTACAAAACAAAATGAAGTGAAATTATTTCACTGAAAGTTTCAAAGTTAATGCATGAGGGAGTCTTAAAAATTATTAAATAAACAAAAAAAAAAAGCGATATAATAATTATTTGCAGTTAATCTATATAATAGTTCCATTTCATGTAACTGGTATATACAAATCCGAAATAACAATGTAGTGTTTCTTAAAATTCGTGTATTTTACAATACATATCTTTAAATAATACCCAACATTATCTTAAATGACGTATCACGTAACTGGTGAACGGATTTTATTGCAATAACGAAATATAAACCTGCTTTAAGGGACATTTATTTTACATGCTAATCACATAAAGTGAAAAATATTCCGAACCACAAAATAATTCAAAAATATAAACAAATCTGCTCCTCCCTTTTACTTGGGTTGGAAAATACATTTTACTTGCGGACATTCCTCGTTCAATATTCAACGATGCCATCTTAAAATATTCTGTATAAAAGGGCACGTACGATTCACAAGTGACACGGACTTTCTCGCTCAGTTAAATACGTTGGTACGAAAAGATTTTAGTAATGTGTGAAGATATAAAATCTATGGAATGTGTGTAAGTAAAAGTGAGTATTTTTGAAAATAAAAAAAATATTTGTTTGCATCCAAAATCTTGCATTTTAAAACAATTTAAGGTTTAAATCATGAAATAAATTAGCAGTTTTACCATAAAGAACGAGAAATAAAAATTAACAAACCTTTTTTTTTTTTTTTTTTTTTTTTTTTCTTTATCATCTTTTCTGCAGTTAACATTTTCGGTATATTAAAAAAAAGAGACCTAGTTTTTTAGCATACGTGCCACCCCCAACAAATTGCAAATAAATAAATAAATAATATATACACTAGATGCACCGTATCAGCAATTGTGCCTCACTGCCACAATTTCTTATAACACCCCTAAAATGCTTAGGTACACATTAAGATATTTGCCTTGTAAAATTCAATTTACATGAATACATATTATACGTTAGTTATTAACATAAAACTTCAAAATTAGAATTTTCAATAAATCTTAGTTCAATAAATCTTAGTTTCAATAAATCTTAGTTCGATTTATTTAATTACATTGCGCTTAAAACTATTACTGAGTATCAGTCTCCTGCAACCACTTACAATAACAGCATAGAAATTTCTTTTCAAATTTTCTCCTTTATTTACTTCGTTCTATAATCAAAAGAAGTAGCTGTTGTATTAGAAAAAATTTCGACTTCCATTTTTGGACAGATTTAAAAGTTTTTGAAGGTCCTCAACACGATTTGACTGTTTTTAAAATATGTTGACTGTTCTTCTGTCTATATATCCGTCTGTCTGTATATGACAAAAAAAAAATTTCAGCAATTTTATAAAAGATGGAAGCTGATTTGCTGCATTTTTCACGATTTTCGTGATACCTAAATTTCCAAAAATAACGAAAGCGATTTAATCAAACTTCATATTGTGTTACACTTCCACATAAATAGATTCTTATTTGGTTTCGGTCTCTACTATCCAATAGGTGTCGCTTGTGTGTTCGCTGGGTTGAGATTTTTTTTTTTTTTTTTTTTTTTTTATTGGCCATGTAATCGGGTGGGCGCACGAGATTCAATGATTTGTTTAAAAAAGCTTCTTTAATCTCCTTATAATCCTCTATAATCCTTCATCTCCTTTTTAAATGAAAATAATTCAACGACCCTATATCTTTAGAATACTCATGATGCACATAAATTGTCATTTAATTTTGAGACTGTGAGAGCGATTTTTGAAGTATTAACATTTGTCAGATAAAATAAAGTATTGGGATTGGCACATCTGACTAGTTTAAAACTGGTCAAATTTTCCCTTCTCCATTTCTCCAATATTTTTAACCTATCTTATTTAAGCAATTGGTTAATCCGTTATCCAAAGAATAATGAGCTTTAGTTCAGCCACTCATAATAACGATCTTCGTTGCCAACATTCTACGAGTTTTGAGTTTCTCAGAAGTCTTATGTTTCAGTGTTTTATGGAACTTCAAATGAATACTTAATTTTTTTTTCCTCCCAACCAAGTGGAAACGCTTGTTTCATTCTTGTTTTAACTCGCAGTGGATCTAATTTTTTTTTTTTTTTTTTTTTAATCATAAACGTGTAGCCGAATCAAATGAGCTCCATATAAAATATTATATATGGAGCTCAGTTTCCTGAAGATCGACGACCCTTACAATCTGAATCTGGTAATCCCACTCACTCCCCAGATAAATTTGCATATGAAAGAAATCATAATATATATGTTGCACTATATTTTCTCGCTCATTCGTTGAACATTTACACTGTCATTTTTGGTGAAACTATGTGTTCGAATTCTTCCATGTAAATTCTTTGTGTTAATTATCCATTATTCTAATACTAAAAATATCCTTATCTTAATTTTGTGACTCATTTATTTCAAATTTTATTTAAATTCTATATTTTTCAGATCGGAATGAAAAAAATATAAATAATTCAGCTATTTATATCGTTAAACATTCCCACTGAAATTGGAATATTTAATCATCTGCGAAAGATAAATCATAGAAGTTACATAAATCTGATAACAAGTATAAGTAATATTCTGACTACAAAAATATCTATAATATACTCATCTATTAAAGTTCATTACAATTTGTCCGTTGCGCAGTTGTTGCTTTTTCTCAATTATATGTTGGGTAAATGGCAGGCTTTGTTCTTTTTATTTTGCTACTCTATGCTTTTCATATCGGAATTTCAAAACTTGAACACATTGTTGGCATGCTTTCAGTGCTGTTAGTTTTTCAAATTTAGCCTTACAAATTCAAAAATCTCCTTGTGTTAACACCTAATAGATATTTTTTGTTCTTATGCTCTTTCAAAATAAAATATACCAATAGTTAAAAGGAATAACTTGTGGCGTATGATTTTTTACCCTTCATTTTCGGACCTTCCGACAAACATGAAATCGTGAGAAGCATGATTAGAGAAGCACGATCATTGACAATGCGCAATTTCCTATTTCATCTATTTTTAACGAAACTTTATAAAAAGTTACAAAACGTGTATGAAGTATTTTACTTGTCTAAAGAGTAATTTTACAAGGTTTTCAAAATTATCTACACTAACGCATTTCAGTAACTGCGTGTTTGAATTATTAATAACTTTGAGCTAAACAATTTAACAATGTAGGATCCCTAACACTATAGCAATCAGAGTAAAATATTTTTAATTGTTCCAGAACATGCTGTAAGATATTGTAAATGGAAGACACCTCACTGACAGTGAGGATTTTAGAAAAAAAAAATCCCTGCCGACCCGGCGTACAGGCAGAGGTAGATTTCGAAGTTAAGTATAGTAATTTCACGAACAAAAACTAAATCATGATTAGAGATAAACCCACTTTAAAAATTTTATCTGTCTGCTTTTGACAAGTTTTTATTTATTTTTTATGTAATAGCTGGTTTTATCAGAATTATGTTAAGGCGGTATTCAAAAAAATACTTTTCCATGCTCAACAACTCGAAATTTTCTGGCACATTTTCAGATTCATTTTAAATGGAAAAAATATGAAACTTGCTGACGCGATTTTTGAAGAGATTTATAAGTGACCTGTATTTTTATTTTTCGTTCAAATAATTACAATTTAATTTATAAACAATTATTTTCTCAGTAAAACGATATTTTTCGTTTCCAAAACAATCGCTGCGGAAAATTCTGTTAAAAGTGCTTACTTTGACATCATTTTTTGAAATATATTCTGCTTCTATCAAAAAATCGATCATTACAGTACATTATATATTTTCTGAATAATATAATCTACCAATTGGATGCGTTTGAGAGCAAAAATGAATTCGAAAATGAGTAAGAGAATAAGCAGTTTGGATTTGAATACACCCTTAATAAGTTCATTTTTTTCTTCAACCACTATGTATTTTTAATTTGTTTTTTCTGTAAGGATTGTCCTATCAAAAACTTGTCTATATAAATGTTGTAGACAATATTAAGAAGATATATGATAAATTCATAGGGATTTTACATCTTGTGAATTGACGGAGTTATGGATTTTTTTTCTTCTTCAATTTTGTTTTTTGTTTTCATTTTTATTCTTTTTGCGGTACGAAGTGGTCCTATCAAAAACTTGTGAGTATAAAAGTTGTAGATAATATTAAGGAGATTTATAATAAAATTAATTGGATTTGATATCTTGAGAATTGAATAAAATTAATTTGATTTGATATCTTGAGAATTGACAGAGTTATGAATTTTTTCTCCCCAAATCCCTATTTTTTGAGCCCCTTAAGCCCATTTTTAGTTTTATCAAAAATCTGTGACATATAAAAGACATAAATTTTTGGCCATATTTCTAGAAGTAATAAAAACTTTAAATTGATTTGATATGTAAAAAAATTAAGAAGTTATGGGGTTTTTCGGTTTTCACATAACCCTTCCCTATTTCCATACCCTTAGTCCGTTTTTGCCCATTAACGAACTTGACCAAGATTTTATGCCCCTTGATTTTATATATCAGTTTGGAAGATATTTGTGCAGAATTGTGGAAGTTATCGTGCGCAAAATTTTTCAGAAATTGCAACATAAGAGAGAATGTAGTGGATAGTATTTCATACGGGTTGGGTTGGGTTGGATTGATTTTTGACGGCCAATTATCTACACTAGGGATATAGGCCCGGGTGGGAAGTGCCCTCCGTGGGGGTCTTTCTAAGGGAACCTAATCCGTATTTACGCATGGAAAATCCACGGCTCGAAGAAAACCACGAAAACTCCGAACGATTAGGCCGACGGGCGCGATTGGGGTCGAACCCAGCACCTCCCGTCTACCAGCTTCGAGAGCAGAACCTCTCGGCCACTGGTGGGGCAGTATTTCATACGGAATCTACCTAAAAAACGAGATGTTGTGAAGTGATAACTACATCAAAACTGAAAAGTTATCTTTTAAAAAGCTATTAAACTAGTCTTCTCTTCACTCTTTTGTATGTAGCCGAAGAACGAAAGATGAAAGACGCATTAGGTTTAATGATGTTTAGAAGAAGATGTAGAAAATAAAGTAAAGATAATTAAGTAAATTGTTAAAATTAAGTAAAAATAAATTGTAATTAATGTATGTGTTAAATTCGATGAAAAAGCCGAAAATTGGCGCTTGTGAATTTTTGGTAAGTCTGTTAAAAAAAAATTGAGTGGGCAAAATTCTTAAGAGGGTTTTGGACGGCCGCTCAGAGTTTGACACTACAGAAGTTCGATGTTTGTAACCTTGTATCGACTTGTAAAATCTATGTAAATCAACGTCTTTCGAGAATCAAGAGTTAATAGAGACAATTTGTAACCAATTCTCTGTTGTTGAGAAACACCATGAGAATACTCTACGTGAAACATTGTAAAAAAATCTGTTACAAAGGAGGACTTTATACTTGTGCAAGCCGGATTACCCACAAATAGACGCCTGACCTAAATAGTTTTTTTTCAGTCGTTTCGTAAGTTATTATCAATATTTAAAAAAAAAAAATATATATATATATAAAATATTTCCATTAAAGAATTTGATTTAATTCATAATTATACGTTTGCTGTTTATATTTTGATAATCAGTATAGAGTATCAACTTTTCCTCTAGATATTTTATTAATTTTTTACTTTTTTGACTCACTCACTAACACACTGATTATATCACTGTGTACTTCGGTATTTGCGATGAATAAAAGTATAATTCTGTTTCATGTAACTCTAACCAAACCAACGATCTGCTGTAAAATATTTCCCGAAAAAGGAGAATTTAGCCATATATACCTAAAAGTAATACAGCACAATCTGAAAAGTAGTATAACGTATCAAGTTGGCGAAGTTTGATAAAAAAAAAATTAAATTGAAGACTGTTTTACAAAACGAATACATTTTCTACAATGCAAAATACGGAGAGAAATAACACACAAGACGATAAAAATTTTGAATAATAAGAAAAAACTACTCTTTTATATTCACCTGGGACAAAGAACCAACTTTTCTTGAAAATATCATCCATTAGATATTAAAGAATGTGTTCTTTGATATAATGTGGAACCTGGAAATTTCGATTCACACATGTTCACACAGCATTTGTTACATGTACATAAGTTTGCCTTCCAATGTCTTAATAGCTGTAACCTTGTCCACTTAAAAGTACTATTTTACATCGCTTTTTATGTGACCAGTAAACCCTTATGTTTTTATATGTTTTACATCCAATACTAACATCAATAACATAAAGTGCTAGCAAATGTTCTCTTAACAGTCCTCATATGTCGTCTAAAATATGAAAATAAGTAGTAATTCCTACTATTACCTGACTGATTCACTATCAAAAGAGGGTGGCCCCTAATAGACTCTGTAAACATACATGTTCACTGACTACATTCAAATAAAAGAAAGGTAATTCATGTTAACCGAAGCAAGTTCCCTTTTTTGCAATTTATTTTTCATTAAATATTGATTAAATACTAGAAGATTTTCAAAAGGTGGGATCATTAAACGTTAACTATATGTAATTTTTAAAATTTTCAAATTTAAGGCCAAATTTTTAATAGTATTGTATTTTGTCTATAAATATACTGTATAATTTTTTTAATAGTATGTCTACAAAATTATACACAACCATTAAAAGACAGCAGCTATTCTGGAAAATTAATGATTAAAGCATTTAATTAGCAGTTGTGTACGTTACAAATTTTAGACATTTTTTCGCACGTACGTTACAGATTTTGGACGTTGCTCTTAGTATTTAAAAAATTCCTAAGACTAAGAATGTAGTAAATGTGTCCTATAAACATATATATATGCATAATTAACATTTTGTTATCCAGTAATAATAATAATAATAAAATCAAATGCTTTGTTACGTACGTTACTTTCGGACATAACAAAATACAGAAAAACTCTTTATAGAAAAGTCCTTCTATCTTCAAAAAAGCAATAAATCAGCCTGCCATCTCTTAACGAAATTATCAAAAAATCATCCGTTTCCTTTATGCATTCGTTGTTTAGCATTAGAACCACCTGGAAAAAAGTTAAAACTCTTTTTTTGGAGGTACATTGGAGCAGTTAACGTTATGAATGTCCGAAATTGGCCTCTTTAGCATAAAATAATAAAATTTTAAGATATTTATACAAAACTTTTACAATAAATTATGTCATTTTCTGTCTCTGAATGGAATTAAAAACTCGGTGTAAAAAAAAAAAATAAATAAATAAATAAAGTCAATGATAATTAAAGTTATGTTTGAAAGACTTAAAGTTACGACATGTGTCCAGTGCCCACCTTTTGAGAATCGTCCTCTAATAAATAACAAAATTTATAACATTACATTTATGATCAAATTATCTTCCACTAATATATAATTTTAAGGTATTATGGTGTTATGAGCAATCAAACGCCAAAAATACAAGTTTTGAAAAACATTTCAACAATTTTGGATACTACTGTACATATATATTCACACGTATGTAATTTCTTTAACGCAAAACTGAGATATATTTTATTAAATACTACTGTGGTGTTTAATAAGAACAGCAAATTTACGCTTATTGCTCGCCTGGGATAAAGAACACATTTGCCCGGAAAATATTTCTCACTCAATTTTCAAGAAAGCTGTACTTTATTTTTGTGTATAAAAGAGCACGTATGATTGATAAAAGGAATAGGCTAAACGTTTTGCTCGGGGAAATCAGTTGCTAAAAAAAGTATTTAGAGGAGTCAATATATATTAAATTTATGTAAAGTGAATGAGTAAGAAGTAATTATTTCCGAATACAAAAAATACTTTTGCATTATAAATAGCGCGGCATGAAACAATAAATAACAAACACGCGAAGTATTCTAATATTAAATCGAAATAGGATAAAAATTATTTAGTAGAAAACTTAAACGAAATAAGCAAAAAAATATTTTTCTTGTTATAATTTTCGTTATAATTAAACTTTCATTTTGCGTATATACTGAAATCAAAGCAGGTATTTTAAATAGATACAAAATATTCTAAGTCTAATAAATAATTTACCAAATCCCATCTGTACATCTAATCCAGATTGTTTACTCCAGCTGCTAAATCATGTTTAATTCTACATAAAACTCTGACAAAAAATGTTCGGAGATGTATTTATTGCCCTTATTTGGCCTCTACGTTAAACATGTTGGCGAAATTTTAAGTGTGAATTTCATTTTCCTCAAATTAATTATCACCGTAAGCATAAAAAATTTATTACTAAATTTAAAAAAAAAAATGTTGTGTTATAATATTTCAAATGTTCTGTTTTAGGAGTTATTTTTAGAATTTCAGTACCTTTATATATATATATATGTGTGTGTGTTTGTATATTTATTTACATTTTTGTTATATTTAAAGGTAAACTTCTGGAGATGTTTCTTTCAAGTAGACGAAATGTTAAATTCACAAAATATAATTATGAAAAAATCTCTGTTATAAAAATTTTAAAAAATCGAGCAAAGGGAAAGGCGCAGTTTTTGATGTAATACAAATTACATATATAAAAATTACAACAAGGGACTTTGGTGCAATAATTTTTATTTCACAACTCTATTTCTATAATATTTGTCAAATAGAATGTATATGTATGATAATCTCTCGTTAAATGGCAATATTTGAATACATTTTTTTAACAACTTCATTTTAAAATTTTTACTCTCAAGATTTGGTTTAAAATTTTTGAACTTGTGGAATACAAGT
Source organism: Maratus speciosus (assembly GCA_963932465.1). Lineage (NCBI taxonomy): Eukaryota > Metazoa > Arthropoda > Arachnida > Araneae > Salticidae > Maratus > Maratus speciosus. The sequence goes on from OZ010795.1 coordinate 331,968,782, forward strand.
GACTTCATTTTCGTAATCATTTGAAAAAAATGTCTTCACATAGACTAACTTACAAAAAATATCAGATTTATAAATTTGCATAAATGTTTCAAAAAGTTAATTAATGTTTTTAAATGTTAAATTTCTCATTTAATTATCCCTCTTTTGGTGACTTTGTGACAAATTTTAATTGCTTATGCAAGAATAATAATATGTAGCAAAGTTATGTTTCTTCGGGTCGGGGACGCTGATTAATGTCCCCATGATATATGCCCCCATACGTCATTTTGACGTCACAAGAAATGGGAATATAAATACAGTGCTGGATCATTTCACTTTTCATGAAATCCTGATTAATGTCCCCATGATATATGCCCCCATATCTGAAAGGGACACAAATCCAATGCTAGAGAAATTTCCTTTCGTTGAGAGCCTGATTAACGCCCCCCATGATTTAAGTCCCCATACGTCATTTTGAAATCACAAAAAATGGGGGCACAAATCCAGTGCTCGAGCATTTCACTTTTGACGAAATCCTGATTAACATCCCCATGATATATGCCCCCATATCAGAAGGGGACACAAATCCAGTGATGGAGAATTTTCCTTTCATTGAGAGCCTGATTAATATCCCCATGATTTATGCCCCCATACGTCATTTTGACGTCACAAAAAATGGGGGCACAAATCCAGTGCTGGAGCATTTTACTTTTGACGAAATCCTGATTAATATCCCCATGATATGTATCCCCATACGTCATTTTGATGACGTCACAGTAGATGGGGACTTAGATCAGGGGGCACAAATCCAGTGCTAGAGCATTTTATTTTCTCATGAATTTCTGATTTACGACCCCATGATATATGCCCCCATACGTCATTTTTATATCACAACAAAGAGGATTCAGATTCCATTTAGGATAGATCACTAGAAGTCTGCACAACCGGAATTTTTAGATCCTGGCCCGGCCCGGTGCAAGAATTTAAATTTCGACCCGGGAAATTTTTCCGTTGAAAGAATTTAACCTTGTGTAATTACTTCTCCAGCATTTTCTGGCGTTTCCATTATGTGCGATTTAATTTTGTTGAGCTGATCATAATTATCAGACCAGATGTTATAATTAGTAAGGTTAACTGGGTGAATTAGTAATTCCAGCTTCTCCAGGATGCCATAATTGGTTGAGCACTGGCGGCTTCAGCCAGGGTATTCCTGGTGCGAATCCTAGCCCGGACATTTTTCGTCCAGTTCGACAAATTACATCTCATATGATTTATTTACCAATTATAATAATTGTGTTAAAAAAGTCAATCTTGTGTAATTACGTGTCCACCGTTTTCTGACGTTTCCATTATCTGCGATTTTATTCTGTTGAGCTGATTCATAAATACCACACCAGATTTATAATCAATAAAGTTAACTGGGTGAATTATCTTGTTGAGAAAGAAAAGTTTGCGTAAAAGAAAATAAGTGCTATTCCTATTTTATTTAAGGCTGTTCTCAAATATAAAAGGGCAAATTTATGACATAAGTTTTAATTTAGTTTTGTTCGGAAATGCATAAAACCAGCAGGTTGTTGTTGTTCAGAAACTATGTAATCGAACTGTGTTTTCCGTCTTTTTGCAAACACAATAGATCTTTCAGAAAATAGTGTCAAAGTGGGCGTTTGAACCTAATTTCCGTGTGAAAGAAGAATAACCACACAAGAAAGGGTGAAAAACGTCTTTGTTACGTGCTCAAAATTGCTTATAATTCAATAGATAATTTATTTATCAAAAAATGGAAAACACAGTTCGATTTCAAATCGCTTCCATAGTCCGGCCTTCCAATTTTATACCTTTCCATTAAAAAATGAATTTGTGAATGTGTTAAAACGTTTTGCTCTTGTTGAGCAGAACAGTTGAGAACAGCTTTAACGTAATCTTTGGAATTATACATTAAGGTGGTTCTCAAACGCGAAACTTTGACACATTTTTTGACAAACTTTTAACTGCAAAGGCATAAAATTGAAAAGCCTAACTATTGAAGGCATTTGGAATCGAATAGCGTTTCCCATTTTTGATAAATAAATTATTTGTCGACATATAAGAGATTCTTGTCATGGCTTCGGGATTTTCTTCTGTCCCGTGATGTCGCTTCCAGAAATTCTATTCAAAATGCTACCTTTAAAAGTATTTTCTCATAGATATCTTTATCAAATTCATCCTTTATCAAAAAATCGACAACACCATTCGATTACATAGTTTCTGAACGAAAAACCTGCCAATCTTATGCGTTTCCGAAAAGAAATGAATTCAGAAATGTGTCAGAAAGTATCTCTTTTGGATTTTAGAAAAGCCTTAATAAATGAATATATGAATGAGAAATATTTTCCCAAATCTACTTTTTATTATACAGCTTCAAAAGTTATGATGTTTCTAAACTTCCTTTTTTCTTTTATTCTAAACTACATTAATTTTTTAACGAATCCTTATTAGAATGTTGAAACGTCTATAAGAATCTAAGTAATTATTAATGTTGCTATTGTGTATTTTCTGTCTTCCAAACACATCGTAATTTTCAAATATATACTGTAAAGTAATACGATAAATATGTATGCAGTTTTCTTTAAAGGAATCTTAATTGTATGTGAAGAAAAATCTGAATTTTTTGTAGAATTTTTCACTGATTCCTGTTTGGAAATTCCGACCCGTGCAGACCTCAACCGGGGTCCCTCTCCAATTGAGGTCTTGTTAGTGGCTCCGAGTCTCTCTATAAAATTTGAAATAACCTTTCCTTTGCATATTTTTGGTCTAGATTTGTTCTTAAATGTTTAACCCTTTGAGGGGCGGTGGGATATAATATATCCCACTTAATTTTAATTCCGAAATGCCACATTGACACCAGAATTTTGAAATAAAATTTTGCATTTATACTGTATGTGAAGAAAAGCTTTTACTTATTTTCAAATAAAATTGTTTCTAAATCCTGACGTGAACCTGTCAATTCAAAATTTTAAGAAGAAAAGTACTTTACCCCTGAAAGGATTAATCGTGAGAAGGAAGTGGGTATTAACTTTATTTATTACAAAGTTTATAATAACTGTCGTGGAATGTATAGATTTGATGAAAGTAACCGTGAACGAAAAACATAAATATTTAAATTATTGTAAAGGATAGATCTTTCAAAATAAAAAATAATTATGCATATTAAATGTGAAAGTAGTAGTATTTTTCATACATTTTATTATCTTCTATGATATACGTATATGATTTAAAAATATAAAGTTTATTAGTTCAGCAGCACTGTGCGAACAGAAAAGTGCACCTGGGCCAAAGTTTAAATTTGTCGACCCCAATCTTCGACTTCTCTCTGTGATAGATGGCACAAAATTGGCGAAGTGCAGAAACAGAAATGAATTCGGTTGAATACATATTTCGCGCTCATTTTAGAACTTTAAAATTTTTAATTCAGAAATTAAAAAAAAAAAAAAACCTAAATTTGTAGTTATATTATGGCAAAGGAGATCTTTGATATGGTTGTGGAAAAAAATGCATCTAACAATAACATAACAGTATATCTAACATAACAGTTGGCAAGAAAGTTGTTCTTAGTCAGTAATTTGTTTCTGGATGTGGGGTAATGGACGATGCAATAACTTAGAAATGTAAAACGTAAGTACTTTCACTGGGAAAAAATCGCCGATATCTATTTACATATATAATTGTTTATGCATTAAAAAGGAAGAAAAATGAGATTGGTAGTATAAATTTGACGCCCCCCCCCCTCGATTTCCGCTCACGGGGCAACCGCCTACTTCGCCCTCCCCCCTTTCACACAATCCTGTAGCTAAGTATTGGAGTATACGTTGGGCCGTAATTAGTACGTTACATATACGTTCGTAAAAGTTTTTTTTTTTTTAAATAAAATATGAGAAATTTCGATGAAAACGCTTAGAAATTCATTTGTATGTTTAAAATATCTCTTCGAGAAATTAATAATTTTAGCTTCTTTTTTTTCTGTTTTCACTTCTTACAGGATGGTTTTTTTTTTTTTTTTTTTTTTTTTTTTTTCTGCGTTATAAAAACATTTCTAAAATATATATTTAATTTTATATGAAATTTTACTCCCAGTTTATCAAATTTTAATGTACAAAATATGGAATTAAGCCGATATTTTAGAAATATTTTGAGAACTAAGAAAAATAGAGACTTCCTTTAAGAAGCATACACAAAATAGCAAGTTAAAATTATTATTTTTCTCAGGAAATATTTTAAATATATGAATGCAACCATAGGTTTAACATTAGCCAGGGAAATTCGGACGCTGAGTATGACTAAAAGCCTTAAAACTCTGTTCGTCTCATGTTTTTTCCCGATTAAAAATGCATATTTTTTCATAAAATTTTAAAGGGGACTTAGATACAGTTATATTTGTCTAACCATACAAAATCGGGTTAAAGATATAAAATCATACAAATTTAAGGTATATTTAAGGCTATTATGGTGATCCCTGGAAACGCCGGGCGGATCAGCAACAGTATCAAAACAAAATTAAATTAAAACATGACTTGTAGAGTTGATTTGATATTGAGACCCCTGATTTTTTAGGAATATAATCAAACTGTAAACTGAAATTTATTTTTGTACATAAAGATGGAATTTTGTAATTGATATCATTCACTTTTTCCCCTCGTTTGTACAATTTAGAAATGAAACAGAATGAATCGATTTATCATTCAATAACTTTTATTTCGCGCTTTCTATTAAGCCTAATTTAAGCGGTGGATTTGGAATAATCGCGGTCCAAATTAAAGAATTCTAAAAACAGTTTTTATGTGCGTTCGTAATTATATAAATACGTAGCACCTATAGTCGTCGTCTGGTGCGTCTATCTGTCTGTCCGTCTGTCCGCATATAACTACACAACTAAATGGTTCGAAGTTTCATATGTATAATCGTTGCAGAAGTTTGCCGAGTCGTTTCAAATCTTATAAAAAGCTAATCAAAATTTAAAGAATATTAATAAGTTTTCTTTATGCTAATAAATCCTATCATATCTCAGTAACTCAATGATATCTCATGATAGGTAATGATTCTAGGTTACCATGATGATTATTCTATTAAATCGTATCATACGTAATTAATTCAATGATCTCCCATGATAGGTAATGGATTCTAGGTTGCTATGCTGATGACGTGGATGATGGAATCATATTATTTTCGTATTACTGAAATTAATTTATATAATCGTAATAAATATTGTATTCATGAATTTTTGAATAAGAGTGCAACAGGTATTGCACCAAGATCTGAATATTTATGAAAGTTGTTATAGTACGAACGCACCTCATTTGCCACATTTCACATACAATTTCCGACTTGTTTTTACTTGTTTACATTAAACTGGCTGTTTTGGTGAAAATTTTTTAAATTTATTTTATGGTTTGATTTGAAGGAGCAATCTTTTACGATTTCAAATATGTTTTAATTTTATTTCAACGATTACTAGAAGAAGAGTTATGGACAACTTAATAAACAGGAAGAAATGAGTCAAATGCCGGAAGTGGGCGTAGAAAGGCCAGGGGAAATGTAAAAAATGTTTGTACGCATTAATTTCTTACTTTTTCATTTTCTACGTGTGACGTAAAATTTCGACTTGTTTGAACTACATTCATTAAATTCATGAAATTTAAAATTGTCATTGAAATTTTTCAAAAAAGTTTTTTTTTTAACTATTATTATGATCACATTTATTTCTCAAACATTGGAGATAGAAAATAATAGTCTTTGGAAATCTAAAATTATAATTTGTCATTTTTACTAAGGCTGTAAGATTTATTGCCGAGAGGATTTCGCTTCAATATGTTAAAACATTTGAATATTGAAGTAAATAATATAAAACAGGTGCATTTTCTAAAATTAGTTAATAAAAATAAGCAAACTAAGGTTGTTTATTTATTTATTGTTTACTACAGCCTTCACCCGCTTCGCTGGTCGGTTTCTCTATAAGAAAATTGAATCAAACGAAATATCTCTAGCAAAGATTAAATTAACATTTTTTTTTTCTTGATTTCTAATCAAATATCCATAATTGTTGTCTTATTTCTATAATCTTACATTATCCATTTCAAAGTCGGTGTTGACCACTTAATAGATAAAATAGCTCTAAAATAACTGAAGTACCTGTGTTTAATTACTTTTACTTTCTTCTATCTTTACAAGAAGAAAGCATTGGATTCGTGAGAATTTTCGACTTCCGGTCATCGACGGATTTACACGTTTTAGGGATCAGAGATCCCGAAAAACATGTTTTTACAAAATGTCTGTCTGTGAGCCTGTGTCCACAAATTTTGTGGGCGTTCTATCTCAAGAACTAATGCACGGAATTTAATAAAAATTTATATTCAGGTAGTCCCTAATATAAATTAGAGCTGATTAGTTTTTGGTGTAAATCGCCCAACAGGTGGCGCTGCTATGCTGCATTTTTCGCGATTGCTGCAATAGTTCTATCTATAGAACTAATGGACGAATTTTCATTTAACTTCAGATTTAGTTAGACGTTGACACAAGTTCTTGCTGATTAAGTTTTGGTGTTAATCGCCCAATAGGTGGTGCTGCTATGCTGCACTTTTCATGATTTTCGTAATAGCTCTATCTCAAAAACTAATGCACGGATTTTCTCCAAACTTCAGATTCAGTCAGACGTTGACATAAGTTGTTGCTGATTAGGTTTTGGTATAAATCATCCAATAGGGGGCGCTGCTAGGCTGCATTTTGCTGGATTTGCACGATTTCAGCGGTAGTCCTATCTCAAGAGCTAATGCACGGAATTTCATATATTTAGAATCCTCATGAGGATCATAAATTGCCATTTAATTTTGACAGCGTCATAGCGAATTTTGAAACGCGAGATAGAAGAAAGTTTTGTGATTGGTACATCCGACTAGTTTTAGCAGATTTGTTATCTTGGATTTCCCTCTTCTACCTAAAACTGCGGCTGAGATACTTCGAAATGACCTAAAACTTCCGACCACCCCATTAAATGCCTTTAGGTGGGAATTTCTAAAATCTGTAAAATAATGTTTAAGTATGTTGTAATAGATTAGTTATCCTGAAATTCATGTCTTTATCTAAAACTGATGCTGGGATATGGCGAAATGACCCCAAAGTTTCGACCCTCCCTTTAATTTTCTTAGGAGGGGAATTTCTAAAATCGCTGAAATACATGTTTAATTATTTTTTAATACTTTCATTATTCTGAATTTCTCGCTTCTACCTAAAACGACTGCTAAGATATCGCGAAATGACTTAAAAGTTTCGACCCTACCTTTAATCATCTTCGAGAGGTTCAGCGATTTCTGAAACCTCTGGAATACATGTTTAATTATTTTTTAATAGGTTTCTTATCTTGAATTCCATGTTCCTGCCTAAAACGGCTGCTGAGATATGCCACATGCCTAAAAGTTTCGATCGCTCTTTAACTCTTTAGGGGGAAATTTCTAAAATCGCTGATATACATGTTTAATAATTTTTTTAGTACATTTATTTTCTGGAATTTCACGCGCCTACCTAAAACGACTGCTGAGATATGCCAAATGTTTTAAAATTTTCGACCCCCAACTTTAACGCCCTTAAGAGGAATTCTAAAATTGCTGAAATACGTGTTTAATTATTTTTTTAATAGATTTATTTTCCGGAATTTCACGTTCCTACCTAAAACTGCAGAGATATGTCAGATGTTCTAAAATTATAGACCCTTCCTTTAAGGCTGTTCTTAAATCCAAAGGGTCAACTTTCTGACATAAGTTTTAATTCATTTTTATTCGGAAACGCCTGAAACTAGAAGGTATTGTTATTCAGAAACTATGTCATGGAACTGCTTTTTCCGTTTTCTTGTAAACGCAATTGATCTTTCAGAAAATACTGTCAAAGTTGGCATTTTGAACCGAACTTCCGAATGAAAGAAGAAAATCCAGTCAATAAGGGGATAAAAATGCCGTGTCACGTGATCAAAATCACTTATAATTCAATAGCTAATTTATTGATTAAAAAATGAAAAAAAAAACAGTTCGATTCTAAATCGCGTCCATGTTCAGACTTTCCAATTTTATAATTTTCCGATTAAAAATGAATTTGTAAATGTGTCAAAACGTTTTGCGCTTGTTGAGCTGAGCAGTTGAGAATAGCCTTAAGACAATTAGTGAGGGATTTCTAAAATTTCTGAAATACGTGTTTAATTCTTTTTTTAGTAGATTTATTTTCTGGAATTTCACTCTTCGACCTAAAACGGCTGCTGAGATATACCAAATATTCTAAAATTTTCTACCGTCCCTTTTAACCCCCTTAAGGGGGGCGGGGATTTCTAAAATCGCTGAAACACGTAATTAAATATTTTTTAGTAGATTTATTTTCTGGAATTTCACACTACTACTTAAAACGGCTGCTGAGATAGGCGAAATGTTCTAAAATTTTCGACCCCACTTTTAACCCCCTTAAGGAGCTGAAACTCTAAAATCGCTAAATCCTATGTTTAATTATTTTTTTAGTAGACTTATTTTCTATTATTTCATGCTCCTATCCAATATATAATCTTGAATCCGCTATAATCATGAAGTGAATTCCAGAAACGAATTTGTTTAAAAGGTTAAATATTTATATTGCTTAAAACCGAAGATTCCTTTTTACAGCTGAAAGTAAGTTTGTTAAGCGTGCGTGATTTGTCTTTTCGTATTTAGATAAAAAATTCCGAGAGAAAAACGCTAAATATTTCGAAAAGAAAAAAGAAAAAAAAAACAAGAAAAGAAAAAAAAAATACGAGAGTGAGTTCCGGAAAATACATTTTTTTTAAATGATTATTATTAATATTTTTTAAAGCGGATTTCGGTTTTCAAAAAGAAAATGAACGTAGATATGGCTTGGTATCTGTGTTTCTTTTCTTTTTACTTTCCGAAGCTGGTGCTAATTTTTAAACATCTCAGAAAAAAATTACCAAACGATTTTTTTTTCAAAGAGTTAAGAGTAATATTTTTAGAAACGGATTGGGAAATTTGAAAGGAAAATAAACGCAGATCTGGGCTGATATTTTTTGTAATTTGATTTCTGAAGTCAATGCCAAATTTTAATAATTGCACAAAAGAAAACAGAAATCCCGAAAATGACTAACGGAAACGAACGGTTAAGGTTTTATATTAATATTTCAAAAATCAGATTGCGGCATTCGGGAAAAAAATGAACGCAGACGTGGTTTGCCATCTTAATTTTTTTTCATATTTTGATTTACGAAGCCGATGACGAATGTTAAACACAGGAGAAAAAACGTACTTTAGAAAAGTGAGTATTGCAAAAGAATTTTTTCAAACAGCTAATATTCGTACTTATCGAAACCGATTGCGGAATTCAAAGGATAAAATGAACACATACCTATATGATCCGCAGATTTTTAAAGGTTGTAGAAATCGCAATAAATACAGAAAGAAATCTCGGGAAACATTTTTTTTTCTTTTTTGTGGAAGTGTTAATATTGATATTTTTGAAATGATTGCAAAGTTTTAAAAGAAAAGCATGATTTTTAATTTGGAGTAATCTATTTTCCGTATTCCGGTTAGTTAAATGGATACGAGCTTCGTAAACACGGGGAATAAAAAGCACGAATTCGACATTTCTTAATTTTTTTGAATGGTTATTATTAATATTTTTAAAATGGGATTATTCCGTTAGAAAGCTTAAGGAACATAGATGTAGTTTTGTGCCTTTCGTTTTTTCGTATTTTGAACGGGTCGGTATATGGCCCGATGTGAAAAAAAAAAAATCCGCACACTTTAAAATTCTAAATTAGTTTTTTTTTTTTTTTTTTTTTTTTTTTTTTTTGAAAGCATATAAAACCCACTTAAAGAACGTTTACATTTTACTTTAAAACGACATATTCTGCTTTTAAAAATATAAATATTTCGGAAACCTCTATACAAGGTTCGTTTGAAAGATTTTCGTCTTCAAGTGTGAATTCTTACAAAAATCGGGTTACATATATCTACAAGTTTGAGACATATTTAAGGTTATCGCGGGCCCATTTAATGACGAGCCGGTATGCTAGTAGAGAAATAAAAATAAGATAAGCATAGTTCACTGGGGGTGGGGGGTGGGGGTATAGCTTTTCAATACAAATTTTCTATGAGGTTGCCATACATGACAGTTTAACCGTTTCGCGAGGAATTTCACTTGTTTGTGACATGAATGGTTCTCAGAATCCTTGATAACTAATACCAGTAAAATTTGAATGCAAAATTTTCCATTTTTGCCAATCGCAGATTTTCTGCAATTAATTTAGACAAAAATTTCTTTTGGGAAATATCGGTGATAAGAGATTAAAAATTCTTTAAACAACGCTTGTTGCGAAGGGGTTAATAGTCTAAAATGCTTGTTATGATGTTCTTACTGATGATAACACTGTATTATTATTTATAAAATATAATAGAAACACATTAAGTAAAAGTACTTAAAATTTTTTTACATTAAAATATCTATATTAATAATAATAAAAAAAAGGTTTCTTGTCCGTGTGTCTTCTGCGTGTTTGTTTGTTTGCTGACGACGGTTAGGGAAATCTATCGCACGTAGAAGTCTACAAATTTGGATAAGGATACACATAGACAGATTCAAATAAATCTGAGGCTGAGATTTTTCATTTTGTGATAATTAGCTTAATTAATCTTTCCTTGAACAAATTCATGGAACAAAATGTCCGTTGCACAAGCCTCGTGTTATGCACGTGATTTTATCAGAGATTTATTCAATACAAGCAACAAAACGAAAAAGATTTGCACATAATTGTAAAAATTAAAGATTTTAATGAAAAATTCTTTCTTATGGCTAAAATTATGCAGATTTAAGTATAATTATGAAAGTAATTTTCAGAGAATCTACGATTGTTTTTGTTGGTTAGGGATGCTATTGTCATCACTTGCACACGTGAGCTAAACAGACCGGGACTTCAGATTAAAATAGAATCTGACCCACTACACACATCCATACCTGATTGGGCTCGAACCAAGCAAGCTCTTGTTCATTAACCAGCTCGCCAATCGCAGGACAAGCAGGTGGCTTGAATCTGAGAAAAATACTTCGAAAGTTGTATCATTTCGTCACAGGAAATCAATAAGTGTCTTTATTTTTCATTCTGAAAAGACGTTTTAAGTCTATTGCATAAAACTTTTGACTCTGAATTAAACAGAAAAACTCTGGAGGAAAATAAGTGTTTTCTCAAACTTTACTTTTTATAGACAACGGGGTTGACCTTTTCCACCTATTTTGATGGAAGCTGTTTGGACGGACATATCGGGCATTTCTCCGCGCTGTCGCAATAAACATATCCTTTCAACTAAATTCAGCTTTTGTGAAAAAAGTTTATACCTCAGCATCAATATAATTTTTTATAGAAAGTGAAGAATAGAGCTGTGTAGGGGCCCGAGTAATCATGATTACGGGCCCAAGTCGTTTTTCCACGATCATAAATCTAGATCAGAAAAAAACCCGTCGTCTAGTGAGTTTAGAGAAAATTGGGAAGCAACTTTAATATCACGCTTCAATTTTTGTGCAAGCAGCAAACATGAGCATGACGATTTTATTTTCCATCAGGTTCAGTGGGTATAGGAATAGGATCAAGAGATTTTAAAGAAGGCAGTGGATTTTGAATATCATTTTTAACTTTGTGTATATGGTGGATCTCACGTATAATGAAGTTATACGTAAGTTTGATATTTTAAAGGATAATAAAAATATACTACAATATTTCTGTTTTCCAAGTTTTTCTTTCCTCTCATTATACGGTTTAAGTTTAAGCTCACTCGCCAGGAATACAAGCAGAAATTGGAGGCCCCGAACAGAGGTCAGGTGGGCCCTCTGCATCTGAGGGCCCTGCTGAGGGCCCTCTGAGGGCCCCCTGCTGAGGGCATGCTGAGGTATTTACTATATGCATATACTTAAATGGTTCCTCATGGGGCCTTTTTCAGCTTAGTGCACCGATACAACTCTCTGCCCTATCCCCCTCTGATCATGTCCCTGTTACTCGCATAATAATAGTTTACCCAAAATGATCTTTCGGTTTTTCATATAAAACATCATAAGAGAGTAAACTGATTGATTAAGATATGTTGAACACAGAGGGCCCCAAGAATGTCTATACTTTGGGCCTCTATTTTTTTAAATCAAGTCTTTATGACTATATCATACTGACTTTAAATTGGTAATAGAAATAATTATTTTGTGTACATTCGAAATCTTTATTTTTACTTATTTCTTAGGTAATTTTCTTTATATGTATGTACTCATAACTTTTATAAAATCAAAAATTTCATTTTTTTAATTCTAGTTTTCTTTTCTGTTATGCTTGTATCTATTCTTTGCAACAAATATAGTTAATAAGATCATAAGGATTAAAAAAAAAAAAAAAAAAAAAAAAAAAAACAGAAACAGAAACAAAAGTTTGTACAGAATAAGCATAAATATATTACAAGTATTATGTACCATCAATTTAGAAAAAAAAATCCCAATTAGACATTCCCTGAAATCTTATTACCTGCTAATACCTGAATACCCGCGGAGGAAGAGAGGTAAGAGGAAACAGTATCTAATTCGACATTGCCTCAAGGCGTAGGCATAGCTCCCTAAGATCTGGTCATTTTTCAGGAAGGCAGGAAGTTGCGGGCTATTTGTACTATGGTAACGTGAGTAGTAACGTGATCAACTATTTTAGAGCTTTTAGTCCTCCCAGTGTCCCAGTGGGGAGTTCCTGCGATTTTTGTTGGAAATCTTCTAAACTACGCTTCTGAGAAATATGTTTCAGATTTCAAAGGAAAAAAGTATAAGCAAGATAAGATTAGGAACAGAATAAAATTCCTGTACCTGTTCCATCTGAAACCAATTTTTGTGCTTTTAAGTTCTAAACATAAAACTTTTAACTCTGAATTAAACAGAAAAAAACTGGAGGAAAATAAGTGTTTTCTGAAACTTTACTTTTTATAGACAACGGGGGTGACCTTTTCCACCTATTTTGAGGGAAGCTGTTTAGACATATCGGGCATTTCTCCGCGCTGTCACAATAAACATATCCTTTCAACCCCTGAATAAAATTATAATTATTATTTAGTAATTAGGTACGGAAATTATAAAAACTGCAAATTAGTAGTTTCATTAGTTAATAGTATACAATAACATTATATACATTAATATTTTATAATAATTATGTAAAACTATATTAAATACCGGTGATATTTTTATATATTAAAATTATTAATAACTGCATTTAATATTTAATTGCTAACACTACTTAAAATTAATAATTATTAAACAATTAACTCTCTAATTAGGAACGTAATATACATTTTTATGCTTTAATTACTAAAATGATAATTTAGTATTCATTCTAGAAAGAAAACGGAGCAGGATGCTAGTTCAAAAAACAGCACTATTCCATAAGGAAATATACTAGTTGTAATGTGTTTAGTAACGATATAAGAAAAAAAATGTATAATTTTTTAGTATGATAAATAAAGTATCATTAATTTTTAATAATTTTATAAATTACAAATTGAATAAACAATTAAATTTAAAAATTAAAAATTAAAAAAACCCGACTGCGTAGAAAGCGAACTAATTAATTCTTTCTCGTCAGTGTGAAACTATTTTTTTTTTCAATTCCTACTATTAGCTAACAATCTCGCTATATCTTGTTCAAATTTTCAATCGTCAATAAAATACTTATTATTCATCCAATCAAGCTCAAATAAATTTTTTTCAACTTGTAGTGGATGACAATTGATGTTAATTCAGTTTTTTTCAAATATTAGTTAATTAATTTAATTTAATTAATTAATTTTCAATAATCGAGAGAGCCCTCTTCTTGACCAAGCTATTTTAAGACCGAGAGAGCCCTCTTCCTGATCAAGGCATTTTAGCGCCACACAAGAGGAAGGAAGAATGGCAGAAAAAAAATTTCTCTTATTGACCTAAGTAGGAATTGACTTGATTTTTTTTTTTTTATATATATATTACTTGTTTATATTACTTACCTATATATTTTTTTTATTTACTTGTATTGATGACTTTTAAGTTGTGTTTAATTGTTAGTTCCTATTTATAAACACTGTTTTGATGAGGTATATAGATGTCTATGATTGTTAGAGTTGCAGTAAAGCTAGAGATCCTACATACACAACTTCCAGGTTGTATAATATTTTAACAGAGCTTCTGACTGTAAAATAGTCAATGAAACATCGTCTTCATTTTGAAAGACCTATCCAATGATATGACACTCAATAGGGTGCGTAATTTTTTTTTCGTTTCTACCGTCATTTTATAATTTACGGCCGCCTTTTTGAATTTATAAAAACAAAATCTGGCCTATAACCATCGGGCCGTTAAGACAAATTGATAGAGACCTCATTCATTAAAATCCATCCAGCGGTTGGGATGCTTCGAGGGTATAAAGAAATCCACTTACCCAGATACGCGTGAAACACACAGCCCTTCTTTTCAGTCGGGTAAAAATACAATTAAATAACAACATGCTTTAATAATATCCTTTTTTTTTTTTTTTTTTTTTTTTTTTTTTTTTTTTTTTTTTCCCTGAAGAAATAAATTCCTATTATTTTTGCAAATTCTTGGGCACACAAATTTAGAAATACTGTGGAATGGGAAAGCTTTTTTACAAGAAATCTCTGGCTACAACTACAGGTGAATTTCACTATTTCTTAAAAAGGCAGGGTGCATTTTGCCAATTTCAAAACGGGCAGGGCACATTTTGCTAATTTCAAAAGGGGCCCTTAAAAAACGGCCCAGAGGAAAAAGTAAGTAAATTAGAAAATTAATAAAACCTGCAAATAAGTAATTTCATTAGTAGAGCAAATAATAAAACTAAAAAATATTGTTTGCAGCTCGTTTTGCATTTGTACTTGGAAAAATTACTGTTAATCATCTAAATCTGAACTTACACAAATGTATGTGTATGCTAACCAAAAAAATTATGAAAATGAGTTAAATCTATTCTTACACGCATACAGAGTAAATATAAGAATGTCTGAAATCCTCAAAATATTAAATAATAGCAATATCACATCCCAGCGGGGAATATTAGCTTTCAATGGTTGATTTTTAAGAAAAAAGTTTCGCTACCGTTTCAATACGTAATTTTTTTTTTTTTTTTTATTTGGCGTATATGAGTTACAAAGTAAATAATAAAAAAGTCAACCTATACTAAAGAAGCGCTTGTGGTGCTTAACTTTTGTATAGCAATTAGTTATTTTTCTCATATACATTCTTTTATAATAACTGTTGAGCAGATGTCATTCTTTCATTCTTCTTTTGCTCCAAAATTTGCTGTAAATTTATTATTTCAAATGTAGAATAAGAAAAAAAAGATTCTGGCTATTTTATTCTTTTACTTGCAGAAATTTATTATACTGCTATGTTTTTTATATATAAACGAATGAATTATTTGATTACTTAAAGAAAATTATGACATTGCAAATTATATATTTAAATATTTTAAATAAAATGCTTTTTATGTCAGATAAAACTATTCTTTTTAGAAACTTATTGTACTTATTTTTTATAAAACTCAGAAATTAAGCTTAGAAACAAATATTTAAAGCCTTTTTTTTTTGTTTATTCCTAAGTCAAAATACCCGTAGAAACTTTCCAAATTATATTCATCTTAGATTTTAATACCTTTTTATGTCATTTTAGACATTTAGAAAATTTATTATTTTAATCAATGATTTAAAAAAAAAATTAGTTGATTAAAATAATGATTTAATCGCTGATTTAAATCGACTGATAAAAATCGCTGATATCCTAGAAAAGTATTTACGAATTAATTATCATAGTCTCATAGAAATGATATACGTATTGAGGTTCACCGTGGCATTTTCGGTGTTGGAAATGAAGTGTGTGCCATTTATATTTCGTTTACAGAGACGCTCAACATAATTCCATTACATTACGGTCCATAGGAAATAATCATTTTAGCGTATTTAAGTGATGTTATAATATATTTAACATACTGAAATTGATATATAACAAGGAAGTACATTACAAAATGTCTACTATAAAATATGGTGTGCATAGTATTTGTCATTCATTTACAGGTACGCACAAATTCGGCATATTGTTCATTTTTGGAACCTCACAAAATAATTAGGTTACAGTACTGTCTATGAGGAATAATTGCTGTAAATGAGTTTTCAATTGCAGTGTGTTTTTTTATATTTAGCACTTTTTTTTAAATATTACTTTTTCTGTATAAAGTATATAGATCATATACAGGGCTGCAGAAAAGAACTCCATTACATTATGGTCTATAGGTAAAATTCGTTTGCAGTGTATTTTAATTACGCTGTACCATTTCAAACGTAATGAAACGGATATACAACAGAGATGCGCACTACACATTGCTTACTGTAGAATATGGTGTGGTGTGCATAGCATTTATCTTATTTTTTTTTCTTTTCTTTTCTTCTTTTTTTTTTTACGGAGACGAACAAATGTATTCGGTTACAGTAGTGTCTATAAGCAATAAGTGCTGATATTGCGTTTTCAATTGTGGCATGCTTTTTAAAATGTATCCATTTTTTTCCATGTTATTTGGTGTGTCTAAATTTTATAAACATTACGCAAGGCTGCACAAAATAATTCAAGTACATTTTCGCATTTTGGTGGAAATTAATTAAGTGGATTTTTCAACTGTGAAAAACCCTGTGAAAAATCGTTTCCCAGCTGAATTAAATGTTTATATACGGTGTAATATACATATATATATATATATATATATATATATATATATATATATATATATATATATAGTGTTTAGTTTTCGTCGGAGCTTACCGAAGCACAGCTCTGGTACTTCTTAGCTTTAAGTGATTATTTAAATGTTGGTAGGAATTCACCTCAGCTCATAGATATTGCGCTTTGGAGCCCTGCGGAACAGCGTTTCCGAAATGCGGAAGCTAAATTACATTTTCCTGTTCCTCCGATTTACAATCCTTTGCGTCTTTCTTCCAAAGGCCGTACATATTTCATGTAGCGTGTCGCCCACATAGGAGTATACTTCTATCTAGAGCTCGTAAATCTACACTCAATGGTTTTCTGTCTCAGTTGTTTTCAAATGGCGACGAGGAATGCCGGAATTATTCGCAACTATATCCGCCGTTTTTACTTGTGGTTGTGTATTGTTTACTCACTACTTTTTGTTCATGTTTGTAAAATATTTTTAATGATCAACTTATTAGTTACTCGCGGTGTTTAATTTGCATTGAAGATCATAGGAACAGCTCCAGTATTTCTTAATTTTTAACCGATATTTAAATCTTAATCGGAACTTGAAACCCACCAGAGTTTAAAAATAATGCTCACAGAAGCCCTGAGTGTTGTGTCAATATAAAGAAATCGGATTTTTGGAAAATTTCCCACTCCCTGATGTTAATTTTTTTTCTCTTTATTTATTAGATTTTATTTTATGTAAACGAATATTAGACATAGTCAAAATATATTTTATATGTACGAGTGTACATATACATTTTTTTTCCGAGGAAGAAATTGCTTTAAATTTTGTATACTATTTGAAATTTAAAAAATACAGGTACAAGGAGGGGGAAGGTTGTTGCAACGAAAGTTTTTATTAGTGCAGGAAATTAGAGATCAGGTGCTTTTTTTTGTTATGAATTAAGCCCTGTATGTATATATAAATATATATATACATACAGATAGATAGATAGATAGAAGATAGATATGGGGCATTCTCACAATCTTTTGACTTTCGGGAATAAAAATCTGGTGAAATTACACTTGCTAAAATAACATTTTAATCTGATAGACAAATGCCTTAATGATGCAAAATAAAGAAAAAATGTTCAGCAGCGATTTCTTTTTTTTATTTAAAAGAGGTTTAAGTTAAACTTGCGAGTTTAATTTTCCTTACCACTTTACAACTATAACTTTCTATTTTCTTCTAAATTTTTACTTATAATGAATTTGCATAGTACCCACAAGACATTCAAATAAGGAACAATAACAATGTAGTATTTTTAATACAAAATTTTGGTATAACATTGTCTTAAAGAGGTGTTAAAGTAGGGACGGAAAGAAAAAAAGGGGATGCTATAGGAAAAAAGGGACGGTAATGGAAAAAAAAAAGGGATGGTCAGGATGGGACGGTAATGGAAAAATAAGTGATGGTCAGGATGGGACGGTAAGGAAAATTACCACTATTTTTAGATAAATCATCTAAAGACTAAGTGATAGTCACAATGTTCAGTGACTTTTAGAAACAGTTACTATTTACATTGGATTAAATAAATTAAAAAAAAAACATTAATTTACCTCGAAAAGTGCAGGAATAAACCTTAGGGACGGTAAGACTACCCATAAAGCCACGATGCTTGAAATTGATTTTTAAATGATGATTTAAATTCTGCAGTAAATTTCCTGTTAAAGTTGGTTGGTTGGTTGTATTTATGACGGCCAATTATCAGCACGAAGGATATAGGTCCTAAGGGGGGAAGGCGTGCCCTCCGTGAGGGTCTTTCTAAAGGAACCTAACACGTATTTACGCTTAAAAAACCAAGGTTAGAAGAAAACCACGAAAACTCCGAACGATTAGGCCGACGGGTGCGATTGGAATCGAACCCAGCACCTCCCGTCTGCCAGCTACGAGAGAAGAACCTCTCGGCTACTGGTGGGACTTTTTTAGACATTCTTTCTCTAGCATACTTCTGCATGAGAAAAAAACTTGAAAAAAAAAATCTGTGGCTGCATCTGAAGTGATTTTCTTTATAAGTTTAGCGAAAGGGATGGTAAGGAATCAAAAACCCAGGGACAGAGTTCAAAAAATGTGTGCAGGTTAATTTTTTTCAAGAACATATTTATATAAAACAATTTTCCCAGTTTCGGAAAAAATTACATCAAATTACTTTTATTGAAACAATTTTATACAGCCAGCTCCAAACTTAAAAATCAACACCAGGAACACGGGACGGTATAGAAGTTTTCCTGGTATTTGGACACCCAGCATCGTCCAAACTTATTTATCTCGTTAATATTGTTATGCAATCATGCAATGGGATGCTCCCCAGTATATGAAATAAAAGAAAACACAAGAATATATACTAAAATAAAAAATATTATTCAGGGACTTAAAAGTCAAAAGATTGTAAGAATGCCCATATATATCATACTCAGGGCAGCACAAAAGAATTCGGATATTTTCTGACTATAGATGGTAATTGCTGAAAATGGATTCATAAATGAGTTATACATTTTCGAAATTTTTTACTTAGACACCGTTTATCACCTTTATAAAGTGTGAAGTTTTGTTACAGTTACTATGTTCAGTATTCAGTGTCTTATAATTTGAACTTGGCGCATTATTTTTCTTTCTTTTTTACTCACTACCAACAGTAAATAAATTGAAAACGAAATATGAAAATTTTTGTTAAATGAAATGACAAAACGCCTTTAATTATTTAAAGCTATTTGTATTTTTAAACATCCATCTAAACGCCCAAGATTTTACTCAGGCTCCAAAATGTAATATTTAAACTACAAATCAGTCATTCACAGTATTTTGGTAAAGTGTCTTTCACGTGATTAACCAATACGTTAAACTATTCAAAAAAAGCAAAAATAAATAAATAAATAAATAAATAAATAAATAAATAAATACAACAAAGAAATGTTTCTTTATCATTCCTTTTTTAAACTAATTAAGAATGAAAGTTTCCATGGTATTACTAGTAAGGGGAAAATATCGCAATTGATACGGCTCGGAAAGAATGAAATACAAGCCCTGTTCGGGACGAATCTCGAGAAAAAATTTAAAGCCTGGGACGTTCTTCGAAGAATGAAGTTCAGCTTTGTTCAAATCTTCAGAAAATAGCAATACTGCCGAGCCCGGCTCGAGTCATCAGATTAAAAATTATGGCCGGCCAAGTTTAATGAAAAAAATTTCTCCGAGCCAAGCTTCGGGACAAGCTCAGGCTAGTGTAGACTTTATAGTACTGCATCAGGTCAGGTAACCCGATTGTACCCAACCCGGTCGCCATTAATTGTTTTCGTTGTGTGTTGCGTTGACTTTAAATGTTTCAAGTTAGGTTTTGACTCTTTCTGGGTGGTATTCGGGTCAACCCAATTTTTCAAAAATTCCCTAAATAGTTAATAACAATAATAATAATAATAAACTGTCTTTGAATATTAATGGGTTTATAATGTGTTTAATTTTATACAAAAGAGGTAAAACTCATATTAATGATATCATTGTATATTACTTTACCATAATTCTATTAAAATATCACTTAGTTTTTTCACATCGGGTTCATATATTTTGATTTCTAACCTAAACTAAACCTGTTGCTTTATGATTCATTAAGGATCAAAGCCTGTACTAACCTTGTTTTCCTAACCGTGGACCCCGAGGTGATATACAGAATGAGGCCCCGATCAGGTTGTCAGCATAACGCAGGACCCTCAGCGAGACCCTCAGTGTTTGCAAGCTTCGTGAACATTTTATCGATCCCGAAGGGATGGAAGGTTGAATAAATCTTGCTTTTAGCTTGGATCCGAACTCTCGATCTGTTGGGTGGTAACCAGACGTGCTGACTACTACGTCACCGAGGTTTCATATTTTGGTTTCAGATCGACGAAATTAATTTTTGCTGGGTTCTGGTCGAATTTAAATAGAAATTTCGTGTATACCGGGAAAAAATTTTGTTAATTTAATTTAGAAGTACATGCCCACCACGCACTTCTTAATGTTTTAGACCTAGATAATAGCCTCTCACACCCCTATTTCATAGACTTTTGTTTCTTTAAGACCAGGGGAGAAGGGGGAGGGGGGGGGGCTGGATTGGTGACATTCAATCTAAGAATTTTCTCTTTTTATTTAACAGCACTATAAATTATAACCGACAAGTAGCAAGCTCTTTCTACGTCCGCTCTGAAATAAAATATATAACTTTTCTGCACAAAAAGATTTTTGTTAAAGAAAATAATAATGCATAAAAATTTCATATTTAAAAATGCTTCAAGCATTTCCTAAATGACGGAATTTTAATCAGGCGTGATTCTGTTCCGAAAACTTTAAAGAATCAGTCATCTGTCAAAAAATTCTGAAAAAAAAAATCATTGCTATATATGGCGAATTTTGACAAATGGTCGCAATAAAAATCAACTTCGTCCGTTGTTCGCATAAAAAATCGCTAATTTCGCCAAAAGATAGCAGAAAAAGCGAGAATTTCATAAAATTATCGAGAAAAAAAACGTATTTCGTCAAAGGGCCATTGAAAAAATGCAAATTTTGTCAAAGGATCGCGGAAATAACGTAATTGCGTCAAATGATCGGATAAATAACGCCAATTTTGTCAAATAAATGAAAAAAATATACGAATTTCTTCAAAGGATAGCAGAAAAAAACGCGAATTTCGTAAAATTGTAACGGAAGAAACGCGAATATCTTAGAAAGGTCATTGAAAAAATTCGAATATATTCGAAGGATCTCAAAAAAAATTGCAATTTTGTCATATCGCGAAAAAAAACGTGAATTTCGTTTAATGAGCGCGGAAAAACGCGAATTTCTAAAACTCTCTGGGAAAAAACGTGAATTTCGTCAAAGGGCTATTGAAAAAACGCGAATTTATTCTAAGGATCGCGGAAAAAATGCACATTTCGTCAAATGATTGCGGAAAAACGCGAATTTCGTCGAATGATCGCGGAAAAAATACGGCGTTTGGCCAATTGCAGTTGAAAAAACGCGAATTTCGTCAAATGATTACAAGCTATTATTTATTATTTAACTAATTGGTTTATTTCTATTAAATGCTCATTTTAAAAGGCAGTCACGTGATTTTTTGTAGTACAGTTTTTCTTCAGAACAGTGTCACATTTTTAAAAATACAGCATAAATGTGACTTAACAATATAAAAATTTCATAAGTGTTGATACCACTATTTTCGAATAGTAATTTCAGAAAATATCTTAAATTCTTTCTTAAGACATATTTAAACTGTAGCATTCTCTACCGTTTTGCGTGCGGTTTTTTGAGGGCGGGATGAGATAAATATTATACACTGGTTTGCAAAAATTAAGGAAAAACAACAAAAATAGCGATTGCTCAAAATGTTACATGTGGATTTTAACAAAACTGAGCTACAATATACAACACATAGTAAGGTATAAAATAACTTTAAAATAAATTACCAGACGATTGTGGTGTTTCAGAAATTAACACAATTATAAAATAAAGAAAATAAATGTGTCTGTTTGGTATAGGAAAAGTACCTTTAATATGTTGTATGATCACTCCTAGAAGCAATACAGCACATTCAGCGATGTGTGATACTGTCAATTATGCGATCGATAAGTTCGCTAGAAAGTGTGAGCCATTGCTCTTGTAAAGGAGTTGTAAGCGTGCCAATAGTCTGAGGAGGGGGATTGAGAGCAACGACACATCCTCCTAAAGTATAACAAACATGCTCGATGGGATTTAAGTCAGATGATCGAGCTGGCCGTCCCATGCGCTGAATTGTTTGGTGCTGGAGATAATCTTCCACGATGTGAACACTGTGCGGTCTAGCGTTATCGTCCTGTAACATCAAATTATTACATATTGTGCCAGCATAAGGGCACGCATAAGCATCAAGAATGTCCTCTCTATAGACGTGAGCAATAGCAGTTCCACGTGGAAAGACATGGAGGTCTGTGCATCCACTCAAAGAGATACCACACCAAACACAGAATCTGCTTCCTCCGTATGAATCTCTTTCACAAATGTTTGATGGATGATAGCGCATTCCCTGTTGTGTCCAAATCAAACAACGTCTAATATCGTTTTGAACTGGAACTCATCCGTGAAGAGAACGCGCCTCCATTGTTAGTCGTCCAGTGGACATGTTGACGTACCCACCTTAAACGTTCCCCCCGGTGACGTGAGGTAAGCGACACACAAATGATTGGTCGCCTCGCGTCAGGAACACCTTCATGAAGCCTTCTACGCAAAGTAGATACGTTGATACCAACCTTCCAGTGGCTCCAGCAAGGGAGGCTCCAAGATAAGAGGGGGTTGCTGTTTTATTCGTTCGTACACAAAACCGCAAATATCGGTCATCGGTGCTTGTCATAGCTCTTGCCCGTCCTTCGTTGAACCTTCTGGAGGCCGAACCAATGGTTTGAAATTGTTGCCAAAGCCTATGAACAACAGAAGGACTCACATTTAGCCATCTGTATACCACTGTCTGACTTTGACCTGCTTCCAGTCTTCCAATAGCTCTATATCGCAGTTCCGCTGACAAATGATACCTCGAGGCCATACTAAGGAATTGGCTATCTCAGTTTTCTTATCTCATAAAATAGCAAAACCTGCAGCCGTATTCTCTAGCGTGCATTTTTAAGCTCCTCACAGATGACGCAATCTGACTGCAGCGCCACTAATTTGCATTTCGTAATTTTATTCAGCATCTTTTAGTTTAACAACATATCCAAATTTCATACGGATGGGTTTATTTTTGAACGAGTCATCGCTATTTTTGTGATTTTTCCTTATTTTTTGGAAATCAGTGTACTTATTTAATATACAAAATGTCATAAGTGTTGATACCACTATTTTAGAATAGTCATTTCAGCAAATATTTGAAATTGGTGTTTAAGACCGCCATCCCCTCCACAAATGTATCTACGGATAAGTTGTACAGAAGAGTTTCGTTCAGGCACACTTTGGTTAAGAATAGAGTGCACTCCCTGGTGGTGGAATGTGGAACTAACAGACCGCGATTTTATTTAAATTAGGAAATCCAACAAGGCGATCTGTTCAAACATTAAAATAGTTTATAACACATAATAAAAAGTTTTTAAAAGAATGGCGCGAGAAATTTCGTGGAGAAAGGGGGAGTGGGTGAGGGACGCTATTTTTTTTTCCTTAACGTTTTTTATCATTATATGACGGTTTATTGATGAAGTCCTGAGATAAATGCTACTTATTTAATATAAAAATGTCAAAAGTTTAGTTATCACTATTTTCGAATAGTAATTTCAGTAAGTGTCTCAAATTCTTGCTTAAGACCGCCACCCCTCGAGTAATTATATCTACTGATAGGTTGTTTAACGGAGTTTCTCTCAGATACAGTTTTATTAAGAATAGAGTGCGCTCCCTAGTGGTGGAATGGGAAACTAACAGAACGCAATTTTGTTAAAATTGAGAAACCTAACAAGGCGATCTGTTTTAAACTTTAAGATAGTTTATAAAACATGCTAAAAAATTATAAAAAAAAGAATGGCGCGTCACATTTCGGGGGTGGGGAGGAGCGCGAACAAAATTAGGAAATATAACAAGGCTATCTGTTTCAAACTTCAAGAAGGTTTATAACACATGATAAAAATGTATAAAAAAAATGGCGAGCCACATTCCAGTGTGGGGGGAAGGGCGCAAACAAAATTAGGAAATATAACAAGGCGATCTGTTTGAAACCTTTAAGATAGTTTAGGGAGGGTTTACCATAATTTAGAAGGGGTTACATGGCGATACATTTACTGGGCGTTTTGAAAGAAAGTGTTTTGAAAGGAATATTATACGAAACCCTCTGTGCGATCTGTGATCACACTTACCGACTTGTTTTATACTGATGCCAATTGACAAAACAGCACAAATAATTATACATTTCTCTCAAATAAAAATTAATTAACATACGACTATTAAAAATAGAAATGAAAATAAGAATTAAATGACCACGTGTTAAAAATAGGAAATAGGGAAATTTGCGCCAAAATGTTGTATTTACACGTGAATCATGAAAAAATAATTAACTTTGAAAATATTTTAATGATTTTGCGAGAAACGCACTTAACCCTTTGAGCTCCGGGTTATTAAAATTTTAAAAATATGCTAGAAAAACACTTAAAATGTGATTAGGGGACTGTCTGAAATTGAACCATGTGATTAAAAAATTTTTAAAATACACCCTTTAGGCTGGGGGACGTGGGAAGTTTTTCCACCATCAGAGCTCTAGAGCATTCATTTCTGTTAAAATAAATAAAAAGAGGCAGACATAAAGACGTGAATCGAAGTGAGTATATTTGATATTAACAAGAACAATTACACAAACATACTAAAAAAAACAGAAAATTTACAGGTATTTATAGATTTTGCAAGGCCCAAGTCGGGGAATTGGCGGCCGTGAAAGAAAGCTACATTAAACAACCAATCACAAGAAACATAGTTGTACAAAAAGAAATTAATAAGAATTCAATGTAATGCTGTGATTATTTTCAACACCCGCCCATAATCTAGCATTACATCAGAAAACAAAGAAATTTCTTGAAATCAATCATTAATAATAATATGACACAATTTAAACATTACTTGTACAAACAACAAAGAAATAATAGTTCATAAAATTTAACTTTAGGTAATGCCTTTGTAAATAAATCAGCAATTTGCATATTCGTAGGAACATATTCAATTTTTATGTTATTTTCTTTTATAATATTGCGAACAAATTTCAATTTAATATCAATGTGTTTCATTCTACCATAATTACTCTCATTACTGATACATTTTATACATGATTGATTATCCTCAAAAATTACTAAATCCTTAATATTTACAATTTCACTAGCAATATTTTTAAACCATAACAAGTCATGCAAACTTTTAGTTAAAGCAATGACTTCAGCTTCAGTTGACGATAAGGCAACTGATTTTTGTTTATTACAACACCACAGAACAGGCATGTTACAAAACATTAAAATATAACCTGTTACTGATTTGCGGTCATTTGTGTTAGCCCCCCAATCAGCATCAACTTACATGGATAATTTAGGATCAGAATTTTGCTTTTTATACACAAGTTTTAAAGACAATGTTTCTTTTAAATATCTTAAGATTTTCTTAAGTGCTTTCCATGCAATTTCAGTAGGATTTTCTTGCAATTGACTTAAACAGTTAATAGCATACAAAATATGAGGTCGAGAAATATAAGCTAAATATAATAAACAACCTACAAGTTCTCGATATGGGCCATTAAAAGGTTTACCATTTTTGAAATCAGATGGAGTGGACTTAGGAGAAATAGGAATGTCACTGGGTTTACAATCTAGCATATTAAACTTACTTAACAATTTAATTATGTAAGACTCTTGATCCATTATTAAACTATCAGAATTGAATTTCATTTGAATACCTAGAAATTCTGAAACACTTTCCGATTTTGACATGTGAAACTCGTTATGTAATAGGGAAATAACTACATTAGTTTCATTTACATCTGAACCTGCAATTAACATATCATCTACATACAAAGCAATAATTATTTTATGATCATTATTATACCGAATAAAAATACAAGGTTCATTATCACAAGATTTAAAATTTAACTTTGAAATAAATTCATGAAACCTTTCAAACCATTGTCGTGGGGCTTGTTTTAAACCATATAAACTTCTTTTAAGTTTACACTTTCGCCCACTTTTATCATCATAGCCTTGCGGCTGATCCATAAAAACAAGTTCATTTAACTTACCATTCAGGAACGCTGTTTTAACATCTAACACAGATGCATATAAGTCTTCATTTAAAATCAAAATAAGAACCAAACGTAAAGCTGGCATACTTATTACAGGGGAAAAGGTTTCACTATAGTCTAGCCCTTCTTTTTGCATAAATCCACGAGCTACGAGTCTCGCCTTATGTCGACCATCTCTTTTGATGGTAAATACCCATTTGCAGGAAATAGGTCGTTTGTCAGGTGGTAATTTTTCAAGATCCCAGACATCGTTGATTTTCATACTTTCAATCTCCGCGTCCATAGCTTCTTTCCACAAGCGTTGTTCATCACTAGGGAGGGATCTGATATCATCATACGTTAATGTTTCTTGTTGGCAAAGTAATGCTTCGTAAACTTCAGGATCTGGATACCGTACAGGTTGCTTTTTAAATCTTTCAGATTTTCTTGTTTTGTCTTCTTTCTCTTCAGGATCATCTAATTCATCACTCGTATTTTCTAGAACATCTGGATCAATTTCATTATCGACTGGTTCTGAATTTTCTAGAATGTATTGTTTCGACTGAACATTTTCCTTTTTCTCTTCGTCGATTTTCACATTTCTTGATACAGTTATGCGTTTCGTTTCAGGATCTAGTAATCTATATCCCATTGAAGAATAACCAATGAAGATCATTTGTTTAGACCTATCGTCAAGCTTCTTTCGATGAACGGAAGGAATTAACATGTAAGCACTGCATCCAAAAACACGTATGTGCTTGAAATCGGCTTCTTCTCCATATTTCAAGAAGTACGGAGTTTTGTTCTCAATAGTGCTGCTTGGCATTCGGTTTTTCAAGTAAGCTGCTGAAAGGATAGCTTGACCCCAAAAAGTCTTTGGTAAATTTGATTCAGCAATCAAAGCACGTCCTATATTCAGAAGCGACCTATTGCAGCGTTCAGCTACTCCATTCAAAGATTGCGTGTATGGAGGAACGGGATCGATCACTATATCAAGATCTCTAGTAAAATTCACTAAATCATTAGAAAAATATTCCTTCCCGTTATCACATCTAATTTTCTTCACTGTAGGGTTGGATTTTAAGAACATTTTTAATTCTTCTGAGACTTCACTTTTATGTTTCAGTAAACGTACTTCAGTAAAACGAGAAAAATCATCGATAAGAGTCATAAAATAGCACTCGCCAGAAAAGGTTGTCGGAAAAACAGGTCCACAAATGTCACTATGAATCAAAGTCATTGGCTTGGTTTCTCTTTTTCTTGGTCCTCTTCCCATTGGTGTTGCACTCTGTTTTGCCCGAGCACAAATATCACAAAAAGAGTCAGGTACCGGAAGCTTCATATCTTTCAATACTTTGTCACTCGGATGACCAAGTCTGCGATGCCAGATATCACAATGATTTTTCTTTGAAGTAAGAACGGTTTCGTAAACAGGGACAAAGTCACTTACGTATTGTCCATTCAAATCCCGTTCACCGAAGTAAAAACGGTTTCTTCCTTTTTCGATAAATACTTTTTGATTCTTGAAAATAACTGTATAATTTGCACTTTCAATTTTCCTAACGGAAATGAGTGGCCCGTTTAAGTCTGGAACATAAAGGACATCCTTTAAAGTAATTTCCATTCCATTTGACAGTTTTCCATTAATATTTCCAATACCTCTGATTTCTAGATTCGTTGTTTTTGATGCGCATTTAATAGTTCCTGAAGAAGGTACTAAGGATGCGAAATAATTCTCATTAGAACACATATGGGAAGTTGCTCCGGAATCTACTATAAATTCATTCCTTTTCCTGGAAGCATTTCCAGCAACGAAAGAAACAGCTGAAGAGGCAAATTTTTCTTCATTTGAATTTTTAACAGCTTTACAGTTACGTTTTATGTGTCCGAATTTTCCACAAGAATGGCAAGTAATTTTCTTTCTACAATATTTCGCTGTATGCCCTTTAGAGTTGCAAATTTTGCAAAAGAATTCTTTGCGAGTCGACACAAATGCAGTATTATCAAGAGCAGCCTTAGTATATACTTTTTCTTTCTTTGAAACCAAAAGAAAGAAAAACTTCAGCATCTAATAATCTTTGTGTCACGAAATCTAATGTCAAAACAGAATTCGGTTGGTTTTCTAAAGCAATCTTAACATTTTCAAATTCCTGAGGCAATGACATCAAAATATAAACAATAGTATCCGTTTCATTAACTTCTGCCCCAGACAGCTTAAGATCCGAAATTAATTTATTTATTTCATCAATGTGATTTCTCATAGAAACTGTACGATCTTTCTTAATCGTTGCCAATCTCTTCCGAATTAAAATTTGATTCACTGCACGCTTTGTATCATAAGTGCGTTCTAATTTATTCCAAATTTTATGAGCTGTATTTTCATCTTGAAGTGATGCAAGAACATTATCACTTAATAATGATAATAATAAAGCGTAAGCCTTTTTTGCTTTCACGACATCGGCGGCATTGTCGGGAGACGCTTCAATTTCCAAGAATTTTTCCAATTCTTTAGCAGCAAAAATTGCCGTTACTCTTCGTTTCCATACCGAAAAAACTTTTCCATCACCTTCAAAAAGAGGGATACCGTAAACATCTTTTGAAGAATCCATTCTGCTCAATAAAATATATAAAAAGAAAGATAAAATCTTTTTCACTCAAAATCCCAGCAGAAATGAAAAACAGAAATAACGGCGTCAGTATGTCTCGCAGCTCATTTCAACACTTGCTAGAACCAACCCTCTGCTGTTAAAATAAATAAGAAGAGGCAGACATAAAGACGTGGATCGAAGTGAGTATATTTGATATTAACAAGAACAATTACACAAACATACTAAAACAAAAACAGAAAATTTACAGGTATTTATAGATTTTGCAAGGCCCAAGTCGGGGAATTGGCGGCCGTGAAAGAAAGCTACATTAAACAACCAATCACAAGAAACACAGTTGTACAAAAAGAAATTAATAAGAATTTAATGTAATGCTGTGATTATTTTCAACAATTTAAATACGCTAATACAAGAAATGACACCGCAAAGTTATTCTAAAATTATTATAATTGCTGAAATTTTAACATATTTTAAGCAGTTACATTGTTTAAACAAATTCTAAGACTATTAAAATATTTTAAAAATTTATTAAATGAGAAAATTCAAAATTTAAATTTTTTTAAATCATAATATAAAAATATAAACTAATCAAATTTATAGATGAAACAGATGTTAAAATATTTAATTTTTGTTTAGAAATATTTAAAACATAATAAACTCGTCAATCTGCTGAATTAAACACAAATTTAAATTCCTTGGAATTAAATTATAAGCATCTAAATTTTGGTTCTGAAACACTGTCTGGTATGTAATTTTAGTGCTGCCATCTAGTGACAAAGCACATTTTTGTAGTCCTTAGAGCTCTGCTGGTAAAAAATTTTACCATTACTTATTTCTATCCCCTGTAATTATTTAAATTTTCAGTTTAGTGATTTGCATGTAATTATTATTAAATGTTTGATGTGTCCAAGAGAAAAAAATGTTATCTCCTTTGAAAAATATTTCTTTATAATGCTTGAAAAATACAAAATTTCTAAACCTTCAAAATTGGAGTGTTTTTAAGGCCGCATTAAAAACCTACTAGATATTTGCAGAGAATAGTGCTGCCATCTAGATTTTAAGAAGACAAGTAAAATTTACAAAACGCAGTTTTTGCTTTTAAAATGGAGAGTTTTTGAAGGAAATTAAGAGATTTTGATTTTATGTGGGTGAAAATTCACCCAGCAGAGCTCAAAGGATTTTAATGGGAAAAATTACGTCATATGTAAAATGCCGAAAGAATAAATATCGTCATACGTAAAATGCTTAAAATAATTAAATTATTACGCTTGAAAAACTTTTCATGATTAAAATTTGGTCATATTTACAAAGCTCAAATAATGATATTCCAAAACATTTTTAAATTTAATAATCTTTTTTAAACGTGAATTTTAAAAGAGAAAAAAACTTTGTAATAATGTACATGTGAAATGCACATGGTGACAGTTACGTCATATTTTAAAACTATTCATTTAAAACGATTTTCTTATGGACATGTGACGTCACATTGGGAATCACTTGGTGCAAAAAAAATAATAAATAAATAAATAAATCAAAAAAATATATAAATAAAATAAAAATAAAAATGCTGCTAACAAATTTGTTTGTTTATTTCATCCCTTGATGCAACCTAGAAACATCTAAATTTATGCCCAAAATATTTTCGATTTATTTCGTACGAATTCTTATTCCAAAAATACATATCAGAAAAGTAGTATGTATATGCCTTTGAGGCGTTGCGAGTTGCTAGGCGAAACGTTTACTGATTGTATTTTATACGTTTTAAGTATTTTTAACTTTTTATAAATTTTATTTCTTAACTGCAATCAAGTCTGTCTTATTTATTTATTTTATTTAGTCTTATAAAAGTTTCAAATTCAGACGTTAAATGTATGTATATTGTAAACTCGTATATACTTATTAATAAAAATAAATAGTACTTTTCCATTATGGGGGCCTTGGCCTTTTTTAAAAAGCTTGGCGTAATCCGGGCTCAGAAAGTGAGATTTATTGCCAAATGATATAAACAGCTATTAAAAAAACCAAATGAACTTTTGTACTTGTTTATATATGAATTTATTTATATATATATAGGGTGATCATGAATTCATGGTACAAACTTTAAGGGTAGGTACAGGACACTGTAACAATCATTTTTTGTATATGAATGTATGGGCACAAATGACGCGTTGACGCGGAAACACCAGGGTGGCCAGTTTCCCCCCCCCCTTTTTTTTTCGCATTCATACCAGAAAATTCCTGTAACATTATTTTGCTTATTTAAGACTCAAATTTCGTAATTATATAAAGTAAAAATACTTCTTTGAAAATTTCCTGTGTGAATTCGAAATTTTTGCATTTAAAAAAAAAAGGCCAAACTGGTAACTGTGGCAAATACATGAAATGTTTGCCAGAGTTGCCAGTGTGGCCTTTTCTTGAATGCAAAAATTTGTAATTCATATTGGAAATTTTCAAAGAAAAATTTTGCTTTATGCAATAACAAAATGTCTGTTTTAAATAAACAAAATAATATTATAGAAATTTTCTGCTAGGAATGCGGAATTTTGAAACGAAAAAAAGGGCTGAACTGGCCACCCTGGTGTTTGCGTCACTTGCGCCCATACATTCCTATACAATAAATTATTTTTACAGTGTCCTGTACCAACCCTTAAAGTTTGTACGATGAATTCGGAATCACCCGGTATAAAGATTTTATGTATATAGATACATTATTGATTTGTATATAAAATAAATTGCTTGTGAAGGTGTAAATAAGTTGAGAGAAAAATATGCTGCCAAATTTCCTTCTCTCAAGAAGGCCATTTTCTCTATTTCGCCAAAGCCAATATAGTGAAAAAGTACCAAATAAACAATTTAAATTTTAAAAAATAGCATGAAAATATTTATGATGGTTCAATAAAATATAAAAAGGATTTTATGCATAAGCCTGTTCCTGAAAATATCTGAAACGAAATCAAAAGATAAAATATAAGCGTAAAATTTTAAAAAACAACGTTTTCAGTACCGTAGTTCTGAATGTTATTCCTAAGAAAACGGTGTTTTTTAATCTCGAATTCAAAGGATGAACATTGTCTATACTCTATAGCATCGTTATAAAAGTGTTAGAGGCAGAAGAATTCTCAACCTTACCCTTTTGTGCAAGCTGATTTTAAAATGTGTAATTGATCTTAATTATCAATCCCAAAAATAGCCGCCAGCTGTCGTGATAGCGATGGATGAGGCCATGGTAAAAGAAAAATACACTATTTAAACGGAAAAGCGTGGCAACCCGATTGCAGAAGATAATCGCCATTCGTAATAATATCATTCAATTTTCCGTAACCTGCTAACATTTGTAAAATAGGGCACATTACCATGTTTTTAAAAGCTGCGAAGTCTGAACGGGGGTTGGCGAGCATAGCTCGCAGGGGGCTGAGCCCCCTAGTACGGTAAAATTTCCCCCAAAATATGTATCGTATTCTTTAACCCCTTAATACCCGCTCCCGTGATATTCGTGGACTGTGTCTTTTATTCAGATTGATTGATTCACAACAGTTTTGTAAAATAGTGTAACTGGATTTATTAGTTTCATTTTACCTGTCATTAAATAACGTGAATATTTCTTTTGCAAAAAAGCAGTGCCAATAAGCAATTTCAATTTTTAAACCGTAATTTAATGCGACCGTTAAGGGGTTAAAAGAATCGTTAATTGTGTGTTTTGTAAAACTGGATTTTCTGTAGAAATTGAATGGGGCGGATCGGACTTGATTTAATTAATTTTGTCACGGGTCGCGCCAGGCCTGGGCCGAACTTTTAATTTTAACACTGGGACGAGATCAGGCTGGAAATACCTGCCCGTACAGAACTCTAGTGGCCAATTCTGCAAGAACTCTGAATCCCCTTTGTTCTGACGTAAAAATGACGTATGGGGGCATATATCATGGGGTCGTATATCAGGAATTCTCGACAAAATAAAATGTTCCAGTACTGGATTTGCGCCCCCTGATTTAAGTCCCCATCTACTGTGACGTCATCAAAATGACGTATGGGGATACATATCATGGGGATATTAATCAGGATTTCGTCAAAAGTAAAATGCTCCAGCATTGGATTTGTGCCCCCATTTTTTGTGACGTCAAAATGACCAATGGGGGCATAAATCATGGGGACATTAATCAGGCTCTCAATGAAAGGAAAATTCTCCATCACTGGATTTGCGTCCCCTTCTGATATGGGAGCATATATCATGGGGATGTTAATCAGGATTTCATCAAAAGTGAAATGCTCAAGCACTGGATTTGAGCCCCCATTTTTTGTGACGTCAAAATGACGCATGTATGGGGGCTTAAATCATGGGGACGTTAATCAGGCTCTCAACGAAAGGAAATATCTCTAGCATTGGATTTGTGTCCCTTTCAGATATGGGGGCATATATCATGGGGACATTAATCAGGATTTCGTGAAAAGTTAAATGATCCAGCACTGTATTTATATCCCCATTTCTTGTGACGTCAAAATGACGTATGGGGGCACAAATCATGGGGACATTAATCAGGCGCCTCGTTTCTTCTTTAAATACATTTCTTGCAATTATGAGAATTAATTAAACATTTAAATCCAAGAAGCTTGAATGGTATGATGTTTAACTTCTTTTGTTAAATTTAAAACTAAAAAAAGAAAAATTATCATGGAACGGTTTTCAGATATCAATTTGTCGACAGACGATTTTTGTTTAGTAGAAAAAAGAGTCTGATTAATGGGGGTAGGATTTGGGAAGTTATGTTTTCATTTACTAGATTTTTTTTTAAATGTGTAATTTAATAAAGTTACTTTTTCACCATTCATTTAAATTAAAAAAAAAAAATTTATTTTTCGATTTTATACAGAAAATGGCATCAGTAAAAAATAATAAATCATTTCACGTCACCTCTTTCCTTTTATTATTTCAAAGGTAAGTAATTTACTTCCCAATATATAAGAAATGTCGTTATTTTTTAAAAATATCTAAAAATTTAAATTTTGAGATTCTGAGAGTTTGTACATTTCATTTTGGGATCCATGTGAATGACTATTGCGTTTTTTTTTTTTTTTTTTTTTTAACTTAATATTCCACATTTTAATAAGAGCAGTTGGAGACAGACATATCTACTTATAATAAAATCTGAATGCAGGAAACTGTCGGAACGATGCCGGTGCGAACCACTCTGGTCTGCGACTCGACCGTAGCTAAAAGCCATGTTAGGCTTAATGAAAAACATACCCTAACATATGACAGCTAAATGATAATTTTTTCTACTTGGAATCCTGTCTATTAAGCATATTTTCACATAAAAAATGTGTATCATATCCATTTATAATGTATTAATTTCTAAATTAAAATTAAGCTGTTATAAACATAGAAATCAGATCTAAACAAACGATACTGTTGCAATTCAGATTCAAATTCCAGCAAATCTACAAAGCAATCCATCTACAAATCTACAAAGCATCTAACAAGAAACAAATGAATGACTCTTTGAAAACGCTTCATAAAAAAAAAAAAAAAAAAAAAAAAAAAAAAAAAAAAAACAGGTTAACGCCGATGCTGGTCTTAAAATATTTGAAAAGTATATTAAAACCTTTTACTATTTTAAATTTGTTTAAAACCTTCAAAAACTAAGCGATTAAGTTCTAAGTTTAAGCCGAGCAAACGGGCAAAATTGTAATGTTGTTTTCTCTGTAATTTGTTTTAAATGTTAAAAAAGATGTTTTTTCTAACATGATATAAATATTTTAATTACGTATAGGCATATAAGCCTTGAGAAAATTAATCATAACTTAATTTTTTTAAAACTGGTTTATATCTGTAGAATAATATTAATTTAAATAAGGATTCTATTGCAGTGAAACATACAGCTTAATGAACGGATATATCAGTTCGCGGCGGTGAGAAGGTGAAGGGCCAAACCAGCAACAACAATAACAACAAGTTATAAATTAAAAAGAACGGATAACTATCGCCATCTGGTGAAGAAAAAATATAGCTTTCGCTCTAAGAAGGCCCATGCAAGATCATTGCATTACATTTATTTTTAATTTATTCAGAATGATTATTCTTTTGCACAATTTCAGATTTCCTGTAACATTTGTTTTCTGTCATATATGACAAAGTAAAAGTTATCCGAATTTGAATATCTAAAACTTTCGAATGCATTTACAATAAATAATTATTTCAATGGCACTTTAGCATTATTTAAAGGGAAATTAAAGGGACAATTTTTTCTGTATCGCAAGCGGCGAGCAGTGCCTCTGTAAGCCGTTTTAATTAGCAATGAATTAGGAGTTTATGTTTCTTGCTATAATTCTTTTGTCGTCAACTTTCTGTTGTAATCGTACTTTTTTTTTACAATGCATTTTATCAGATTTGAATACATTGCAAATAAAATGAATATTTCTTATCGGCACAACATATTTTAATTATCTTGCAGAAAAATTTTGAATTTTAACATACTTTGTAGCGAAAAAAAAAAAAAAGTCACGCTAAACAACAAATTTTTAATGTAGAGGGAACCTAAACAAGCATTTTCGTCATAGAATGTGTAGCTCGAAATGGCGCGTTTAAGCGCTGGTGACTACATTGCAATTCCATAATTCCCTTGTTCTAATCATAAAAAATCAAAGCATAATACTTTTTGATTAAGAAAATGCACGAGGCATCTAATTTTTTTTTTATTATTTAAAGTCAGAAAAATATTTTTTTTAAACTATTGTTTTAAATTTTATCTTGCACATTCCGTCATTTTTGACGGGATTATATACTAATTTTTATATAATAAGAGACCAGCTAAAAACAACCCGCATTTAAATCGCATATGATCGTTGAATTCTTTTGAGTTGTTTAATTTTACGGGAAATTAAAAATTAATATCGATTTTATTAAGCACACCATTTTAAGTAAAACAAAAATATTTAATATCGATTTTATTAAATACATCATTTTAAGTAATAAATCATATTTACAATGTTAGCTTGAAATTTAGGATTAAAAATTCTCATTATCAATGATTTAGTCTGTCAAAAAAAGGGACAAAAACCAAGATTTCATTTCTAATTTTTGATCTCGTGGATACAAATAACATTATATCTAATTCAAAATTATTTTAGACGTATGAATAAAGGAACGCTGTAAAAATGACATTTTTCACGCTAAACAATTGTGCTTTAAGAACCCTTGTTTTTAATTTGCTAAACAATTGTGCTTTAAGAACCCTTGTTTTTAATTTATTTTTTAAAAGCTTTGCTTGCTATTTTTAACAAATAATTAGTTGAAAATGCATGTTTTATCTATAAATTAATTTATGTTTAATAGGAGCAAATATTTATTTGTTAAATGCAAGGAGCTTAACATTGTTTTCTTCAAATTAGTAAAATGTAAAATTCATTTTTTTTTCTTAATTAGACAAATGCTCGAGGCTTGAATAGGTGAACAGATATTATTTATTTAATGTTTCTTTGAAAATTTAGTATAAGTATGATATTGTTTTCACCATCTGTAGAAATAAATATGTATATATTTCAATTTTAATGAAAAAATGATGTCAGTTAATCTAGAATACTTCATACTTTTCAATTCGTTCTCCATTTTATTTGCAACAACAAATACGAAAATGATATCATTTAAGCGAACTTATTCAAAAGTAGTTAAGATTTATGAATAAAAATTACATGTTTACTAAAATAAAGTTTTCATCTGTAAAATATATTCAGCTTTTAGTGTTACTGGGAAAAAGTTTATTCACAATCTTTAAGACATATTTAGCTGTAAAAATGATTTTCTACTTTTAATTCTAATTTTATTAAATAAAGGGCATTAAATTTCTACGGAACTAAATAGCTAAAATTAATTTTCTTTTTACATCCTTGGTTTGATGCAAAAAAAAAAAAAAAAAAAAAAAAAAAAAAAATCTATGATGCCATGGAAAGATGTAATACTCATTTGTCGACAGACGAAATTTTGATTCTAAAAGGAGCTGACTTCTGAAATATAAGTATGTGAAAATAATCGTTTATTTTTTAAAATTTTATTAAATCATGGTATTGTCGTCAGCATCTATTCACATATAAAAAAATTTAATTTTAATTTTCAACGATAAAATTTACGTTAGGACAGATATAGTAACCCCTGTAATTTCATCTTTTCCCTTTTTCATTCACAACAATTTATTAAATCATTTGCCTCCATTAAAATATGCCATTAAAATGCACCAAATAAATAAATATCTCGGAAACTAATTTAAATTTTAAAATTCCGATAGTTTTTATTACATCTTCTGATGAATTCGAATAACTGGTGTTAGTGAAATAATGGGTGTTATACCAGGAGAAGGAGACGATGAGATTTTAATATGGTAAATACTTAAATATACATCTAGTTAACCAGCCAGTTAAGTGGTACTTTCTGCCTAAATGAATATTATTTTGTTTTCGAAATATTTTTTTTTTATGTTTTTCACTAGAAACATGCATTTTTGCAAAATATTTTAAATACGGTTGACGAAAGTGTTTCGCTTTCAAATAAAGTCAAGAAGTTGAAATTTAAATTTAACTCGTTTCATAGAATGGTTTGTTTTTGTTGTATCAAGTTCATTTAGAAATACCAGGGCCAGATAGACCGGAACAGGACGCATCCTAAAATGCATTTATATTTAAGTAACAATTAAAATGGTTGGTTTGGTTGTACGTTTGAAGATTGCTGTTTTCAAAGTATATTTAAATTGTTCTTAAATTTATAATTAAACTAGGTTTTACACAAAATATTTCAAATACATGTAAAAAATAGATTTAAGTTCATAAAGTAAACAATACTAATAATAAATTTGAGTAGTTTAACTACTACGTGTACGTTTCAGACGCGATGTTAGAAACTTTTCCATAAGCGTCACAACTGCATATCTCTTGAGAACACAATTAAGTTTTTCTAATAATGCTTTCGTTTAATATTTATGAGCGAAACACTTTGTTCATAATATAACAACAACAACAACAACAACAAAACAAAAACAAAAACGAAAAAAAACTTTTGTAATACTTAGTATTGTTTTGGAAAAATAACCATAGATTTGTAAAGTCTCACGTAAGCAACTAAGAAAAGTAAGAAATGTATAAAGGAAACTTCGCTAAAGCATTGCAGCGTACATTTAGAAAATAAATCCATTAAAACAGAAAGAAAAAAATTTGAGTTACACATATATTACGAGACTCTTTCCAGCACTTACAGAATACTTTTAAACAAATTCATTTGATGGAATGAAAAGGAAAACTCATAGCTTATAAGAGAAAAATAACAGTTTAATCAATTAATATTCATAGTCGGTAAGGTTTTTCTGTGTAGCTCTGTATATGATCTAGTTATTTTTATAAGCTCCCGGAGGTATACTAGAATTTGCTTAAGCTAAATAATGCATAACACTGCTGAAAATTCACTTGCAGCATTCTCCGCTCGAACTATTTGATGTATTCAATTTATGTATTCATGTGCCATGGAAATAATTTAGAAGAGATGATATAATATTTGAAAATATAAATTTACTTAAGGTTTATGAAAAAGAGTAGTTTATCCTGAAAGTGAAAAACAATTTTTGCTTTATTATAAAAATTAAGTGTAGTTCGCAAACCTATTCTTTTAATAATAAATTATCTTTTTGAAGTCCAATTTTGCATATAATTAAAAAATAACAAAAGGCTTTCACAGTCAATAAAAAAAGATTACTTTCTTAGGGCAGCTCATAAAGACTTTAACAGATATCAATGTAAATGGTTTTACAACCGGTTAATAAACTTCATTTTTATTTAAAACAACAAAAACTGCATTTATTGAATTTCGGTTAATAAAACGCAAAACTCCATTTTAGGTAAATATTTATACAAATGTGATATCTGTAATTAAAAAGAAATTCTATAAAAGATAATTGAACCACAAATATATAAAAATAATGCAACTCAATCTGGCTCGAGTACGTATATGGCACACAAACTTTAATACAATAATACAAATGTAATGCTGCTTCAATGTACGAATAATTTTATTTACAGTTTAAAAAATGAAATAAAATATATATTTTAGTACCTCGAAACTGTTTAATAAAGCTAAAATCTGAACTTCTTTGTTGAAGTACCCGCTTTTTCAAAAAAGGTGTCTTATTGAATGCTAAAAAATACAGACTTTTAACATTCGGTATAAAAGTACACATGAGACATTCTCACATGATTTTGTCTTTTAAGTCCCTGAATAATAATTTTTATTTTAGTACATATTCTTGTGTGTTGCTTTTTTTTATACTAAAAAACATCCATTGAATGACTGTATAGCAATATTAACGAGATAAATATGTTTTGGACGATGTTGGGTCTCCAAATATACAACGAAATTCCTTACCGTCCCACGTCCTTGATGCCGATTTTCAATTTTGGAGCTGTCTCTATAAAATTGTTTCAATAAAAGTAATTCTATGTGATTTTTTTTTTCCGAAATTGGGAAATTGTGTTACATAAATGTGTAGCAAAAAATTAACATACACTCATTTTTACGGTTGTTAATATTTTTTTTTTAACTCTGTCCCTAGATTGTACATTCCTTACCGTCCCTCTTGCTAAAATTGTAGAGAAATTCACTTCAGATGCAGCCACATATTTTTTTTTTTTCACTCATGCAGAAGTAGGCTAGAGAAACAATGGCTAAAATTCTGTGACATAAAATTTACTGCAGAATTTAAATCAGCATTTAAATGTCGATTTCAAGCATTGTGGCTTTATTAGTAGTCTTATCTTCCCCAAAGTTTATTTCTGCACTTTTCGAGGTAAATTAAATTGTTTTCGTAATCCAATGTACATAACTGTTGCTAAATCACTTAGTCTTAACATGATTTGCCTAAATATATGTGGTAATTTTCCTTACCGTCCCATCCTTGCCAACCCTTTTTTCTCCCTAACGTCCCTTTTTCCCTTATCGCCCCCTTTTTCCCCCTTAACCTCCCTTTTCCGCCTTACCATGCTCCTTTTTTTTTTACTTACCATCCCTTCCTTAACATCCCTTTAAGACAAAGTTATAGCAAAATTTTGTACTAAAAATACAACATTCTTATTATTTCTTATTTGAATGTTTTGTGGGTACAATGCAAATTTATTGTAAGTAAAAATTTAAAGTTAAAGAAAGGTGAAGAAAATAAAAAGTTATAAGGGTAAAATGGTAAGAAAAATTAAACTTGCATGTTTAACTTAAACCTCAGTTAAATAAAAAAAATCGTCGCTGCTGAGCATTTTTTTTCTTTATTTTGAATCATTAAGGCATTCGTCTATAAGTTTAAAATGTTATTTTATTAATTTTAATTTCACCAGATTTTTATTCCTGAAAGTAAAAATTTTGTGAAAATGCCTCACGTACGATTCACACGTGACATAAACTAAAAGCTTCTTGCTCGGTTAAATCAGTTGCCACGAAATGCTTTTAGAGGAGCGAATAAATATAAAATTTATGCAAAGTGTGTGAGAATAAGTGGTTATTTTGGATGGTGGAAAACATCTTTTGCGTTAAAGAGATGAGGTAATAGTAAGAGTAAATCAGAATTTGAAGATTCCGTATAATCTTTCTCATTCAATATTCAAGAACGCCGATATTTATTAGATTGCATAAAAGGACACGTACGAATCATAAAAGGGCATGTACTAAAAACTTTTTCGCGCCGAGAAATCAGTTGCCACAAACAATTTTGCAGTAGTGAAGACATATTAAATTTATGTAAAGTATGTTAGACTAAAGTGACTATTTTTGAAGGAAAAATATTCTCTGCATTTTAAAAAGTGCAGCATTAAACAATCAACAAGGGAAAAGCAATAAACGTAATTGTAAATTGAAATTGATTGATTATTCCTAAAAATGGTTTTGAAGTAAACTTAAATTTAGTTAAGAATAGTGTTTCTCCTTTGTATGAGAGTTACAATTTTATATGCAATTTTAAATGTATGTATTGAAATTTAATGCAAAATGCTAAACGTTTTATTAAAAAGATATTTAATTCAGCCAACCTGTGCGCTGCAAGCTATATTAATTAATACAAGCTATTATTTCCGATTTAATATTGGATGTTTCAGGTATGTAGGAGTTCTGTTTAAAAGGAGATAGAATTCACCGTCTGCTTAGAAAAATAAGAAAATAACTAAAAGTGGCAAAGCTACCGGCACTATTTTACATACAGAGAATGTTATATTCTAACAATTGGATGTTTAATTAAAATTCAGTTATATGTATATCATATAACTTTGTTTTCAGAAGGAATTCAAGTTCTCACAGTAATCTTTTATAAAATCATAGAAGTACTAAACATGCAAAAAAACAGTATATATTTTTAACATTTTAAAAGCAGAATGTAAGATTTAAAAAATATATATATATGGAAACTCTTCAACGTATATGACGATTGCATGTGTGTCTATTAATACTTAAATATTTGATATTACATTCTGAGATTTTATAAACAGTATTCCCAAGACATTTAATGCATAAAATTAGAAAAAAGAATTTGAATCTCTTAAAAAAAGAAACTTACATTTCATGCATGAATGATGTTATTTGGCCTTTATTTGCAATAGCAATTTTGGCGAAATTCCAAACATGAAATTCAAATTTACATAAATTTTCCCATTCTAATTAGATTTGTTTATGCATCAACTTCGTTCTACAAATGTGTTTACATCATCGATATCCTACTTTTCTTCATTTGTTTTAAAAAATAAGCAATGTAACACATTTTGTATTAAAACATGACAAATATCATTAAACAAAATCGTTTCACATTTTATTTAACCCTTTTTTAAGTTATCATTACATACGTTTCGCATAAATGACGATTCAGAAATCAATATTATGTTTTCTTGTGAATATTTGTAAAATTAAATTCTATTTGATGTACAACGTTTATGACACATTCTCTTTGACGTTTGTGTTATCTCAAGCAATAAGTAAACAGAAGTAACCTTACGTAAAAAAATATATGCAATTTGTTTGAATTAAATAGGAGATCTTGCTTGCGTTATTGGACAAAATTTTTTGAAAATTCTTATTTTCTCATGCTGTCAAGTCTATAGCTTAATATTTTGCCCTTGAAAAAATATTTTATATTTTGCTACACAATTTTAATTCATCTGAGGAATCAGCAAAATAGCAACACAATTCTCTGAATGACTAAGGCAATCGAACTTATTGAACATTTTTACAAATCGTAGTCAATCTTAATAAATTGCACAACATATCAGTAAATTATCTTATCATATCACTTATAATTAAAAATATCATTAAAACAAACTTTATTGATAGATTTAAACTAAACGTATTTCTGCACTACTGCATAAATCACTACAGCAGCCAGCTTTAAACGTTAAAAGCATGTCTTTAAAAAAATATCATGTGCTTCTTAATCTGAAAGCAGCAACACACGTAAAACATTTGCTTACGTACAGACAGTTAAGTCACTTTCGATAAATGCAAATGGAAATTTAATTGAATTTATAAAAAATAAAAAATAAGACATATATTAAGTTAACAAAAATTAATAAACCTTATTTTCACCACTCCCATATCATACCTATCATCACTATAATTAACTATTTGCTAAGGCCTTTACAAGTTTACAAATAAAAGCTATCTTGGCGTCGACATTTTTGGACAGAAAAGAAAAGTTCCTATATACACGAGACAAACCGAATCGATAAGTAGAGTACACTAATATATCAAAATACACCAAATTATGTTTATAAATGAGATTGAAAGAGATAAATCCATTGTGGGCTATAATAATATCATTGCACACTGTGAATGAATCTACAATATTATAATTCCAATGTAATATTTGGAAACGCATCTACCAGATTTCGCAACACACTTACGATGTACATTTTTACTCTGTACCTGTAAATTAAAATATTTAATTAAAGTAATCTCATATAAATTAACTACATATTACCGTTAAATATTTAAAAACCTTTTTTTTTTTGGGGGGGGGAGGTTTCTTATCAGCTGGTTTTGGATTTTGTAGATGTTAATATTGATAATCTTTAAATTATTAAATTTCTAGATAATGGAAATATAGTGTATAATTTTCCGAAAGTCTTTAAAGTATACAATTTAGTTTTTATAACTTAAATTACATATAAACGTATTTTTAAATTCGTGAAACTGATAATATGCTCATAAACACACACATACTATATATATACTCAATTGTACAATATTGTGGTTTTCATTATGTCTATAATGGTCTTACATTGTAATCAAATATCATATATATTTTATAATACATACGTGAAGTTTGACTGATAAAAATAATTCATATTGATAACTAATTTAATATAAGGTTTTCCCTCTCAGGTAGTATTTCAGATTAGGACTTAATGTCACGAATCGCTTTATTATTCATAACATATAAATGCTAAAATTTCCTTTCTAGCGCACGAAAATGGGACATTAAAAATCATTAAGCTAACAAATATGTAAAAAAAAAAAATACGATAATAGAATGTAACCTGATATGTTAATCTAAAAAAAAAAAAAACCTGAAAACTGAATATTATAAATGCACACATTTCTCATACGTATTTATAAATACACGTTTATATATATACATATTTGTGTTTGGTAAATTAATTAATACAAAAAATTGCGTTATTTGATTTTAATAAAACAAAAAGTACTGTAAAAATATCATATCCAATAAAACAACATTTAATAAAATGCATAGAATTATAGTTTTCATTAATTAAAAATTGGTTTGCAAAAAATGAAAACAAAAAATACATTTATGTACGAAATCATGCACGAACTCAAAATATCGTTACTCGATTAGTCTTGTTTGGACACAAATGAAATTTTTAATCTTACACTTAATAGAGTATTCAAAAATATTCCTAAATATAACTTATAGGACCAGCAATTAAATATCATTTATTTTACTTAACTTCTTTAAAACCAATAGTTTTTACTTACATGAAGTTTCTTATGATAAAAAAAAAACACCATATGTAACCTTTTTTTTAGATTTGGGAATATAACTCTAAACTAATAGTTGAAGATTTCGCATTCCATGAAAGATAATGATGGACACCTTTCAATAAAAGCATCCTTTTCTTATCAATAAATAATTTTAAAATATTTAAAAGAGTTTAAAAAATATATCTAGGGTGGAGAGA
This sequence comes from Maratus speciosus, assembly GCA_963932465.1. NCBI lineage: Eukaryota > Metazoa > Arthropoda > Arachnida > Araneae > Salticidae > Maratus > Maratus speciosus. Next base: position 332,013,078 of record OZ010795.1, read on the forward strand.
CGTAAGTGTAATCATATTTTGCAATAGTTCGAATTCAACCGTTCGCATTTCCTTACCATTAGACAAAAATAAATAAAATGTTTTTGTTTATGTACTATCATTGTTTGACGGCCTTTTAGGTTCATAAAATCATATGAATTTTAAAAGTGAGTGTTTAGGTATGTATTTTAACTGACTTACATTCTCCGGCATTCTTTGTAAATGGGAGAAACACCTTCAACTTAAATTTTATGCATGGTTTCTATCATGGGGCACGTGCAGTATGTTCTTATTTCCATTGATTTTTTCTATTCTATATTTTTTAGATATTCTATTTGAGCTTTGATTTTTTTTTAAGGATCACGAAAAACATTCAGTTAAATTCCACACGTAAATTTATTTATTTTTCTTAGTATATAAGTTGTTTTTTTTTTTAGCTTTTGTTTTGTTATCTTCAAACCAAAAAAAAAAAAAAAAAAAAAGTCTTAAAAATACATTTACCCTTGTATTATACGCACTATTTACATTAATAAATAAGAATAATGTTGCAAGAAAGACTTGGAAATCACGTTTAAAAATCCATTTTTTTTGTGTTATTGTTTGTAACTTTGATTAAGCGTGATCTGCTCAAAATACATATTGGCTCAGTTGGTTCATATCCTAGATTAAATAAGCATAACACGAAAATTTTGAATTCGTTATCATTTTATTTAAAAAATTACACTACAGTTCCGTATAAAATAAATTAAACACCAGATGTTGAAAAGACGATTTTCTACATAAATCTAAAAATAAAAGAAAATAAATGAAAGATGAATCATAGATATTAGTTATAAAAGTTGTTGGAATAATTTTATTTTGAAATTTTTAAGCTTAAAAAAATAAACTAGTTCGAAGTATATTCAATATTAAAATACCAAAAAAGAAAACAGTTTTCAATTCATATATTATATCTTACGTATTGAAGTATGGACAATTGTAATTTTAAAATTAAAATATACACATATTGTAAATGTTCGACATACAATCATTTTTTAAATTTAGCTTGTGAACGCCTATCCTTTTATATTCCAGTTATTGAAAAAAAGCCATACCTCTTAAATTATTTTTTGTGGTTGTAAAATACACAATAATACTTTTATAAATAGTTTTAATTTCAGAATTAGTTTACTTACGGTTAAACCTTAAATATGTACTTATAAACACTAATTAAAAAATCGTTTCAACGAAAATTTGCATGGCATAATTCCAAACAAAGATTTTAATTTAGTACAGAAAAAATATTAAAAAAATCAAAATTACATATTGATCACTTGTGGTAAAAAAAGTTTCTTTAAAAAATCATTCGTGGAAGGTTTTTAGTTCATTAGTGTACATGAAAGAAAAAAAAAACAGATAAAAAATACTTTAAATGACCGATATAATAGTTTTTATTTTATAAACATTAAGTGGGTTTTAACAAACGCATTCTTTTATTTAGTTGCAAACGAAGTAAGATTGAAAAAATATTTTAGATACTTTGAAAAAAAATGTCATTAATGAAAATTTCTTTTTTATCCTTGTAGTTAAAGATGTGGTTTATGTGATGAGACTGAAGTTTAAAGGTGAATTATTGATAAATAAATGTTCAGAGTTTGCTTTCTGAAGATGGTTCATACATAACTTTTACGTCGTTCTACGTTTTGTTTGATTATACACCATTTGAATTTATTTTTAATTAGTCTGGTTATTTCTTTCACTGAATTATTTAATAACGGGCCCTCTTTTATAAACTTTTTATCACGAGCTGATTGGGCCAGTGCAACGTATCACGCGCCGTAGCTATGGAATGAGAGTGGTCTATGTATACTACAATACTCAGCTAAAAAAAGTATTTTACATCGCATAGATTATAGAATAATATATAATACCGATAACGAAATGAAAAAAAAAAAAACTACTACAGATAATGAAATGAATAATACTCCTTTAACCTCTTCGGTCTCTGGGTCCCCAAACGGTGACCTCTGTTTATTTCCTTATAAAGACTAAAATGTCCGATTTTTTTTTTTTTTTACATTTTTTCGTCACTTCTTAATAGCTGCATGTTTTTTGCGTTCAAAGCAAACAAATAAATGGCAGCATCTAAGCTGATTCCCACATAAAATAAATGCTAATTTCATCTGAGTTTGCAAAAAAAAATGCCCAAAAATGCCTAAAAATGCCCAAAAGACACACTGTTAAAATTTGCAGCATTCTGGCAGGTCATTTGACCGTTTTTACCGAAAACGGTTACACAACCGTGAATTTAACACTATTCTGACCATATTATTGGTCATTTTATGGTCAGAATAAAGTTAAATTATGGTTATGAAACCGTTTTTTCAAAAAAACGGTCGAATGAGCTGCCAGAATGCTGCAAAATTTTTAACAGAGCAGTGTGACCAAGAAAGTGAGAAATTTTCATAACTAACTTAAATCTTTTTCAATAAAACATTTTGAAGATTTGTAGATTATTTACTTGTGCAAAGCTCTTAAATTTGTGATTGCGTTCATTTAGGTTAATGGTTATTAAATTGATGTTTTAAAGGTGTTTGTAGTTTTAGATTCACATTTTTGAAGCTAAATTATTAATCGCCTAAAGGATCAATTTCAGAATATATATATATTTTTTGTCATTTACGATGTCATTATGTTTGGAAAAAACCAATGAATAAGCATTTGTATTATTATCTTAGCTTCGGAACTGAAGAGGTTAACATGTTAAATGTGACTAATTATATTTAATTTCAAAAACATTTTTATGCTTTACGATACATAGATATTTAATTTTTGCGTTCAGGGTTACTTTAAGGATCATCAAACTATGTATTTTGATGATAATTATAGCAATTTCGTTTGTAATTAATTAAGTTAATATTCACCTTTTGCCACGAAGAAACATAAATAAACAACAGCAAAAATGTTATTATTTATATATAGAAAACATTGTTTCGAATAGAATATACAGGGCAACTAACAAGACCCCGAAAGGTACGAGGCCCCATTTTACGGATGGTTTCGCCGACCCTGCGTGCTGAAATACAAACAAGTAATATAAAAATTTTGTTTTTAGAGTCAATTCCTACTTAGGTCATCAAAGAAAAAATAATATAATCCCTTAAGCTAATATTAGTTTTTGTTGCATTAAAATATCTCAATTTGTTGATTTTCTGTAAGCAAGTAGGTTTAAAATTGAAGTCTAGGGAATTTGGTGAAATATTAGAGATATCGCCAAGCTGGCGATTCATTTTTGCCGCCAAATATGGCGGTATATCGCCAAGTTGGCGACAAACTTGGCGGTATTTTGCGACAGAACAGGGTCTCCCCCTATGTTAACCCGTTACTAATAATACATTCATTGATCTTCAATAACCAACGGCCGCCATTTTGTTTCCCATGCAAAACTAAAATTAATTCATTAAAATTTAATTAATGAATTAATATTTGAAAAAACTGTATTAACAGCAATTGTCATCCAGTACAAGCTTTAAAAAAATGTATCTCAACTTGATAGGATGAATAATGAGTATTTCATTAACGATTGAAAATTTGAACAAGATATATAAATATATAAATATATAAATAAATATATATATATAAATAAATATAGGGAGAGTGTGAACTAATAGTAGGAAATAAAAAAATATATATAGAAATGCTAAATAAATATCCATTTATACTGTAAGTGAGGAAATGATTTATTACAAAAAAGCCCAGTTTGTCTTCAGTGGGTATTTTAAGAAGGCACACTGTAGGTCGAATAAAGTTAATTTAAGTCTCATGTGACTTACACACATTTTTAATTAATAAATCAGCTGAGATATTGCTAATTCTTATGAAAATTTAAATTATGTTATATCAACTGAATTCTTCAAATATAAATAACTAAATTCTTCTGTGGAAAACTGAAGAAGTTTTCCGTTCAGCGTTTAAACATTTGATGGTGTAAATAACAAAGAGGCATCAAAACACGGTCATTTTTTTCAATCAGTGGACTGTATCTCCTACAAGCTACTCTCTCCATTCCGCATGCAGAAACCGCAGACTTTAAAACATGATAATTTTATATGCTAAAAAGTTTACGAAAGATTGAATTATAATTAAATGACCAGTGGTATTCTCCTGCATTCGAGTTTGCATTCTTTTTCATTTGACTGAGCGTATTTAAGACCCAATCAATAGCTGTCGAGTCAGCTTTTCGTGATTAATAAAATAAGAATAATTAAACACTTGAAAATCATCTAGCATAAAATGGCTAAGTTTTAAAAAATTTGTTTTAAATACAAAATCTTAGGTATATCGGAGTAAATCTACAAATGACTGCATACAGTAACGTAGATCTGATGATAAATTATTGTGAATCGGAATTTCTGAAAAAAAGAAATTCAGCTAAGTTCCATAACTTTCTGAAACAAAAATACGATCCTTCTCATTGTACAAAAGAAATATAGGTATTTGTTCGGTGTTTGTAGGAGGCGAATTTATACATGAGTGCACATTATACATGATCTAATACAGAATTAAAATTTACAAATACAGTACTAATACAGTAATTAAAAGTTTAACCCTTATGTAAATGACCAAAATTTGCTCTTGTGTCCAATGACCGGGGTACCCGGGTACCTGCTATGATTTTAACATACGCGAGACATAAAACAATCCTATTTTATACAGTGTAACTGTTTGTCATTAGAGAAGAGGAATTTGGGAACCGAACTATTTGGGACCGGTTCCTGTTCGAATTACAAAAAAAATCAAATTATCCGGAATTTCGGTGAAAATAGAAAACAAATATGCGTGTTAAAAATAAATGAAAGTTATAAGTACTCAGTAGTACAGTAAAGATCCTCTAATCCGGTGTCTTAAGGTCCGGTATGCTGGTATGCTGATATGTAAAGGGTATGCTGGATAATCCGGCACGACTTTCGAAAAAAAAGAGTTATTCCTTGTTTAATAACTCTTGATGTTTAAAATAATCCAATGGAACTTCAGGATGAGGAATTATCTAACAACCCATTACAAACGGTTCAAAATCGCGAATCTGTAAATAGCTCAGTCACTACGTCGACGAGGAGGAGATAAAGAAAGATTTCTGTAGATAATTTGCAAAATCAAACTGTTGAAAAGAAAAAAAAATTATCATCCGAATTAAATACTTTTTGCATTTTAGAAAATAATTTTATAATACTGGCAAACGAACTTATATTCGAGATTTTTTTAAGATTGGGTTCTTCCAGTAGGCCTACAGTGCACGTTTTCCTTTTATATTTGGTACATATGTTGTACTTTTACATTATTGAGTATTTTGTTAATTCTATTCAAGATGTTTAAAGAAAATAAATATGCTTTACTGCCATTTTTTGTGTAATTCTAACTTCTACACGCTTTTCCCGACATTTATCCGTTAAATAAAATCGGTTCGGATTAAACGTATTTTCGAATTAGCGGCATTCTACTGTACTTCAGGTGTCAACAATTTAAACAAAGGTCACACATTAGACACGTGGAAAACTTATATCCGTTTTATCGAGCAAGTATGAGTGTAGACCGATTCTGGAATATTCTTAGATTTATTCATTTTGTCAACCAGAACATACGAGTGGAATGTCCTCAAAATGTTAAATCTGCAGCAATTCGTGATGTATGGACTATGCTGAATCCTAACCTATTGATAAAATACACACCGACGGAAAAGTAAACGGCTGATGAGCAGTTATTTCCGCTTCGAAGAAAAAGGATCACACAATATATTCTGTCTAAACCAGTTAAATATGGGATCAAAATATGGTGAGTATGTGATGAAAATAATTATTAATCTCTTAACGGCCAACTATGCATCCGAAAAGCAGGTACAGACCGTGAAATAAAACAAGATGAAAGAGTTGTGAAAGACTTCGCCTCTCTGTTCAAGGATTCTGGACAAAACATCACCATGGACAACTTTTTTCTTCTTTTTCTTTGGCCAAGTATTTATTATAATGGAATCTCACAAAGTTTGGCATTTTGAAAGAAACAAACCTTATATTCCTCAAGAAATAAGGCTATGTAAATCGTGCACGTTTTATTCACAGAATTTGGATTTCATGATGGCAAAAGTATTTGTGCGTATGTTCCAAAAAGGAACAAAGCTGTCATTCTAATGTTTACTATGCATCACGATAAAATCATCACAGGACCGACAGGATAAACTCGAAATGATTCAGTTTTGAAAGGAAAGTGGATATAATGAATAAATTATTGGAGCAAAATACAAAACATAGGCGGTCAAACACATGGCCAATAGTATTATTTTTCTATAATGTGCATATAGCAGTACTTGCTACTTACATTATACATACTGCAAAAGATGATATGGTTATAAATAAAACAGACAATTATCGCCTATTTTTGCGGGAATTACTTGAGATCGTGAGGGTTCCAGCAATTCAAGATCAATCGCAAAATGCACAAGATATAATACATTTTTCGATCAAATCGGGAATTGAAAGTAAACTGAAAAAAATCTTTGGCAGTATTTGAAGCTGCCACAGGTTCAGAACCAAGTTCAAAAGCATAAAGCGAGATGAAACAAGAAGGATAAAAGCAGTTTGTATCAGATGTGCTTGTTAGAGCCTGAAAAACGGCGCAAAAAAAAATCACGTAAACAATGTGGAAAGCCAGTATGTAATGTACATGCCCGCACCTTTTGCTATTGTACATCTTGTCCACAAAATTTCACCTAATGAAATATTTGTTTCCTTAAAAAAATATGTCTAACCCTTTTTTCAAATTAAATTCAGGTTTTATTGATCTAAATCTAAATAATCTATCAATTTTCGTATTTTTTCACAGAAAATTCGCATGGGTACCCGAGTATCCTGGTCATTGATGACAGTTATAAAAATGCTTAATGCCCCGAAAAAGTATTAAAAAAATTCCAAATTTTAAAGTGATTATACTAATAGGCAGTGAATACTACAAATAATGGGGATCTAAATTCATTTTAGTTTATTTTGATATTAACACCCTGAAAATGGGATGAAAAGAGAAAAAATGTACCAGGGTACCCGGTCATTGACATAAGGGTTAAACACAAGTCGCTTCATTATATAGTATGAAAATATGTTCATTACCATACAAGACACAGATTAAAAACTGGAATAAAAATAATTTTTTCGAAACAAACAAATTTTTTAATAATCTAGGTTTTCATGATTTTCAATAAGGACCATACATCGGTAAAAATAAATGGAAATTAAGAAAAAAAAATAATTAAAAAAAATAAAGAAAAATATGAAAATTAATATATTTAAAATAAATATTTATTTTCACGATTTTCGAATTTGCATTTTCAATTTGTAATTCTGGAATGGTTTCATACGCGAAACGTTTTCCCGAATACATTTATAGGACTTTTATGATATAAATCTCTTAAAAATACCGTTAAATATAAAACATTCTCAATCTAGATATCAAAATGAAATATTTGCTGCAATCACGATAGCAATTCTTAATGGTCCCCTATTACCAAAGATAAGAAAAGCATGGGAGTAGAATCAGAAATAGAAAAATTTCTGCATAAATGCATAATCTAAAATGTCAACATTATACGTAACGATGAAATTGCAGAGGAAGAACAAATTCTAATATAAACATTACTTCCTTTTTCCACATAATTAGTAAGTTGATTCGTGTCTCCGTATTGCTCAATTAAATGGAAACTTCCGCATAATATATAGAACCTGGCATTAATCCCAGAAACCTCCAACCGAATGTTAAAATCTCTGTGAAAGAGAAAATGTCATATTAAAAATCTGATACTGACTACGTTACGTGACAACAACATTAATATTCTTAACAAGTATCATGCTGCATGTAACAACTTTGTAATTGCGTTGAAAGTAAACTAATTAAGGAAAATTTGTTGTTAAACACTTCTCGATGTCAGGTTAACAGACTGTTTATTTTTTATTTTTTATAGGCTATTACTCAAAACAATCCTTTGGTATCTTTTCATCAACGTTAATTTTAACGTTTCTATTTCAAAGAAAACAATCATATGTTCGGTACATATCGATTACAAATAGCTAAAATGTGTTTAGTAAAATTTTTTATTTATTCTTTTATACATGTGTTGAGAGAATAAAAAATAGACGCTATCAAAACATATAATTCAATGAAAAGTAGTGCTAAGTGGAACATAATAGTTATACCTGACTAGAATGAAAAATTACATGAATAAAACATTTACTAATTTTTTTTGGAAAAACGTGAAATTGCAAAATATTAAAAAAAAAAAAATTCATGAGACAATAACTTTGTTTATCGAGAAATAAAGAAATATTCTTTCAGTATATGTGAAAAAAAAATTATTACCTCTTGTTCCATAGGAAATAAGTTTATTTTTTCGTTTTAATAACCTTTGTAAAATCTTTACTTACTAAAACAGATATGTGTTTCACATTTCCATATTAATCTATTTTTTCAGTGGTTTAGTCATATGTTCTCATATGGGAAAATCTCTCCCCGTTCTTTTTTTATATCATATTATATATATATAAATGTAAATATTGAGCCACAAGACACACATTAATTCATTTATTTATATATTACTCTTTCTATATTAAAAAGTCCTTCCGTCCAGTGCCGGGAGGAAGAGGTAGCTTTCAAATACCTTATTTTAAAAAAGCCAACTTATATTATTCAAACACACGAAGCTCAATTTAGTGGAAACCGAATATAGGAGATTCAATACTAATTTCTATCAATACTAAATCATTATGAATGAGAATTTCACGAAATTATTCAGCTTTATTTAAGCTGCTTTTATTTAAAGTAACTTATATTTGGCTGAGATGTTGATGTATACTATCCACATGCTTTCTCACATGGAAATAGGCGAATACGTGTGTTATCGCGTGACAAATACAAGATCGTTTCAAAATGTTAGCCATACAAGAAATTCAAAGTGCTATAATTCAACCATTTTTTAAGATATAAACAAAACAACAGTTTTTTTCTTTTTAAGATAAAAACAAAAGAACAAATTTTCAGAAACAAAATCTGCTCCCGAATCTTTGTATCAAGGCCAAACACATAAAAAAATCTTTTTCATTTTCCAATTTTTTAATACCTCATTTTTTAGGTAGCTTTCTTTACAAAAAAGCTACCTATTGCAGCTGTTCGGAGGAAAGCGATTTCAAAAAATTTTGGTATATTTTCATCGATCATGACCCCCATACCGCGAAACCACCCTCCGTTCAAAATTGATATATATATATATATATATATCTGACCTATGTCACACTGTAACTCCCGTAATTACGAACCAATTTCGATGTAATTCGGTGTGTACATAGTACATACCAATGTCTCGACCGAGTTCGTTGGCCAGCTTCATCCGCCGTTTTGTTTCAAAATGGCGGCCATTTAAAATTTTTAAAAAAAATTAAAACTTGAAATGTGGTACAAAAAAATTTAAAATGGAAAAATATTTTTTTCTTATGTATTTGACCTTTATACAAAGATTCCGGAGCAGTTTTTGTTTTGTCTATATCTTAAAAAATGGCTGAGTTATAGCATTTTGAATTTCTAGCGTGGCTGACATTTTGAAACGTCCTGAATTTTGTCACGCGATAAAAGGCGTATTTATGAACCGATTTGGATGTAATTCCGTGAGTACATAGTACATACCAATCTCTCGATCGAGTTCGTTGGCCAGCTTCATCCGCCATTTTGTTTCAAAATGGCGGCCATTTAAAATGTTTTTAAAATTTAAAATTTGAAATGTGGTACCAAAAAATTGAAAATGGAAAAATATTTTTTTCTTATGTATTTGACCTTTATACAAAGATCTCGGAGCAGTTTTTGTTTCGTCTATATCTTAAAAAATGGCTGAGTTATAGCACTTTGAATTTCTAGCGTGGCTGACATTTTGAAACGTCCTGAATTTTGTCACGCGATAAAAGGCGTATTTATGAACCGATTTGGATGTAACTTCGTTTATACATAGTACATACCAATGTCTCGACCGGGTTCGTTGGCCAGCTTCACCCGACATCTTGTTTAAAAATGGCGGCCATTTAAATTTTTAAGAAAAATTTAAATTTGAAATGTGGTATCAAAAATTGAAAATTGAAAAAATATTTTCTTCTTATGTGTTTGACCTTGATAAAAAGATTCGGGAGCAGTTTTTGTTTCGTCTATATCTTAAGAAATGGCTGAGTTGAATGAATCTGAGAAATGGCATTTTGAATTTCTAGCGTGGCTGACATTTTGAAACGTCCTGATTTTTCTCACGTAATAATAGGCGTATTTATGAACCGACTTGGATGTACCTTGGTGTGTACATAGTAAATACAAATATCTCGACCGAGTTCGTTGCCCAGCTTCATCCGCCATCTTGTTTCAAAATGGCGGCCATTTAAAAAAATTAAAAAATAAAAAAAATTAAATGAGATACCAAAAAATTGGAAAATGAAAAAGATTTTTTTTTTGTATGTGTTTGACCTTAATACAAAGATTTCGGAACAGTTTTTTTTTTCGTCTATATCTAAAAAAAATATGGCTGAGTAATAGCATTTTGAATTTCTCTTGTGGCTGACATTTTAAAACGAACTGATTTTTGTCACGCGATAACAGGCGTATTTATGAACCTATTTGGATGTAACTTGGTCTGTACATAGTACATACCAATGTCTCGACCGAGTTCGTTGGCCAGCTTCATTCGCCATCTTGTTTCAAAAGGGTTGCCATTAAAAAAAAAATTAAATTTAAAATTCAAAATGAGGTATTAAAAAATTGGAAAATGAAAAAGATTTTTTTTATGTGTTTGGCCTTGATACAAAGATTCCGGAGCAGTTTTTGTTTCTGAAAATTTGTTCTTTTGTTTATATCTTAAAAAGTGGTTGAATTATAGCACTTTGAATTTCTAGCATGGCTAACATTTTGAAACGATCTTGTATTTGTCACGCGATAACACACGTATTCGTCTATTTTGATGTAAGAAGGCACGTGGATAGTATACATCAACACCTCGACCAAGTTCGCTGGCCAGATTCATCAGCCATCTTGTTTCAAAATGGCGGTCATTAAATTAAAAAATATATATATATTTAAAGTGAGGTGCAAAAAAATTAGAAATTGAAAAAGGTTTCTTTCTTAAGTATTTCATCTTGATATAAGGATTCAGGAGCATTTTTTGTTTGTCTTTACCTTAAAAATGGCTCAGATATAGCAGTTTCAATTTCTATTCTGGGTGACATTTTGAAAAATCTGTTTTTTTGCATGCGACAGCACTCCTATATATTAACCGATTCCGATGTGAGTGAGCATGTGCACAGCAAATACTAAGGTCTCGACCAAATTCACTGCTTAGCCTCATCCACCATGTTGTCTTAAAATGACAGGCACTTTAAGAAATTGCCGAATTTGGCAGCCAAATATAAGTTACTTTAAAGAAAAGCAGCTTGGATAAAGCTGACTAATTTCGCGAAATTCTCATTCATTATATTGATAAAAATTAGTATTGAATCTCCTATATTCGGTTTCCACTAAATTGAGCTTCGTGTGTTTGCATGATATAAGTTGGCTTTTTTTAAATAAGGATTATGAAAGCTACCTCTTCCTCCCGGCACTGGCCGGAAGGACTTTTAAATTTTAAATTAAATTTATTTAAATGGCAACCCTTTTGAAACAAGATGGCGAATAAAGCTGGCCAACGAACTCGGTCGAGACATTGGTATGTAGTATGTACAGACCAAGTAACATCCAAATCGGTTTATAAATACGCTTGTTATCGCGTGACAAAAATCAGGTCGTTTTAAAATGTCAGCCACAATAGAAATTCAAAACACTATAACTCAGCCAATTTTTTAGATATAGACAAAACAAAAACTATTCCGGGATTTTTGTATTAAGGTCAAACACATACAAAAAAAAAAAATATTTTTCATTTTCTAATATTTTGGCATCTCATTTTAAATTTGAAATTTTTAAAATTTTTTTAAATGGCCGCCATTTTGAAACAACATGGCGGATGAAGCTGGCCATCGAACTCTGTCGAGATATTTGTATGTACTATGTACACACCAAAGTACATCCAAATCGGTTCATAAATACGCCTGTTATCACGTGACAAATATCAGGACGTTTCAAAGAGTCAGCCACGCTAGAAATTCAAAATGCTATAACTCAGCCATTTTTTGATATATAGACGAAAAAAAAACTGCTCCCGAATCTTTGTATCAAGGTCAAATACATAAAAAAAAATATTTTTTCAATTTTCAATTTTTTGGTACCACATTGCAAATTTAAATTTTTCTTAAAAATTTAAATGGCTGCCATTTTTAAACAAGATGGCGGATGAAGCTGGCCAACGAACTCGGTCGAGACATTGGTATGTACTATGTACAAACTAAGTTACATCCAAATCGGTTCATAAATACGCCTTTTATCGCGTGACAAAATTCAGGACGTTTCAAAATATCAGCCACGATAGAAATTCAAAATGCTATAACTCAGCCATTTTTTAAGATATAGACGAAACAAAAACTGCTCCGGAATCTTCGTATAAAGGTCAAATACATAAGAAAAAAATATTTTTCCATTTTCAATTCTTTGGTACCACATTTCAAATTTAAACTTTTTAAGAAAATTTTAAATGGCCGCCATTTTGAAACAAAATGGCGGATGAAGCTGGCCAACGAACTTGGTCGAGACATTGGTATGTACTAAGTACATACCGAATTACATCCAAATCGGTTCATAAATTCGAGAGTTACAGTATGACAAAGGTCAGATATATATATATATATATATATATGGATATATATATATATATATATATATATATATATATATATATATATATATATATATATATATATATATATATATATATATATATATATCAACTTTTGAACGGAGCGTGGTTTCGGGGTCTGGGGGTCGTGATCGATGAAAATATACCAAAATTTTTTGAAATCGCTTTCCTCCGAACGGCTGCAATAGGTAGCTTTTTGTAATGAAAGCTACCTAAAAATATGAGTAAGAATGCTTAAACTTAATTTATATTTTTATTTGACAAATTACAACATATATCTAAGATGTAAAATGTTTCATATAAATCTATTTTCTTTATTAAATACTTGTTTTTTAAATTTGATTACATCTAATTCAATTTATTCGCAATAACATTCTAGTATATTTTCATTTACACACTGCGGTATTTTTTAATTTAGACACATTTAAAATTCTGAATTTTAAAATGAAAAAACTAATAGATATATTTCATCATTTCAGATTAGTTACATCAAAGCTGGAAAACTTTTCGGTCAGAGAATGATCTCATTTAATGTGTGACCTATTTTAGAAATTTCTTTTGGTTAGTCTTCATCCTGGCATACATCCAATTGAAGGTTTCTGATTATTTAACAGTTGCACAATCCAGGCTTTCAATTACAACTGGCCGTCAGGCAGGATTTATGACATCTTCAAAAAAGGCATTTGAATGTCCATGTTAGCATTTCAGTGTGCTGCAATTTTGAGGATGTTTAGATATTTAGGGATTTGATAAAAAATCGATATATATACAAATATATATATATATATATATGTATGTAATGCATGAGATTAAAAATTTTCATTATAAAATTCTTAATATTATTGTTTATTTCGAATTATTTTATCTCATGAAGTAAATTAATGTTTGAACAGTTTTATACTTTTTGCGGTTTAACAATCATTTGATGGACGTAAAGAAGTAGTCCAAATGTCAGGTTTTACAGATATTGTTTATAATTTTTCTCTTCATTAACATGCTTTCTCATTTTATAAATAACATTTTTCATTTTTATACAAACTTCATTTTGTGTAAACTTAAAAGCTTTTATGATTAAATGTGGCAGTATATCCAATATGATAGTATAATTAATTAGTATTTATGGCAATAAAGTATACATGCCATTAATCTTCTGAAATAATTGATGAACTATCCCCAGTGAATTAAATATACCCAAATGTATTGTAGGAAAATATTAGATCAGTTTCTTAATGTCCAGAATAATAAATAAGCTAGCTTTAATAACAGCGTTATTCTATAAAGAAAATTCTTATTGTAAATTCCAACAATGATTGCTGATCACGAGTACTATATTTATTGAAATTCACTTATGAGCAACATTCAAATGATTTTTATTGATTTTTTTTTTTATTCGCAACAATGATTGCTGATCAGTAATGATATACACAGTTTAATTACTGAATCCTCGTCATAGAAATGGTTATCAAAGAAAACATAAATAGTATGAAAGATATATATTGAAAAAAAAAATTCTATGTTAATCATAATTTTTAGGAAAAGTTAGAAATCTATGTTAAAATATTTTATAGTTAATTCTATTTGAAAAAAAAAAAAAAAAACTATGTTTTTATTTCTTAATTTTACTATAGATTATAGAAATTTCTTAAATGATATGAATGTATAGCTGTATTAATATCGTTAAAAGTGAATAATAAGTAGAAGTATGGATATGCAATTTAAAATATGATGCAATATCAAAAACAGCGCACAAATAGTTCGATTGATAGCTATTGGGAAAAAATATATTGTTATTTTAAACATGATTTTAAATCATTTCAATCACAGGTATTAACAAGTTGGAAATTGCGCGTCAAACATGGTAAATGTGGTGCGTTCTTACTATAACTAGTTTTATCAATATTTTTTTTGCACCGCATATTGCACTGAATGTATATTTTAGTGCACTTCATAAATGCGTATCAATTTCATCCTGTTCGAAAGGATGTAACGTCATTAAAATGCACTTGAAATATTTTTTTTTCAGATTGGCCGTAATGTAACGGAAAAATTTTGACTGTCCCTGTAATTAAATTGTACATTCGATTTTCATAAAAATTGAAATGACTCGTAAAACTTTTGTAAACATTATATATTTAAAATTTCAGACCATTCGGTTGGGTAGTTTTTGCCCTGTTATATGCGGACATACGGACTGAACGACGACTATAGGTGCTAGGCATTTATATAATTACAAACGCACCTAAAAAGGAGCACAGTGGCGTAGTGGTGAGAGGATCTGACTGCCATCCTGCCGAAAAGTTTAACTTTTCACCATTCATCTCTTCAGAGTTGATAAAATGAGTACCAAGATTGTTTCCTGAGGTTGCTTGTCACCTGACCGGGATGTATGATGCATAGCTTCTCGAGGCCCAGGCTCAAGAAAACAGGGATGCGCACTGTTGGTCAAGATCCTTCTTGGATTGTATAGCCACAGAGTTTTGTTTAGTTTTTAGATGTATTAAAAAAACTAAAAACAGGCTTTAAAATATTTTAAAGTTACAGAAAGACCAAATTCTCTATGTTTATCTTTCTAAATTTTACCATAAACAATAGAAAATAAATAATACAATAATTATTACATCGCTCAAATAACGAATCACAAGTAATATTTGCAATAGTTCTTTCACTATACAGGGTCATCGAAAAATAACGCCTAGCTTTTAAAAAATCATAACATCAAAATCTTTAATGTTAAATGGGTAATTCTTTCGCTACACGATAATTGGTGAACGCAAGTTTGGGTTTAGTTCACCAGAATTCGTTTGCGTGTCTGTGTTATGAGCGGATTAGTTGCGCAGTCTTCAAGGTCAGCCGACGCGCCAGACTGCAGCTTCTCAGTACGATGTTGACCGTGCAACAAAAAGCTCCGAAAAAGCCGCTGTACACTGTCTATTGACTTTGACTCCACATACCAAATCATGCACTGTGCTTTTTGTTGCACGGTCAATATTGTACTCAACAGCTGCAGTCTGACGCATGGGCGGACCTTGACGACTGCGCAACTAATCCGCGCATAACACAGACACGGAAACGAATTCTGGTGAACTAAAACCAAACTTGCGTTCACCAGTTATCGTGTAGTGAAATAATTACTCATTTAACGTAAAAGGTTTCGATGTTATAATTTTTTAAAATCTAGGCATTATTTTTCGATGTCCCTGTATATTTGTATTGGCAATCTGAAATAATAGCAAAAAGAAAACAGCAGATGAATAGTTTGAAAAATTTCCATTTAAAACGTTTTTGATTTTCTTTTAAATAAAGGAAATAGTTAAAAAAATGTAGAACCAAGCTTTAAAATATTTTAAAGTTCAAAATACAAAATAAAAAAAGCTTCTACCCTATCCTTTGATTTTCAACTTTCGAGAAGTTTCTAATGGAACATGCGCTTTGAATATTGATGAAAAAATTTGCAGGAGTTTCGTTTCAAACATGCGAGAAAAAAACATCGTTCCTCGTTAATATTTTAATTCAAGAAGCCCATTTCAAGAGACATTTCAAAAGAAGACAGAAGAAAATTAAAATCTTTGGTTTTAATGATACCTTTCATCTTCGTTTTACCTCTTACATTAACTAATGAATTGAAAAGGCTTTTGATAGATAACATTTTATAAAAATGTTCTGATAAAAAATACCGATGTTCTCTGTTACTTTTCCAAATATTACCTGAATATTGAATCAATGTCTTCCATACAAGGAGTACTCAATTGAATATTCAGAATACCTACAGATATTTCAATTTAAAAATCATTAAAAAAGGTAATATTAACAATGCTTACTTTAGTAAAACAAATGAGAAGAAAATAGCGAACTAATTTTAAAAAAAATTGAATTGCATCAAATAAAAGAACTGAAATTTTTTAAGTAGATATTCAACTGTCCGCAAATATTTGAAAACAACAACGATTAATGCTATGATTTAAATTGAAGAATATATATTAATATATATATATATAAACTATATATAATAAATATGTATATGGGGCATTCTCACAATCTTTTGACTTTTGGGGGGAAAAATCTGACAAAATTAAATTTGCTGAAATAACATTTTAATCTGATAGACGAATGCCTTAATGATTCAAAAAATAAAAAGAAAAAATAGTCAGCAGCGAAAATTTTTTTATTTAATTGACGTTTAAGTTAAACTTGCGAGTTTAATTTTTCTTACCATTTTACCCCTATAGCTTTTTATTTTCTTAAAATTTTTACTTATAATGAATTTGCATAGTACCCACAGGACATTCAAATAAGAAAAAATAACAATGTAGTACTTTTAATGCAGAATTTTTGTATAACATTGTCTTGAAGGGGTGTTAAAGAAGGGACGGCAAGGTAAACAAGTTGGAAATTGCTCGTCAAACGTGGCAAATGAGGTGCGTTTGTACTATAACTAGTTTTAAAATTATTTTTTGCACCCCATATTGTACTGAATGTATAATTTTTTGCACTTCATAACGTGCATAGTCTGATACATCATTAAAATGCACTTCCAATAATTTTTTCGGAACACTTTTGACTGTCCCTGTAATTAAACTATACATCCGATTTTCCTAAAATTTGAAATAGCTCAACAAAATTTTGCAACAATTATATCTTTAAAATTTCAGACCATTCGGAAGGCTGTAATATCATTAAAATGCACTTGCAATAATTTTTCCCATTGGCCGTAATGTAAAGAAAAACTTTTGGCTGTCCCTGTAATTAAACTATACATCCGATTTTCCTGAAATTTGAAATGGCTCAACAAAATTTTGCAATAATTATATCTTTAAAATTTCAGATCATTCGGAAGGCTCTAATACCATTAAAATCCACTTGCAATAATTTTTCCCATTGGCCGTAATGTAAAGAAAAACTTTTGACTGTCCCTGTAATTAAACTATACGTCCGATTTTCCTAAAATTTGAAACGGCTCGACAAAATTTTGCAACAATTATATCTTTAAAATTTCAGATCATTCGGAAGGCTCTAATATCATTAAAATCCACTTGCAATAATTTTTCCCATTGGCCGTAATGTAAAGAAAAACTTTTGACTGTCCCTGTAATTAAACTATACATCCGATTTTCATAAAATTTGAAATGGCTCGACAAAATTTTGCAACAATCACATATTTGAAATTTCAGACTATTCGGTTGGGTAGTTTTTGCTCTGTTACATGCGGACAGACGGACAGACGGACAGACGGACAGACGGACGGACTGAACGACGACTATAGGTGCTACGTATTTATATAATTACGAACGCACTTAAAGGGGGATGGTATTGGAAAACAGGGACGAAATGGTAAAAAAAAAAAAAAAAAAAAAAAAAAAAAAACGGACGGTAAGAATGGAACGGTAAGGAAAATTACCACCTATTTTTAGGTAAATCATGTTAAGACTAAGTGATAGCCACAATGTTCATTGATTTTTAGAAACAGTTGTTAACATTGGATTAAATTATTATTATTATTATTTTTAATTTACCTCGAAAAGTGCAGGAATAAACCTTGGGGACGGTGAGACTACCAATAAAGCCACGATGCTTGAAATTGATATTTACATGCGGATTTAAATTCTACAGTAAATTTCCTGCCATAGAATTTTAGACATTATTTCTCTAGCATACTTATACATGAGAAAAAACTTGAAAAAAAATTCTGTGGCTCCATCTGAAATGGTTTTCTGTATAATTTTAGAAGGCGGATGGTAAGGAATCTAAAACCCAGGGACAGAGTTTAAAAAATAATAACAACCCTAAAATGTGTGCAGGATAATTTTTAGCTACATATTTATATAAAACAATAGTTCCAGTATCAGAAAAAAATTACATCGAATTATTTTTATTGAAACAATTTTATCCAGACAGCTCCAAACTTAAAAATCAGCATCAGGGACACGGGACGGTATAGGAATTTCCCAGGTGTTTGGACCCCCAACATCGTCCAAAACTTATTTATTTCGTTAATATTGTTGTGCAATCATGCAATGGGATGTTCCCCAGTATATGAAATAAAATAAAAACACAAAAAAGTGTATTAAAATAAAAATTATTATTCAGGGACATGAAAGCCAGAAGTTTGTGAGAATGCCCCATACATTAAAGTGCGCAAAAAGTAATAACAAGTGCGAGTAGGATTATGATCTTGTGGTTTTTGTAGAGATAAGATATATTACGCTACGATTCTTTAATTTGGTGTTGATACTGATTATGAAAATTCATGAGTTTGCCACATAATAAATCGACGTACACTTATATATTCATGATGATTGGAGTCCTTTACACATGATTTATGACCTTCCTTCTTGCCAAATTTTAGGCCAACAGGAGGTGCTCTATAAATATTCTCGTAATACATGGACGGTAATTACGGTTGAATTATTACCCTGAAATTTGGCAAGAAATAAATGTATTACTGCATAGGTGAAGAAAACATACAACCACCATTAATTTATTATATAACGTTGTTTTTATTTATCTATGAGCAACATTTCTATTGATAGGAGTTCACGAGTTTATCAACATTTATAATTCGACATAGATTTAAATAATAATGATTTTTGGATTTTTTCCATTATATGTGCTATAAGACCTTCCTTCCTGTCAGTTTACAAGATTCCAAGTTAACTGGAAGATTCGTATACGAGGTGTGGCTATTAAATAATGAGACTAATGCTGTAAAATATTTTATTTTAAATTTATACATATTTAATTATTTTCCCCTTCAATATACACCCCTTCTTTATCCCTACAATGCTCCATGCGAATTTTCCATTGTTCGGAACAGTGCTGGAAGTCTTCATCTGAGACCTCTTTCATGACGCGTGCCGCTTTTTCTTTCACAGCTTCAGCGATCTGAAATCTGATTCTTTTTAATACAGATTTGACCTTGGGGAACTAATAAACATCCGGGAGCAACCCGGGAGAACATCATCTTCAATGTTTTCTCGACCATCTTTGAAATGCTTAAACCACTGAAAAATCCGCTCACGAATAAACGTCCATTGCCGTATACATCTCTTAAAAAGTGATGAGTTTCAGTAGCGGATTTTCCAAGTTTAAAAAAGAAATTTCGCATTAATTCGTTACCCTTTAAAAACAATCAACATTTTTCAGGCAAAACATTAAAACAGGGTCTAGAACAAATGAAGGTTACTGCTGGACTACTTTGAATAGAACTAATTTAGAGGCAGTAATCGGTGCAGGAGGTTTTCTCTACACAACTATTGATCACACGAATTTGACGCACGCGCAGACTTCTGTAGCAGCATTTGCCCCGTTATTAAATAACCACATCTAGTGTGTTTTGACAATATAAACTATAATTGCACATCTAGTTTACATAAAACCAAATTTGCCAAGAAAAAGATGTCATTTCACATCTGAAGGAAAAAATCCTTAAATCCTTAATTTATAATCTTATATCGATTTATTGTGTGATGTCCCATAAAGTCAATTACAAAAGCTAGTCTATAAGGATTTCGTTTCTTCTTTTTATGTATGGGACCCTAATGGAGCAAATCCAATTAAATCTACCTCATGTACTTTTGTACTTAAAAGTACTTACTTTGTTTTTTGTTGGTCAACAGAATCCTTAAGTTAATACTCTGTTGAAAATACTATACATATTATAACGTCTGCAGATCTAATACTGATTTAAGAATCGTCTACAATAAGACAAGAATAGAAATTAATTTAAAAAAAGCGGGGAAAAAATCATTAATAATTTTATCTTGAATAATGAAAGGTAGAACTGTATCGTAAATTA
Source organism: Maratus speciosus (assembly GCA_963932465.1). Classification (NCBI taxonomy): domain Eukaryota; kingdom Metazoa; phylum Arthropoda; class Arachnida; order Araneae; family Salticidae; genus Maratus; species Maratus speciosus. The sequence continues at coordinate 332,033,672 of OZ010795.1, forward strand.
TTTTTTTAAGCAATACAATGTAAAAAATACAATATTCTTTCTCCATTGATACCATAGTTTTAACAATTTTTCAAAGTGTATGAGCATTTTATAAACAAAAATGTATATATATATATATATATATATATATTTACTTATATTTGTATTCATAAGGATATTTCATAATGTATGGGTTTTATTTTTTTTTTTTGGATCATAATTAGAGAAACCCAGTTGTGTTAGCTTGAAAATTAGATTAATGAAATAATTCCTTACTTTCAATGTCCTTTTATTTCCCTTATCCCTTTTATATTACTAACTAGAAAGGTAGCCCGTCAAAAATGACGGAAATTTAGATATAATGATTTATACAACTCATGTGCAAGAATATGAGTTTTCTCGATTGTTCCGCAGTGATAGATGAAAATAACACATTTTAAGAACGAAACACATTTATGAAAAACTGTGTACAGTAATCTGCACAGTTTGGTTCCAAGTGTTATGCAGATTTGAGGCTATTTGCGGTCATGTCTATTCAATCTTTGTTTACATATTTTTAAATTCATATATTGGACAATTTAGATTGATGAGCCTTAAAAATAAATAAATAATACACTTGAAGTTAGGTTAAAAACTATTAAATTATCGTATACGATTTCATGAAATGGTATTATATGGTATTATTTAAGTATTGCGCGGCAGCGCAATACTTATTTATTTCCAGTGTCACTTCTCAATGTTAATTTAACATAGAAAAGCCTATGGATATCATAACTTTTTCATTTTTTCTTCCTACCTTTTTATCCCTGATGCCACTCATTTTTAATTGTTTGCTAATTCTAATAATATTATAAATTCAAAGTGTAAAAACATTTGCCAGACGTCAGGGTTAAAACGGATCATAAAATGCCTTTGCATATAGGTGGATTATAATCTAAAGAGTAACATGGGCTAATTAGGTAGATTTCGTAAGAAATACTACCTATTGCAGTCGTTACCATGGTACGATTTTTGAAAAATTCCTTCATAACTTTTCATTATATGACCCCAGGAACCCAAAACCACCCTCACCTAAAAAGTTTATATATATATATATATATATATATATATATATATATATATATATATATATATGTATGTATGTATGTATGTACTAAATTTTGTCCGCACGATAAAAGTCGCAACTATGCACGGATCGTCTTCAAACTCGCCAACAACTTTGAGATGGCTAATATCTCGGCGGGGATTGAAAATGGGCAAAATCGGCCCAAGGGAATGGAAATTGGGAGGGTTCAAAATTTTGAATATCGTCGTAACAAGATTCTGATAAAACCAGCTCTTACACAACAATGACAGGAAAAAATAAATATTTTTCATTATAGCAGTTGCCAACAATGAAAAAAAAAACAATAAAATTCTCACCACAATAATTGCTTTTCTTTTGCAAGATTTTTCACGTGAAAAAATAAATTAAATAAATAGTTTGACGAATTGAAAACAAATTGAATATTACGTCATAAGTTTTCTAGAGCAAGATTTCAGAATGAAAACACAAAATGAAATAAATAGTTTGACGAATTAAAAAAATATATATATTACGTCATATTGTATACATAATGTTCCTCAGCAGGTGAATAGGTAACGTCATGTGAGTTTGAAGAAACGTATTAAAACATTATAAAAACCCGACTATGGAAATATTAACATATTTTAACACTTTGAGGTTCTCTGAATTTGTTTTAGCCATTTTTAAACCTATTCCATATACATGCGTGTGTGTATTCGTGTATATAAGAATTTTCACAAAATGTTTAGCTCCCTAGAGCTCATTCTTAGTGAAGGAACTGGGTTTATCTTTAATGTTGATTTAAGTTTTGTTGGTGAATTTAGTACTTAACTTCGAAATCAACCTCCGCCTGTAGGCCCGAGCCGGCAGGGATTTTTTTTATTTACATTATTCAAATATTTTTCTTAATAATTCCAAATTTCGCTTTTTTCATTGAGATTCAACTGACATTTTCTAATAAAATTTAACATTTTTCCTTCATTGTTGTAAATAATTCAAAAGCCGTAATAATAATTTGCCTATTTTTAGTTGAATGATTTTCACGTGAAACATGAAACTGAAATAGTTTTTAAGAATTAAAAAGAAGATGAATATGACGTCAAAGTGGAAATAAAAATGACATTTTCAAGCAGATTTTTCAATTCCTACTATTAGTTCACACTCTTCCTATATATATATATATATATATATATATATATATATATACATATATATTTATATATCTTGTTCAAATTTTCAATCGTTAATAAAATACTCATTATTCATCCTATCAAGTTGAAATAAATTTTTTAAACTTGTACTGGATGACAATTGATGTTAATAAAGTTTTTTCAAATATTAATTAATTAATTAAATTTTAATTAATTAATTTTAGTTTTGCATGGGAAACAAATGGCGGGTTATCGATATATCGCCAACTTTGGCGGCCAAAATGAGTCGCCAAAAGTGACGCCAACTTGGCGATATCTGTAATATTTCGCGAAATTCCCATAGAGTTCCATTGTAAACCTACTGCTTATAGAAAATCAACAAATTGAGATATTTTAATGCAACAAAAACTAATATTAGCTTATAGGATTTTATTAAATTTTTCTTTGATGACTTAAGTAGGAATTGACTTTAAAAACAATATTTTTATAAGACTTGTTTAAGTTCAGATTGGAATTTTTCGTCCAAACTACAGCAATATTTATTACTGCACTGGTGAAAATTTTTGAATTATACATAGGTAAATTACATCACAAATTGTGATGCGATATCGCACAAATCAAAGCCTGATGATGATACCCTCCATTAATTTTGAAATGTGTTCGTCTGAATGCTGTAGTTATTAAAAAACTTGACATATTAAACAAAAACCTAATTTGCAGAACAAATAATAATAATAATAAAATTATTTCCTAAATTGTTTAAGCCCGAGAAGGGGCAGATATTAAGATATTTCATTCAATTCGTTCTACATTTAATGTTAAATTTTTGTAACAAATAAGTTTAACCAATTGAACTTTAAAAAATAAAAATGAAATTCATACAATGTAATACTTTAAACACCTATGTACTTAGATTCCGTTCAAATGAAATCGAAATAAATCTTAGACTTTTTCCATTTTTAATTTGTAAACATTTGTACTGCAGATTTTGCATTATGTTTATGATGATTGTGCATAATATGATAAGGTACATGCAAAATACAAAACTTTAAAATAAGTCTAAGATTTATTTCGATTTCATTTGAACGGAATCTAAGTATATAGGTGTTTAAAGTATTATATTGTATGAATTTCCTTTTTCTTTTTTAATGTTCAGTTGGTTTAACTTATTTGTTACAAAAATTTAACATTAAATGTAGAACGGATTGAATGAAATATCTTAATATCTGCCCCTTCTCGGGCTTAAACAATTTAGGAAATAAATGTTTTTTTTTTTTAATTTGTTCTGCAAATTAGGTTTTTGTTTAATATGTGTGTGCTTCACGATCTTGGTTACGACGTTGGCGAAATTGGCTGCAACTTGTCATAATCCTAATAGTGTGGGCCGCTATAACAAAAAAGTAACCAGTTTTTAGTAAAATTTCTGATATAAAGTAGCTTTCAAATACTTGTGTAAAATTGCAGGCCGTTCTCGTGTTATGTCAGTTCTAGGAATAATATTTCTAACACTGAAGATTTTCCATGTATATATGGAATTTAGAAAAGCTTCGCCAAAAGAAAGGTCCTGAAATGACATTGTAATTCCTCTAACTTCAAAGTTTAATCGGACCCTGATGTTGAGTACTGAAATCTAATAAATACAGTTATTTTGAATATTACAACAGAATTAAACAGTTAAACTTATTTAACTTAAACCCGCTGTTACTTCCTGATGTTATTTTTTAGTATTAAGAAAGAAAATTATTTAAAATTTTCAGATCATGCATTTATGATTTTTTTCAGTCTTTAATAACTAAATAATGAAAAAATAGGCTTTTGTTCTGAGCTCATAGATATGACAATAAAATAATGTAACTAAGAGACATTGCAAAATTAAATCTGCAAACCATAAACAAACGATACCGCCACCATTTTACCTACTATGATGTCATTAGAATATTGCCCATTGATTGTTGGAGAACTTACTTTGTGAATGATTACCTCAATGATTTAATATTTTTGACGTTTCACCATGAATGAATCACTTGTGTTTGTTTAGGTTTATGGAATGAGATATTAAGGTGTGAAACTAATTTCAATTGAAGCTATCCAAGGATATATGTATTTTTAATCGAAATTAAAAACAATTCTTTGATCTCGAAATAAAAAGTTTTAGTTTGTATAATTTGTTATTTCTGTTAATTATTTATTTAAGTACTTTTCCATTATAGCGCATTTTTAAAAAAAGCTTGGCGCGATTCGGGCATCAGAAAGTGAGATATGTTGCGAAAATATATAAACAGCTATGAAAACAAATCTAATGAACTTTTATCTTTGTTTATATATGCACTTATATGCATAAAAAAATCGTTTCTAAATATATATTTTTTTTTATATACAAATTACGGCACAGATTTCAGATATGAACCGGGATACCTAACTGGCGCCAAAATGGTGTTATTTTGCCTGCTATGGTAAACCGGCTATTGTTTTTTATTTATTAATAAATTGTTTATTTACTTTTACTTTCTGTTTTTTAATTATATAAACTGCTTTGTTCTATAGTTATTATTCAAACTTTTATTTATTTATAGTTATTTACTTTTCAAAATGATAGCAAATAATTGAAAAATATATAAGTAACTGGTATTCGAAAGCGAGATTTCTGCCAAATTGGCGTCATAGAAAAATCACGCCAACCCCCATGCGTATATGACATCTGTGCAAAAATTACTTCTGTTTCTTTATAAAAATGGGTAAATAGTTTTTTTTATTAAATTGTCGGCACAGATGTCATATACGCCCATATTGGCGCGATTTTTTTTTTTTGACGCCGATGTCATATACGCACCGGGTACTTAACTGGCGCCAAAGTGTCGTTATTTTGCTTATAATGGTAACCCGAATGTTATTTATGCTGTTGATGTTTTCGCCAAATTGGCGTCGGAAAAAAATCGCGCCAATATGACATCTGCGCGTATATGACATCTGTGCAAAATTGTATACATATGGAAAAAAATGCTTGTGAGTATGAAGCAGTAAATAGATTGCCAGAAAATACGTTGGCAAACTTCTTTCTCGCCAAGAAACTTTTCTCCGAAATATTGTACATAAGCAATGATTGCTAGAAATGCATTTTTAATTATGATATGCGCTTTTATGTTTCACTACATTTATGCATACTATACTGTGTGTATAAATGCTACAGTTCATATGCAGGGCTACACAAAAGAATTCGTAAGGGTTACTGAGTATGAGAGTAAATTGCTTAAAGGTGGTTTTTAAAGGAGTTATGAATTTTTACGCTGAACTGTATTTAGTTTCCTAAGAAATGTTTGTGGAATATAGATAAAATGATATACATGGTCACGCAAAGAATTGGATACATAACAGTCTATGGATGATAATATCTGGAAATGTGATTTCAGGGTACAGATGTCATATTCGCCCCATATTGGCGCGATTTTTTTCTATCGCCAATATCATATAGGCAACGGGTACTTAACTTGCGCTCAAGGGCTTGATGTGGTAACCCGGATTATGTTGTTTATGCTGTTGATGTTTTCGCCAAATTGGCAACCGAAAAAAATCGCGCCAATATGGGGCGAATATGACATCTGTTCCTTAATTTAAACTACTCTTAAAACTACTGAAATCGGAAGTTTAAATTAAATTTTAGCTAAATAGTGGCATATAATAACGGGACTATTGGCTATGGACGGTAACTGCTGAAATCAATTTTTAAATTCTTTTATGCGTTTTCTAAAATGTTTACTTAGTTATCTTGGTACTTCTTTGTTATCCCGTTGACCAAATTACTGTCGCCAAATTGTAAGATTAATTGCCAATAATGGTTGCCATTAATTAATTAATTAAATGCCAATAATGGCCCATAAAACCATTAATTCGACGTTTTATTTGTATTTTTATTAATGTTTTACTATTGATTTGGTGATTTATATAATTTGGCGAAATTGGTCGACGGGATATCTAAGAAGTAACGTTATCTTATTTACCTTATTTACCTAAATAACGAAGTTTTTTTAAAGCATTCAGGATGTGTTGGAAAGTGTTTCATATTCTATGCTTAACGCATGATTTTTCTTTCTTCTTTAGTCTTATTTTGCATTTATTTTTTTCTTAATCATATTGCTTATACTGCTTTATAGAAACTTATAGAAACCTTATAGAAACCTTGGCACAGTTGTCATATACGTTATGATATAGTGGCGCGATATTTTTCCGACGCCAATTTGGCGAAAACATCAACAGCATAAACAACAACATCCGGATTACCATATCAAGCAAAATTACGACACTTTGGCGCCAGTTAAGTACCCGTTGTGTATATGGCATTGGCGTCAGAAAAAAATTGCGCCAATATGGGGCGTATATGACATCTGTGCCGAAACTTTAATATCTAATGTTTAAACTCTTCGCTCCACTCCCCTTGCATGTAGTACAAACTATAACACAGATAGCGCAAAATAATAGACAATTTGGTACTTTTCCACTGTAGGGGCTTTGGCATTTTTTTTTTAAAGCTTGGTGTAATTTGGGCATCAGAAAGTGAGATTTGGGTACTTTTCCGTTATGCGGACACCATTGTCGCCAAGCGTAATAGTTGGCGCAAAATCGTGAATTGAAGCATTTGAAAAATAAAAGAAAAACCGTTGTCGATACTAAAGTGAGCATTTAAAAAATATAACATTTGAAAATTCAAGACTTTTCTGAACTATTTCATCAAATCACAAATATACACTTAAAATAAGTGAACAAATAACTGCTATAAAATAAAGCAATAAAATAAAACTCATATTAAACTGCTGGCATAAAATTACAAATATCTTTTAGCATTTTGAAATAATTGGCGCATTAGCATACATTTTGGCATGGTGTCCGTATAACGGGAAAATATCGAGATTTGTTGTCAAATCATATAAACAGCTATGAAAACAAATTTGATGAGTGTTTTTGTTTGTTTTATATGTATATTATTGATGTTTTTATGTACAAATTACATCTGTTTCTGTATAAAATTAGAGAAACGGCTTTTTTATGTTAAATAAATCGTATAAACATCGAAAAAAATGCATGTGTATATAAAATGAAACAGTGAATATGTTCCCGGAAAATATGTTACCAAATTTCCTTTTTCTCCAAGGCACCTATACTGGAATAGTACCTAAAGCACATTAAAATTGCGCAGTTAGGAGCTCACACAGTACACCGTTGTCTATTGGCGGTTATTTTATTAGTAGCATCGGGAAGAAGATGTAAAGATATGCTTTAAATTATCACCCATAGATTTCGAAAAAATATCTTAAAAGAGTGGAGTTTAAATTAAATTTCGGTGATCTCCATTATGAAAGATTAATTGTTTTAAATGGGAATTTCGCCAAATTAGTCAGCTATCGCCAAGTTGGCTAACATTTGGCGCTACTGTGGTAACCCTGCATTAATATTTTTCAACAATGACTCATTTCAATGAGGCGGTCCTACCGGAATAGTGAGGGACACACAGAGACTTGGATTTTATATAAATAGATAGATCTAAGTGTCATTTAAAAAATCAAAATACAGATACAAACAATTCCCTATTACTTTTTCAGTATCATAGCATTTATTAACAAATTTCTCTCTAATAGACAGTCAAATTCATACTCTTCTTTTAACAATATATATATATATATATATATCCAAAAACCAAACCAAAAATTCGAAACTACGGAACAGATCCAACAATAAATAAACTAAACCAAATGACAACAACAAAATAACTAAAAACAACTAACTTCAAAAACAACATACTTTAAAAACGGCAAACTTTAATATATATATACATATATATACATGGACTGTTTAATACTCTCTCCTTATTAACCAGGAGAAGACCCTTTAATTGCCTTCGAGGAGGACTTAAAGGAATCGACTGGGAGCGGAGACTTAATGTCCAATCCGCTCCTTCCATCGCTGCAGCCTGTTAGTACCCTTGCCTAGTGCATGGGGAACGAACGCGGATGGGCTGCCTCCAACCCGCTTGGCCAGCGTGGAGGGACTTGGCCACCTACCCCCCTTATTTTACCATGAATTCACAAAATAAATCACGGCCCTTAATTCCCGGCGGTCTGAATGTTCCTGGTTACAGCAGCGATCAGATAGACATGAAGACAGAGGGTGCTAAGAATAACCGGGCTCGGCTGGGCTGCCATAAGTTGATGACCTTGGCTACGGACGATCCCTATCTTCGGAAAATCGTTTACAGGAACTTGAAGAAGAATTAGAAAGAATCAACTGGAACATCCTAGGATTATGTGAAGTAAGAAGAAAAGGAGAAGAGAAGATAGATCTTGCCAGCGGACATGTATTATACTACAGAGGCACAGAAGATGGAAGAACAAGCGGTGTAGGTTTTCTCATTCATAAAAGGTGGAAGAATCACATCGTAGAATATGATAGTGCATTAGATAGAGTTGCAAGGTTAGTAATACATTTGTCCAGAAGATACAAGCTGCAAATTACCCAAGTTTATGCACCAACAGTAAGCTATACTGATGAAGAAGTTGAGGATTTCTATGAAGAAGTAGCTTCAATGCATCAAAAGGGAAAATGCTACATAAAATTAATAATGGGAGACTGGAATGCTGGAATTGGGGAAAAAGAGAAAAGTGAGTTCTCAGTAGGAAATCATGGATGTAGGGTGCGAAATGAAAGAGGAAACAGATTGATTGAATTTGCAGAATGTGAACAGTTGTATATCATGAATTCATTTTGCAAGAAAAAGCCACAAAGAAAATGGACATGGCGTTGTGCAAATGGCTCAACAAGTGAAATCGACTACATCTTAACAAACAAAAAGCATCTTATTCAGGATTGCAGCGTTCTCAATAACTTCAATACAGGAAGTGATCACAGGCTGGTTGGATGCAAACTGCTGTTAAATACTAAAGTGGAAATAATAAAGCTTTTGCAACACTCAAAGAAATCAATCGATATAATAAATCTCCAGAAACATAAAGAAGAATTCCATTTGGATCTTAAAAACCGTTTCCAAGTACTTAAATCAACTTTAGAAGAAGAGCAAGATGTTACAGTAGTGAACAACAGACTAACCAATACTCTACAAGATATTGCAAAGAAGATAGCCGGCGATGCACAAGTAAAGCAAACAAAGAAAATAACAGAAGAAACAAGAAGATTGATGAAGAAACGCAGAGAATTTAAAATGAAGAAAAATGATCCTAAATCAAGAGTTGAATATGCTGAATTATGTAAAACGGTAAGGAAATGTGTTACAGAAGATATCAGAAAATTTAACTCTGATCTTGTCAAGAAAATTCTAGAAGATAACAAAAGTTTAAAATCAGTTAGGCGCAAACTTTGTGTTGGAAGAAAAGGTATTTTTGAACTAAAGGGGGCAGATGGAACAATCACCAAAATCAATAAAGAAATAGTACACATTATCGAAAAATTCTATAACGATTTATATAAATGCAAAGATCAGAGGGAAATCAACTTATGTGATCCACGAGAAAACTTAACAGAAACCTATGCCATAATCCCAGTGATGACAGATGAAGTTTTACAAGCCATTAAATTTATGAAAAAAGGTAAATGCCCCGGAGAAGATGGAATTACAATCGACCTTATCAAAGAAGCAGCAGAAGAATTTGCAAAAATGCTATCCTTACTGTTTTCCAAATGTCTCCAGAAGTCAGGTGTACCAGAAGATTGGAATAATAGTGTGATGGTGCTACTTTACAAGAAAGGAGAGAAGGAAAACATTAAAAACTACCGTCCAATCAGCTTACTGTCAGTGATTTGTAAAATTTTCACCAAAGTTTTAACGACAAGACTTGAATCAGCTCTGGACTCAGCTCAACCTAGAGAACAAGCAAGATTCCGAAGTGGATTCAGCACAATGGATCATATCCAAACGGTAAGGGAACTCATAGAAAAACATAAGGAATATAATTTACCTCTTTGCCTTGCCTTTATTGATTATGAAAAAGCATTTCATTCGGTCTACACATCAGCAGTAGTAGAATCTCTGGAGGACATTGGTATAGGCAAACCTTACATCAATATTATAAAGAAGATTTACAAGAAAGCAACAGCAACCATCAGCTTGGACAAAGGAAAAGCAAAGATCAAGCTTGGAAGAAGGGTAAGACAAGGAGACACCATTTCGCCTAAGCTTTTTACTGCTGTCTTAGAAAATATTTTCAAGATACTGGACTGGGAAAACAAAGGGATTAGAATAAATGGGGAATATTTAAATCATCTCCGATTCGCTGTCGACATTTTAATTTTCAGTAACAGTCCTGAAGAATTGGAAAATATGCTAAACGATTTGGCAGAAGCTAGCATTAATGTGGGATTAAAAATAAACTTGGAAAAGGCTAAGGTGATGTTCAATTCATTTGCACCAAAAAAGAAAATCGTCTACAACAACACTGAAATTAAAGAAGTGCAAAGTTATGTGTACCTTGGGCAAGAAATATCATCGGATAATAGTATCATGAATGAAATCAATAGAAGAATAAGAAATGGATGGAGTGCTTTTGGGAAGAATAATATTATTTTGAAGAGTAGCATACCCCTTTGTTTGAAAAGAAAGGTATTTAACCAATGTGTTTTGCCTATCCTAGCTTATGGAGCAGAAACATGGACGCTAACAAAACGGATGGTACAAAGGTTACAAACAACACAGAGAAGTATGGAAAGATGTATGCTAGGTATAACTAGAAGAGACAGAAAAAGAATAACCTGGATAAGAAGTCAGACGAAAGTTTTTGACATCATTAAAAGAATTAAACGGCTAAAATGGAAATGGGCTGGGCACATTGCAAGAAGACAAGACAATAGATGGAGCACAAACACCCTACAGTGGTATCCCAGAGATTTAAAACGGCAAAGAAGACGACCTCAAGTAAGATGGAGTGATGAAATCAGAAAAGTAGCCAGTGAAAATTGGATGACTAAAGCACTAGACAGGGAAAATTGGAAACATTTGGGGGAGACCTACATCCAGCAGTGGATTGAAAACGGTTGATGATGATGATGATGATGATGATGATGATATATATATATACACTGATGTCCAAAATTAAGGACTAAGAACAAAAGGCTAATTTTTAAGTAAACGAATACTCAAAAGGAAATAATATAATTCAAATAATTACTATCCCTACAGCACAGCTAGTCCATATAGCATTTCATTCATGTCACACAAGGTCACAAGTGTCACAGTCACTACGGTGAAACAAAAAATACGAAATTCCACACGTCTCATAATGTGTCTCGAATGATCACTATATGTGACTCCACTGAGACGTCAATGTGCCTGCTGCTTTGTCACGAGTCACCAGGTGACTTTACAATGTAGTTACATTGTGACTCTCACGTGACTGTCATTTTAGACTCAATTTCAAAGTCATCATGAACGTTGCATGAGGATAAGTCAACAAATAATATCACATTATAGTCACATGGAGACTTTTCACAAAAGGGCACAATGGTGACTTCACAGTAGTCTCTCTGTCACCTGAAAGTCATCTTGTGACTTTAATGTGACATTATTTGATAACTTATCACAATGCAGCATTCACGAGGACTTTGTATTGAGTCTACAGATGACAGTCACATGAGAGCCACAATGTAACTACATTGTAAAGTCACATGGTAACTCGTCACAAAGCAGCATGCACAGAGCGACTCAGTGGAGTCACATATAGTGATCATTTGAGGCTCATAATGAAATGTATGGAATTTCCTATTTTTTTGCTTCACCGTAGTGACTTTGACACTTGTGACCATGTGTGACATGAATGAGATGTTATATGGACTGGCTGTGCTGTAGAGATAGTAATTATTCAAATTATATTATTTTCTTTTGAGTATATACGTACTTGAAAATTAGCATTTTGTGATTGGTCCTTAATTTTGGACACCAGTGTATATATATATATATATATATATATATATATATATATATATATATATATATATATGTGTGTGTTTTTATTATTAATTGCCATTAGTAATAGTGATATTTTCTCACGATGGACGTTTGGTTTCAGGGCGAAATTACTAAGAAAGTCAAATAAAATGCATATTTTTAACATGTAACATATATAATTATATTATATAATTATTTTTTGTAGCCTTTTAAGTAGAACGGTGAGCTTCTTAAGTTTATATTGGGTACTTTGTGTAGAAGTATCGATTTAAATATGTAGTACAATCATAGAAGAAAAACTAACATTCTCCTTTTAAAGGATATCAAAAAAGAAATATACAAATATATATATATTATCAGCTTTGTAAAATAATATGTATATTAAAAGATCGAAAACGCGCATTAGAAATGTGTGGATTAAAAAATAATAATAAAAAAAATAGAAAATATTTACTTTTTCTTAAGCATTTGCTTTCGTACTTCTGGCAAATTTTCAAATATAAAAAAGTATTTCTACGCATCAAAAATATGAATAAAATATTTTGCTAAAATGTTTATTCAAAGGAAGTGTAAAAACATATTTTCCTTTTTTAACATCTTATTTGAAGTACTCCACATATGCAAACCCTAGATCGAAAGATGAAAGAAAATTAATTCTTGATCTTAATGAGCCCTTTTATCTCTTTTTTCCTAGTTCAAAACTAAAAAGATTTCTAAACGGATAAGCTATAAAAAAACGTCTTGTACGATATAACGATGCATGCTGTTTTATTTTGTTCAAAACAGACAATCGGAATCAGTTACTCTCTCACGAACAATTTGATTTTTTAAAACTTTTTGTAACTAAATAGCTTTCACTTTTAAAGTACTACTTAAAACTGATTAAGGTATCGTAAATTATTTACAAATTCGTATACTTCATAAAATTGCTTACAAAATTTAGATCTTAATTAAAAAATTAATGATATGTTGCATAAAATTTGCTTGAATATAATGACATGTAATACAGTAGCAATTTACTTTTGCTTAGAAGTGCAATCACATATAAAATATGTATTAATAAAATCTAATAGAAAAGTGTAAAAAAATAGCTGCAAAATTCTCTAATGCAAAGGAAAAGATGATCAATAATTTATTATACGAAATATTAATAAATAAAACAGCATATGTGCCTCAGAAATAAATGTATCTTAAAAAAAAAAAAAAAAAAAGACTTTTGATTTTATCTTTGTGACAAACTTTCAAAGTAAACATACAGTTAAAAAAAGAAAGTACAATTAATAACTTTTACTAAAAGTTTTATGTAATGAAAATGTAATAATAACATATTTCGATTTTAACGTCTTAATCGAGAAATCCCTTTTTATGACTGTCATTTAAAAGTCAATACAATGTTAAATTATTGGTTATACATAATTTTTTTATCCATTTTTCTTAAAATAATGTAATAAATGACTATCAATCAATAAATGTTATATTAATATGCTTATATAAAATATCGATCAAGCAGTTCTCTACCATATCTTCTGCCTAAATTAAAACTCGTCCAGACATTGAGCATGAAAGTCTGAAATAATAATAAAAAAAATAACAAAGCTCTTTCGGTTTTAAAATCTTTTATGTATGGATATTCTAACTTATATTTATATAAATAAAAAAAACTAGAATAATTAATCTTAAGAAATTGTTAAAATTTTCATAAAACTTTTAAAATAGAGGCAAATATTTTCAAATTAATCTTTCGTAAAATGCATAAATAACTAATATTATTTGAAAGAAACTTTTAACAAAATATGGTGAAATTAAATACCGATCGACGATCATTTCTTTTACTTTGTTTAAAAGTCACCTCTTGAATAATAATTAACTGTACCAGTCAATGAGCATAGAAGCCACGTTTCTGAAAATAAGAGAGATCTTTTTATAACCTATGTGTTATTTATAGATAGATATACGTTATATTAAACATATATCTGTCTGGTTTAAAGTTATTAAATATACCAATCTCGCATTAAAAACAAACATTATGCCTAAAGAAATACACATATTAAAATGATATTAAAATGATATTAATAAAAATAATATAAAATTGTCGATAACGATCACTTGATTAAATTATACTGTCAGTTATAAAAAAAAAAAAAAAAAAAAAAAAAAAAAAAAAAAAAAAAAAAAAAAAAATCAACATTTTTCTTTTAACTATTTCTCATCTATTAATGTAAGACTACATATAAATATTAACTTATATTGAAAAATGTATAATGCGCTTAGTTACAGAGAAGAAAAATGTACAAAGGAAAGATTAAAAAAATTATATATATTATTATATGCCTGATATATTTTATATTATTTGTCCTTCACTGTGAATTAAACTTAAATTGACATTTTTAAACTTTAATGTTTAATAAATTAAAATAATAGTAACTATCATCATTATTTATATTTTAAAGCTTTTCACACATTAAGTATACGTTTTAATTAAACATCGTTTTAATAAAAAAAAAAATAAATAAAGTGTCATATTTTGATTGAAATGTATCTACAAAGAAGGAACTTCTCCCGAAGGAAATCGATTAGGAATTTAATCATGCAGCATACTGAGTGTTAAAGCAGGTATGAATCATTAAATAACGTAACCACAAAAAAAAAAAAAAGTAAAGAAGAAGCACTTTTTTGATTTTCTTTGATTTTGTACTTGTTACAAAAATTTAAACAGACAGTACATTTTGTACTTCGAAAATATAAAGGATACTTTTATTATTTTGTTTATTCAAAGAAAATATAAAAAAAAAACACAATTCCTCGTTAACATCTTAATTAAAAAAGCCCAATCGTGGAAACTGAAAACTAAATACATGAAAGATTAAAAAATAAAATTGTATTAGTTTTAACGACTTTAAATTTTTAAAATCGTTTTTGGTTTTTTTTCACAAACCAATGGATTGACAGAATTTCAAGTGGTACAATTAAAAAAGTATATATTTTTTTGGAACACCGATAATGGATAAAGCTTCCAATCTTTTTTCCAAGCTTTCCTTTATTTTTTTAACATAAGTCATGAATAACAGAATAATGAATTATTTTAAGTCGAGCAATTGAATTTCCGAATTGTTACAAATTCCCTAACACTAAGAACATTTCACTTTAAAAATTATTCTACATCATTTTTTCTTATCATTTTCCATATTGAAATATCCGTTTATAATGTACATGACATTATTATTTTTTTTTAATAATACTAAGCATGTTACATATTTAATGACTAATAGAAAACAGATTTATATGCCTAAAGTAAAAAGTATAACACTCTTGAATATGTTTCTTTTTAACATAAAGTATGCAGGGAAGAATGAATGAGAAGATGAAACTTAATCTACATCCAAAATGAAAGCAAAAAAATTATTAATCATAGAAAAATGGATGTTTATGTCTTACGGGGCAAGGTCTGGTACACCGAGCCTGCAAAATCGCGGATTATTTTAAATACATTAAAACGTTCTTATTTCTTTCTACATTGGAACTGTTTTGATTATAACATACATGACATTGTTATTTTTTAAAGAATACAAAATAATTTTGTGTTACAAATTTAATAATTAATTAGAAACAGATAGTTTACCTTTAGTGAAAATTAAAATCGTGAATATGCATCTTTTTAGCGTAAAGTATGCAAAGAATAATGAATCAGGGCATCAAAGTTAATATATATTGAAAATTATTTCTTTTATTTCCGAAAAGTGGATACTCGGGTATTATCGGTGCCAGGTCAAATACAACGCACTAACAGTAGCGCGAATTATATGAAATACATTAGAACGCGTTTTTTTTTTTTTTTTTTTTTTTTTTTTTTTTTTTTTTTCCCTAGCATTTGTGCGTTTAAAGCGTTTCAACGTTTTCAAAAGAAATAAAATAGAAGCTGTCCATTATTTCTAAGAATGTGATTTCATTATTTCAAATGTACCCCAGTGTTCCAATTACCATGAAATGAAATTGTATATTAATAATTATATCATGAGCAGATTCAATTTAGATAAATGGAGTCGGATTATTCGAATAAGATAGGACATTTCGAATGAGGAAGTTGAATCTCATTCACAAATGCATATCTTTCAGTTCAAAATGTCCACGTTGTGAAAGTGACTAATGTGACTTCCAATTCGAAAAAGAGTGTATAGAACGTTAATTAAAAAAAAAAAAAATCTTATGTCTGTAAACCTTAAGTCATTTGATAAAAATTTGCGGCCACACATAAAACTTTGAGTGTATTACAATTATACTGCAAAAGAAATTAAAAAAAAATTATGTTAGCAGTGTATTTCATTATTTTTTATTCCTGAACGAGCATACAAGCTGGTTAGTTTTTTTTTCAAAATCTCATGTCATATAATAAATATCCCCTCTTCCATAAAGTAAGTCAGTCAAATTTCTATTTAGAATATATTTCTGTGAATATATGATTAATAAATACAGACATGAAACATTACATCATAAAATAACATTTTTTTTAAATATCAATGAAAATTGTCGAAATTCTTTTTTCACAAAAATTGAACAAACGAATTTTTCAAATTTATAAAGGAAACGGATTTTTTTTTATCGATAACAGTTTACAAACACTGTATGATTACCGACTACTGAATATTAAATAATACAAAACTGTTCTATTGCACGTTATGGAAATCCTACTGGTATTCTCAGCACGCCATTAAGATATTTGTCACTGCTCCAAATTGGGATATGTCTACACTACGACGCTCAGGGAAATGAAAGCACTATTGCATGACGTTAAACCTGGTCTAAGAGGGCAGCTTAATTCCTGTTCAGCTTTATGAATGTCACGTATAAGTAATTGATCGGCAAGACTTTTTTATGCGTTATGTCATGTAATTTTAATAATATTTATTGATTTATATAAAACAGAAATGCTTTAATAATACAAGATCCATTTTGAAATAAATAATATAATCCTAGTTTATGAAAGGGAAGATCGCTTAGATCATTCTATCGCATATTTTCTGACTGCAAATTATCTAATATATAAAAATGAAACTTTGTCTGTCTGTCTGTAATTCACGGTTTGGAAGCCAGAATTGTGAAATGTTACGTACATGTCTATTAAAACACGGCCGAGGCAACTAAAGTAAGCCGGTATCGAAATAATTTATAGTTAATTTTTAATTAATAAAAAAAAACGTCAATTTAACAGCAATTCCCTATCAAATGTAAACATTTTTCGTTATAGCAGTTGCCAACATTTAAAAATACACAATGAAATTCCTACCACAACAATTACTTTTCTATTGCAATATTTCCACGTGAAAAATGGCAATGAAATAAACAGTTTGATGAATTAAAAAAAAAAAAACAAAGTTAATATTACGTCGTTTTGGAAATATAATGGATCTCAGCAGGTGGATATACATCGCCATATGAGTTTCAAAAGACCTATTGAAACTTCATACAAACCCGATTATTAAAATTAACATTTTGAGGTTCTTTGAATGTGTTTTTGCCATTTTAAAATCTATTCTATATGGGACCATGTCTATGTGCGTATATATTAGAATTTCTACAAAGGTTTAGGTCCCTAGAGTTCATTCTTATTGAAGGACTGAAATATTTTTTTTTTTTTTTTAGTCTATGATGGTGAATTGACATATCCTGCATATGCTGAGATGAAATAGCTCATATGAGTTTGAAATGACGTATTGAAACTTGATAAAAAACCGATTATTAAAACATTTTATCATTTTGAGGTGCTTCGAATTTGTTTTCGCCATTTTGGATCTATTCTATATGTATACGTGTCTAAATGCTTGTATATTAGAATTTCCACAATGGTTTAGGTCCCTAGAGCTCATTCTTATTAAAGTACTGAAATAAAGATGGCTTTATTGCTTTTTGTATTGTTTGTTGTATGTTGTATGTTTAATTTTCAAATTTATTTTTCAAAAGAAACATTCTTAAAATTCCAGGCAACATCGGGTACTTTAGCTAGTTTATTATATCTGTAAAGGATTTTACGTTTACTCTATTCTTTTTTTTATTGTCTTTTATCGATGCTGCTGTTTTTAGGTGTTTACAAATTAAAAATGAAACTATAGAAATGGAATTCTGCTTTTTCGGAATTTAGTATCGACCCCGACATTTCGGTTACTTCACTTTCTTTTGATGGGCTGGTGGTTTCTATTATTATGAAACAGCCATTATAAATAAAGCGTTTAGGTGAAGATGAAAAAGTTAGAACTCTGATTTTCTGGTCAGAATAGGGAAAAATGGCAATTTTTTTTATCCATTCTGACCAGAAAATCAGAGTTCTAACTTTCTACGACTGCTCTTTCATCTTCACCTAATACTTCACTTATAATGTCTGTTTCATAATAATAGAAGCCACCAGTCCATGGGAAGAAAACCACTCAGTTAAGCGGGACTTGGATAATCGGGACTCTACTCTAGTGCAAAACATATTTTCCTTTTAAGACCTAAAGCACACGCTCTTATTTTATGCAAAATGACATAATTTGCATTAATATTAATACTTAAAATTAAATATAGTTTATAATAGCTCCATGTTTTATCATAAATCATTCATTTAATATTTTTCTCAAAATAGCACGTATTTTCATTACATTTTTTTTCTTCAGTTTTTGCTGGGAAATGGCAACAAGAAGATATAATTGCTACTTTTCAACTATTTTTTCTTTACTTTCAACAGAAATGGAGTACTTCCGTTGCCAATATTAAGCATATGGCTCCTAAAACTACAAAAGAAAAAATAATTATTTCAAAAATAAATGGAGATGTAGTTTTCAAACAAACTGCATTTAAAAGTACCTTTTTTTTCCATTACGACGGTATAAAAATTGAAACTGTGCGATGCTTAGAAGTTTAAAAAATTTCTATAGAGTATTAAATCTTACTGCTTTGTTTTACGGCTGGCTTATACAACGTAACGTTATTTTTTGGAGGCGACACAAAATAAGCTGGGAGAAAGAAATAGCATACCGTACCGGGGGCTAATAAAACACGTAAAAATATTATTAATGACCATGATATTGGTTTTATTAAAAATAAATAGTTGTACGTCATTAGTGCTTAAAAATTATTTCGGGTATATGGCAGCCGCGGATGTTTCGAATGATAATAGTTAGTAGTCAATCTGGACGTCCAATTTTCGACCACTTTATCGAGCAGCTCGGGCCACATACACCATAAAAAAATCTGTATTTCTACAGATCTAAAATTACAGAAATCTATATGCTTACTAAAATTGTATCTGTACACTCTACAAAAAAATAAGTAAATCTGTAAAACTACTTTATATAAAGCTACAGAAATGTGTGGGATCAAATAAAATCTACTCAACAATAATCTAAAATTACAGTAATCTTACTAGAATTTTATTTGTAATCGGGGTTGCAGTTACATAAAAAGTTCTAGGCATCCCAGTTTCCTAAAACATTCTTAGTAACCTTGCAAATTTTTTGGTTTGCGGTGCAGAAGTGTATATGTTACAGGAATTTTTATTGTTGCCGTTTCATAAAAAAGTTCCAGTTATCCCAGTTTCACAAAAAAAGTTTAGTAACTTTACAGATTTTTTTTTCTTTTTACAGTGTATCAGCAATAAAGCAGCGAATGTTGATTTTCAAGTGATCCAATGTATGCGGTTTAACTGCGCAGATCTGCGTTTTCAGATACCCCTACAGAAAATAATCCGTCGATGTGAGATCAAATGACGGTGTAGGCCAATTCACATGTCCATTACGCGAAATTAATGCGCTCTCCGAATGTCTTCTGCAATAAACTGATAGTATTTTGCACAAATTGCAAGCGTTGTTCCGGTGTATGTATATTCATCTTGAAATTGCAGAACATACTCAACACAAATCATCTAAGCTGTCAAAATGACTGTGACTAGATATCGTGTTACCAATTTCACAACCACATCTATAAAAAACATCCTTTACTTACTTTTTAACTATTTTTTTAATTAAAAAAAATTAAACATATTAACATTCAAACCAAGAAAAAACAAAGACTGAATTGAATTTACATTCTTCCTTTTTTATTTATAAATTATTTTCTAGTTTTTATTTTTTTATGTTTTTTATTGAGATTTCACAGTCATTTTTCAAACTGTAAGCGTTACAGAGAATATTTGACGATTTGTAACCTATGACGGGCTAACATAAAAATGCTTTAAAATTAATGTATTAATTTGTAATTAGATTATACAAATATTAAAATTTTGTATTGTCATCGGAAAAACACCTGCGAATGTATTTTTTGTAATTCTAGCATATCAGGGCGTGGGTTAAATGTGGTTACAAAATTCCATCTTTGCATTCAAAAACCAGACTAAGTTAAACAAAAATGTGTAAAAAAATTTTTGTTTATTTTGAATCATTGTGTTTGAGCACAAGATTGCCATCTCTTACAGTTTGAAAAATGACTCTGAAATCTCAATAAAAAACATAAAAAAATAAAAACTAGAAAATAAATTATAAATAAAAAATGAAGAAAAACAGTTCCATATTAAATAGTTTATGATTATACGCTGATAAATCAATTTAGAAAACCTAAAATGTTTTTAAAGGTTTTATTTTTTCCCCTTTACTATTGTCTTACCATGAAGAAGGAACAAAACAAAAATTATATAATTTTTATTAAATTCGCTTGCTTGCGCTTTTTACCAATCGTTAAAAAGCAGTGAGTTTTCGGTATTTACGCCAAATTAATATATCTTAACAGAAAAATTTGGGAAAAAAAACGTGAAATGGAGTAAAACAAATAGGCGCGGTTTAGAAATTGAACGATGGATGCTCATAAAAGTGTGTTTTTATTTTTACTTTTACTTTTAAAATTTTTTTGTGCTTGCTATACGCTGCGCCGAAAAGTTGCAATAAATATATCAATGAGAGATATATGATTCATAATGTAAGACGTTGAAATCAGGGACTGAATATTGGTTTCGAAAAACGAATATGTTATTTGTTAAGCAACTTCATAGTAGATAGAATTCTAGAGTAAGAATGACATTTTCCGAACAATTATATCACCAGTATTTCCTTTTTACTGTATTTTACAGTAAGAGATAATTTTGAAACGTTACATAGCAAAGCAAAAAATAAAACTTCAGAATTGATAATGCCAATCGTAAGCTTATTTTGGTTGTAAATGTTTTGCTAATTGCTTACATTTAAGAAAATTTTCATGCACGAAAATTAACAAAGAATTCAAATTTAAGTCGCATAACAAAAGTCAAACAATTAGAATTAGTATACATGTTAACCCTTTCAGGGCAAATAACTGCGTTTCAGTAATGTTGAATTCACACCGGAAAATTCGAAAAAAATTGTTTCAAAATAACGACAAGCAATATTTCAACTTTTCCCCACCAAAGTTCGAAAGGTAAATTTAAATTAAAAGCTTCTGGTGCAAATCTTGATTAAAATTAGGTGGGATATAATATATCCTACCGCCCCTTAAGGAATTAAGAGATATTGAGTAGGCTGATAATTATTGTAGGCTTTGAATTTATTTATTGAAAATTGCACAATTATTAGCCAAGTCAATGAACACAACAGGTAGATACTGAGATTGTGATACAAGTCAATGAATATATATAGTACTAAAAACATTACTTCATATAATTGAACTTACCTGTCCCTTAGATTATGAATTATAATATGTACGTTTAGGATAAACATTTCTAGTATCAAACAATACATTAAACCGAAAGTACTAATGACAGAAGTGTAAACATTGCAGTAACATTAAGTGTATATTATTAAAATAATGGGGTATATCTATACATTCTTGAATAAAGAAATTTAGGCTTCAGAATTAGGTATTCTGCGCCTTGTACTCAGTATATAAATATTTTTTTTCACATATTTGCGAAGTATATCCATACATTCCTGAATAAAGAAATTTAGACTTCAGGATTAAATATTCTGCGCCTTATACACGCTATATATGAATATCTTTTTTTTCCCCTCGCATTCGCAAACAGGGTGTGTTTTTATACACGAGAGCATATTATATGCAAATAAATACGGTATGACTTAATTCCTTAAATAAAAGTCATTTTGCGACACGGGACGTTTTCACTGTGATATGCAAACGTTTTTATTGCAATAGAAGCTACAGAAAAGTAAAAAAAAAAAAAAAAAAAAAATCACATTTTTATTCATTCGAATAATCATGATTTTCAATCAGGAGAAATATCAGGTTAGGATCAGGAGTAATATCAGTAGTAATCTGGAGTAATATCGGTCAAAATTAATACAAAATATCAGTACAATAAGAGGTATAATTTAAAGAATTTATTAAAATAAAGGAAAATGTGAAAACTGATATCTTAAAAAAAACATATGTTGAATCTTATCAGAATTTGCATTTATAATCTCTCTCTCTCTCTCTCTCTCTCTCTCTCTCTATATATATATATAATATATATATATATATATATATATATATATATATATATATACATATAAGTTTAGTTGGGGCAACTGGGCCATGATTTTACAATGTGACGCTGGAGCTTCCGACAATTTAGCTTCAAAAAGCTAATGTTCATTTGAATTATAGTCAGAACTTCTGTAAATGTGTTCATTAAGGTTCCCTCTATCAGACAGAAATGCTCAAAATTACATTTTAATATTTAAAAATATAAAAATATGCATATTTTATCTTTCTTTCTTCATGGGTCCAGTTGCCCCATAAAAATGGGGTAAGTGGACCAGGAGGGTCTATGTTCCACACGCGCTTATTATTATTTTTTTTTCATATGGAATATGAGCTCCTGTTTGAAAAATTGTAAACTACTTAAAAAAATTTAAACCAGGCATATCATGTAAATTATATGTCAATAAAGAGCATTGTAAGGGAAACCTTTGCTGTTAATGTGTCTAAAAAAAGCACTAAATGTGAAAATATTAGATTTATTTATACCAAAAACATAAAAATTAAGTAAATGCTTATGTACTTTAGTGTAGGTAATAAATATAAAAGTTACATGGGTATTTTAAGAAAAAAAATAGCAAGGTAAATCCATGAAAAGTACTGAAGTACTTTATCTGTATCATCGTACAATTTCAAAGTTTGGCTATCTCGCTTTCAGGGCCAAGGTACTTGCATTCGTAAGATATTGAAATAATTTAATGACACCAGTATTTACAAGAGAATCTATTTCAAAACAAATAAAAGTATATTTTGCGTACTTAATAAAGTTGAAATTTTCATTATAAAATTTCGGTGCCAATGTGGCAATTAGGAGTTAAAATTATGTGATGGCATAACGGCATCGCCGCCTCTCAAAGAGTCAACAAATTTGGGTTGATACCACCCAATATGATTTTTTAAAAATATTATTACGTAATTTTAATAAGGTATTCTATTTTTCTTTATTATGAGCAAAAAACAATGAAAAAAAATTACTTTCCGTTGCAAGAGAAACACAAAAAAAAAATATTTCTAACTATTGGGGTAACTGGATCCAGCATGGTCGAGGTACCCCGGATACATATGTAGTTACCCCATTCTTGAAATATTTATGGGGTAACTGGCACACTGGGCTTATATTTGAAACATGAAGTAAATATTTATAGATGCCTAATAATATTGACGTAGTTATATGCCTAATGTTTAAAAAAAAAAGATTGTTTAATAAAAGTACTTACAGTATTTTAATAAAAAGACGAGGAAGTTCAAGCAAATTGAGAAAAGTTTTTAAAAAAAGAAACGTAAATTTTCGACAACCTATCACAGCAAAGAGAGAGTTATGATTGAGTGTACACACGTTGTTTTAGGAAGTAGAGGTTAAGGGGCATTGTACACAAAAGCTAAAACGTAAAATACATCAACGTTTTTTTTATAAAATAGCCTATGGCCCAGTTACCTCTTGGCTCCAGTTACCCCAACTAACTTTATATATATACATATATCAATGTGGAAACATTTTATACGCGAAACGTATTCCTGAAAAAATATTAATAGAACTTTCCTGAAAAAATATTTATAGAACTTTTATGATATTAATCTCATACGAAAATATCATTAAATGAAAATATATTTTCAATCTATATATGAAAACGAAATATTATCAGAAAACACGAAAGGACTCTTTAATATTAACTTATTACCAAAGATAAGAAAATCATAAGATAAAAAGTGGACAGAGAATATTTTCTGCATAAATGCATAATCCGAAGTCACCATTATATGTAATGATGCAATTTCAGAGGAAGAAGAAAATTCTATATAAACATTACTTCCTTTTCCACATAATTAGTAAGTTGGTTCGTGTCTACGTATTCCTCAATTAAATGAAACTTCCGCATTATATATAGAATCTGGCATTAATCCCAGAAGCCTCTAACTGAATATTAAAATTTCTGTGAACCAAAAAATGTGACATCAAAAATCTGGTACTGGCAACGTTATGTTGTTGAAGACATTTATATTCATAGCATGTATATTTATGCATGTAACAACTATGTAAATGCGTTAAAAGTAAACTAATTAAGCAAAATTTGTTGTTAAACACTTCTCGATGTCAGTTTACAAAAACATATATTTACTTTTCTCAGTATAATACTCGAAGCAAACATATAGTGTGTCGAATTAAAGTAAATTTTAAAGTTATTATTTCGAGTATAAAACTGTATGTACATATAGATAAAAAATTAGCTAAAATGTTTTTAATAAAATCTTTAGTTTATTCTGTTGTACTTGTGGTTAAACAATAAAAAGTAAATGTTATGAAATCTTATAATTTAAGGAAAAATAGTGTCAAGTGTTGTTTAAGGGGCATGATGGTTTTTGCTCTCTAGATTGAAAAAATTACATGAATTAAATATTTACTAAGTTTTTGAACAATTTGAAACTACAAAATAAAAAGAAAATTTATTATACAATAAATTTTGTTTATTGAAAAATATTGAAATATTTTTTCGGGAGAGGATTGAAAATAGGGAAATATTGACTACATTTCAGTTTTCATACTTAAAAGGATTTCAAAGTTTTGCAAAAAAGTGGCAACCAAAGCTACTGAAATGCTCAAACAATTGTCTTTGGTTCATCAAGATAATTTAAACAGGTGTGGAAAAATCAATTGTGAAGGATTTTCAGCTTAAAAAGTGTATATTTAAAAAATACTTTGTAATATTTTCTTAGATAAAACGTATCACGGAAAGTTAAGAAAGTAGATTTTATGTAATTGAGAAACATTGAGCTTTCATTTTAGGCATAAAGATTGCTTAGTAAATTAGGCTAAATATAACCATGTGCTATAAAATAAAAATTGGCTATGTGGGGAGGCTTGATTCAATCAATGTGGGGAGGGTTGGCCAGATGGACAAAGCTCCTTAATTAAGTGTTTTAAAGGAAATCATTTTATTACATACTGTACATTATGAAGAGTTAAAGTTTATATTTAAAAAATAAGGTAAATTTGTTCTGTAAAGCTGAGATAAAATGGGGTGATAAAATGGAAAATTTTCAAAACTGATTAAATAAACATGTGAAAAATTGCTATGACCGCAAGAAATAATTTACGGAAATATAAATTGGAAAGTTGAATTTTTATTTAATTTAAATGCTACCCATAGTAGGTAAATATGAATAATGGAAAATACTAAAACGAATGAATACAGCAGGTTTAAGAAATGTTAGGTATTCATTCCTCTGCAAAAGAACATAATATTGATCAAAACACTTTTAAGAAGATATGTAGATAAATTTCACTAAGATGAACACAATGTGATGAAGCCAAACTATGTGGCAGCTAGTGTTGCCAGGTAGAACGTCACAAATGCGGGTATTTAAAACGGAATTTTTCTCATGTGTCTTGTATTACGTCTAAGCAAGTTTGTTTATACATCACATTTCCAAATATTTTTTAAAAATAAGTAAACCATTTAGCATAACGTTATTCACTCTTTTTTTAAACTGATTTTATTTCCCTTAACAAATATTTCAATAGAAAATAAAGTGGGTTGAAGTGGTTAAATAAATTTCATAGTTGGGAAGCTTTGACCCATTATTTCCTCATGTTTAAAATCAATGATTTTTCAAGTTTCTTATATAGTACACTTATGTCGCAATTTTATTTTGATAACTGATTGTATAATGAATAAAATGATATATATGAAATTTTATTCAACGTTCGACATTAAAAAAAAAAAATATGTTGTAAAAAAAATGTGTCAACTCTTTCCAGTCTCCCGAATATAAAAAAATAATTATTTCCTTACCATATATTTAATACAAAATGTCTGTTTTATATCATAAAAAGATATTGTAAGTACGTGACTGATGCATTACAACTTGTATACTATTAGTTACAAATATTTGTCTATTTTCATCGTTAAATACATATTGAATCATGCGATTTATTTTATGCAAGCAAAATGTAAATATTATTTTCATTCTCTAACTAGGGTAACTTTAAATTTAGACGCATTTACTAATCCCGAATTATAAAAATGGGTGAATTAATGGAAGATTCCATCATTTCAGATTAGTTACAGTCAAGATTGAATACTTTTCTGCCATTGAGATGTCTCATGTAAAGTGCGACCTATTTTAGAAAATTCTTTCGGTAACTATTCTTCCTGCCATATATCCAATTGAAAGTCTCAGAATATTTCAAGTCGACAAATCCAGGCTTTCAATTACATCCGACAGATCAGCAGAATTAATGAAATCTTAAAAAATGTTAGCATTTCAATGTGCTATCATTTTGAAATAATCTGGGACGGTAAATGATTTGATGTAAAATAGTTATTTTTTTTTCTTTATAATACGATTAACATAAATTTAATGAGACTATAGTTTATTTTGAATTACATTATATGTTCAAACAAATTGATATGTCGACAATTAAGTACTTTTTTGTTATAAAATCATGAGAGGAAATGCAATATTCCAAACTGACTCAATCACAAATTACACAATATGAACTTAAAAAAAAATCTCCATTTATTTACTTAACTCTGTTTACTGTATAAAAGTTTAATCTGTTGCACCACTACTTCTATCACTTCCCCTCTACGCATTTAAAATGAATGGAACGACAGTTAAATATATTCCTCCGCACACGTTTAATCCGAAGCACTACTACTTCTACTTCCAGCTACACTAAATTTTCACATTTCAAACGAAGTGACGTATTTGAATGAAGGGAACTGCAATTACCGAATATATTTCCGGACGATGGCTGCGGAATTGCATTTTGAAAATACTCAGGAATTTAAATAAAATGCATATTTTAAACTTCTACTATCTCTATTATTATTATTTGTCAACATTTAAGTAAAATGATAACTTTTTAAGGTTCATATTGTGTAATTTGTACTTTTTGTAATTTAAGGATCTTCTGATAAACTTGAACAAGAAATCCAAGCGTTTAGCTTTTACAATTTTTTTCCCTTGAATAGCGTATTTTTTTTCATTTTATAAACAACCCGTTTCATTTTTATATACACTTATGAGAATAGGTATGCACTTAGAAGATTGAGAGTTGCAGTACTAACAATTTGATAGTATGATTTAAAGGTATTTCAGCACAGACACGTATACGCGTCACTAGTCTTCCGAAAAAATAGAGAAACTATCACCAGAAAATTAACTATACTTAACCCAAATATATTATGCATCCATGTTGTATCAGTTTTATAATTTTCACATGGAATAATTACCGATCATTAATAACAATGTATTACAATAAAGTTAATTGTTTTTGTAAATCCCAACGATGACTGCTGATTACGATTTTAATGTTCATCATTTAGCAAATCAACTGCTTGAAAAGTGGTTATTAAAAGAAAAAAATTGTTATTTTAATCATACGAAATATTTAGAAAAAAAGTAGAAAGTTTTAAAAAAGACGACAAAAAACAACTTCTATGTTTTTATTTCTTAGTTTTACTGTAGGCTGTTGAAATTAGTTAAATGAAATTAAAGATAATATGGCAGATAATATGTCGCTAAAAATACGAACAACAAGTAGAAGAATATGTCTGTATTTAAAATGTGATACAATGATTAAAAAAACACACACACACAAATATTTTAAATATAAATATCTATTGAAAAAAAATTGATTGTCATTTAAATCATACGAAATATTACAATAAATAAATAAAATACGTTAAAATATTACAAAATGTTACAAAAAACGAAATTTTTCTACTTTTATCTTTCTTAATTTTACGATACGTTATAGAAAATTGTTTAATGTAGTAATAGGTAATATAAAAGTTATAATATCGTTCAATTAAAGAATAAAAGTAATATTTTGTTGTAGCACAAAGTTATATACTTGTATTCTAAATGTAAAAAAAAAAAAAAAAAGCCACATGAATATTTTGAAAGATATCTATTGAAAATTATCTTATCATATTAATCATAAGAATTATTATTTTTTTTTTTTAAGTAGAAGATATTTCAATGTTAAAACACGAAAATGGAAGAAAAAGCTTCTAGCTTATCCTTTGATTTTCTACTTGCGAGAAACTTTCGAACACTATATATTTTTTAAATAACGAAGAAAAACGTGTACTAGCATTTATTTATCAAAGAATTAAGAATAAACACAATTCCTCGTTAATATTTTAATTAAGAAGCACATTTCAAGACATATTTCAAAAGAAAACACAGAAAAAATAAAATTCTTGGTTTTAATGAGACGTTTTGTCCTCGTTTTGCTTTTTACATAAACTAATGAATTAAAATGGCTTTTGAATGACAGGATTTAAAAAAGTATCCTGATAAAAAATACCGAACTTCTCTTTTACATTTATAGAATCATTTCTCATTAATAATGAATAATTCTTTGCAAGACAATGAGTACTAAATTAAATATTGAGAATACTTAGAGATGTTTCAATTTTAATAACACAAAAAAAGCAAAATTAATATGCATTTTTTTAGTTAAAACAAATTAAAAGAAAATATTGAACTCATTAAAAAATTGTATAAATAATATTGAACTTATAACAAAATTAAAACATTTAAGCTGATTTTAAATTTTGCTCACATGTTTGAAAACAATAATGGTTAATCCTATTGATTGAAATTGAAGAATGTATAATTAAACTTACATACCGGGAAATAAAATCAGAAAAAATCCGAGTAGGACTTGCACGCCGTTGGTTTTGTACATTTAAATTGCGTTACAAAAAATTCAGTTATACCTTTCTTTAAATTGGCGTTAGTACTGATTACAGAAATTCATGAGTTTGCCACGTAATAAATCGATATACATTTATAAATTAATAATGATTGGATATTTTTTACATTATACGTGCTGTAAGACTTCAATATACTATCATATATGTATATATTTGGTACTTCCGGACTAGAAAATTGGCTCGCAGGAATTTATTATAGCTATGTAAAGAAAATAATCCGATATAAGTCCTCCTTTCCTGTTAACTAGATCAACCGGTATTCCCTTATAGGTTTTGAGAGTAAAACCCAAAAGGATACTTCCAGTTCATTTAGAACCTTCAAATTTGGCACAAAAAAGTCTTATAGAACATGCAAAGAAAAAATAAAAAAAAATATATATATTAATTAATCATATATCTATTTATTACGTGATGTTCTATAATTGTAGTTTTGAAAGCAAGGCTATAAGGATACCACTTTTTTCCTTTTTATGTGCGGGACACTAATGGAGAAAATCCAATTAAATCTGCCTGATGTACATAATGAATTTAAAAGTATTTACATTGTTTTTTGTTGTTCAATAGTACCCTTAATATTCTATTGAATAGGGCTAAACGTGTTTAAGTTTTTATTTACAGCATCTGTAATGTTAAGTAAAAAAAAAAAAAATGGTGTGTTCATTTAAAAAAAAAAAAAAATCATTATCAAGTTTACCGTGAAATAATAATAATAAAAAAAAAGAGATGGACTGAATTTTAAAAATTTGCAAATAAAAAAAAAATACAAATAAAATGAAAAATAATACAATTTTCTTTTCCTTTTTCTTTCAGATTTTTAACCATTTTTTATAGTGAATTCACATTTTACATAAAGAAAATGCAAAAAACATGTTTTAATAACGTTTGTATTCATAAGTAACGTATGAAAAACATGCCTTTAATTAGCATCTAAATTGAAGAAACCCAGTTGTGAAAAACGGAAAGTAGAATGAAAATAAAATTGTTAGCTTTAATGTTCTTTTATCTCTTTTATGCCTTTTACATTACTAATGGATTGAAGAAACGTCACATACAAAAATCAAAATACAGATACATACTATTCTCAATTACTTTTTTTCAGAATCATACAACTGAATTAACAAATCCTTCTCTACGAGATAATTTAATTCAGACTATTAATTAAAAAAAAAATTAAAATGCCCAGTTAAACTGATGACATTGAGCTCACAGGTTATTCACACTAATTGTATATTATACTCTTATTTCAAAGAAAAATGCCCTCGAAAATAAATTAAAGGGGATCCCCCTCCTCTGTTTCCCATCTTTATACTTAACCAATGAGCCTCCAAATCTCATCAGGGAAACACCTTATCAAAATAAACCGGTATACTAAATTTGAAGCAAATTGGAAAGAAAAACCCATTTATCTAAATTAAACTGGGTATTAGTCCCCCGTTTGCCCTTTACACTTAATCAACGAACCCCAAAACTAGTAAAAGTACCTTATCAGAATTAACCTATTTACAAATTTTGTTGGAAATCGTATAATTCTGCCTGAAAAACCCATTTATCTAAATTAAGAAGGGATTAGCCCCCCCCCCCCCCCCCCTTAATACTTATCCAATGAACCAACAAAAGTAATCGGATAAGCGCCTTATCAGAATGAACCTATTTACAAAATTTGATGCAAATGGGTATATTCTGCTTAAAAACCCATTTATCTAAACTAACGGGGGATTTCCCCCCCGTTCCCCCACCCATTATACTTAACAAATGAACGCCCAAAACTAATCAGAGAACCGCATTATCAGAATGGACCTAGTAAATAAATTTGAAGCAAATCGGATATTTCTTTCAAGAGTTATCGACCTCAGGCTTTGATACAGGCGGTGACATCCTGTGAGCTAAAAACTGATTATAAATTAAATCTTTGCATTTATATATATATATTTAGAAATACTAAGATGTTCTCTTGAATAGCGTTACTTGTTCTCAAATACTTTTCTAAACTAGATAACCTGAAGTTTGTATCTCTCTATTCTAAAAACATAACTAACGCTGACACCACGCTGCCGTTGCCATAAATTATTTTTTTTGTGACAGAAGTTATTCTTCGCTTCTATTACAATAACTACTGCATGCAAAAATATGAAAGTAGTGGTATTATAGACAAACCTTTGATGAACACGCTAAAGCAGACAGGCTTTAAATAGAATAATTAATTTAAGATCTATTTAATGTTGAAATTGGGCAAAATCGTTCCATTAAAAAGGTTTTTGGAATAAAAATTATATATAGGAATTTAATCATTTTTTCTAGCTTTACAATATAGCGGGGTGCAGATGAGCTTATTTTTTTATTTGACAAAATTTTTGAGGTTTTTTTTATTTGCTTTTTCAAATTTTCATCATTTCAAGAGATATTTTTTTCATATTTAGAAAAAGACATATTTTTTTAATATTGATGTCCATTTGTAAAACAACGTAAATAATTATGTTTCCTCTCAAATAAAATATACATTTACAAGTGACTATTAATGACATAAATGAAATTTTATATTATAGTTAAATGATCACATGTTAAAAGCAGAAATAAGGAAAAATATTCCATAAATATTGTATTTATAAGTGAATATTAAAAAGGTATGAAAATTTTAAAAAAATTTAATTATTAGACGCAAAATATATTTAATGGGGGACTATATAGGTCAATAAACAATTTATATTTTAACAATAACATGAAATTAACTGTGATGTTTCATTAAAACAGAGAAAACAATTCATGCATAAGCTATAATAGCTGTACCTGCGAATATCTAAAACTCAATCAAAACGTATAATATAAGCGGAAATTTTCAAAACACAGTGCTTTTCAATACTGTTGTTCTGGATCTTTTACGTCAGCAGATGGAGTTATTTAACCGCGAAAACAAAGGAAAAATATTATCAGTAACGTCATTATAAGAATCCGAGAGACAGAGACATTCTTAACCGGACCATTTTATACAAGATTTATGTTTTATTTTACTATAGCAGGTATATTTTATTATATATATATATATATATATATATATATATATATATATACATATAAGGCAGAATTACTATTTATCATTTTTAAAATCCCAACATCTGCGTCAGGTTTTGCGACAGCGATGACTGAGGTCAGGACAACCGATAAAATGCCACATTCAATCGGAAAAGAATGACAACCCGATTACAAAAGAAAGTCGTTATTCGTGATAATATTAATCAATCTTACTTAACATGGTAATATTTTTAAAACATGGGAGATTTCGTTTTTTGAGGCTGCGAAGTCTGACCTGGAATTGTGGAGTGTAGCTCCCGTCGGCAGAACCCCCTTGTATTATATATATAAAAAAATAAATGCTGTGTAATACATAGTCAGATACAATGATAATTAGTTTGGAGAAATCTTCTTAAGATCAAAAGTATAATCTCAAATAGAAGCGCTCATTTAAATATGGCGGACAAGCATAAAAGAAAAACTGAAAATTTTCGTTTGAAATATCTCTACAAAGAAATATACTATAAAAAATTGATCAATAGACTTTTATTAATATGTATATATATATGCAGATCGGAAATATAGATTAGAAAGTGTAAATAAATAAAAATAGAGCGGAAAGACTTCTTTTTATGCATTTAATTCCATGCATCAAACAAATTTTCAAACGTAAAAAAGTATTTTTACATATCAAACATGCAAAGAATATTTTTTTCTAACATTTCGATTTAAAGAAAATGTAAAAAACCATTTCTTTGTTAACATTTTATTTGAAGTTCTCCTCATTTTGAAGCCCTTGATAGAAAGATTAATTGAAATTATTTTTTGATATTAATGAGCCGTTTTACCTTTTTTTTCCTATTTCCAAACTAATGGGCAGAAAAGGCTTGCAATGCCTCAATTCTAAAGAACAATCTGCTCGCACAAAATAGCGGTGCCTTCAGCTACCTTTTATTTTTTTATTTAAAATCATACATACAATCCCTCTGTGGCAAACAATCTATTTTTTAAGGCTTCTTCTTATGCATTTGATTTCGTACTTCTGACAAATTTTCAAACATAAAAAAGTATTTTTACATATCAAACATATACAGAACATTTTTGTCACAATTTCTGTTCAAAGGAAATGTAAAAACGCACTTCCTTGTTAACGTTTTGGTTGAAGTTCTCCGCATTTAGAAGCCCTTGATTGGAAGATTAATTGAAATTATTTATTGATCTTAATGATACCTTTTATTTCTTTTTTCCTATATCAAAATAAAGGAATAAAAATGCTTCCATTGGCTGTATTCTAAAAAAAAAAATCTGCTCGTAAAAAATAACGTTGCGTGCAAGTATTGTTTTAGTACAAAATCATAACTCCTGAATAATTAATCCTTCTCTGGCAAACAGTCTAATATTTAAGACATCTTCTTATACGTTTGATTTTGTAATTCTGGCAAATGTTCAAACATAAAAAATATTTGTACATATCAAACGTATAAAGGACATTTTTTGCTAACATTTCTATTCAAAGGGAATGTAAAAACACATTTCCTTGTTAACATTTTCTTTGAAGTACTTCACATGCAGAAGCCCTTGATCGGAAGATTAAATGAAATTATTTCTTGATCTTAATGAGCCCTTTTATCCCTTTTTTTCATATTTCATTGAACTGAAAATACTTCCAGTGTTTCAATTCTAAAAATCAATCTGCTCGTACAAAATATCGGTGCATGCAAATATCTTTTTTTTTTTGTTCAAATTCATTCATCCTTAATTTTAAATCATTCTCTGACAAACAATCAAATTTTTTTTAAACTTTTTGTCAAAGTATCTTTCACTTTTAAAGCACTACTTAAAACATTTAATGTTTTGTAAATGGATATATAAGTTTTATAATCGATAATAGTGTTAGCAACATTTAGATCTGAACTAAAAATAAAATAAATGTTGCATAAAATTTGATTAACTACCCCCCTATAAGAGGAATCCAATGGTTCCTTTTATATAAAATGAATAGAACACTCCAGAAAAACTTACATATTTACAGAATTTTCAGGCATTTTCTTTTCATAAAGAAATCATTTTCATTTACCTGTCACGTCCATTGGATACGTCTGCTAGGTGTAGTGTTAAATATAATGGCATGTAACGCAGACGCAATTTCTTTTTGTTGAAAAGTTCAATCACAGATAAAACTATGCATTGAAAAAAAATTAATAGAGGAAAAGGTAACTACAAGAGAACTCAAATTGAAGGGGGGATAATATTGATAATATTATCATGCGAAATATTTAATAAAGAAAATAAGTGTGCGAAAAAAATTATGTTTTAAAAAATAAAGTTTGACGAAAATGGTTCCTTCACATCTGCTTCCACACTTATGAAAAACTTTCGAAGTTAATATACTTTTACCTACATAAAATAAAAAACAATAGCTTTTACTAGAATTTTTATTGAATATAAATGAAATAATAAACATATTTATTTTTAAGCATCTTAAACGAGTAAACCCTTTTATGACGAAAATTTAAAAGTCATTAAAATATTAAAACAGTGGTATAAAGAGTCTTTTCATCACAATTTTATAAATTAAGGTATTAAATAACTCCCAGCTGATAAAGATTCAAGAAGTATGCTTATATAAAACACAGTTTAATCATTTGTCTGCCATTTCTTACACTTATTTAAAACTTGTACAGATATTGACTAAAAAAAACACGGGGCAAAGAAAAAATAATTAGTTTTAAAATCTTTTACCGCAGTACCAGACAATAGTTAACTTATATCTGCTTTTTTTAAATGACTTTGTTTAAGAAAATATTTAAATTTTCTTGAAAATTTAAAAATCTGCAAATATTTTAAAACTAATTTTATTTTACTCATTAATGAAATTTTAAATTACAGCTGCCCAACTATTGTAAAATCAACATAAATCGTGTAATAATAACCTTATGCAAATTCGAATAATAAAAAGTATAACGCAAGTTTCATGAACTGTACAAGTATACATGAAGAACTTTGTCCCCATGCAGTTTTTTTCCTTCGAGATAATATTTCGTACAATGCATTGATAAGTAGTATTATCGCAGTTATCTTTTTGTAAATTTCAATAAAAATGAAGATTACTTTATGGAAAGGGCTCCACCAGTGTCTGAGAATTTCTGCTGTCAAAGCTGTTAAAGGGAGGTGTTGGGTCCGAACCAAATGGTGCCCGTCAGCCTAATCGGATGGTGTTTACCGTGATTATCTTCAAAACTTGCATAAATACGCGTTAGGTACCCTTAGAAAAAACTCACGGAGGGCACTATCCCTTGGGCGTATGTCCGTAGTGTAGGTAATCGGCCGTCATAAATAATACCAACACCATTATGGAAATAAAATGGAACTAGAATTTTATTTACATCTAAAAGATAATTTTATGATTTAAATAAACGGTCAAGTGCGAGTATTACTCGCGCACAGAGCGTTCTGTACAATAATATATGAATTAGTAAGTGTATTATTAAAAAAATATCGTTGCTTAAAGAATACTAAGACTCTGTAAAAACTATACAACGTAGGGTTGGGTATAGCTCTATAGTATACAGGGTGGTAAAGGAAAGTACCTTTAACCTGAAAATACTTGCGAATGGAGAGAGCTACAGCTATACAAGTGAGGTAACGGTACAGTAAAGCGACTACGCCCGACCTAATGCAAACGGCAGCAGTACTCCTAGTGGCGAAATTTGGAAGATAGCCATTGCAAATCGAAAACGAAAAGAGGTAGAGCAAATTTTCCAATTAAAAAGTTTTAGAGCATCAATTAATTAGTACGAAACGACATTTGGTTCACACGGATAAGATAAATCGTCGCCTGCATACCCAAAAATGTCCGAAATCGATGATCGGATATTCTACTTTGCCTATTCACATTTCGGAAATGTGGCAGTGCACAATTGCAGATTGTGACGTTGTACTGTGCTGTAATGTCTGTAAAGATTCAATTTCCAATGCATTTAAAATTTTAGAATAACACTTTCAACGCCAGAAGAATTCTGTTCGTAAAATTATGAAATAATTGACTGACACCAGAATATTCAAACGAATTTCTCTGAAAAAAAACCCCGCTAAGTTGCACTTTCATTACAAAAGCAAAATTTATTAAAATATTCTTGGTGCCATTTGTCAGTTTTGGAATTAAAATTAGGTGGCTAGATCGTCTAGCCACCGCCCTTGAAAGGGCTAAATCTATATCGTCGTATTAAAGAGGCTTGCAATAGACGTTCAATGCTGAGAAATGTGCATGCAGAACTACTCTGACGAATACAAACGTGTATCGTGAGCAATGGCGAACTTTTCGAACATACTGAATATTAACTTTTTATCACTGTAAGACAGTTTGTCTTTTTCGTGTGTGTGATGTTATGAAAATGTATTGAGATAAGTACGTATTTATAGCATAAATTGTGCGTATTTCTTGATACTTCTGACTATTCCATTCAACGTTTACACAAAATGGAGTGCATCTATTTCGGATATTTTTAGGTAAACAGGCGAAGATTTATCTTATACATGTAAACCAAATGTCGTATTCTATTAATTAATTGATGTTCTAAAACTTTCTAACTGAAAATTTTGCGCTATCTCTTTTCGTTTTCGATTTGCAGTGGCTATCTTCGGAATTTCGCCACTAGGGGCCGCTGCTGTCGTTTTCATTAAATCAGGCTTAGTCGCTTTACTATACCGTTACCTCATTTGCATAGCTGTAGCTCTCTCATTTCACGAGTATTTTCAGGCTAAAGGGACTTTCCTTTGCACCCTGTATACTAGGAAAATATAAATGGATATACCATGAAAGTTCAAAGACATATGGAACCTAAATAATAGCAAATATAGCTATTATGTATATTTGTTATTCCATATAGGTTTTTAGTTAACCTTTAAAGACATAGTAGGTGTAATGAGAGAGCCACTCAATGGAAACTAGTCGCGGATCTCGTAGTATTTATGTGATTAATTCTCATTAAATTAGTCTCTTTTTAACAATTTGACGTTTATTGCTTTTATACTGCTACTGGGCATTGCATTACATAAATATATCCTTAATATTTGTTATCTAGGCTTTAAAAGCCGATGGGGCATAGTGTCCGACGTTGTCATTATGTATGTCCAAACCGGCCGTGTCTTTAAGGGTTAATATCTCGGCTAATTACAGACGATTTTTTGCGAAATTCATTATCAACAATGCTTTTATACTTTTGCTACGATAGGTGCCTCCAGCTCTTCTCAACGCTTTTGAGGAAGCACGTAAATCGAAATTTGAGTGTAACGGGAAAATGAGATTTTCTGAAAAACTGTGTGACCTAGGGTAATCGCTATATTTGTTCTGCAAGGTTTAAATTAATGTCTACTACCTCTAATTTTTTCATAATTTTAGTTTCAATAGATTCGGGGTTAGATGGGAGGGGGACATATTTTTGCACTACATTTTCCACCATAACTTTGAAAATATAATACCTAAAATTAAATGAAATATATTTTTGATATCAGCGTTACGAAAATTTTTACACGATACCCCACACGATATACAAAGAAAAGATTTTTTTTTCAAGTAACTTAATTAGCCCCCCTATATTTTTCCTAAATATATTTATGAATATTTATTAATCTGTAAATATGTGGGTTAATAGTCTTTATTACTTCCTCGAATTTGAACTTTCCGCGTTGCATAGTTTACGAGTAAAACGACAGAGACAGGAATGATCTTATAATGGTTCCGTTTTTACTTTTTAAGTACGGAAACCTAAAAAAAAAAAAAAAAAAAAAATATTTATCATATTTATCGAACAAACACTGATTAAAATTATACAGATGGGATTTAAAAGATTAGAAC
Source organism: Maratus speciosus (assembly GCA_963932465.1). Lineage (NCBI taxonomy): Eukaryota > Metazoa > Arthropoda > Arachnida > Araneae > Salticidae > Maratus > Maratus speciosus. Next base: position 332,071,872 of record OZ010795.1, read on the forward strand.
ATAAAAAAATGAAGTGATAAAAATGAAACCTTCTCCATTCTTCTATTCTTCCCTTTAACAAACTTTAAAAAAGTATGTACAGTCGTGGAAAAAAAAAAGTAAACACCCCCTACTAACTCATCAACAAATTATCGTAGAAGAAAGTTACTAGTACCAAACGAAATAAAGTCTACTTTTAAATGATGTATATGAAATTTGCTTAGGGGACTATTTACATATTAAAACGAATCCAAACTTCATTTTTTTCAATGACAATACCCAATTTTAACGATATATTTCAAATCTTCGGTTCAAACTATGCATAGACACCTAATTTCAAGTCATTTGAATGATAATTTTTGGAATTATAAACATTCGAATTTAGTGCTTCTAATGCTAAATTACATTTTCATATTTTTATTTATATCTCCAGAAATTAGGCTCCTAATGTGCTAATGTTTTGTGTAGCAATAATACTAATAAACCCAAACAAAAATACGCTGAATTTGCAATTTTTATAATTTTATGATGTGAATTATAAATTATGAAATTAATATTCGAAAAAATTATGAATTGGAACCTAAATTTTTTTTTATGGATTTAGATTTATTAAGTCCTGTTTTATGGAAATCCAAAATTTCACATTTTTCTTCCAAGTAGTTTACAAATTATGCTTAAAAAACGGAAAAATGATAGTTTAAGGAGCCGTCTATAATAGAAGTAACTAGATATTTTGAAATTTCTTCTGCTGTCCTGTAATCTAGTAGGCTTCGTTGACTTCTTAAGGTGCCTTGATCAAGGTGGGGGCACTCTCGGTTAACAATCGAGTTCCGAACTTCAATTTGGACACAGCCCTTAAAATACGCTCGCTTTAAAATAATTAATATTTCAGAAACTTATGGTACAAATTACATAAAAATTTGTTTTTAGGCTAATTGAAGGGTGTAGAGTACATTTATGCTGTCAGAATTGTGTACTGCCAAAGAAAAAAACAAAGTTATGGTTCGTTTCAATATGTAGATGGCCCCCTAAGCAAATTTTATCTATATCATTTAAAAGTAGACTTTATTTCCAATCATTTGGTATCAGTAACTTTCTTCTACGATAATTTGTTGAGGAGTTAGTAGGGGGTGTTTACTTTTTTTTTTATCCACGACTCTAAATTTAATATAATGATGAAATTAAAACAAATACTAACAATTTCATTCAAAAAGAATAAAAAATCTCTATAACGACTACTTGTTAAAATTATATTATGTCAATTAAAAAATGAATTTGTTAATATTTTTGTTCAATTATTTATCATTTAATAATATATATATATATATATATATATATATATATATATATATATATATATGTATATCAATTAATACTGTAAAATGTTAAAAAGATTATTTAATTAAATGGGGAAAATATAAAGGGAATATTATAAAAATTATATATATTAAAAGCGTACATAGTATATTTTCTTTTCTTTATTCTGCATTTTATAAATTTATCTTCTTTGAATGAAACTAAAATCGAGATCTTTACAATAAAATGTTATTACGATTTTTTTCCTTAATAGTTCTTCACAGATAAAAATACGTTTTAAAGAAGAAAAAAAAGTACAGCGGCATATTTAGTTTGAAATATACATACAACGCAGTCTTTGGCCAATCCCAAAACTTTCTTCTTTCTCAAACATATTAATATTTCAAAAGGTTGTTACACATGTTAACTTCAGTTGTTATACTTCAGTGTTATTATATCGATATTACTCCAACATTGAACTTGTTCAGCAACCATGACCACTTCGCCCGGGCGCGAAGGAGACTGAGGCATATGGAGTGGTATTTATTTTAAACATACAGTTACGGTGAACTTGCGAGCTAAATACTCAGCAGCTTTGTATTATCCTCAGAGTAAAGATAATAATAAGAGTTTATATGAAAATTCTGTGGTATTACCCAACATTTTTACTAGATAAATAAGGCAGTGTTCCGCAGAGTTTTTTTTAAAAGAGAATAGCGACATATGCACAGAACGAATGTGCATTTACAAAGTTTTTGTCCAACCTATGGCAGCCAATTACAGAGCTTGGTTATAGCCTAGGCTCTTCCTTCGCTTGAAAAATAGTGTTTTTTTTAAATAATTATAACATTCATTTTGATGCATTTATTGATAGAAATTTCGATGAGTGCTTTGTAATTGTTGAATATTTGCTAAATAAATTATGTCGTTTTGGTAGTAAACTGCGTATTGAAGCACATATTTTTCTTTTTCAGTATATTTAAAGATAAAACTTTTTTAATCATTATTTTATAACGTTGAAAATAAATTTTTTTTATCTATGTGTGACACATTATTTTCCTTGAAACTTGTTTACACTTGAGAAAAAGTCATTAGGGAGAGAACTGCTTGTTAAGTTATTTGAATCCTACCACTGTTTTTTTATGGTGTATTTTTTTTTGTTTCGAGCTGTTCACGCGAATCAATCAACCTATCAAAATAAGTGAAAATGTAAACAAAAAAACCCAAGCACGTGATCATAACGACCACAGATTTTTTGTGGGTCAAGTGAGCGAAGGGTTGGGGTTGGGTTGATTGTTGACGGCCGATTATCTACTCGAGGGATATAGGCCCTAGGGGGAGTGCCCTTCGTGGGGGTCTTTCTAAGGGAACCTAACCCGTATTTACGCATGGAAAATCCAAGGCTTCGAAGAAAACCACGAAAACTCCGAAACGGTTAGGCCGACGGGCGCGATTGAGTTCGAACCCAGCACCTCCCGTCTACCAGCTTCGAGAGCAGAACCTCTCAGCCACTGGTGGGGCCAAGTGAGCGAAGACCGGGCGTACAATTTGCTGCTGATCGGATTTATATCAGATCACGTGATACTTTTCATGAATGTTTTGGATTTTGTCTTAGAGCATAGAGATAAGTATTTCTCTTGCGAGAGACATTGTTTGAAAAGTTAAGATTTAATCATTGGTTTCACCTGTTTTGAACCAAAAAGTTACCAAATAATTCATTTCGAATTTCCTTACTTTTTTAAGACCTACTCCATGAGTGATACCCGGGCGGCCCGATCTGCGTCGCTGAACTAGCTCATTGTTTAATCTTAACTTTCCGCTACATTTTACTAATTGGAGTAAAAAAAATATATATATATAATAATAGCTACAGGCGCAGGTAGAGTTCGAAATTAAGTACTAATTTTACCAACAAAAACTAAATCACGATTGAGATAAATTCACTTTAACAATTTTATCTGGCCGCTTTTGAAGAATTTTTTATTTATTTTATATGTAAGAGCTGGTTTTATTAGAACCGTGTTAAGGCAGTATTCAAAAAATATTTATCCATGTTCAACAACTCGAAATTCTCTGACACATTTTCAGATTCATTTTAAAATGGAAAACATGAAACTTGCTGACGTAATTTATTAACAGATTTATAAGCGACCTATGTTTTATATTTCGTTTAATTAATTATAGCTTGATTTATGAACAATTATTTTCTCAGTAGCACAATATTTTTAGTTTCGAACAAAATCACTTCGAGAAATTCGGTTCAAAATGCCCGCTTTGACATAATTTTTTGAAATATATTCTCCTGCCTCTATCAAAAAATCGGCCTTTACGGCACATTATATAGTTTCTGAATAAGGGAAACTACCAATTGGATACGTTTGAAAACAAAAATGATTTTAAAAAGGAGTCAGAAAATAAGCAGTTTGGATTTGAATAATACGATATCTTCTACGAACTTCTATGTATTTTTTATTTCTTTTTCTTGTAAGAATTAGTCCTATCGAAAACCTGTCAATATAAAAGTTGTAGATAATATTCAGAAGATGCATAGTAAACCAAACAAGGAGAGGGTCAACTTCGGTAATCACAGATTTTGATTAATATATATATTTGTTGTAGGGTAGAATCCCCTTAGTCTCAGGTTCAACGGATTTTATTTAACGCTCCTTAGTTTTTGAGAAACAGGGGGTTTAATATTATAACATAACTTGAATACTTACTTTGTAACGAAAGGACAACGTTAATCGTGGCTCAGTTGGTACGACGTTTACTCATTGTCCAGGGGGCTGGGGTTCGATACCAGAACGTGCTGCGTGCTTTTCTCATTTTTGTTTTATAAATATACTTTTAATTATAAATTAATTGTCACAGTTAAAAATATTAATATCGTACCTTAATTACAATGTTAACATATTTAAATTTTAATTAAGCATTTTTGATTTTTATACAATTATTTCTCATTTTTTAAAGACATTTTTAAAAAAATGATTCTAATATTGGATAATTAAATATTCCAATATCGTTACAAGATCTGTTGTGGCGGCCTCTAGTTATGATAAAATACAACATATTAAAATAAATTAAAAATAAAAGAAGTAAGAAGAAAGAAGCTAAATGTGAAAGCAAAATAATTCAAAGAACAAGCATACGTATTGCAAATTTAAAAATATTTGATATGGAAAAAATAGGTCGTAATTTAATTCTTATTCTAATTTTTTATATAATTATGTTTATTACTTTAAAACAGAGTAAACAGACTTCACTTGTCAAGGTAATGCATAAATGATGTTTCTTTAAAATCACAAATAGACACAATTGTACACTATCATTGCATGGATAAAGAAATAAATTATATAATAGTTGTAGATAATATTAAGACAATTTATAATAAATTTAATTGGATTTGATATCTTGAGAATTGACAAAGTTATGAATTTTTTTCCGCCCAAAATCCTATTTTTTTCCCCTTAAGACTATTTTTAATTTTATCAAAAATTTGTCATACATAACTTTTTTGCACCTTTTTTGGAAGTAATAACAACTTTAAACTGGGTCGATATGTATTATATTTAAGGAGTTATGGGTTCTTTTTCGTTTTGCACAAAATCCCTCCCTATTTCCACCCCCTTGGTCCGATTTTCCCCATTAACGAACTTGGCCGAGATTTTATGCACCTTGATTTTATGTATCAGTTTGGAAAATATTTGTGCAGAATTATAGAAGTTATCGAGTCCAGAAAAAGTGACATATATACACACACACACACACACACACACACATATATATATATATATATATATATATATATATATATTGAAAAATCCAAATTCACATAATTTATTACACGAAAAAACATCTAACAAACTGTAACTAAAACAATAATTAACAAAACCAAGAGTAACTAAGAAAAAACTAAACATGAAGACAAGTGGTCAAGGCTTATGACTTGTACTGCGGGGTTAAACATGTTTTACGTGCACAACATTCCCCCTCACTTGCCGAGACCAAACAAATAGAAATTGAAAAAATGAAAACCACAAACAAACCCAAAAGCCGTCAAATGAAGTCCGTGAATATCCTCTCCGCTAAGCTATTTTCGATAGGAATCACGTATCGATAAATCACCATCATCGAACAATTCCAATGTTTTATTACGATAGCTTTTTTTCTTGATAAAATTGAGAGTTAAATCATTCAGAAAATGTATTGGGTAATTTTGTTTACTGGCGTTTATGTAAAGGTTAAAAATTTCACCAACCAATTTATCAACATTTGAACACAAATTTGCAATACGATTTAAACCATTTAAATATATATTTCTAAAAATTGAAACATGCACGTTACTATTAAAGTTTAATATTTTTATTGTATCAAAATCAAAATAATTTCTTTTATCATAAATACTATATACTAAAATTCCTTTTATAATCTCCAAATTAACGTCCAAGTAGTTGACACTGCCCTGATCATCCGAAGCACTCTTTAAATTCAAAGTGTCTGGATAACATTTAAATTGATAAATTTCTTTATTGTTATTCAGCTCAACCACCAAAACATCATCTATATATCTGTATATCTTTAAATCTTTTTCCAACAATAAACCGGCTTCATATGTAAACAGATAAATATCTGCAAGGATGGAGCTACAACTCCCCCCCATTGGAATACCTCTCACTTGTTTATATATTTGTTTCCCTTCATACAGATAATTTTCGTAAACAACGAATTGAAATAAATCGGTGAATATTTCAATACTGATATCTTTCTCTTTAGATTTCTTGAAAAAATCCATAACTCTGTACTTCAAATCATCTAAATTTATGCTATTATACAAATCCTCGAAATCGTATGTATATAATCCTGTAATTTTTTTCAGCTTTTTTAAACTTTTTATAAGTTCATAGCTATTTTTTATTACTATCGAAGAATATTCATTTATAACCTGATCGAAAATCTTTTGTAATATATTCAGCAATTTTTTATTTACACATTCCAGGTAAGAACCAAACCCACAAGTTACAGTTCTAAAAGTAATTGGGTTTTTATGGAATTTTGGAATCATTACAAGATAAGGAAATTCCACACTATTTTGCTTTGATTTTATTTTTTTATAAAACGCCTTCACTCTGTTTACAATAACTTGTTTAGTAGTTTTTAGTAGTTGATAATTTCCCTCATTATTGTAGGTTTCCCTTAGAATATCTCCGTATAATTTTTTACATATTATAGCATAGTTGGTGTTAGCTTTATCCACATACGTAATGATAAAATCATCCTGTAGATTTTTTACTGATTTAATCAAATCTTTGTAAGATTCTCCCGAGACACCCTCAAAATCTTTTTGGTATAAGCCTTGAAATTCTTTTAAAATATAGTGCCTCCATTCCTCAAAAACGCTTTTTGGTAAACCATATTTATATATTAATTTTTGAATGAAGATATCTATATTATTTGACAAACGTTTTATAGCTAACCCTCTACTCACAACTCTCCTCAATCTGTATTTTGTACCATATCTCATGTAATTTCTGAGATTTGTGTTTGCCACTATAGTAAGATCCCCGGTAAGAATATGTCCGTAATTTGAATTAACGTATTTATTATATTCAACTTTATTACAATGGCAAATACTGTTCTCAATACAATTCTGTAAATTCCTAGAGTGACTGTTGTAGTTAAAAATAACTCTGCCTAATGGTTTATCGTATTTGTAAGCTTTAATAATATTTATGTTTTTATCCGGCAGGTATTCATTATACTTATTTAAAATTCCCTTAAAATTAGCACCCCTAAAATGGTGCCCCATGTAATCCAATACACAATAAATCTTATTCTCTATATTAACTTTGTTGTTTTTCAACTCAATGTAACCACTAAGTTTCTGCTTACGTATTCTGAATCTCAACAGATCAAACCCTATATCTATATTTCCGTTACCTTTATGTTCATATAATTCTCTCAATAAATCGGGAATTAACTTCTTTTTCACATTGAAAATTATGTATTTTATTGTTTTAACAATATTTCCGGAATTAATATTGACAATAGCATTTTTAATATCCTTACTACAAATTAGATCATTAACCTTGACATCCTGTTTATTATATAACTCACACTCACAACTCAAATCGTGATTAATTTTTTCATAGACTGACTCTTTCAATATTGTATTTCTAAAATTCTTCAAAACATTAATTTGATCAAACATAACATTTAAACCATAAGGGTACACTGTACCGTATTTAGCCATCATATTCCTTTCACATATTAGTCTTTCAGCCTTGTTTGCAACTATATGCAAAATCGATATTTCAATATTATCTATTCCATGTTTTGCAAAATGTACTATTTCCATCTCCTGTTCTTCCCTCGCACTCGTTATCTTTCTTATATCTTTTTTGTGGTTGTTAAATCTTATATTAAAAGGACTAGACGTTTGTCCTATGTAAGACATGTTACAAATTTTACATTTTAATCTATACACACAGTTAAATACCTTACAAAAGTTTACACAATTTTCATCCATGGCATTACAGTTATCCTTTTCAGCATGAATGCAGACTTTACATCTTTTATCTTTGCATTTCTTAAATTTTAAATAATTTTTCCCCCTCTCATTTCTCATACTTTTATTGTAAAAATATCTAGTTTTATATTTCTTCTCTACCATACTGGTCTTCTCTACCTTCTCCTTTATATCTAAAATTATACTGTTGTAAACATATCTAGTTTTATATCTAGTACTACCACTCACTGTTGAATCCATAACATTTTTATAACAATTAAAATTACTGTTTTTACTGTAGTTTCCATACATTTTATAATTTTTATTCAACTTTTTAATTTTTTCAAAAATTACATGATCCCGGCTCTCCCCCTCATATCTGAAAGTATCTCTACTCTCTCCAGTCTGTTCATCCACTTTATTATCCGAACCATGGTAACTTTTTGTCGATCCACTTCCTACCATGTAATCAGAAGCCGACCGGGCACTATGGTCATTTTTCAATTCCCATATCTTGCCGGTATCGTCATCATAACCAGTTTTACAATTCATAACTCAAAAAAATGTTTTTTGTCGACAAACGGTACACAAAGTTATTAACTTCAAAATATTACCATATCAAAACTAGTACGCCAACTACTACTCCAAGTTCAATAACCACATAATTTCCAACAAAATCAAGCACTTATCGGACATATAAAAGCCATTAATCACTGAAGATTAGGGAGATCCAGAATCATGCAAACATTAAATAATTAACACAATAAATAAATTAATTAACAAACATTAAAACCATAAGAACCAAAAAAACACTCGCCACTCCAACAAGTAACAGTATAAACAAACTATCCACATTTCAGTCCATAATCAGTACACAGTGTAATAACCGACTCGACTTCCGCCCTTAAGTTCACTATTACACAAATCCATACAACTCATAACACTCCATATACACGTAATTTCAACCTAGTGCAAACGTAGCTTCACCATCAATTTCCACAGGTTATTATATTGAAAAAATAATATAAGAATATATATATATATATATATATATATATATATATATATACAGTGTAACCTATGAATAAAAAGCCAGTGAAAAAAGTGATATATATATATATAACCATTAATTAAAAATTACCGATCATCATCAAAAACCGCAATATTGTGAATGAAATGACAATAAAAATGGGTACCACAAACCTATAATATAGAAGTGTATGTATAAAATAAAGTGCCTTATACATAATTATAAGAATTAATATGGAAGAAAAAAAGAAGAATATGGATACCGAAAAAAATTGAAAAACTTATATATTGAATTACGTTTTCAAGAGTACATAATTCAATGATATAAGCAAATCGGTTCTTTTCTGTGAGAAAAAAAGCTAAAAGCTGATTTTTTTTCTCCTGTACTCAAACAACCAATATGGTCAAGAGAATAGTTTAAAGATGAAAACAGAACATTATCAAATGGCATGAAATGGAAAAAACAATACAACCCTTTAAATATTTAATTTATAGCATAAAAAATAGAAATATTACTATATATATATATATATATATATATATATATATATATATATATATATATATATACAGTGTAACCTCTGAATAAAAGGCCGGTGAAAAGTGACCTCTCTTCAGAGGTGGGTATTATTCAGAGGATTCATTTTTAAAAAATCAAAATTACACAAATTTAAATAGAAATACACACAATCAATTTAATTAATCCTCATTGTTTTAATACATTAAGAAAAACAGTGATTTGCTGTTGCTTTGTTTTTTGCTGCAAATATCTTTCTCCAAAGGAATAACAAACAATATGAGTTGTTTTGCTATACAACTCATCATCGTTATGATTTAATGCGAAAGTCTGGATTTTGTGAAGGTTCATATAATTTTCGGTATATGTGTTAATACTTGGAATCCTGGGTGATTCTATAATCCATTTCCTCGTCTTCTCTCCTATCTTCCACCATTTGCTGCATGTAATGAAATGTGGCAGTAACTGCCAAATCTTTGCCTAGACATACAGACTCGCTGGCCTTATGTTAATTATGCCTGCTGTTCTGAGAATATTATTCTAAGAATATTATCTAAAATATACGCATCATTATTAATGGCTTCATTTTCTGTTTGTTGACATATCAAGTAAATTTTGTTTGATCTGCTTCACATTTCCTTTTTCAAATAAATATGGAATTGTACCAAGAGCTGTAATTTTTTTTTCTTGCGACTTTTGAGTGGCTATTGTTCAGATTTCTTTATTTAGAGATTCGTAATAATGTTAATGCTATGGAACGTGTTTGGATCCATCAACATGTGGTTGGTAGTCGGAGATTGTTGTTGTTTAGAGGTGGCCGTTCAAGGAGGTTCCACTGTATATATATATATATATATATAAATTTTTTCACTAGGTGTGGTTTTGGATTCTAGGGATCATGATCGCTGTAGATCTCCAAAAACTTTTCCGAAATTCCAACATAAGGGAGAATATAATAGGTAGTATTTCATACGAAATCTACCTAAATAGTAATTCTCAATCATAATATTAAAAAAAAAAATCAATATTTTTACTTATTCTGTTGTATATCAGCTCCTTCAGAATCGTCCAATTAGCTGGATGCGAATTGCCAGTCGCGGCATGAACCGCCGAAGTACAATAGAACAACGAATAATAGAGAAAAACCACTATTATTTCCAGTTAATTGTTAACAAATTCAGGTGGAACTTACTGGATATAGCTAAAAACATACACATAAAATTTGGTTTAATTCTATGCATAACGTCATACAATTTTCACTGGTAAAATAATGAAAATGGGACAAAAATCGCTATTACAACGTCCCTTTCCTGCAGAATATTTCCAAATTCATGGAGCACTTGATGGCCGTAGTCAAAACCATACACAAAAAATTGGTTTAATTCTATGCGTAACTTCATACTTTCTTCGATGATACAATGCAGACGCACGGACATACGGACATACGAACGAACAGACAGACACTTTTGTATAAACATGTTTACGGATCTCCGAACCCTAAAACATGAAATCTGTCGAAAACAGGAATTCGGAAAAAGTTTCGATTACAATGCTTTATTCTTTAGAAATAAGAAAGTAAAAATGAAATGCTCCTGAAGGAAATCGATTAACAATTTTATCATGCAGCTTACTGAATGTAACAACAGGTATGAATATTTAAATAACTTAACCATAAACAACAACTAAAATGTAAAGAAGAATAAAATTTTTTGCTGTTCTTTGATTTCATACTTGTTACAAAAATTTAAACAGACAGTAGAACTTATGTAACGAAGATGTAAGGGTAAGGAATATTCTTATTTAGTCAAAGGAAATATAAAAATATATTTCCTCGTTAAATTATTAATGAAATAATTCCATTCGTGTAAACTTGAAAAATAAATAATTAAAAACAGATTAAAGAATGAATAAAATATTAGTTTTAACATCTTTACTTCTTTTATTTATTTATTTATTTATTTGTTTATTTATTGTCCATTTTCATAACCCAATAGTTGAAAAAATGTCATGGGATATATATATATATATATATATATATATATATATATATATATATATATATCCAAAAACCAAACCAAAAATTCGAAACCACGGAACTGATCCGAAGATAAATATACTAAACCAAATGACAACGTCAAAATAACTAAAAACAACTAACTTCAAAAACAACATACTTTAAAAACGGCAAACTTTAAAAAAAATTATTCAAACTCAAACCAGAAGAAATTGAATCAATGGAGACAGGCGGCAAGCGCTTGCGACTTACTCTGCGGGGTTAAAAGCAGTTTTATGTGCACAACGCTCCCCCAACAACCCGTCAAGACCAAATGGAAAGAACTAACAAATCGAATGAGCTGTCAAGACCATATATATATACATATATATGTAACACCGATAATGGATAATGCTTTTAATGCAGCTGCCTATTATTTTGTTGAAAACCCACCTTGCTAATAATAAATTATTTTATGTCAAATAATCGCTATAAACTCATCCATTGTAATAGAATCCTTAAAACACAAAAAAAATCGCTTTTGAAATTATCCAAATTTTAAGATCTTATTATTATTTTTTTGACAACTTATTAATTTCCATATTGAAATATTCGTTTATAATATACATGACATTATTATTTAAAAAAACAAACAAAATATTTTATGATACAAATTTAATGACTAATTAGAAATGGATTTTTATGCATGGAGTGAAAATTAAAATGCATTTGTGAATATAGTATCTCTTTTTAACATAAGGTGTGCAAAGAATAATGAAGCACGTTATCTCAGTTATAGAAAATAACAAACACATTTTTATTATCAGGAAAAATGTATTCTTACGTATTATTGATGCCAGGTAAGATACACTAAGTTAACAAAAGCTCCGATTCTATTAAATACTTTAAACGGGATCTTTAGGTACGTTCGTAATTATATAAATAAGTAGCACCTGTAGTCGTCGTTCGGTAGGTCTGTCCGTCCGTCTGTCTGTCCGCCCGTCCGCATATAACAGAGCAAAATCTACCCAGCCGAATGGACAGAAATTTTAAATATAATTTTTACAATTTTATAAAAATCGGATGTATAATTTAATTACAGGGTCAATTAAAATTTTTTCCGTTATATTACGGTCAATGGGATAAAAATATTTCAAGTGCATTTTAATGATATTACAGACTTTCGAACAGAATGAAACTGATATTGACTTATGAAGTGCACTAAAATATACATTCAGTACCATATGCAGTGCAAAAAATATTTATAAAATTAGTTGTAGTAAGAAAGCACCTCATTTGCCACGTTTGACATTCAATTTCCAAATTGTTTTTCTACATTGGATCTGCAGTTTTCTTTCCATAATTTTTAAATATCACATGTGTTTTAACTCATTTTCAGTTTACATTTCATTTTATATCTGTCATTTTGAATAAGGCGGTTGAAAGGATCTTGAAATGAACTGAAATAGAAGTTTATTTCTAGGAATGTGGTACTATATATTATACAATGTTTACATAAATAAATATCCCAACTTTACAGGACTACTAAAAGAAAACAAAAAAGTACAGCCTTGTTGATCATCGGAAATAAAAAAAACAACAGCTGAAAGTTTTAATTCAACGTAGTTACAAGGGTTCAATGTGAGCCCCTCCAGAAACATGAACGATATCGAGGCGGTACGATAACACTCTCTCACTTTTTTTAGCATGTCCTATGTGACTCTTTGAATGTCTGCAGACATGCGTGTCCTAAGTTCATTAGCGTCAGTTGGTAGCTGTAATACAAACACAGGATCTTTAATGAAGCTCCAGAAAATAAAAATAAACTAGAAAACAGGAATTCTGCTTTTTCAGAATTTAGTCTCGCACCCGATGAAAATATATATATATATGTATATATAAATAGTACAAAACATATTTCAGTTTTAAGACTTAAAACACAAACTTTTATTTTATGTAAAGTGACGACATTCGCATCCGCTTAAGAATTACACATTTACGATCCACTCTTAAACATCTACAGTAAAGCATGCATGGGATACCACTATCTCAAAATAATACACAAATGCAGCAAAAAGATGCCGTCATTAAAGAAACTGGACAAAAAGAGTTCTATCTAATGATTCATAGGCATTCATTTGTTTGCAACATTAATATAGACGATTTCAGTTGTGACGTCAGTAATGACGTTTTCGTTGGAAACTGACTCCAAACAAACGGTTGCTATGTTGTATTTTCTATTTTGTTTGTGTGTTGCAGCTATATCTTATATCTATATCTCAAATCTAAGTGTTTTAATACTTGATATGTACTGGTAACATTTTCCACGATTTATATTTAAAAAGAAATGACGCATAGCAACTGTTTGTCTGGAGTAAGTTTCCAACCAAACCGTCATGGCTGACGTCACACTGAAAGGGTCTACAGATACTTAAACTTAAATATATTTTATAATAGCTCCATGTTTTAGTATTCGCAGAAATTATTCGTTTATACTTTTTTTCAAAATAGCACGTATTTTAATTACATTTTCTTTCGGTTGTTATGAGAAAATGGCAACACAAAGATATAATTGCTATTTTTCAAGTATTTTCCCTTTATTTTATATATAAATGGAGTACTGGAGTTGCCAAAATTAAACCAACAATCTACAATAATAATAATAATAATAATAATAATATTTCAAAAATAAATGGAGTCACAGTTTTCAAACAAATTGCATTTAAAAGTACATTTTTTCCCAATACGGCCAATACGGTATAAACATTGAAAATGTGCGATGCTTAGAAATTAAAAAAAATTGCTATAGAGCATTTAATTGTACAATAATACATTTAATACATCTTCTTTGTTTATTGCTAGCGTCTGTAACGTAACGTTATTTTTTGGAGACAAAATAAGCTGCGCAAAGAAATAGCATACCGTTCCGGGGGTTAATAAACATCATCCTGAGAAAAGTGTAAGACGAATAATCGTACCGCCAAGATATTCGTGTTTTTATAAGGCCTCCAATCGAACGTTTATAACTATGTTGAATTTAAACTTTCAACTGCTATTTTTGATTTTTAATGAACGACAAGATTGTACTCATTTGTAATATTTCAATAGTCTGTGAAGTTGATACATTTATTTATGTACAACATGTATAATATTTGGAGACGCAATATAGGTAAATGCAGACAGATCTTTGCATAGATAGGGCATTTCGCATGAGGAAGTAGAATCTCATTCACAAATGCCTTATATGTTATATATATCTGATTGAAAGAATTAACTTCGAATAAACTTTGATTTCCATCGTGATAAGTACTCATTTCGTCTACTGTGTTATAGATCTTAGATAACATTCATTATAGGAGATATTTCATTTTTAGTAGTTCAGGTGATCTTACTTTAGTCGCATTTCATATTCACCATTTTTATGAATAGTTATTGTTTCTAGATAGATTAATAAAGAAGCAACAAACATCAATGTATTTATTTATAAAATTTTAACATAAAAACATTATGCCCAACAGTTGTTGTTTATTTTTGTCGAGATTTATATAATTCAATTTACATTCATTTTAATTTAGTTACATATTTTAAAGGGCTTAATAGTTCTTAATAAGTGTGGAAAAAAGGTGATTCTGAATCAGAATTAGAAGAATATGCGTAAACCTGTTTGGCGATTAGTAAACATTTCTGGCGATATGTCTTCCTGCCACGGATATTACGTAATTTCCGAAAATGTTCATGTGTTTAAAAGTAGAAAAGGAATATACTTTTGAAAATTGTTTAAACAAGTGCATTTTAAAAAATTCCTGAACTAAAATCTTTCAGTTCAACATGTATAGGTGTGACTTCTAAATAGAAAAAGAATGTGCAAAATATTTGTTTCTAATTTTTGGTTGGGTCTATAAACGTAAAATTATCTTATAATAATTTGAAATCAACAAATTTATCAGACATAAAATGCTGAGTGTAAGACAATGCTGATGGATATGAAGTAAAAAATTATGTTGAAAGTATTGTATATTCTTTATATTTGAAATGGAGCTTACAAGTTGGGTTTTATTTTCAAAATTTCATGACAGGGAATTCTTGCTAAATTTATGTTGTAATTACATTATTCCAATTTTAATTTAGATGTGATAGGTCTTAGTTATGTTTATGGAAACATGTGATTAATACATAAAAAAGGTTCATCATAAAATAAGAATTTCGAAACATGAATAAAAATAGATGAAATTATATTTTATATAACAAATCCGATAGCAATAGTCCGAGTGATAATATACTTCATTAATTGCTAAAGATATTAAATAAAACACTAAAAATGTTTGTTCTACAAATTGACTGTATGTTTATCATCACCTAAGCTATTTTTAAGGCAATTGAAATATTCTAAAAATGTACGACCTATAGATGGGGATTTATGAAATGTTTGGTTTTTTTTATATATATCGGTTATCTGTTTTTGGTAGTTGGTTATTTTTTATTTAGAACTTAAAACATTATAATTGTATTGTTTTTAAGATTTTAGAGAAAATGAAGAAGAAAATATGTGATACAACGTAGATTAAATAAGGCAATTGTTTGACATATAATACGGCATTGAAATGCTTAAACCTAACATGGCCGCGATATGTTTCTTTTTTTTCGAGGATGAGCGCAATCAGGTATCGTCACTTTTATGCAAATAGTTTTTGCCTTTTGTACGGACATAGGGAAAAAATACGCCTAGTACTTTAAAAAATAAGAATTTGCCCCAAAATTACGCAATTAGTTTTACATAGTATGATCAAAATCACATTTCGAATAGGGGTAATACTCTGCCAAACATTCCTACAAATGACCTAAATAGGAGAATTTAATATAAACAATTATTTTAAAAATAGCAAACATGAAACAGCGTTTTATACTAATACGAATTTATGAAAAAATATACTTATATCACATTAAGACAATGGAATGTCTAAAAGTTATTTTTTTACTGCTCTGGGCTTTAAATGATCTTGTGGGATGTTCAAAATTGTCTGAAATAGAATAATGTATAATAAGCTTACAGAGAAAAAAGTATAGCGTATGGAGAATAATGTGTGAGAGAAGTATTTAGCTTTCATTATTCATACAATGTATTTTTTATTTTTTATTTCTTAATATGCTTTTATGTACTCAATTGAGGTAATGTATTGTAACAGGTTCAAATATATAATGCGATAAGTGTCAAATGATTCAAAGAATCACTAAAATCTAAAATTATATGCATACATATATACATCAACTTGAAGTCAAAACTGACACCATAGTCAGTGACGAAATATTTTGCAGCATTGATTTGTGCGCACTACCACTGGAATTAAGGAGATAATCTATAGTTCTTCTGTACATTAATAAAATAATAGAGATTATTACTAACTACAATGACGCCATGGTCATTATAGTTAACGAAATAGATCACTAAATGCTGTTTATTCTGTAAAAAAAATATCGACGTGTGCGCACAACAAAGCGAAAACGATTGGCTGTTACAAAATGGCAAAAATTTTCTGACAGAATGCGCATGGAGATGCGCACGAAACAATGTCAAGGCAAGCCGTAAAATTAATTTTATCAATGGGTGTAGAAATTGTTTTAATGAAATTAATGATTATATAATATTTATATTCCCCAAATAATGTAATGATTATAATTTAATATAAATCACAAGTAATTATAAAAAAGTAAAGTATTTATATTAATAATGTTATACGAAATCAAAGAAAAAAATCCCTGCCGGCTCGGGCCCACAGGCGGAGGTAGATTTCGATGTTAAGTACTAAATTCTCCAACAAAACTTAAATCAAGATTAGAGATAAAACCCAGTTTCTTCACAAAGAGCGAGCTGTAGGGAGCTAAACTTTTTGTGAAAATTGTAATATACACGAATACACACACACATATATATGGAATAGGTTTAAAAAATGGCTACAAAAACTTCAGAGAACCTTAAAGTGTTAAAATATGTTAATATTTCCATAGTCGGGTTTTTATCATGTTTTAATACGTTTCTTCAAACTTACATGGCGTTACATATTCACCTGCTGAGGTCCATTATATTTCCAATATGACGCAATATACATATTTTTTTAATTCGTCAAACTATTTATTTTGAGTTTTCAAGCTGAAATCTTGCTCTAGGAAACTTATGACGTAATATTCAATTTGTTTTCAATTTGTCAAACTATTTAATTTTACACGTGAAAATTTTGCAAAAGAAAAGTAATTGTTGTGGTGAGAATTTTATTATTTGTTTTTTTTTAATTGTTGGCAACTGCTATAACGAAAAACTTTTATTTTTTTCCTGCCATTGTTGTGTAAGAGCTGGTTTTATCAGAATCATGTTAAGACAGTATTCAAAATTTTGAACCCTCCCCATTTCCACCCTCTTGGGCCGATTTCGCCCATTTTCAATCTCCGCCGAGATATTAGCCATCTCAAAGTTGTTGGCGAGTTTGAAGATGATTCGTGCATAATTGCGAATTTTATCGTGCGGACAAAATTTAGTACATACATACATATATATATATATATATATATATATATATATAAACTTTTTAGGTGGGGGTGGTTTTGGGTTCCTGGGGTCCTATAATGAAAAATTATGAAGGAATTTTTCAAAAGTCGCACCATAGTAACGACTGCAATAGGTAGTATTTCTTACGAAATTTACCTAAAAGAAGCAGAGAAATAATTTGAAAGCTAACTGTTAAAAGATCTTGATTATCATTTTAATAATGCAACTTGGTTTTTTTTTAAGTTGAAACATTCATTAAAATATTGGAAAGTTAAATAACCGAGAAATTTTTAAAAAAATCTTCTATGTTCTCCTTAGATTTTCTGTTCTCAAGAGAATTTTTTAAAGAAAATGTATTTTAAATAACGACGAAAAAAATTCACAGGCTTTTTTTTTTCAAAGCGAGAAAACAGATTTTCCCGTTAATATTTTAATTCAAGAAACCCATTTCAAGAGATATTTCAAAAGGAGAATGTAAAAAAATAAAATCATGAGTTGTAATGAGCCCTTTTATCTTCGTTTTACTTTTACATAAACTTGTGAATTGAAATGGCTTGTAATGGATAAAAAAAAGTGTGCTGATAAAAAAATACCAATTTTTTATTTTACCTTCGTAGCCTATTATGCCTCATGAATAGTAAATCATTCTCTGCGATTCAATAAGTACACAATTAACGTTTGAAAGTACTGTTTATATTTAGAGATGTTACAATTTTATTAGTGTTAAACAAATCAAAAGTAACTATTGTTAAATTTAGTTAAAACAAAAGAGAATAAAAAATAATACAGTGAACTAATTTTTAAAATATCAAATATAAAAGTAACAACTTTCAACGATTTTTTCTGTTGTCTGAAATCACAAAACTGTAATGATTAACGCTATTTCTGGAAATCGAAGAATTTTACGTGTCGCAAAGTAATAAATAATGAAGCAAATCGAATAAAATCAACGTAACCTGCGCAGTGCATTTATGTGTAATTATATATATATATATATATATGGCTCAAATCTTAATATTCATTTTTTTCTACTTCTTACCAGTATAGACATTTAATATGTTTAAAAAAACTAAAAAATCGAAAACACTATTATGGTAGGTGGGATGTGGATTGCTGAAAACATTCTAAAAATCATACACACAAAAAATTATATGTATGTATATATAATATTTATATATATATATTCTTTAAAAAAAAGTTAGGTGTATGTGTATGTTTTTTCCATACATTAAACACTAAAAACATAAAAAATAAAAATACCATTATGGAGGGTTGAGGTCGGGAACGCTAAAAAATTTTAAAACTTTGTATGTTTTTATGTGTGTGAGCGTGTATAAGTGTATGTGTATATGCTTATATATTGTATGGACATATATTAAAAACAAAATGGGTATCATGCATTTAACATAATATATTTTCACATATTGCATCATAATTTAAGGATATATTTTCTAATCTCAATATTCATCATTGCTTTTTAAAATTTCAATTTTATTTACATAATAGAAGGCTAAATTTTACTATCTCAAATATTCCTCATCTTTTTAAATGTTATTTATATTCTCATTTTTTTATATTACATTTTTTTATGTTTAAAACGTTAATTTAATCAATTGCCCTTTTATTTATTTTTATATAATTCTTTATTTATTTATTTGTATTAATTTATTCCTTTTCTTTATTTAATTTTGTATTCACTCAGTAGTTATTAAGTTTATTCCTATTTTTTCATTGTAGTTTAACTAAAAGTTAATCTTAGTCCTTTCTTGATTTCTTCGATCATTTTCATTCATTTTATTTATTTATTTATTTTGGGGAGGGGGCTTAAGATGGCAACTCTAAACATTATTGTTATTAATCCAGTTCCAATTTACATTTTTCCTTTCTCACACCAGATGACAGTACAGTTATGGGTTTCACTCAGATACTCAACTGTAGATCACATGTTAAAATAGTCTTAACTTTGTTTTCTATGCTGATATGCAGTAGTTTTGACTCTTAGTATGTCATTCAGGTATTGTGCTCTAATAACTTTTAATATCCTATATGAGGTGTATCTTTCGTTGGATCTCTTAGCTTTTTATTATGTATTTTCTGTAATGTTTGAGTTATAAGGAGCTAAATTTTGTCATTTTAGGCTTAATGGCGACAAAATTGGATGAAATAACGCATCTTCTATGAATGAACTCACAAGCTCCTCTGATGATTATGTGAGTCATTCATAGTTTCTCATATTACATACTGGTTCCATATGTTTATTTCTAAATCATCTTTAGAACTTTATCAATTTCTTCATATATTTGTGATTTCAAATTTATTGTATATATATATATATATATAGGGGAGACTAGGGAGGGTTGACCCACTTTTTACAAAAGGATTTTTTATTTTTTTTAACATTGAACATATAATAAAGTTTTATATATCATTTTATTCGTTATACAATCAGTTATCAAAATAAAATTCTTACATAAGTGTAACGTAAAAGAAATTTGAAAAATGATTGATTTTAAGGGGACGAGGGACCTTAAAAAACCTTAAAAATCAATTCTTTATTTTTTGAAAATTTCACTTTAAATAATATTCAGGGGTACATTATATGCATTATGGCATGCATTTATCAAAAAAAAAAAAAAATAAAAAAATATTTTTGAGAAAAAAATAGAGTTTTACGTGTCGTCTTAGAAAACTTCGAAATGCCCCATGCGCATTCCATATCAATGAAAATCCCCAATATTTTTTATAAAAGTTTGGTTTATATATATAAATAATTCTGTGCATCGAATTTTATATATTTGAATATAAGGGTTAAAAAAAAGAAATAAATAAAAAATTAAAAATTAAAAAAAAATTTCGAAAAAATTTCAAAAAAAATTTTTTTTAATACTTTTATATTCAAATATATAAAATTCGATGCACAGAATTATTTATATATATAAACCAAACTTTTATAAAAAATATTGGGGATTTTCATTGATATGGAAGACACAGGGGGCATTTCGAAGATTTCTAAGACGACGCGTAAAATTCCATTTTTTCTCAAAAATATTTTTTTTTTATTTTTTTTTTTTGGTGATAAATGCATGCCATAATGCATATAATGTACCCTTGAGTAATATTTAAATTGAAATTTACAAGAAAAAGAAAAAAAATTGAAAAATTTTGAAATTTTTTCGAAAATTTTAATTTTTTTCTACCTTTATATTCAAATATATAAAATTCGATGAAAAGTGTTATTTATATATATAAATCAAACTTTTATAAAAAATATTGGGGATTTTCATTGATATGGAATGCGCAGGGGGCTTTTCGACGATTTGTGCGACAACGCGTAAAATGCCATTTTTTTATCAAAAATAATTTTTTTTGGTGATAAATGCATGCCATAATGCATATAATGTACCCTTGAGTAATATTTAAATTGAAATTTACAAAAAAAAAAGAAAAAAAATTGAAAAATTTTGAAATTTAGAAATTTTTTCGAAAATTTTAATTTTTTTCTACCTTTATATTCAAATATATAGAATTCGATGAAAAGTGTTATTTATATATATAAATCAAACTTTTATAAAAAATATTGGGGATTTTCATTGATATGGAATGCGCAGGGGGCATTTTGAAGATTTCTACGACGACGCGTAAAATGCTATTTTTTTCTCAAAAATAATTTTTTTTTTAATTTTTTTTTTTTGTGATAAATGCATGCCATAATGCATATAATGTACCCTTGAGTAATATTTAAAGTGAAATTTACAAAAAAAAAAAAAAAAAAAAAAAAAAAAGAAAAAAATTTAAAAATTCTGAAATTTTGAATTTTTTTTTGATAAATTTCAAAATTTTTCATTTTTTTAAAACTGTTATATTCAAATATATAAAATTCGATGCACAGTTTTATTTATATATATACCAAACTTTTATAGAAAATATTGGGGATTTTCATTGATATGGAACGCGCATGGGGCATTTCGGAGATTTCTAAAACGACGCGTAAAATTCCACTTTTTTTCTCAAAAATGACACTAAAAAAAATTTTTTTTTGTAATAAATGCATGCCATAATGCATATAATTGTCTGAGCGAAGCGAAGGCTAATACTCAGCGAAATATTACTGTCCGGACACTTTACTACTACGATGGATATTAACGCCATGTCCTACTAAAAAAAAAGCCTAATAAAAACCTTTCGTCAAGCATAACTCAAAAAATATTTGTCGGATTTCGTTTCTGATTGCACCAGAAGGTACCTATGAGGGTCGCCTACTGAATGCACTTACTATGAAAAATAAGTTCCAAACCGTTTAAAAATTATGTAGAAAAAACTCTTAAAAAAGCACAATTTATCTGCATACGTCACAGAAATTTGGTGTGCGTCACTTTCACCGGTTGATGTATTCGTAGACAACTGGTTTGAACACATGGAGCAAATAAAAAAAAATACGCACGCAGTAATATTGAATAGATCAGTTTCAACCACGTGATCACAAACCTTGCAACAACCCGTGGACACCAGTTTTGGTGGGCAAACAAATAATAATACTGTATTCCGTACCACGGTGACCGTTTTTAGCCTGTTGTATAAAATCTGGCATGTTGTATGACATACAATTGTGGATGATTAAAACAAAAGACATGAGTGTTTACTGTTTATTGATCCGGGGGTTATCTTTCTCTGGATGTCTGTCTGTCTATCATGCAATTTTCTTGTAAAGGATGATATTATTATGCAGTAAAACCTCCATAACGGACACCCGATTAGTGGACACCTCTATTTAGCGGGCATTTTTGCGATTACCAACCCTTAAATAACTGTACATTTTTTACTCTCAGTAGCGAACACCTCCAAATAGAGGACAAATTCTGCCCTCCCGAGGTGTTCGCTATTCAGAAGTTTTACTGGTAAAACCTCCATAGCGGACACACCCGATTATCGGATACCTCTATTTAGCGGACATTTTTTCAATTACCAACTCTTAAATAACTGTACTTGTTTTACTCTCAGTAGCGGTCACCTGTAAATAGAGGACAAATTCTGCATTCTCGGGGTGTCCGCTATTAAGATGTTTTACTGTATATAATATTGATAATTATTTTACAGGACCGCACAAAAGAATAAGAATATATGAAACGAATATAAACTAAATTCGGGATTGGTAGATCGCTGATGGTAATGTAATTTTAGGGTGTTGTTACAGTCATCCGCAGCATGTTTTTAGAGTTTCGTCCATCTAACGAAACCCTACCTGTCTCACTCCTTTGTCTGTCTGTTTGTCCGTCTGTCACAGAGCCCGTTCTCAGAAACTACATATGTCGGAGACTTGAAAATTTGCATACTTATATCTGAACACCACACATCAAACGGCAAATAATAAAATTTTGAAAAAGTCTAATATTTAACCCTCTGGGCTCTAACTTCTGTATTTTAAGCAATTTTTCTAACTCAGCCCATAATTAAGTTGGAGACATGAAAGTTTGCATACTTATAGCTGAACACTTGCGATAACACGATAAATCATAAAATTTTGAAAAAGGTCATATTTAACCCTCTGGGCTCTAACTTGTGTATTTTAAGCAATTTTTCTAACTCAGCCCCTAATTAAGTTGGAGACATGAAATTTTGCATACTTATAGCTGAACACCTCACATCAAACAGAAAATAATGAAATCTTGAAAAAGTCTAATATTTAACCTCTAATATTTTGTCTCGCGCAATTTTTAAATTTAAACTGTTTTGCAATACTATTTTTTGTTCATTTTGCATAATAAGTGTAATGTGACGTAATTTGTTCTATTTCAGATTTCTAACGCATGTTAATGAATTTATTTTACAATATCCTTTCTCTTTTAAAATTCACATGTAAATATAGTTTTTATGGCGTAATTTCCAATAAGTGACTGCTTTTTATACCTAATTATTTAATTGTAATTTGAAGGGTTTTTTTTGCTTATAATAGTAACGTGTAAATAATTTTTTTTTATTTGAAGCAAACATTATTGTTTGCGCTGTTTATACAGTTGGCAACAGTTTAAATTAATACCATTTTCTAAAATATGTAAAAAATATCTGTCAAAATGCTAAATATTTGAATTTAAAATAGAAATAAAACCTCAAAAAATGAGTCAAATTAAAAAAAAAATTAATGAAATCTGCAGACCGGGATCTCCTATTGAATAAAATGATCTAAAAATGATTAAATTCCCATGTATAGCTTTTGCTCTTATAAATTTTTTTTTAATGGAACGATTTTGTCAAACTTTAGCATTAAATATATATCTCTTAAAATAATTCTTCGATTTGAAAACTGTATGCATTAGTGTGTTGATCAAACATTTCGCTATAATACCACCGATTTTCATATATTTATATGCAATAGTTTTCTTAATATTAACGAAGAAAGACCTCCGGTCACAAAAAGTTCAAAACCGGCGGCGGCGGTGACAGCGTTAGTTACTTTTCATAGAATAGAGAGATATATAAAAATGAAAACTTGTCTATCTGTCTGTTTGTAATTCTATAAAAAATCCACAATTTGGAAGCCAAAATTGTTAAGAGATACGTACATGTGTATTAAAACATGGCCGAGACAACTAAAGTAATCCGGAATCGAAATAACTTATAGTTAATTTTTAATTAATAAAAAACCACCAATTTAACAGCAATTTCTTATCAAATTTAAACATTTTTCGTTATAGCAGTTGCCAACAATTAAAAAACACAATAAAATTATTACTACAACAATTAATTTTCTACTGCAGATTTCCACGTGAAAAATGAAAATGAAATAAATAGTTTGCCGAATTAAAAAAAAAGGTGAATATTACGTCATAACTTTTCTACTGCAAAATATTCACGTGAAATATGAAAATGAAATAAATGGTTTGACGAATTTAAATGAAAGTGAATATAACTTCATAATTTTTCTATTTCAAGGTTTCCGCGTGAAAGAGGAAAATATTACGTCATATTGGAAATATAAAGGGCATGGTGGATATAGTATAACGTCATATGAGTGTGAAAAATGTATTGAAGCATAATAAAAACCCGATTAGGGAAATATTGGCGTATTTTAACTTTATTGCTCCAATTTTAAACTGAAATAAGTTCATTTATAGCTGTATTCTTTTGCGTCTGTTATATACATTTATACATTTTTATATAGCGTTTTCATATGATTCATTCAACAACATTTCGACTGTTTTTTTTAATGTTTGTTCTGTGTTGTATGTTAAATTTTGAAATTGATTTTACAGAACAAACATCTTTCAAATTCTGGGCAACGCCGGCACTTTAGCTTGTAACAGATAAATGACTTTGTATCTGTACATCTAATGCTAATATTATAAAGCGTTATAACATTATAAAGTATATAATATTATTAATGCTTGTACGTTTGTGAGGTGTTATCTCTGAAACTACATAGCCAACTTAAAAAGATGTTGGTGGCCATCTCTGCTCCGAAAAAAAGACTATTTTATGTCAGTGCAAGAACCTACATCGCTGCAGGAGCAAAAAAGTTCTAAAATTGTAATTTCTGCGATATTGATTGGGTTAGAAACTTTAAATTTGGTGCTGTAGTTACTTTTAAGATGTAAATACTCGTAATGAACGCTCTCTAAAAGGTTCAATGTGACGGATAAACGTAAAAATTTCTAGAAAGGTTCTAAACTATGATTTATTTGGAATACTGAAATTTTCGGGATACTGTTGGGATTAGAAATTAGAACTTTGGCATGGTAATAATTAATAAGATGTAAATGCTCGTTGTAGAACGAATTCTAAAAAATTGAAAGACTAAACAAAGCGGAAAAAGATCTAAAGATGATCTAAGTAACGAAGAAAATGGAACTGTTAGGAATATAAACATGAAAATTGACATGGCTGTATTTATCATGACGTAAATTCTCGCAATAGAACAATTTCTAAAAATGTCGCTATAAAAAAAAGTACAGAAACAAAAAACTTTCAAAAATTTTCTATTTCTCTGTTACTGCTGAGCTAAATTGTCTCTATGAATGGTTTCTAAAAAATTTAAAATTAAAAAATATGAAATTAACGGAAAGCGATCTCAATTACCATTAATTTGGAATTATTAGGTACAGCAACTTTAAATATTTCATAATGCTGCATTTCCTCCGCAAAACATGCGATTTAAATGCAACAAAACTGATAGATACCCACCTAGCATTAAATTGTGTAAATATTGAATAAAGACCTGTATGAAACAGTGAGTAGGTTGCCCGAAAGTACTTGTTAAAGTGCTCCTTCTCTAGGCTTTTCTCTCTCTCGCCAAGGCCACTAACAGAGGGAAGTGCCGTTTTAAATGTGATATGAATTTTTTATCCGATTCATTTTTCTAGACATTTTATCATAAGGTCATATTCTCAATTATTATTAGTAGATTTTTTATATATTAACTTATTCTGGTGAAATTTTGTAATCGGGTTCATATTGGCGTATGTTAGCTTGCATGATTTGCTGAATAAATATGTATGGATTTGTAAATTACTTCAAATGCCACTTTGACAGTTCAAAAATTATGAAGACGATATATTCAGATCTTGTGTCATACTTTATGTTGTAATCATTGCCGATTTCTTTTATTTAATACATGGTAAATACTTCTTGTGCAGAATATGTTTGAAAACAAAACAATACAGCGTATGTAGTGTCCAGCATACACTCATCATTTAAATCCGATCGAGCATATCTAAAACACACTCTAACGAAGCATTGCATGCGACTTTTGATGTATTCGGTACTTTGATACTATATTAGATTTTGAGAAGAGAATTCCTTAAATGTTATCGACAACCTCATTGCATCCGTGGAAAACAGATATTGTACAATATCGGGGGAGCACACACCATATAAAGTATAGTCCATTCTTTTTAAACATCATATATTTGTCATTTAAAGTTACTCAAATTGGTGCGGAGCGTCTGATTATGCTCTTGACATCATTTTATACAGTTAAAATTCCGATATAAGTAAATTAGTGTTTCTTTTTCTATTTTACTTTTAATATATTGCGTACTTTCAATTTTATATCCATGCACATGCATGGCTGTCTTGAATGGTTTGATTTCCCATTTTTTTTAAACAGTGTATACGAATTTATATATAAGATTTTGTAATTCTACAATTCGTTTATTTTCATCATTTCAATTTTTCGCAGTATATGGACAATTAAAGATAACATCTCATTTTCTTTGCTTCCACATGTTATTATTAAATCTATGTTCTCAGTAATATCGCTCAGACTAATCCCTCTGAGGGAAGTCCTAGTGTATCTCTGAGTAATATTTAAGGTGAAATTTACAAAAAATAAAAAATTTATTTTTAAGGTCTCTCGTCCCCTTAATCATGAAAAAATAATGGGTGAAGGCTCCCCATATACGGGAGGGTTGACCCACTATATGGGAGGCTTGACCCACTATGTTTTACATTGCATTATTTGTGAAGGGAAATAAAATCAGTTTAAAAAAAGCAAAATAATATTATTCTACATGTTTTAGTTATTATAAAAAATATATTCTTTTTAATATGAAGCTTAAACAAACCTGTTAAGACGCAATCGCAAGTCAGAGGAGAAAAATTTTGTTTTAAACAGGATTTTGTCTGAGCAGGTATAATTGTACAGCAAGGAAAATGAAATTTTAACATTTAAGGCAGTATTCTGTTAGAGACAAGTTCCGTTTTCAAAGTGTTTCATGTTATTATGTCCGGATTTAGGATCCACTTTCACGCATTTTTTTATCTCCTTGTTCCATTTTTGTGACACTCGAACTGACAACTCTAGTTGTCACATATTTTCGCTTCATCTCATTGTATTCACCCTGGTGAAATTTTCCTACATACCTTCCTAAAATTTTTCAGTTGTTGCTGTGTTCTTTTGCAACCTCATAAGCACTTAACTTATCTTTGACATGATTCAAACCTTTAAGGGGCAAAGTACTTTCAGTACTAAAATGTTGAAATAAATGACTGACACCAGAATTTAAGAACAAATTTATTTGGAAATAAGAAAAAGGCTATACTTCACATACATATTAAATAGAAAAGATTTTAGCAAAATTCTGGTGCCATTGTGATGTTTCGGAATTAAAATTAAGTGTTTTTATAAATATACCAATGCCCTTCAAAGGGTTAAGACTGCTGCTTTCATCCTTTCTAGTCTTTCCCACTGTTTCTATTTACCTAATGTAAGCAATATTTAAATGGAAAAAAGTTCGTATCAACTTTCCCATTTTCTAGCAGTTTTTCACATTTTTCTATAGTGAGTTTTAAACATTTTCTTTTCCATAACACCATTTTACTGAAGCTTTTCAGAATAATTTTGCATTTTTTTATATACACACCATTAACTTTTCTTTATGCACAGTGTACAATAAAAATATTTCCAAAATCACCTATTTAAGGAAGACTTGAGCATCTGGTCAACCCTCCATCGCATTGACTGTGTCAAGCCTCCCTACAAAGACCTTTTCTAAACAATGCCATATTGTTATGTTAAGCCTAACTTACTCTACAATCTTTATACCTGGAATGAAAGCTCGATATTTCTGCATTATATAAAACCTATTTACTTAAATTTCTATGATATATTTTATCTGAAAAAAGCTTACAAAATATTTCTAAAAAACACAACTTTTAGGTTGAAAACGCTTCACAATTGATTTTTCCACACGTATTTCGATCAGCTGTATGAAACAAAGACTGTTGGTTGAGCATTCCAGTAGCTTTGGTTGACACCTATTGATAAAACTCTGAAATTCTTTTAAATATGGAAATTGATGGGTGGGTCAAGCCTCCGGTATGGTCAACCGTCCCTAGTCTCCCCTATATTATATTCAATAGTTCCTTTAGGTTAATGCTTTGTGAAAAAGAAAACAATTGATATTATAGAAGCTATTTTCTTTTGCTCGTATATTATGCTACGATTAAAATGGTGTCTCATATATCATATCATATCATATATATTATAAAACATTATGCCCTAAAATTTCCACTCGAGTGTTTTCAAAAATTACCAGGTGGATTTTTTTACAGTTTGTGTCATTCGATAGAGAATATTCCCGCGGTGGCATTACAGCTACGATGATATTAACACCATGTCCTACTAAAAAAAAGCCTAATAAAAACCTTCCGTCAAGCATAACTCAAAAAATATTTGTCGGATTTCGTTTCTGATTGCACTAGAAGGTACCTATGAGGGCCACCTACTGAATGCACCTACTATGAAAAATAAGTTCCAAACCGTTTAAAAATTATATTAAAAAACTGGTAAAAAAGCACAATTTATCTGCATACGTCACAGAAATTTGGTGTGCTTCACTTTCACTGGTGGATGTTTTCGTAGACAACTCGTTTGAACACATGGAACAAATAAAAAAAAAATACGCACGCAGTAATATTGAATAGATCAGTTTCAACCACGTGATCACAAAGCTTGCAACAACCCGTGGCAACCAGTTTTGGTGGGCAAACATCTAATAATACAGTGCTCCGTACCACGGTGACCGTTTGTAGCCTGTTGTATAAAATCCGACCTGTTGTATGACATACAACAGGCTAAATCCGGCTAAAAACTTAGACTAAATGATAGTCGTCAGTCTATCGACTGGAAATTAACAGATATTTTTTAATACTCGTATAACGAAATATAGAAACGATTGTGGATGATTAAAACAAAAGACATGAGTGTTTATTGCTCCGGGAGATTATCTTTCTCTGGATGTCTGTCTATCATACAGCATGCAATTTTCTTGTAAAGGATGATATTATTATGCAGTAAAACCTCCATAACGGACACACCCGATTAGTGAACACCTCTATTTAGAGGGCATTATTTCGATTACCAACCCTTAAATTACTGTACATTTTTTACTCTCAGTAGCGAACACCTCCAAATAGAGGAGAAATTCTGCCCTCCCGAGGTGTTCGCTATTCAGAGGTTTTACTGGTAAAACCTCCATAACGGACACACCCGATTAGCGGATACCTCTATTTAGCGAACATTTTTTCGATTACTAACACATAAATAACTGTATATGTTTTACTCTCAGTAGCGGACACCTCCAAATAGAGGACAAATTCTGCATTCTCGAGATGTCCGCTATTCAGAGGTTTTACTGTATAAATTATTGATAGTTATTTTACAGGGCCGCACAAAAGAATAAGAGTATATGAAACGAATATAAACTAAATTCGGAATTGGTAGATCACTGATGGTAATGTAATTTTAGGATGTTGTTACAGTCATCCGCAGCATGTTTTTAGAGTTTCGTTCATCAAACTAAACCCTACCTGTCTCACTCCTTTGTCTGTCTGTCTGTCTGTCCGTCTGTCACAGAACCCGTTCTCAGAAACTATATATGTCGGAGACTTGAAAATTTGCATACTTATAGCTGAACACCACACACCAAACGGCAAATAATAAAATTTTGAAAAAGTCTAATATTTAACCCTCTGGGCTCTAACTTGTGTATTTTAAGCAATTTTAATAACTCAGCCCCTAATTAAGTTGGAGACATGAAATTTTGCATACTTATAGCGGAACACCTCACATCAAACGACAAATAATAAAATTTTGAAAAAGGTCTAATATTTAACCCTCTGGGCTCTAACTTGTGTATTTTAAACAATTTTTCTAACTCAGCCCCTAATTAAGTTGGAGACTTGAAAGTTTGCATACATATAGCTGAACACTTGCGATAACACGATAAATCGTAAAATTTTGAAAAAGTCATATTTATCCCCCCAGTCTCTAACTTCTGTATTTTAAGCATTTTTTTCTAACTCAGACCCTAATTAAGTTGGAGACATGAAATTTTGCATACATATAGCTGAACACCTCACATCAAACGACAAATAATAACATTTTGAAAAAGTCTAATATTTAACCCTCTGGGCTCTAACTTGTGTATTTTAAGCATTTTTTCTAACTCAGCTTCTAATCAATTTGAAGACACGAAATTTTGAATACTTATAGCTGAACACCTCACATCAAACGACAAATAATAAAATTTTGAAAAATTCTAATATTTTGTCTTGCGCAATTTTTAAATTTAAACTGTTTTGCAATGTTATTTTTTGTTCATTTTGCATAATAAGTGTAATATGACGTAATTTCTTTTATTTAAGACTTCTAACGCATGTTAATGAATTTATTTTACAATATCCTTTCTCTTTTAAAATTCACATGTAAATATAGTTTTTATTTTGTAATTTCCAATAAGTGGCCTGCTTTTTATACCTAATTATTCAATTCTAATTTGAAGGTTTTTTTCTGTTTATAATAGTAACGTGTAAATACTTTTTTTTTTTTTAAGCAAACATTATTGTTTGCGCTGTTTATACAGTTGGCAACAGTTTAATTTAATACCATTTTCTAAAATATGTAATAAATATCTGCCGAAATGCTGAATATTTGAATTTAAAATAGAAATAAAACCTCAAAAAATGAGTCAAATAAAAAAAAATAATGGAATCTGCACACCGGGATCTTCTATTGAATAAAATGATCTAAAAATGATTAAATTCCCATGTATAGTTTTTGCTCCTATAAAAATTTTTAATGGAACGATTTTGTCCAACTTTAGCATTAAATATCTCTTAAAATAATTCATCGATTTGAAAACTGTATGCATCAGCGTGTTGATCAATCATTTCTCTATAATACCACCGATTTTCATATTTTTGTATGCAATAGTTTTTTTAATATTAACGAAGAAAAACTCCGGTCACAAAAATTCAAAACCGGCGGCGGCGGTGACAGCGTTAGTTACTTTTTTTAGAATAGAGAGATATATAAAAATGAAAACTTGTCTATCTGTCTGTTTGTAATTCTATAAAAATCCACAATTTGGAAGCCAAAATTGTGAAAAGATACGTACATGTGTATTAAAACATGGCCGAGGCAACTAAAGTAATCAGGAATCGAAATAATTTATAGTTAATTTTTAATTAATAAAAAACCACCAATTTAGCAGCAATTTCTTATCAAATTTAAACATCTTTCTTTATAGCAGTTGCCAACAATTAAAATACACAATAAAACTATTACTACAACAATTAATTTTCTACTGCAAGATTTCCACGTGAAAAATGAAAATGAAATAAATAGTTAGCCG
Organism: Maratus speciosus; assembly: GCA_963932465.1. Taxonomy (NCBI): domain Eukaryota; kingdom Metazoa; phylum Arthropoda; class Arachnida; order Araneae; family Salticidae; genus Maratus; species Maratus speciosus. Next base: position 332,103,858 of record OZ010795.1, read on the forward strand.
AATTTAAAAAAAGGTGAATATTACGTCATAACTTTTCTATTGCAAGATATTGACGTGAAAAAGGAAAATGAAATAAATAGTTTGACGAATTTATATGAAAATGAATATAACTTCATAACTTTTCTATTTTAAGGTTTCCCCGTGAAAGAGGAAAATATTACGTCATATTTGAAATATAAAGGACGTGGTGGATATAGTATAACGTCATATGAGTGTGAAAAATGTATTGAAGCATGATAAAAACCCGATTAGGGAAATATTGGCGTATTTTAACAGTATTGCTCCAATTATAAATTGAAATAAGTTCATTTATATCTGTATTCTTTTGCGTCTGTTATATGCGTTTATACATTTTTATGTAGCGTTTTCATATGATTCATTCATACAACATTTCGACTACTTTTTTTAATGTTTGTTTTGTGTTGTATGTTAAATTTTGAAATTGATTTTTCAGAACAAACATCTTGCAAATTCTGGACAACGCCGGACACTTTAGTTTGTAACAGATAAATGGCTTTTGTATCTGTACATCTAATGCTAATATTATAAAGCGTTATAATATTATAAAGTGTATAATATTATTAATGCTTGCACGTTTGTGAGGTGTTATCTCTGAAACTACATAGCCAACTTAAAAAAATGTTGGTGGCCATCTCCGAAAAAAAGACTGTATTTTATGTCAGTGCAAGGACCTACATCGCTGCAGGAGCAAAAAATTTCTAAAATTGCGATTTCTGCGATACTGATTTGGTTAGAAACTTTAAATTTGGTGCGGTAGGTACTTTTAAGATGTAAATACTCGTAATGAACGCTCTCTAAAAGGTTCAATTTGACGGATAAACGTAAAAATTTCTAGAAAGTTTCTAAGCTATGATTTATTTGGAATACTGCAATTTTTGGGATACTGGTGGGGTTAGAAACTAGAACTTTGGCATGGTAGTAATTTATAAGATGTAAATGCTCGTTGTAGAACGAATTCTAAAAAATCGTAAGACTAAACAAAGCGGAAAAAGATCTAAAGATGATCTAAGTAACGAAGTACATGGAATTGTCAGGAATATAAACATGAAAATTGGCATGGCTGCATTTATCATGACGTACATTCTCGCAATAGAACAATTTCTAAAAATGTCGCTATATAAAACAGTGCAGAAACAAAAAACTTTCGAAAATTTTCTATTTCTGTGTTATTACTGAGCACAAAATTTTGAAATTTTGCTTAGGGTTAGTTTTAAAATATACAATTGTCTCTATGAATGGTTTCTAGAGAAATTGAAATTTAAAAAGATGAAATGAACGGAAAGCGATCTCAATTACCATTAATTTGGAGTCATTAGGTATAGCAACTTTAAATATTTCATAATGCTGCATTTCCTCCGCAAAACATGCAATTTAAATGCAACAAAACTAATAGATACCCACTTCGCATTAAATAAATTGTGTAAATATTGAATAAAGTCCTGTATGAAACAGTGAGTAGGTTGCCCGAAAGTACTTGTTAAAGTGTTCCTTCTCTAGGCTTTTCTCTCTCTCGCCAAGGCCACTAACAGAGGGAATTGCCGTTTTAAATGTGATATGAATTTTTTATCTGATTCATTTTTATAGACATTTTATCATAAGGTCATATTCTCAATTATCATTAGTAGATTTTTTATATATAATAAGTTATTCTGGTGAAATTTCATAATCGGGTTCATATTGGTGTATGTTAGCTTGCATGACTTGCTGAATAAATAGGTATGGATTTGTAAATTACTTCAAATGACACTTTGACAGCTAAAAAGTTATGCAGACGATATATTCATATCTTGTGTCATACTTTATGTTGCAATCATTGCCGATTTCTTTTATTTAATACATGCTAAATACAGCTCAACTTGTGCAGAATATGTTTGAATACAAAACAATACTACGTATGTAGTGGCCAGCATACACTCATCATTTAAATCCGATCGAGCATATCGAAAACATACTCTAACGAAGCATTGCGTGCCACTGTTAATGTATTCGGTACTTTGATACCATATCAGATTTTGAGTAGAGAATTCCTTAACTGTTATCGACAAACTCTTTGCATCCGTGGAAAACAGATATTGTACAATATTAACTATTCCAGGGGAGCACACACCATATAAAGTATAGTCCATTCTTTTTAAACATCATGTGTTTGTCATTTAAAGTTACTCAAATTGGTGCGGAGCGTCTGATTATACTCTTGACATCATTTTATACAGTTAAAATTCCGATATAAGATAATTTAGTGTTTCATTTTATATTTTACTTTTAATATATTGCGTACTTTCAATTTTATATCCATGCATGGCTGTCTTGCATGGTTTGATTTCCCAGTTTTTAAACAGTGTATACGAATTTATATATAAGATTTTGTAATTCTACGATTCGTTTATTTTCATCATTTCAATTTATCGCAGTATATGGATAATTAAAGATAACATCTCACTTTAGTTGCTTCCACATGCTATTATTAAATCTATGTTCTCAGCAATATCACTCAGACTAATCCCTTTGAGAGAAGTCCTAGTTTAAATATATACGTGTAGCTGGTACTTTAAAAAGATTTTACCGCCAAATTGGTGTATAAGAAATTCGCACCACATTCGGTGCATATATGACATCTGTGGCGTTTTATTTAGGTATCTTCTAGACGGTCAATCTGATTACAGAAAATTAGTCAGGTTATTTAATTAGCGATTATGGCACAGATGTTATATACGCACCACGTTGGCGCGATTTTTTCTGACGCCAATGTCATATACACATCGGAGTACTTAACTGGCGCCAAAGTGCCGTTATTTTGTATGGTAACCTGGTTGTTGTTGTTTATTTATTAGCCCCCGGTACGGTATGCTATTTCTTTCTCCCAGCTTATTTTGTGCCGTCTTCAAAAAATAACGTTACATTACAGAAGCTATAGCCGTAAAACAAAGCAGTACGATTAGATACTCTATAGCAATTTTTTAAATTTCTAAGCATCGCACATTTTTAAGTTTTATACCGTCGTATAGGGAAAAATGTACTTTTAAATGCAATTTGTCTGAAAACTCTATCTCCATTTATTTTTCAAATATTAATTTTTTTGTAGTTTTCAGCAACATTTGTCTAATTTTGGCAACTCAGGTACTCCAAATTATGTAGAAAGTAAAGGGAAAATAGTTGAAAAATAGCAATTATATATTTTTGTTGCCATTTTCTGATAACAACCGAAAGAAAATGTAACTAAAATGCGTGTTATTTTGAAAAATATAAATGAAAATGTTCTGTTAAAACATGGAGCTATTATAAACTATATTTAATTTTAAGTATCTATAGACGCTTTTAGTGTGACGTCGTCATGACGTTTTAGTTGTAAACTGACTCCAAACAAATGGTTGCTATACGTCATTTCTTTATAAATATAAATCGTGGAAAATGTTACCAGTATATATCAAGTATTAAAACACTTAGATGTGAGATATATATATAAGATACACTGTAAAAAAAAATCTTAAAACAACAGAAAAAAATCTTCGAATTCCGACAGTAAAAATTACGTGAACAGTCTTCTTATGTCATTCCATCCTCATATCGCTTATTTTCATGTTAAACAACAAAAAATTCTGTTTTCTTTGCCACCAATTTCCACTGCGACAGGATATTATGTTGGATAACAGAAAAACGGGAGGTCATCCCCTATGACGTCTAGAAGGTCATTTAGAATGACCAATAAGCTTTGGCTATCCCACCCCACGCTAAGACGTATCTTTCTAACTTGAAATATTTGAGTGTCTTGTCTGTGTACTGTTGAAAATGACAGTTTGTTTAATAAAGCAGTTCATCTAATTGAAAAAGAATAATACATAAAGAAATTTTAACAGAAAATTAAGAATCATTTTCACAATTCGCACACACCTTTGACATCAGAACCGCTTTCTTCAATGATTAGGATTTACAGTTGGAATACTAGAAAACAAACATAGCAAAAGGTATGTTTTCATCCTTCTTTTAAATATGTAACAATGTTTTTCCGAAACATAACAATATGTATGAAAAATACTTCCTATTTGTTAAAAATCTTAATTAAGCAAAACTTTTTATTATTATTATTATTATTTCATAATGTATGATTTACTTAAATTATTAGTATTATTTTATACTTCATTTATTTATGCACATTAGTAACTTAGTTGATCTAATTCTGTTAATAGCTGGAGATTATTTTTTGATCGGTTGTTTATTTTAAGTTAAATAAATAATCTTAAGTTTATGACTAGTTTACAAATCTTGAATTTTTACTTAGCTGTAGAATGATTACTTATTATATTTAACTTTTTTATGACTAAGAGTTTAATTTTACTTCATATGTATTAATTCCAGAAATTTTGATTGAGATTTTAAATTTATTTTGTCATCAATTGACATACGTGATTAGTTTTGGAGTGATAGTTTTAATAATAAACACGGAGTAGCTGCATTAATTATTATAGTTATAGATAACTGATATTTTCGTTTAACATTAACCAGGATAATATTTATAAGATCTGACGCTGTTCATATATTTTTATTGTTTAAATTTATCACATTTCCTACTATTTACTATGTTGTTTAAAATGGAGTGGCTGATATTTTGTTTAATCGTTCCATATGTTGATTCTGAAGAAATGCTTTTTTTTTTTTTTTTTTTTTTTTTTTTTTAGTACAATCTTAGAGTTATTGTAGTGGTTAAGTTAAAATTTGTAAATTTTATTCACTCTATTTAAGGAAATAAATTTTGAGCTACAACTGTGTGAATTATTTTGAAAATAATTCCTATTTAAGCTTTAACCATTCATTTTATAGAATCAGCAAGTTTAATTTTGTTTAACATTTTAATTTAAATTATATTGTAATATTTTTTCTTATTTAGTTGATGATCATTTACTTTATACGGAAAAACATTGTAAATTGTTAAGAAGGATGAAAACTCATTTTATCACTTTAGCTGGAATGAAATGCTTTTTTTTATGGTGATGTTTATATAAATTTTAGTGGCTCTTCTTTTTCATTTCTCATCTTTGCTCATAGCTGTCAACTTTTACACATTTATATATACAAAGCTTTCTATTCGAAAAAATTATAAAAATTGGCAGGATATTATTTACATAATTAACCAAAGTCACTAATTTAACCTAATCAATTTTCAAAAATATTGCATGAATAAATATTAAAGTTCTTTTAATTACAAATCACATTCAATACATATATTTATTTTATTAAGAAATATTTTTATGGGGGAGGGGGGGAGTTACCTTATATCGTATATATATATTTTTATTATTCTGTTGGGGGGGGGGGGGAGTTTAAGATACCTTCTTTCACTTATTCCGGTCTTTAATATACTTAATTTACAAATCTATATAAATTCAACTGTTTAAATATTTTATTGCGAATAAGCTATTTAAATTAATTTTATAAAAGTTTGGAGGAGAAATTCCTATATATATTTATTATTATTAATATAAACAAATCGATCGGTAAATATAAATTTCCCGTGTACCTAACCTATAATATGCGATTCTTCTGTTAAATAGAACCTCCCCCCCCCCTTTCGCCAACAGGAATCGACCTACAGATTTTGACTGTTGGAAAGGCGTCGATTGTCAACACGAAGTGCCTGTATGACTACGTATTTCTGTCGTCTGATAACGCATTCTTTCGTTAACAGATATTTTCTGAAAACAAATAGTTTCTGGCAACTTTTTGCTGCCAGAAAGTTTCTGTTGTTTTACAAAAATATTTTTAACAGTGTATAGCTGCAACACACAAACAAAATAAAAATACCACATAGCAACCGTTTGTTTGGTGTCATTTTCCAACCAAAACGCCATGACTAACGTCACGACTGAAATTGTCTGTATGAATGTTACAAACAAATGAATACCAATGAATCATTAGAAAGCCGTTTTTTGTCGAGTTTCTTTAATGATGGCATCTTTTTGCTGCATTTTTGTATTATTTTGCGATAGTGACATACTATGCATGCTTTACTGTATATGTTTAAGAGTGGATCATAAATGTAGAATTCTTAAGCGTTTGCAAATGACGCCATTTTACATAAAATAAAAGTGTGTGCTTTAAGTCTTAAAATTGAATTATATTTTGTACTATTTATATATACTTTTTTTTTCTGTCGGGGCGATACTAAATTCTGAAAAACCAGAATTCCTGTTTTCTAGTTAAGAAATTGTTTATTTATTTTCTTTTTAAAAATTATATAAACTGTTTTGTTCTATAGTTATTAAGTAAACTTTTTTTACATATTGGTATTCCCTTTTTAAAACATATACATGTAACTGATATTCGAAAAGAGTTTTTCGCAGAATTGCCTTCAGAAAAAATTTGCGCCAATGTGGTGCCTATATGACATCTGTGTCGCGATTATTAAACTTATCGTTTTTCGTTATGAAGCAAACGACCAAAGGAAAAATTACTATTGGCGCGATTGGAGAATTATCAACTGCTTGATGTTATTTTTAAAAACTGCTGAATTGACGATTTTTTAATTATTTACTTACATTAGTGTACATATTATTGGTAATACTATTGTTTATAATTTTTGTTTACATTGTTTGTTTACATTATTTATAACACTGAATCTGAATATTTTGGTTGATAGAATTGCCGTGTTATCACATCGCCTTCAAGTCATGCTCCTAGCGATCGTTAATTCTGTGATTTAACCTTACTGTTATATATTTTCCATCTGCAGTTATTTTACTATCACTAAAAAGCTAGGCACTACTTTATTATTCCGTCGACCAATTTCGCCAAATCGGCAAGCTATTAGCCAAATTATAAAAAGTGACGTAATTTTATTTTACTTACCGGAATAACAAATAAATTAGTAAAACATTAATAAAAATAAAACATAAACATCAAATTAAAAAATCACTTGATGACGTAACAAACACGTGTAAGGTGTGTTAGGTGAACGAATTTTTTGTGTTTACTTTGGTGGAAACAGATATAGGACTGTCATTGTCATTTCAATTAAAGTTATCTCAGAATAAATAGATATTTGAATGTAGCTAATCTCTCAAACATTGTAATTTTTTTTAATACGATCTTTCTAAAAGTGTAACTTTTATGCTGTTTTATCCTGTCGCAAACTGTTGATGACAGCCAAATGCTTTGCGCTTTATAACTATAATCTATATAATATTTGGCGATTTATCACCTGCGCCTGGCTAACATTAAATTACTAAGTTGGCCGCTTGGCTTATAAAAAGTGAAGCGGGTACCCCGGAACTATTGATGACAGCCACATGACTTAGGCTTTTATTATACAGATTATCTTTTTAACTATTGTTGTGAAATCTAAGGCAGCGGAAATGATATTTCCTTTCTAACAACAAAAGTATTTTAATGTGGATAATAATAAGAGAAAAAAACTTTGGTGGAAATTACGTCAGTTTTAAAACGATAAATTTAAAATGACTTATTTAAAAGAACTTTCTTATAGCATTGTTAAAAATTACCGGGAGACAATGACACTGTTTTACTTAATTCATTTTACATTAGCTTATTTTCTAATTTTTAACTATTTTTTTTTTAAATCAAAGACGAAAACAGACATTGGATCTCTTAACAGCAGCTGATTTGGTCTTAAAAATTCCCAATCAAAGAAAAACGAATGGAAAGAGAGATCGCCACATTTTTTTTTTTTATTATTATTAGAATTCAATCTTTTTAAAGCCGATCAAATTAGCGCGCTTTTAGAATCTGAGGTGTCTGAAAAGGAGTTGGCTAGCATAGCTCGTAAGGGCCAGTGCCCCCTAGTTATATAAATTAAAATGAGATAAAGTACTATTGCTATTTATTATTTTTTTTAAAGCTCAACCAGGCATAAAAATGCGTTTTGATGAGAAAAAAATGGCATATTTTGTTTGAAATTTATGTACGAAAAAGAAACTGCTCTTGAAAGATATTAATTAGCGATCTTATCATGTTGCTATTATTATAGAGTGTAACAATAGAATTGTCTTTATATAACGAAACTATAAATAAATAATAAAATCTTAAATGTAAACATGAAACAATTATTCGTTCTCCTTTGATTTTGTACCTGTTACAAAAACTTAAACAGACAGTTTATTATGCATGACAAAAATATAAAGGATCTTTTATACTAACTTGATTATTTAAAGGAAATATAAAACAAATTTCCTCGGTAACATCTTAACTAAATATTCCCTCTCGTAGAAAAAAAGAAATTACCGGGAGACAATGACACTGTTTTACTTAATTCATTTTACATTAGCTTATTTTCTAATTTTTAACTAATTTTTCTTTAAATCAAAGACGAAAACAGCCATTGTATCTCTTAACAGCAGCTGATTTGGTCTTAAAAATTCCCAATCAAAGTAAAACGAATGGAAACCCGTTTACAGAGAGATCGCCGCTGTTTGTTTGTTTTTTAAATTAGAATTCAATCTTTTTAAAGCCGATCAAATTAGCATGCTTTTAGAATCTGGGGTGTCTGAAAAGGGGTTGGCTAGCGTAGCTCGTAAGGGCTAGTGATCCCTAGTTATATAAATTAAAATGAGAGAAAATACTACTACTATTTATTATTTTTTAAAGCTCAACCAGGCATGAAAATGCGTTTTGATGAGAAAAAAATGGCATATTTTGTTTGGAATATATGTTCGAAAAAGGAACTGCTCTTGAAAGATATTAATTAGCGATCTTATCATGTTGCTATTATTATAGAGAGTAACAATAGAATTGTCTTTAAATAATGAAACTATAAATAAACAATAAAATCTTAAAGGTAAACATGAAACAATTATTCATTCTCCTTTGATTTTGTACCTGTTACAAAAATTTAAACAGACAGTTCATTATACATGACAAAAAATATAAAGGATCTTTTTACTAACTTGATTATTTAAAGGAAATATAAAACATATTTCCTCGGTAACATCTTAATTAAATGTTCCCTCTCGTAGAAAAAAGAAGATTAAAATAAAGTAAATAATTAGTTTTAACGACTTCTTTTATCTTTATTTTGCTTTTTTTACAGAATAAAAATGAATTAGAAAAAAAATAAATGTTAGGAAAATCATATATACATATTAAGAAATAAAATGTTTCGATACGAAACACTGATTATGGATAAATCATTCTATTTATTCTTGCGTTTTTCTTTTATTTTGCTGAAATACATATAAAGTGAATCATGGATTATATAAATTTGTAAAATCGATAAAAACTCTTACATTGTGATAAAATTCTTAATCGTTAACATTAAAAAAGTTTCGCTATTAAAAATATTCAAAATTATGTATCTTATTATTTTTTTATAAATGATTTTCCATATTTAAATATTCGTTTTTATTTTACATGATATTATTCAATTTTATAAGAAGATAAATACTTTATTTTACAAATATAAATACTATAGGAAACATACATTTATGTGTAAGGTAAAAATTGCAAAGTATCCTTTAAATATTTGCGATATCATAATAACATAAAGTATGCAATGAAGAAAAAAATACTTTAAACATAATATTCAGGGTTACACTAAATGGTTCATCGTGATTCAAAACACTCTGTATTTTTTGTACGGCTTAAAAATACGAGTGATACATAGCAAGGTACATACACTCACCAAGTTTAAAAAGCCGCTTCGTGGCTCGCTTGCTGCTGATGTGACGAAGATTGACAAAAACATGCAAGTGGTCGTATGAACGGGACTAGATTACACTTGGAATGTATGCAGGATGACTAAGGGCATTCACATTGAACATTTGTTTTATGTACGAGAAAAATTGTGACTGTATGTATCTTTGCATGCATCACCCCTCTTTGTGCATCTTATACTTGTAAATAAACAGTCTTTTGAAATCCAATGAATACTTTCAGCTAACCCTGTACATTGAAAAAGACTTTTAGCATAAGAAAAAAATCATATAAAAAAAAAAAATAAATAAATATACTTTTTAATCTTTCTATTAATGTATCTGTGGATATAAATGTATTTGAAGTAACATTTGAACTAAAACTCAGGAATTAAAAATGTAAATAAATTCAGATATTTAATAAAACCGAAAAGTAACGCATTAATATCACATAATGTAATCAATAATTCCTCTGGTTTCAAGTTTTATGCAAGCTTTTTATCAGTAGAAATGCCAATCGATAACGAAACTGTTGTTTACACATATTCACTTTCAAAAATACGGAATTTATAAATATTAATTTACCAGTTAGTATATATCTTGGTAAGAGCACATATTGTTAAGGAATTGTACGTGACTCGTTTAGGAGAGATATGTGCAATCTTCTTCTTATTCTTGAAAATTGCAATGCTAGTATATAAGAAGTAAGACATTGTGTACAAACAACTGTATATTGCATTAGTTTATTTTCATTTGGAGTAAGACATAGATACTGGGCGGTTTTCCTTTCGAATTATCATGACAGGGAATACATGCTAGATCTTCACAATAATTTTTGGTTCTTTTCTGTTATCCGGGCACCAGTGCATATATATATATATACGTCTATACATATGTGCATATATCTATATATATACACACACACATATGTTTATCTATACATATACATGTATATATAAAACTGGCACCGGCTAACAGAGAAGTACCTAATTTTTATATTCAAATTTCTATTTAGATGCAATATTGCATAAATATCTTTCTGGGAATATTTGATTAATGCAAATAAACATTACATGGTAAAACAAAAAATACAAAATAGCAATGAAAACAGTTTAAAGAAAAATCACAAAAAAATTAACAGCACAAAGAACAAAAATTTGAACGATATAGCTTAAACATAATTTTATTTCATACATAACATTTTTTTTTTAAATATATACATACATAGTGCTTAGTATTAAACAATAGAAAACTGTTCTATACAAAGTTAATGAATTTATATTGGGATTCTCAGCATGCCTGCAAGATATTTGTCACCGTCTCCCAAATGGGATACGTCTACACTACTACGCTTGGGGAAATAAAATCAGTATCGCATGACGTTAGAACTAGTATAATAGGGAAGCTTCATTCATGTTCGGCTTTATGCAAGTAATTTATCAACAAGAACTTCTTATGCGTGATGTCATGTAATTTTAATGACATTTAATGATTTATGAACGACGAAAATGGCTTCCTAATTCCTAGGATAATTTCGAAATGAATAATGTAATCCTGCACTAAGAAGACGAATACCATTTCGATATTTCGATCTCAGATGTTCCTAATTTTTAATTAATCATTCTGACTTTTAAGGGGTTGCATTTTTCTCTTTTTTTAAGTGATGATATGTGCTTATTAATAAACATAAATATTTTTAAAAAAACTGCCGGTTCGGCCTACAGGCGGAGGTAGATTTCGAAGTTAAGCACTAACTTCACCAACAAAAACTAAATCAAGATTAGAGATAAAACCCGTTGAATAATTGTTTTGGCCGATTATGACGAATTTTAATTTCATTTTTCTGCAAGAGCTCGTTTTATCAGAATCATATTACTGCGGTATTAAAAAAAAATATTTTTGCACGGTCAAAAATTCGAAATTTTCTGACACATTTTCAGACTTATTTTTAAAAGTAAAACCGTGAAACTCGCTGACGTGATTTTTGGAAGAGATTTATATTCGACCTGTGTTTTTATTTTTCGTTCAATTAATTATAACTTGATTTACAATTATTTTGTCAGTACGACATTTTTTTTTTAGTTTCCAGCACTATCGTTTCGGGAAATTCGGTTCAAAATACTCACTTTGACAGCATTTTTTGAAATATATTATGCATTTATAAAAAAAATCGACCAATACGGTAAATTATATAGTTTATGAATAAGAGAACCTGCCAATTGGATGCGTTTCAGAGTTAAAATGAATTTAAAAATAAGTCAGAAAATAAGCCGTTTGGATTTGAGTACACCCTTAATACGATCCGTTATAGTTACCCTTAATAGCTATGGAGTTTTTCGGTTTTCACAAAGCCCCTCCCTATTTACACACCTCTGGTCCAATTTTGCCCATTAACGACCTTGACCGAGATTTGCTACCCCTTGATTTTATGTATCAGTTTGGAAGAGATTTGTGCAGAATTACAGAAGTTATCGCATCCATAAAAAAGTGATATATATATGTATATATATATATATATATAGATAGATAGATAGATAAAGTTTTTTACAGAGGGTGGTTTTAGGTTCTAGGGGTCATGAACGCTGTAGATTTGCAAAAATGTTTCAGAAATTCCAACATAGAGGAGATTGCAATAAGTAGTATTTCATACGAAATCTACTTAAAAAAGAAAATCTTTCGAACTTCAAACCCAGGATAACAAAAGCCTAATTCGATTAATCTCATGGTAACATTATATTAAAACATAATAATTAAAAAAAAAAAATTACGCTTCCTAATTCATAGGACAATTTTGAAATGAATAATGTACTCTTGCACTAAGAAGACGATTACTGCTTCGATATTTCCGTCTCAGAAGTTTCTATTTTTTAATTAACCATTTTCATTTTTAAGGGTCTTTATTTTTGTCTTTTTTAAAAAATTTGTTTTCCAGTAATGATATCGCACTTACTTATAAACATAAATGTAAAATAACAGAGTCTTTCGACCTCCAAACCCAGAATGAATAATTTCTGGATTCAATTAATCGCATGGCATCTTTGTATTAAAATGTAATTAGTGAAAAAATGATTTTTTAATTGTTTTCTGAGTGAAATTTTAAAATTTTTATTGTGGACGGATTCTATATTTTTTAAATAAAAATAAACATTAGAGAAGCCTTTCATAGTTTATTAAATATTATTTTAATATAAACGTTGTTTCCTTTTTATAATCTATACCAATTTTAACTTTTGAAATCGAATTTACATTATTATTTCATAGAATAAAATTATCTTTAATTGTATCGAATTTTTTGTAAAGTACCTATTTTTATTCTTAGCAAGAAACCTAAATTTTATTTTTTTGTATTCTAATATAATGATGATAAATATAACATTTATAATAAATACATTAAATACAATTTTTGTAAAAAAAAAAAAAAAAAAAAAAAAAAAAAAAAAAAAAAAAAAAAATAACTAAAATAAATTTACTAATACAAAACTTTACCAAAAAAATAGCTCAGCATTTATATAAATATACTAGGGGGCTCTGTCCCCTGCAAGCTACGCTCGCCAACTCCTGTTCAGACACTGCAGAATCTAAAAGCACGCTAATCTGATCGGTTTTAAAAAGATTAGAGAAGATTGAAATATACTGAAAAAAGCTGTAGCGATCTCCCTGTAAACAGGTTTCCATTCAATTCGCTTTTATTGCAAACATTTAAGGCAGAATCAGTTGCTGTTAAGACATCCAATGGTTGTTTTCGTGTTTGGTTAAAGAAGATCAGTCAAACGTTTGAAAATAAGCTAAAATAAAATGAATTAAGTAAATAGAGTCTTTGTCTTCCGGTATTTTTTAACAGCGTGATAAAGCGATTGACGTAATACAATTTACTACAATTACTAAAATTTGCTCCTTTAACCCCTTCAAGGGCGGTGGTTCATTTCTGGACTACTTAATTTTAATTTTTAAACACCACAATGGCACAAAATATTAAAATGAAATTTTTCCTTTAATTCAGTAAGTGAACAAAAGCATTTTGTATTTCGAAATTTGTTTGTAAATACTGGTGCCATTCACTGATTTCAAGATTTTACGAATAGAAGTACCTTTCCCGTGAAAGAGTTAAACGCATATTAATGTATTTATTATTTTAAAGTTTCCTTTCTCTTTTAATATTCACGTGTATGTACAATTTTCAAGACATAATTTTCTAAATTTTCCTACTTTTAACACGTACACATTTTATACTAATTTTAAAGTTTTTTTCTGTTTTTATTAGTCACGTTTATAAATTTTTAATCGTTAGTAAATATTATTTTTTGCGCTGTTTTAGAATTGAAAACAATCTCTGTAATAATAGCCTAAGTCATGTGACTATCATCAACAGTTCCAGGCAGATCCCTTCGTTTTTTATATTCCAGATGGCCATTTTGGTACTTTAATGTTAGTCAGCAACAGGTGTGATAAGTCGCCAAATATTATTCTATCTCCATTATTTCATTTATATTATAATAGTCCAAGTCATGTAACTGCATTAACAACGGACTGATCCCTTCGCTTTTCATAAGAAAGGTTTTCATTTTGATTAAAGAATCAAAATTATTTTTTCGAATAAAACTACATAAAAGTTGCCATCATCGTAAAAATTTCCTAGCACTTTTATGTTAGCCGTGTGCAAATCTCGCCAATAGCTTTTTTTTAACTCGCCAGTTAGAACTTTTTTTATTTTTTGACTGGTAAATTAAAACGGTGCTACTTTGCTATCCCATTGAGCCAAAATCTGTCGCCAAACTATAAGATTAAATGCCAATAATGGTTGATCGTAAATGTTACATTCACTTGACTTTAAGAAGTTACACGTGTTCACGCCATCAAGTGATTTTTATTTCCACATTTTATTTGTAGTTTTATTAATGTTATACTAATTTATTTGTTCTTTCGTTATTTAAAATAAAAAAATATGTCAATTTGTATAATTTGGCTAGTGGTTTGGCGATTTCTATAATTTGGCGAAATTGGTCGACGGGAGAAGTAGTACCATTAAAACATTGCTTTGAAGTGGAAATTAAATGTCCTGATTTGTTGCACTGTCATATTTGGCGTGATTTTTTTAACGACAATTTGGCGAAAACCTCGTTTTCGAATACCAGTTAAATATGTATTTTTAAATCACTTTCTGTTATTTTTAAAATGAAACAACAATAAATAAAAAAAAATCAATTAATAACTATAGAACAAAACAATTTATAACATTTTTTGTAAATAAAAAGAAGATAAATTCAAATAAACATTTATTAATAAATAAGCAACAATAGATTGGTTACCATGTCAGGAAAAATAACGCCATTTTGGTATGTACCCCGTTGCGTATATGACATCTGTGCCTAATATTTTCCTTTTCGTTTCGTTTAAAAAAAAGAAAGAAGTGAAAGCGATTTAATTTAAATGTTTCCGTTTTAAATTAAAGTTTTGTTTTAAATAAAATGATAATGAAATACAAAATTGAATTGTGAATAAAATTAACATAATGCATTTCTTAGCATAGATTTAAGGGAGGCCAAACTAGTCGCCAAATTGGTTTAAAATACTAACCTTTTCTAAAATATGAAGAAAAAACCCTGTTATGATTAAAATCTGAGATGACATCATTAGAGAAAAGTATTTAAAATTAGAAAAAAAAATAATATTTCGAAAACTAATTCGAATTTTAAAATTCTAATACCAGTTTTGAGATCTGTGGATCTATACGGATTTTTGGTGTTAATTACATAGCAAAGTATTCCATATTTTAGGAGAAATTGCCGTGAAACATAATCAGTTGTTTATTCAGTCGTTTCAATGAATCGTTTTATGAATTCTTTACATTTCAGTCCTTTCATATATCCGTTTCATAAATTCGTTAAATTCGTTTCATTAGGATTTTATATATATATAGGGTAGATATATGTAAAAGGGAGTGGTTATTCAACTCGTCATTTCATATGAATTAGTAAGTTATGTCGTTTATTTTGCAAGTTGTAAACTAGTGTATTTTGTTTTTCAATTACTTCAACAAATGTTTAGTTATGATTAATCTTTACCTAAACATCTTTTAACTTTAGTTTATGACTGGAAATGCCAGTCTGAGCATTTCCTGATTGTACAATTATGATATTTATGCCATTTTTTCATATTTAATTACTCATTATTTGAAGCATATGTACTCACTCTAATATATATATATATATATATATATATATATATATATACATATGTATATATGGTACTTCTTAGCTATCCCGTCGACCAATTTCGCAAAATTATGTAAATCGCCAAACCACTCTCCAAATTATACACATTGACATAATTTTTATTTTAAATAACGAAAGAACAAATAAATTAGTAAAACATTAATAAAAATACAAATAAAACGTCGAATTGATGGTTTTATTGACCATTATTGGCATTTAATCTTACAATTAATTAATTAATGGCAAACCATTATTGGCAGTTAATCTTACAATTTGGCGACAGTAATTTGGTCGACGGGATAACTAAGAAGTACCATATATATATACATATATATATATACCACAATACAATTGTGAGAAGGTCTAAAATGAAACAAATTTACACCTTCGCAATATTCAATTGTAAAATTCTGCGATAGAAAGTAAAGCTTACTTAAATTATTTAAAACAACGTTTAAACACACAATAAGACAACATATTTGACCATACGTATACGTTTCGTGAGTACTAGGACTCACATCCTCAGTGTAAAAACTTTAAAAACTCTAAAAACAATATCCCCCCCAACTGCATGTACGGTGAAAAGACCCAAATGTCAAAACATAACACCAAAAGACCATCAAGTTCTAACAGCCAATGAAATTAATGCGGAAGTGAAGTGTCGTGACACAACAAATCCATCCAGAAAGTTGAGATGTATGGTGTACTAGATAAATCATTAACCAAGGAGTCTTTAAATTTATGGATATGAATAGCCTCATAAAAGTCTAAATCCAGAGGAGTAATACATTTCTTGATAATGGTAGCTGAGTCAAAATTAAAATTATGTCCCTCCCCCCAGCAATGAGAGGCGATAGAGGATTTCTGTAATTCTTTTTTCTTTACATAGTTTCTGTGTTCATTGATTCTGTAACGGAGTTTTCGTTTAGTTTGTCCAATGTAGGACAAACCACATTGGCATTGAATGTTGTAAATGCCCCAATAATTATGTGGAGGAATTTGGTCCTTAAGTTGCGAAAAAGATAATTTATTAACCGGTTTAAAAACCACATTAAAATCATAATGTCTTAAGATATTAGCCATCTTAAAGCTAATGCTATTATAAAATGGTAAAATGATAAGATTGGAAATGGAAACTGTAGTAACAGGAGAATCAAGATTATTAACATATTTATTAAGACTATGAGAAATTAAATTATTGATATAAGATAAACTAAAACCTCGATCAATAGCCACAGATCTAATGTAATTTAATTCTGTAATAAGTGAATTATTATCTGAACAAATTAAGCGAGCTCTATTAATCAAATAATGAAAAGCCGAAGCTTTTTGGGAAGGGGGGTGACATGAATTGAAATGGGGGGGGAGTGTGACAGCAAAAGGTTTACGGTAAACGCAAGTGTCAAAGGTATTAGGCTGACGTGTAACCAACACATCCAGAAATGGCAATCTATTGTCTATTTCAACTTCATAAGTGAATTGAATGACTGAATCTATTGAGTTTAAAATCGTTAATATATTGTCAACAGAAAATAGAGAAAGGTCCAAGAGTGCAAAAGAATCGTCTACATATCTACAATAAAATGGGAAGTTGATAAGGTTAAACATTTTAACCTCAAAGTAATGCATATATAAATCTGCTAAAAAAGGGCTAAGGGGATTACCCATTGCTAAACCATCAGTCATAGAATAATATTGATTAGAAATTTGAAATGAATTTTGTTTTAAACAAGTACTGAATAACTCAATAATGTGGTTGATTTCATAATCTGTGTAATGAAATTCTTTTAATCTAGTAGTGAGACTTTGTAGTGCACCTTGAACTGGAACATGGGTAAACAGAGAAGTAACATCAAATGAAACCATGCGTAAAGAGGGGGAGGGGGGGGAAGTTTTTAATCCGATTAACAAAAGAACTAGAATTCTTAATAGTGTACATATTAGAATTTGAAAGGAATGAAAAACGTTTCACTAAATATTTCGCAAGAGGGTATGAAGCAGTACCGATATTGGAAACGATAGGCCGGAGGGGAACACCAATTTTATGAACTTTAGGTAGAGCGTAAAAGCGACTGCAGTTAGCAATGGACGGAATTAATGACATTTTAATACTGTCATCAATACAGGGAGAGGTTTTTATAAGTTTTCTGGTGCATGTTAAATCACTGTCAGAAGGATCCCGATTTAATTTAATGTATGGGCCGGATTGTAAAAGATTTCGCACTTTATCCAAATAAGCTGTTTTATCCTGTACCACTATTTGACCTCCCTTATCAGCTTTAGAGATAACAATGTCATCATTAGATTTTATAGAGGATAAAGCTTCTTTAAGATCCTTTGTTATGTTTGGTTTGAAATTCTTAGAATAACATTTGGTGAACAATAATGCTATTGTAAACCTTTCAACTTCACAACTGTCACCTACACAGGAGAAAGCTCTCAAACTTAATTATAATTTTTCTTTTAGCAAACGTCCAGATTTACCTAATCTTATTGCTCCAGTTGAAAGAAGTTTTAAATTTAGCAAACTATCTAGTTCTCAAAAGGATTCCATTAGAGTTCTCATTAAAAACACAGTTGATCACAAATGCACCAGAAAACTTATAAAAACCTCTCCCTGTATTGATGACAGTATTAAAATGTCATTAATTCCGCCCATTGCTAACTGCAGTCGCTTTTACGCTCTACCTACAGTTCATAAAGTTGGTGTTCCCCTCCGGCCTATCGTTTCCAATATCGGTACTGCTTCATACCCTCTTGCGAAATATTTAGTGAAACGTTTTTCATTCCTTTCAAATTCTAATATGTACACTATTAAGAATTCTAGTTCTTTTGTTAATCGGATTAAAAACTTCCCCCCCCCCTCTTTACGCATGGTTTCATTTGATGTTACTTCTCTGTTTACCCATGTTCCAGTTCAAGGTGCACTACAAAGTCTCACTACTAGATTAAAAGAATTTCATTACACAGATTATGAAATCAACCACATTATTGAGTTATTCAGTACTTGTTTAAAACAAAATTCATTTCAAATTTCTAATCAATATTATTCTATGACTGATGGTTTAGCAATGGGTAATCCCCTTAGCCCTTTTTTAGCAGATTTATATATGCATTACTTTGAGGTTAAAATGTTTAACCTTATCAACTTCCCATTTTATTGTAGATATGTAGACGATTCTTTTGCACTCTTGGACCTTTCTCTATTTTCTGTTGACAATATATTAACGATTTTAAACTCAATAGATTCAGTCATTCAATTCACTTATGAAGTTGAAATAGACAATAGATTGCCATTTCTGGATGTGTTGGTTACACGTCAGCCTAATACCTTTGACACTTGCGTTTACCGTAAACCTTTTGCTGTCACACTCCCCCCCCCATTTCAATTCATGTCACCCCCCTTCCCAAAAAGCTTCGGCTTTTCATTATTTGATTAATAGAGCTCGCTTAATTTGTTCAGATAATAATTCACTTATTACAGAATTAAATTACATTAGATCTGTGGCTATTGATCGAGGTTTTAGTTTATCTTATATCAATAATTTAATTTCTCGTAGTCTTAATAAATATGTTAATAATCTTGATTCTCCTGTTACTACAGTTTCCATTTCCAATCTTATCATTTTACCATTTTATAATAGCATTAGCTTTAAGATGGCTAATATCTTAAGACATTATGATTTTAATGTGGTTTTTAAACCGGTTAATAAATTATCTTTTTCGCAACTTAAGGACCAAATTCCTCCACATAATTATTGGGGAATTTACAACATTCAATGCCAATGTGGTTTGTCCTACATTGGACAAACTAAACGAAAACTCCGTTACAGAATCAATGAACACAGAAACTATGTAAAGAAAAAAGAATTACAGAAATCCTCTATCGCCTCTCATTGCTGGGGGGAGGGACATAATTTTAATTTTGACTCAGCTACCATTATCAAGAAATGTATTACTCCTCTGGATTTAGACTTTTATGAGGCTATTCATATCCATAAATTTAAAGACTCCTTGGTTAATGATTTATCTAGTACACCATACATCTCAACTTTCTGGATGGATTTGTTGTGTCACGACACTTCACTTCCGCATTAATTTAATTGGCTGTTAGAACTTGATGGTCTTTTGGTGTTATGTTTTGACATTTGGGTCTTTTCACCGTACATGCAGTTGGGGGGATATTGTTTTTAGAGTTTTTAAAGTTTTTACACTGAGGATGTGAGTCCTAGTACTCACGAAACGTATACGTATGGTCAAATATGTTGTCTTATTGTGTGTTTAAACGTTGTTTTAAATAATTTATATTTTCACACAAGTTCTGTACTTATTAAATCTTACTTATCGGAAATTATGGTATTAAAATTTTGAAAAAAACAAATTTTTTGAATGAAATAATTAAGTATACCACTTTCTAAGAATTGCTCTCAATTACCTAGACAAATACAAACACAAAAATAGTTTATTAATAACATGTATTTATCCCTGGAAAGATCTCCTGCTGCATCTAACACAGCTGTTTTTTAAACTACTAATCCATTACGTAATAGCTTTTTAAATCTAGTCTTTTCAGTGGGAAATGCATTAGATGCCTTCTTCGTATTGATTCCATGATTCTTATAAGGAAAATTTATCACGCGTCATTATTTTACCAAAACATCAGATTTTCATAAGCTCTGATGCATAATGCGGTCTATCAATTAAGAATGAATTTTGAAGATTTAAACTTCCCAAAACTCATTTCTTACAGAATGATTCTTGGTTGAAAAACATTTCTAGTTTCATGGAATGTTGTTTCAGCATTTATTGCTAAAATATATTTTCTTTGAACTCTGTAAATTTCTGTATTACATCAAAAATAATGTTTGTTATTTTGTGAATGTTTCAGTTAGAATTTATTGGTAAGTGAAACATGTTAAAAATAGATAAATTTTCAGAAATTATAAGAATGCCATGATAATCTGTTTATGACACACTCCATAACAGCAAATTATTGGAATCAAAGTATAAATATTAGTAAACAATACTGATTAAGAAACCGTTTGAAGTAAGTGCAATCACGAGAGCTTAGATCTCCAAAATACTATCTTAATCGAAATGACATTTTATGGGAAAGAAATAATAAATATTTGACATGCTTGACACAGATGACGTAATGAAGGATTTTAGACACTGAAATCATAGATGATTTTTAAGGAAATTCTCTGTCAAGCTTCTCATTGATTGCAAGATTTATAATTCTGGCAAATTATAGTAGACGGAGGTAAAAAGTGGTTGCGTCCGAACACAAAAATCATTTCTAACAACAATACACATTTATCGATAAATACTTAAATTTTTTATATGTATTTTAAAGCCAATTTTTAAATAATTGGTTCTTAATTTGTCACATTAAACAAATTTTATAAAACATCATTATAAATTCGTAGGATTGTCTTTTTTATCATTTTATGCTTCATTAACTTTCAACCGGAAACGTGAAAATCCCGTGCACAAACAGAACACTTAATAATTTACCAAATAGTGAACTTAAACATTTAATCTTTAATAGTAATGCATTAACAGGGCCATTTTTTTAATATAACAGCATAAAAATATGTTTGGAATGTCGGAGACAGAAAATATTGAAGGCAGATATGTAGACACAAACATCTCACAGACGTACGTTTCCAGTTAAGGGTTAACTATCTGTAATAGAAAATGTTGTTTAATAAGAAGGTTTTATTCTTCCTAATTTCCAGAATGTATTACAAATCAAAGCAAATAGTACTTCAATATTCTATGCTTAATTTATTGAGAGAAATACAATTGTTTTTTCGACAGATTCCTTAAAACTGGTCTTTTTATTAACTAAGAAACCTTCTGAGATAAATGTGATCACGTAGGATTAAATTCCCGAAACACTGTCTTAATCGACAGCATATAGTTTATGCGAAAATTATTATGGATATTTGACATTCCTGAAAACATAACTACCATGATAAATTATTCATGCTGAAACCACAAAATATGTCTGAGGAACTCATTTGTCAATCTTCTCACTGTCATACAAGATGAAAACGTATGATATAAGACAGAGGTTGAGGTTAAGGTAGAGTTGTATCGAAGCATCGGATAATATTTTGGAAATAAACACACGTTCGTATATAGTGATTTTTTCTCCGTAATTAGGAATGTTTTAATTTGAAAAATAATGTATGTCAAATTATGTTTTAAGTGATTACTGAACATTGTTAGCAATACTAAAGTAAAATAATTTAGTAGTAAAGAACTAAATAGTCTAAAAAGAACTTAAAAGTCTTTATAAATGTGTCTGTACTGAATGTTTTTTGTCATAACGCAATTCATGCGCGATTAGTATTTGAGATGTGTGTCGAAGAAATACAACATTATTAAACAAAAATTTTCAAGTTTATGTTTAAAAAATTATTCATGCTATAAAAAGCACACTTTTTAACACTTGAAAAGAAAGTTAAAAATGATTATGCATTCAGTCTGTCTGTCTGCCTGGCCCTATATACTCCCGTAAATATATTCGAATTTTCATGGAATTGATAAAGTTTATTTAGGGCCACCAAAACATGTTTGGAATTGTATATGACGTGTTGCATGTAGGATTAATAGTTCATTTACAGGGGCACTCTCATTTCCATTACATTATGCTATATGGGGAAAAATCGTTTGCAGAGCATTTTAATGACATTAAACTATTTCAAATGTATTGAAACTGACATAAATCACTGAATTTAATACGATCAGTTTAGAACAGGGCATTTATAGCATGTTTTATTCATTTACAGGGACACACAAAAGAATCGGTTACAGTATTGTCTTCGAGTAATAATTGCTGGAGGAATTATAATTTTGTTTTAAAATTGGTATGCACTTTTAAATATAACTATTTTTTTGCATGTTACTCGTTATATATAAATTGTATACCTCATGTACAGGCTGCACAAAACTATTCACGTACCATTCTTCGTATTAGAAGAAAATGCTGAAGAGGAATTTTCAACTGAAGTATATGTATTTCCTAAGTGAACTAAATTTTGTCCTGCATGTAGTTAATAGATACAAATAAATATATCATATACAGGACTGTATTTGGACAAAATTCGGATAATTATCCGATTGTACATGGGAACAGCTGAAATTGGGTTTTGAAATGTGTTATGCATTTCCATATAGTTGAATTAGACGTAATATTTTAATTTTTTAAACGATGCAGTTTTGTTACATTATTTGGAAAGTGTTTCATAATCTATGCTGTAAGCATGATTTTTTCTTCCTTGTTTAATTATGGTAATTCTTTCCCTTTATATAAAATTAAATATTTGTAATACTTTTTGTACAGATATTTTTATATTAAGGGGGGAGATCACCTTCCGAAGATTGATATATCGCGATTTTAACACTGTATTAAAAAAATTAAGCTGTAAACATTTCTTCAAATTAAACAATTTTTTGAATAAATTGTACAAATCGTTGTTTACGTATTCCTTTCAACAATTTTAATGATACATAATTGGAATTTTGTTTAATTAAGTTAGACTAATTAAGGGTTTTGAATGACATACCTGAGTTACATGACAGATATTCGACATATCCACTTAATATTACATATATATAGGGGAGAGTAGTGCACAGTGAGACGAAAATTATTATTATTTAACGGATGGCGACGATTTTTATTCTTTTAAAAACTGTTGTCTACATCTATAAGCTACATAAATACGCTACACATCAATGTATAAATGGTTTTAAAAAAGTTATTTATAAAAGCAAAGAATCAGCCTAACGATGCATCGGAAATTGTCTCACTGTGTACCACACAAGAGGTACACAGTGAGATAATGTGTATATTTTCATAAATCATACATTTTTACATTCTATCAATAGTTTTCTACAGTTTATAATTTCAAATTAATATTTCTAGATTTTCAAAATATTAAAAAATGAGCCTTGGATGGACAGTGGCAGACCTTGGGCTACCTTATTGCAAATTTTCGGCCTCTTCAGTTTAGTAGATTTCCCTAGCCATCGCACGCCCAAACACACATACAGAAAGAGAGAGATAGAGAGAAAAACCTTCTTTTATTAATAAATAACATTTTTTAACATCAGAGTTACATGTTAGGCACACAATGAGACACGTTTTACTGTGTACCACAACTGTGTGTCTCAATGTGTACTTTCGTTACGTTGTAACAAAATGGATGCCACATATGTTACATCAATTTCATCGCTTTAAAAAGTTTATGTCGTTTTGTCAAAAAAGTCTTTTATTAGATATAGCTAGGTTTGGTTAAGTAAATAAATGTCATATTGAAGGAAATAAACTCTAAAATAGACGTTTATGTAACACCAGTATAAAATAAAGTATTATTTACTATTTTGTCGGTCGAGTAACTGAAGTGCCGAAACAACATCCACGTGTTGCATAAGATAAGGTCGTTATGTGTGTTTGTACCGGCTTGGAAAAAAAGTTTCAACTATATGTCAAAGTGGTTGCTGTCTCACTGTGTACTACTCTCCCCTATACTCTTACAATATCGTACTTTAACTTCTACCTAAAATACTAATCAAGTTTACAGATGAAAATATTTTTTTTAGTTAATTAAACTATAAAACGCAAAATCTGTGATAAAATGTCGATAAAAATTTAAAAAATATATATAAATATATTACAGGTGTTTACATAAAAATAGGTAGAAGTTTTAAAGGTACGTAAAATACAACATAATCCATAATTTTAAGATTCTCTGTTACTTAGATTATCAAATATGAAGCGCGCAATGTGAAAAATATCTGATTTGAGAAAAATTACTTTAAAGTTCAAATTTACCTTGATTTATACAGGTATCGCTCCACATATTTTATCATAAAATCGGTTTTAATTGTAGTATCGTCATTTTTTTTGTTGTTGTTTCATAATTGGGAACAAAAAATAATTTGCGTATTTTAAAAGTTTTAGGGTGATCTGCCCTCTTAAATGCATAATATTGAATGTAATATGATGGAGTTTAACGACAACGCTACATTTACTATCAGATGTTTTGTGTTATTTTATATATAAAACAAATTTGAAAATATATTTTATAGTAAAATGTATTATTCTCAGTAAATTCATAAACATTTTGTGGCATGAATTTTTTATTCTTCGACAAACGGTATTGAATTGATGGATAGAAATAAAATACTTTCAGACAGCAACATTCTACGGAAAAATTAAAGTTCATCAATCAAGTAGGTATTTTAGATGCGCAACGAGAATGTTTCAAAGTATTCACTTAATCGACAGCTTACTTTATGCGAGAGCTATCATGAATATTTAACATGCTAGAATACCCTTTAGCTATGATAAATTTCTCACACAGTAATCACGAAATATGTTTGAGTAATAAAATCTGTCTAACTTCACACTGACAAGTATGTTAAATGACTGTTGTTGATGTTAAGGAAGAATTATATCAAGACAGAGAAATCGATCTTCGACATAAATTAGATTTCATATTTAGAAATATACTTTTAAACACAAATATTAAATACAAGTAACACAGTCTCAATTTACGTCCAATCTTAACTATACCATAAAATATAATTCCAAACAACCTCAAAATATATACTAAAATACAATTATTTGCTTAAAAGGCGTCGATTTCAATAAAACATTAAAATTTTATATTAAACACTTTATTTTTTCATGTCTTTATTGAAATCGACAAACATTCATATCCGACATCGTGAACTCTATTCGAAAAAACAAACATTTTGAATGAGAGATAACGCTGCATGCCAGGTAATCTCGCGGTCATTAAAAACGTCCTACACTTTCACTTAAAGAGTTTCAGGAACACATTTGTTAAACTTTTCAATTTTACATATAAATTTTAGAATCCTCAAGATAAGATTAAGAATGAGTTATTTCAGTGAAGTGATCTAAAATCCTAGTAAATAGATTTCGTATATGGTGAATTAAGAAAAAGAGTATCTTAAATTGGGATTTTTTCTTCTTAGTTTAAAAGTCATTTTTAAAAGATAAACCATTCTCAAACATAGATTTCGAAAGTAATATTTCTAAAGACAGTGTTATAGCATTTGTATTAATTTTGCTTGCAATGTCTTGCTAGTATACAAATAATTTGTAAATTACAGGTTTGGTACAATAAGAAAGATTCTTCTTGCCATTAATCAGAAAATTACAGGAATTAAAGTAATGTACATTAGTAATTGATAAGATGATTTTTGAAGAAAAATGGATGCCATATCTGTGTCAACATTCCTCTCATCTAGAACCATTCATCAATCAAGAAACCATCTGAAATAAATTCGATCAAACAAATTCAAAACTCTGAAAAACTCAAATAATCGATTGTATATTTTATGCGAGAGAGATTAAGAACCTGCTTGTAAACAGTAACGCCGTGATAAATCCTCCAAGCAGGGATCACGGAATATGTACAAGAAATTTATTTGTTTAAATTCTCGTTGTCAAAGAAATTCAAATTCATGATAAACTTTAAGATTAAGATGAGGTTGTGTTAAAATAATAAAGCAAATATCGGTATATACGCTTTTATGTATGGGTATAAGCTCTTTAAATGTTTCTATAATTCTATGCGATTAAAAGTCATTGTTGAAAGGAGAAGCATCTTTGGATTATCAGTTTAAAATACACGTTTCAACGGAGATTAAAGTGACATGCTTAGTCATTTGGAATGTATGTTTTTAGCATATTGCTATTTCTCGATAGTTTTGATCTGAAATAGTTGTAAAATATGATGATATATACAGGGGGTTCCACAAGGTACGCAGCGTCTAATATGTACAGATTCGGACAGAGCACGTCAATATGTGTATTTTGAATGGAAATATGTGGTGTCCCCGAACATAGCATGATAGTGCAAGTAAGGTGTGAAGCTTGTCATATGAAAAACACAGGAAATGAGAAGAAAAAAAAAAGTGAAAATCATTGTTTGTTGAGAACTTTCAATTCAACAGATTTTCGAAATGTCCGCCGTTCGAACAAATAACATTTTGAAGTCTGGAATGAAATTCGCAATTGTTTTTTGCAATAGATCTCTTCCAAATTCCTTCATCTTGCTTCCTTCATTTTCAATTGATGCTTTCAAGTCGTGTAATGTTTTGGGCTGTGCGCGATATACTGTGTCTTGCAGATGTCACCATAAAAAAAGCCACACTGTTAAGTTCCGGTGAGTATGGCGGCCACTCTATGCCAACCAGATGATTCTATCGTGAAAATATTCCATTAAGAGGTCGAAGTTACGCTGAGTGCGGTGAGGTCTAGCACTATCTTGCCTATACCATTAATAGCTTCTCTTATCCACGCCATGCAAGAATGGGATGACACAGTCATGCAACACGTCAAAATAAGCATCACCGGTGACATTTCTGATGAAAAAAATTGGTCCAACGATGCCTTCGGCAGATAACGCACACAAAACTTTGAGTCTCAGTGGGTGCAGTGGCCGAACTATTGCATAATGGAGATTTTCGTTGGCCCAGAACCTCCAATTATGTTTGTCAACATATCCTTAGAAGTAAAAGCGCGCCTTCGTCACAGCACCAGATCCGATTAGAATCCATTTCGCCATATTCAACCTTACTAATTATCGTGTTTGCAAAATCAAACCTCCTTAAACCCTCCAATTCCGTCAATGGTTGATTGGTTTGGATTTTGTAAGGTAACAAAACCACATCCCTCCTTATTATCCAATGCACCGTGCTTTTGGACATGTCGACTCTTTGAGCCACCTGTCGTACCGAAGCTGTTGGACTTTCTTCGCACACTTCTGTCACTTTCTTAACATTAACTTCGGTTCGTACACTCATCTCTTTAATCCCCATGGCTAGCACATTGTCCAATACACTGCCGGTTTACTTAAATTGGAAATTTGTTGTACGTATGTTTAATCGTCGTGCCACTTATGTTGTAGTGATTGCCGAATTTTTTCCTGCATTTTCTGATCACAGTCACTGGGGATTGCAATTCATGGTAAGTCATTACTATGAAAACACGATGCTCAATGGAATATTTGCTCCTTTCAGAACAGAAACGGTAACACAGCAAAAACGGAACGATAACGATACAACCCTACTTTCCTAGCAAGTAACGCCCAATTGTTTCTCTTCAAACACTCCTCTAGCTTTATTATGCCGTGGAGGGATAGTGCATATTCACTGCCAGATGCACCTCTCATTTGTTGCCAAAATTTGCATAGTCATCTGGGGAATGTTTCATGTTGTGCATTCGTTTTACACATCGTCATTTGGAATACCCACTATCGGATTCATCAATAGCGTTCATCCTGTAATTAGACTATCACGCTATATTCGGGGACACCATATGTTACCATTCAAAGTACTTATTGTCGTACTCTATCCGAATCTGTACATATCAGACGCAGCGTATCTTGTTGGACACCCTATACCTGTTTTATTTATAAAAAAAAATATTGACAAAAAATCGTTTGTGTAACAAATACGTAACTGTTTAAGAAAAATGCATCTCTTTCCAAAATCGATATTTTTCACAACTGGAAAATTTCTTCAGTCAAGAAGCCACCATAAAATATGACTATGGAAGATCAAAGCTTTGTTAGCGTCAAACTTACGTTAATCGACAGTATACGTCATTCAAGAGATTTTATGAATATTAGACGTGCTTGAAAATCGTTCAACAATGATAAATGTCCGACACTGGAAGTACGAAATGTGTACGGAGTAATAAGTCAACCTTTGCAATGTCAGGAAATACCTCAAAACGATTTTAAATGGGGGATGTTAATGTTAAGAAGCAGTTGTGTCAAAGCAGTGAAAATGATTTTCGACGTAAATATACTTTTACATATTACGATAAACTATTTAAGACCTAACCCATGCTTAAAGAAAAAACATATTTAAGATTTTTATTTGAAAATGATTAAAAAGATAGTTATAATATTTTTAGCATTTCTAAATACAAACACGTCTAGTATGTTATATTTAAAATTATTTGTAACTGAACTTTTTGTAAAATATATTTTGTTTATATATATTCCATAAATTTATATTTTAACCACTTCAATGGCGATAGGTATGGGGAAACAGTGCTTTTACCCCAGAGTTATCTCGTGGCAGCCGGTGAAGTGGTTAATGTTAAACGTAGTTGATATTGGATCACATAATTTGATATATAATGATATAGATATTTTTTTTTCATTATCGCTGATGTTCATTAGCGATGACAGCATACTACGAAATACAAACAATGAGTCAAGATCAAATATTAAAATCAAAATCTTAAGATTTTGACTATGGACAAGGCCTTGCGACTATTTTTATAGTCAAACATACTGAAATTTCTTTTGAAAATATTCTAGTTTAAGTGCATGAGGGAGATTATTTTTCCAAAAAACAGGTACGATTATAATTAAAAAGAAATAGTCCACTGCGGCATATATGCCCCAAATCGTAATCAAAAGGTTTGTCAACAGAGCATTCTATGCAGTTAAAAATTTCAATATTCTACGTGCGTGAAATTCCTGCAATTTTTATAAATGTTCCACTATGGAGTCACGGCATGTGTATAAGAATTTCATTTGCTAATCTTGAAATTGGCAGGTTAAGGGTGTAATTCATTTTGTCCAAATTAATCCAATTTGGACAAAATCCAATCAATTCGAAGACAAAATCCAATCAATCCAACCAATTCGAAATCCAAGAATTTCACCCAAAAAGTCGGTTTTAAATTCATTTTTGCTCTCAAATGCATCAATCTGGGAAATTCTCTTATTTAGAAGTTACATAATGTGCTGTGCTTCTCAATTTTTTGATAAATTCAGAAAATATTGTAAAAAATGCTGTCAAACTGGGCGTTGTGAACCGAATTTTTTGAAGCGGGAGAACTGGGAATAAAAAAAAATGGTCATGCTGAGAAAATAACTGTTTAAAAATGAAATACTAATTCATTGAGCGAAAAATGAAACCACACGGCCTCTATTACGTCTCTTTAAAAATCACCTCAGCAAGTTCCAAATTTTTACTTTTAAAAATGAGTCTTAAAATGTCTCAGAAAATTTCGAGCTCTTGAGGGTGGAAATATATTTTTTCGAATACACCCTTAAGTTCAAAATTTGTTTAATGACAGCTGTAGTGGAGGAGCTTCAAAATAATTTAAACCAATGGAAATTATTTTTGATATAAATTCACTTTCATGTATGAAAATAAATTCTTATAGAATTTTATTTTTATTTATAATTAAAATATACTGCTAAAGGAAAGAGTATGTTTAAATTTTCACTTTGATTTTTTTTTTTTTTTTAATATAATGTGTTTTCATTATTTCAAATTGTAATATATACAGGTTATTTTTTATGCGTTAGTTTAAGACAAATTTTTCAACTGTAATGCTTGCTGAATAAAACGAATTATTAATGTTATGTTCCAGAAAATTACATAAATTGAAGTAAATTATAATTTAGCAATCGATACTTCTGATTGAAGACATGCACCACTTTTAAATGCCAAAATTACGCCAACTGGAAATAGTCATCAATAACGTCACATGAAATAAATACTATTACGAATGGTCAAATCTTTAAAATACTCACTAATCGACAGTATACTTTACGCCAGATTTATTTTGATTATTTGAAACGCTTGGAAATTTTGTAAACATGATAAATTTCCAACACTGAAATAACGGAAACGGAATTTCAAATGTCTCATTGACGTTCAAAATTAGAAAATCACATTAAAAGAATTAACATACTTATTCATATATGGTGATAATTTCTTAAATGTTTTGTATTTGTCTGTGTTTAAAAATCATTATTTAAGAAAAAGCATATTTACATATTTAGTAGCAAAGAAATATATGAAAAGTTTTTATTATAACACCATTAGTAACAAAATTTCAACACTAAAATCACGGAATATGAATTCATTTGTCAAACTTCTCACTGGTGGTCTATATTATAAAATTAACTCAAATGGCAAATGTTCAACTTAAGAATTAGTAGCGTCAAACACAAAAAAAATAACTTGGTCTCTCATAAATTGTGATAATCTCTTTAATGGCTCGTATCTTTCTATGTAAAAAAATAGTTTTTTTTTTTTTTTTTTTTTTTTTTTTTTTTTTTTTTTTTTTTTTTTTTTTTTTTTTTTTAAGAAAAAGCATATGTATATCTTTTGTACAAACGAAATGCGTGAAAAGGTTGTATTATATCCCCATTACTAATTTTAATTATAATGTATATTTTTAGATCTAACTCCACGGATAATTTGAAATTAAAATGCTTATAGAATAAGAAAGATAATTCCAGCTATGTTCTAGAACATTATGCGAGTGAAATTAAAAAGTATTTTTAGTAATCGATAGTAGATCGCGGAATAGGAATTCATTTGTCAAATTCCACACAGACGCTTAGGATTAGAAAATAACATTAAATGACAAATGACGTATCTTGAAATTAAGAATTAGTAGCGTCAAACAGAAAAAAAAATTACTTATTCTATTGTAGATGGTGATAATAATTTAAATGGCTCGTATTTTTCTATGTTTAAAATTCGTTTTTGAATAAAAAGAATATTTACATCATTTGTTTCATTCAAATGTTTTACAAGGTTCTATTACAACACCATTACTTACCAAATGTCAACACTGAAATCAGGGAATAGCAATTCATTTGACAAACGTTTTACAGATAATCTAGGTTATAAAGTAAAATTAAATGACACATTACTTAATTAACAACTAGTCGCGTCAAACAGAAAAAAATAACTTACATTTTCATACATGGTAATAAACTCTTAAATGGCTGGTATTTTTCTATGTTAAAAAATCGTTTTATTTTTGTTTTTTTTTTTTAAAGCATATTTGCATTTTTAGTTCCAACGAAATTATTAATAAAGGTTCTATTATAACAATATTAGTAACCAAATTTCAACAGCAAATTCAAACTAGTATGTTGTGGCCATCACAAAACTTTCTTCTATATAAATCACGTCAATTAAATCATTTAAATAGTAAAAGAACTTACATCAATTTAGAACCAATTCGTATCAAAGTATACCTGAATTTGAAAATTCGTGCATTAGTTATTGAGATAGAGCTGTAGGAGAAATTCTGAAAAATGCAGCATAGCAGCGCCACCTGTTGAGCGATTTACACCAAAACACAAACAGCACTAATTCATATTAAGGTATACCGGAATCTGAAGTTTGATGAAAATCGGTGCATTAGTTCTGGAGCTAGAGCTATTGTGGAAATCACAAAAAATGCAGCACAGCAGCGCCACCAGTTGAGCGATTTACACGAAAAGGTACAAAACATCATTTCATGTCAAGGACTAACTGAATCTGAAGTTTGATGAAAATCCGTGCATTAGTTCTGGACATTGAGCTATTGTGGAAATCGTGAAAAATGCTGCATAGCAGCGCCAACTGTTGAGCGATTTGCACCAAAATGTATAAAACTTCAATTCATGTCAAGGACTAACAGAATCTGAAATTTGATTAAAATCCGTGCATTAGTTCTGGAGATTGAACTATTGCAGAAATCGTGAAAAATGCTGCACAGCAGTGCCACCTATTGAGCGATTTACACCAAAATGCATAAAACTTCAATTCATGTCAAGGACTAACTGAATCTGAAGTTTGATGAAAATCCGTGCATTAGTTCTGGAGATTGATCTATTTGAGAAATCGTGGAAAATGCTGCACAACAGCGCCACCTATTGAGAGATTTACACCAAAATGCACAAAACTTCAATTCATGTCAAGGACTAACAGAATCTGAAGTTTGATTAAAATCCGTGCATTAGTTCTGGAGATTGAACTATTGCAGAAATCGTGAAAAATGCTGCACAGCAGCGCCACCTATTGAGCGATTTACACCAAAATGCATAGAACTTCAACTCATGTCAAGGACTAACTGAATCTGAAGTTTGATGAAAATCCGTGCATTAGTTCTGGAGATTGAGCTATTTGAGAAATCATGGAAAATGCTGCACAACAGCGCCACCTATTGAGCAATTTACACCAAAATGCATAAAACTTCAATTCATGTCAAGGACTAACAGAATCTGATGTTTGATGAAAATCCGTGTATTAGTTCTGGAGATTGAGCTATTGCAGAAATCGTGAAAAATGCTGCATAGCAGCGCCACCTGTTGAGCGATTTACACCAAAAACTAATCAGCACCAATTTATATCAGGGTCTAACTGAATATCATTTTTTATTAAATTCTGTGCATTAGTTCTTGAGATAGAGCGCCCACAAAATTTGTGTCACATACAGACAGACAGACGGACAGACAGACAGACGGACAGACAGACAGACAGACAGACAGTCTCACAGACAGACATTTTGTAAAAACATGTTTTTCGGAATCTCTGACCCCTAAAACCTGTAAATCCGTCGAAAACTGGAATTCGAAAATTTTCACGAAACCAATACTTTCTTCTTGTAAAGATAGAAGAAAGTAAAAAGGGAATCGTTCGCCAAACGATCTGATTTACTGGTCACTGATGGTCAAGATTATAAAATTAAATTAAATGGCATACGTTCAAATTAAGAATTAGTAGCGTTATCAAATAAAAAAAAAAGACTTACTTTTTCATACATGGTGATAATCTCTTAAATATGTTGTATTTTTCTATGTTTAAAAATCGTTTTTATGAAAAAGCATATTTACATATTTAGTTCCAACGAAATACGTGAAAAATCTTGTATTGTACCATCATTAGTAATTTTAATTATAATGTCTGTTTTTAAAATGTAACTCAACAGGTAATTTGAAATTTAAATGTTTATAGAATAAGAATGCCAATTTCAGTTATATTCCAGAAAATATAGAAGTAAACATAAAAGTACTTTAGTAACCGGTAATGTATAAATTGAAAGAAATGCATTTATTTTCAACAACAATATTCCTTGCATCTAGAGTCGTTCATCCATCAATTAACCGAATGAAGAAAATACGACCACGGAAGGTCAAATTCAAAAATACTCTATTTACCGATAGTATATTTTATGCTGGAGAGAATATGGATTTTTTACATGCTTGAAAATCCTGCAGGCATGATCAATTTCCCACACTGGAATGACGGAATATAAATCAGGAACTCATTTTTCAAACTTTTTAAAGTCAGGGAAATTTAAAAAGCTTAATAAGTATCAGATTTTGAATGTTAAGAAAGAATTGAGGAAAAGCAAAGAAAATTATTTTTCAGAAGAACCTGCTTCCATGCAATGTGCTAAAAATGAGTCAGAGTCCCTTAAAGTGTTTCCGCAAAATAAACAGTCTATAAATATAAAAATATACTTATAGAAAGTGTGCTTAAATTGAAAATCGGAATATTTGCTTTAAAAAGACTGCTAAATGATCATTATACATTTTAATTTACTGTGTTTGTATAGTATATCACTTCTTTAATCAATATTAACTGCAAAGCTTGCAGAATAGTACTGTTAGTTATTTATTAATAGTAATGTAGTAATGATGTATTAGAAGTTATAATATTCAATTAATATTTCTAATGTTAGATGATACACAATATTTTGGATGCGTAATAGTTGAAAACAAAAATTAACAGCAGTAACATTTCAGTAGTTTGATAACTCAAGCAAGGTAATTTTCCATTTTGAAATGTGTTTATCGTATTCAAAAATATTTTTTGAACTTTTCATTTATTAAAATAATACAAATTTTTTTAATACGTTTTCAAGTATGAGATTATAAATTCAGTATTTTACGAGCTATGAAAGGTCATGTGCATTCGAAAAAATCTTTGTGCATCATTGACATCTGTGAACTAAACAATAAAACTTTTTTTTTTTTTTTTTTTTTTTTTTTTTACTTGACGTTCTTTATTAACAAAATAAACATATTTAACGAAAATATTTCATTATATTCTAGTTATTTTTAATCCATATTAATTTCATGATTTATGATTTCTGTGCATTATTTAAGCATGATTAATGTTTTAATGACTGTTATCATTAAATATTTTTGAGTATTTTTGCAATGTTTTAGATGCTGACTAAGTTCTCTTACAAAGGCACTGTCCGATAATGTAATCTCTTTACAACCAAAACATTTAAACAACCAGAAAAAAAAATCATAAACGAGTTTATTTCAAAATGAAAAATAAAATAATATTTTTTAATCTCGGAGGATTTAAATATACATACTCCTTATCTGTATGGCACTTACAAAATGTACACCGTTGAAAAAAAAAATAAAAAAAAAACCCGTAGCATTTTCCACAACTTGGGTCGCAAATCAAAGCACAGAAATATGTGTATTACTAATAAACTCAGGTTTAATACGAGTGTCACTAGATTAATTTTAAAACAATTATTTTAACTGGTAAATAAATCCTATCAGATGTAAATTTCTAACTGGGCGAAAAATATCCGGACCAGGATTCGAACCAGGGATCTCTTGGCTGAAGCCGCCAATGCTCTACCATCTGATCAATCCTGAACGAATCTAGTGGAACTTTTTTCACTCAGCTAAACTTATTGATTATAGCATCTGGTCTGAAATATGGTTCAGCTCAACAGAATAAATTGCAGGTAATGGAACTCAAGAAATCGCTGGATACGTAATTACACTAGATTAATTTTAACACAATTCTTCTACTGGAAAAATAAATCATATCAGATGTAAATTTCCAACTGGTCGAAAAATGCCCGGACCAGGATTCAAACCAGATATGTCTTGGCTGAAATGGCAAGGTGTAGCTCAGATGGTAGAGCATTGGCGTTTCAGCCATGAGATCCCTGGTTCGAATCCTGGTCCAGGCATTTTTCGCCCAGTTGGAAATTTATTTCTGATATGAGTCTCACGTTATCGCAGCGCGCCTATAACCCAAGTTAATGGTGCTGTTGTCGCATATTTAGCTATTGATTTTCATTTTTAATTGTTACCCGTGTTTTATGCTCCTTCTCGGCTGCGTAGCTTACAACAGCGCCATATTTCACTCTATCGGCAGTGTTTTGAACTATTTTTTTTCTTCCAATATTTTCGCCATGACGTATTTACTCCCTTACCCACTTTAGTCCCATTCCATATATTATAATGAGCTACAGATGGCTGTGAATAGCGTCAGTTACAAGAAAAAAAAATACACTCTGTAGTTCAGAAAGTACGTAGGATTTTTAATCCTTTTACGCCGGAATTTTTGTTCTCTCAAATTTGTTGATAAAATCCCTTTAAAATGTTGCAAAATGAGCTTGAAATATACTAAGAAAAATTATGCGTATATATATATATATATATATATATATATATATTTGTATTTATTTGATTAAAGGCAAACATACTAAAAATGGGAATATACATAATATTTATAATAGCGTAATATGCATGATTTTATGTTTTGTCTAAATTTATATGAAATAAGCCTTTAAATTTTATATTATATACTATAATTAGTATTTCTATAAACTACTAAAAAATTAATTAATTTACTTACAGGAATTGATAGCTTTATGAGTATTATAAATAATAAACTAAGAATATTCGTATTTGAGGTTTAAAAAATTTATTTTATAAACATCTTGAAATTTTCTTTACACAAATAAGTGTTCTCTAAATGTCTAATAAAATTATATACCCGTTCAAGTCTAGCGCCCCATATTTTGTACGTTACAAACATGCATGAAAAAAAAGCTTCAACAAATAACTTGACAATTTAAAAAAAATACGTATTTCAATAATGTCTACAAGTTAAGATTATGATTTATTTATTTGTATCCTTGATAGAAAAAATACAACTAAACTTACTTTTTACATTTCGCCATCTTGAAATATTAAAAATCTTTAAACACCGAAAAAATCCTCCATTTTAGCAAATAAAAATGCATATTATGCTGTCATCTCTCGGTAACAGATAACATAAATAAAAACTTATAAAGGAGAAGTAAATTATATAGATTAATTAAAATTCGAAGCGTCCCAAAAATGGAACGCTAGGCATAAATGCGTTAAAATATCTCTTAATATAAAAATCATTTTTATTCTTCACAAAACATTGAGGTTAATGTTTTAAATATAACACAATTACTACTTGGCGGAATGATCTTTTACTTTGGAATTGAATAACTGAAGCATGTAGATTCCTATTTCTGTTGAAACATTCATTTATGGCAATTCATATTTATTTCAAAAAGTGTATTTCAAAATATACTTTTTTCAGAGTTAATAAAGAAAAAATCCCTGCCGGCCCGGCCTACAGGCATATGTAGATTTCGAAGTTAAGTATACTAATTTTACAAAAAAACAAACAAAAAAAAGCAAATCATGATTAGAGATAAACACACTTTAACAATTTTATCTAGCCGCTTTTGACGAGTTTTAATTTCATTTTTATATAATAACTGGTTTTATCAGAATCATGTTAGGGCGGTATTCAAAAAAATACTTTTCCATGCTCAACAACTAGCAATTTTCTGGCTTAACTCCAGATTCATTTTTAATAGGAAAAACATGAAACTTGTTGACGTGATTTTTGAAGAGATTTATAAACGACCTGTGTTTTTAATTTTCATTCAATTAATTAAGACTTGACATATAAACAATTATTTTCTCAGTAAGACAATATTTTTCGTTTCTAACACAATCGCTTCGGGAAATTCCGTTCAAAATGCCCACTTTGACATCATTTTTTGAAATATATTCTGCCTCTATTAAAAAATCGACCATTACGGTACATTATATAGTTTCTGAGTAAGAAAAGGTACCAATTGGAAACCTTTGAGAGTAAAAATGAATTGTAAAATGAGTCAGAAAATGAGCAGTCTGGATTTGAATACACCCTTACTAAGATGATTTTTTTTTTCCAACCGCTATGTATTTTTAATTTGTTTTTGCTGTAAGAACTGGTCCTATCCAAAACTTGTCTATATAGATGTTGTAGAATATATTAAGAAGATATATGATAAATTCATGGGGATTTTATACCTTTTGAATTCACGGAGTTATGGATTATTTTCTTTTTCAAACGCCTTTTTTTTTTTTTTTTTTTTTTTTGTACGAATTGGTCTTATCAAAAACTTGTGAATATAAAAGTTGTAAATAATGTTAAGGAGATTCATAATAAAATTAATTGGATTTGATATCTTGAGAATTGACGAAGTTATGAATTTTTTTCTCCCAAAAATACTATTTTTTGCGCCCCTTGAGCCCATTTTTAACTTCATCAAAAATCTGTGACACATAAATTTTTGGACCTAAATTTAGAAGTAATAAAAACTTTAAACTTATTCGATATGTACAAAATTTAAGAAGTTATGGGGTTTTTTTTGGGTTTCACAAAACCCCTCCCTATTTCCATCCCCTTGGTCCGATTTTGCCCATTAACGAACATGTCCGAGATTTTATGCCCCTTGATTTTAAGTATCTGTTTGGAAGAGATTGGTGCAGAATTGTGGAAGTTATCGTGTCCAAAAGAAAGTGATATATATGTATATATATATATATATATATATAAATAAATAAATAAATAAATATATATATATATATATATATATAAAGTTTTTACTGAGGGTGGTTTTGGACTCTAGGGGTCATGATCGGTGTAGATCTGCAAAAATTTTTCAGAAATTCCAACATAGGAACGACACCAATAGGTAGTATTTCATATGAAATCTACCTAAAACTGTAAATTATGAACTTTTTAAAATAAGTCGATTTTTTGTAATTTTCAAATATGCGAATCCAAAATTACATCTAATTTTGCAGAAGACATCTTGAATTATGCTTAACACTTTAAAGCATGGTTTTTATTTTGTTCGGAAAAAGATATATTTGAGATCAATTTTGCTAATTTTCCATTAAACAAATACAGAATTTTTTTATTTATATCTATTGGACATAATGTCATGATATAAATATAAATTACGTTTAAAGCACCAAAACACTTTATTTATTGTTGTAAACTAGTTTTGGTAGCCATGGCGTACCATCATTAATGAAAAATACGATTGCTCTGAAATGAAAATTTCTGAAATATAGTAGGAGAAGCGTATTCAATGATAAAGTGTATTTGTCAATAAAATTGAAGGAAAATTTTGGAAACAACCAATGTAAAAGAATAAACTTTTTCTTTGAATCCAATTCTCCTACATATATTTCAGTACTTTTCTTTTCTCAGTAATTATATTTTGCGCTGATGATGGTACGCTATGGCTACCGAAACTAGTTTTCAACAATAAATAAGTGTTTTGGTGCTTTAATTGTTTTTTTTTTATTAATATTGTACCGCACCGAGTAATTTCTTATTGTAATAATGTCATAATGTCACTCTTTAGTCATATAACAAAAATTGCTCAAAAATTGTTATTTTTAAATTATTTACTTACTCTAGAGTGTTTAAACTGCACGATAACAACTCCTCAATGATATAATAATTTTATAATTATCTTAACAGTTAAAAATTACTAATCCAGAAAAAACGCCAGTCGAGCACATTACAAGCAGTATCAACAAAAGATTTTATAATCTCCCGTGAAAACAAATCAGAACAAAAACAGATTTCAAGACATTAAAGGCATGTTATCATACATAAGTAACACATAATGGGCCACAAAAAGACCAATAAAAAACGCCTAATGGCCAAAAAAAAAAAAATCGTACAACTAGTTCATGCAGAAAAATCATGTAACTGAGTTACATTTAAGGGTTAAAAAACTGCGGTTTGATTTAAATACTTAACTAAATGATTTTCCATATTCTATAGAAAAATGAAATGTATCAAACATTCGAAATATAATATCGAAATTATAAGTAAGTAGTGAAATATTGAACGATTGTTACAATTTCTAATCTTCAAGACCAACTGAATAAAAATTAAGAATATGGTAAATAGGTAGACATATTTATTAATCTTTTGCCAACGATAGAATTTTTATATGATGATTTGCTCGTAAAAACAAATGCATCTTACTAAATATATTATTGATAATATGATCGATAGAAAAGTTCGTATTAGAATACACAAAAATGTATTGATTTATTTTTTAATTACGTTATATATAACCAAAAAATTAGATTCTCTAATTTTACAATTACAGTTAAAATTTAAATTTAAGACAAAAATGTTGTTATTACTGCATTATTCATTATCCGTTGAATTATTTAAAATGTACTAATGTTAACAAAGGCATTTAAAATATTTGTCAGTATTCAGATTCCATGTCTCACCTTTTTCTCAAAAAAATATCTGAAACAATATTAAAAGTCCAAAAAATATTTTAAAAAATAATCTACAATGTAACAAAAGTTTTAAACTACTTTCCTATGAAAGGTAATAAAAAAAAAAAATCAGTATGA
Organism: Maratus speciosus; assembly: GCA_963932465.1. Lineage (NCBI taxonomy): Eukaryota > Metazoa > Arthropoda > Arachnida > Araneae > Salticidae > Maratus > Maratus speciosus. The sequence continues at coordinate 332,144,073 of OZ010795.1, forward strand.
ATAAAATCAGGGAGTACCACCGATGAAACAAAAGGAACGATAACAAAGAAAATTCTGTAATATTTCCTTAACAATATTTCGCTATTAAACTTCAGCCTTATCAAAGTCGATACATTTCTAATTACGGAGATAAAAATGACTTTTTATTAACGACGTTTTTTATCAAAGAATCTAAAAGAATTTTTTTCAGTTTCTTCGTTTAATTTCTTGGTTTCTTCATTTGACTTAAATAAAAAGATTCGTTTCTTAAAGCCAATTTAATGTTTATTTAATAAACTTTAATATTGGTTTTGAGAAGAATGTTTTAATAAGTTTTCTTCTTCAATGTACACTAATGAACTGAAAACATTCCATGAGTGTTTTATTTTACTTTAAGGAAATTATTTTTACATAGTATGATAATTTTTTTAATTTGTTTTTTCTTAACTTTTTGTTCTAAATATCAAAGTCTTTTATTTAAATTATGTCAAAGGAACTTTACTTTTTTATTTTTTTTTTTTATTATTTTTTTTTTTTTAGTTTATTTTTAGTTTTTCGTAAATTTTAATTCTATACATTTGAATTAAGTTTTGAAGATTCAAAAGTAAATAAGCATTTCTTGTTTCAATTTCCTTTATGAATAATCATGTATAATATATTTAGCAAAAGCAATAATATTTCTTAGAATGCTGTTTTATTGTTTAAGTATAGGAAAAAAGTATAAATATACATTCAGAAAAACAGACAGACAGGCAAATAAATGCCTTATAGGGATTTTTTCTCTGTAGTAGCATGTAATATACTTTTACGTATTCATATTTGAAAAGAAATTTTTAATATGAATAATATACCTTCAGAATTATTTCTGGTCATTAAAATCAATCGGTAAACTATTAAAAACTAAAATATAAAGTGAATAGATATGATTTGTTTACTGAAATTTTTATAATAATAATACTAATACTACTACTAATAATAATAGTACAGGCAAATAAAAATAAATTTATCATGTGTAAAATTCACGATAATTTATATATAAAAAAAAATCCTTCTTAAAAATAAAAGTTCTGCTTATTCGAAAATTATTTTAAATATTTAAACTAATAGTGGTAAAATTGTTCATAAAAGATAATGTTTATAAATTATTAAAATTATTGAAATTTTTCATTGTATTTTTTTAGTTACTTTTATGACTACCATTATAAAATTGTTAAAAAGGTATGAATATATAGTAAATATTTCAAATTAAATTATATCGATTTAAATCACGTATATTGAAATCGGGTAACTTTGAAAAAAAATGGCATAAAAAAATCTATCGAAATTTTTGATTAAATGGACTGCCATTTTGATTAAAAACTACTCAAAAATTGTCTATGTATTTAATGATATTACAAGTCTATATCATTTAAAAATGATGCTTTTTGTTCATTCAATGATATAATATTGTGACGTCAACATAGTTAATCTGGAACATTCTAAATATTTTTTGCGTTAATTATCTTGGATGATATTTCAATTTTCCGATTATGAATTTGTCGCCATGTTTCTATTAATTTTGCAGCACAATTATTCTATTTTATGTTAATCTATATAATATATTCATATAGCGATTACCTATATTTTAATCCTTTATCTACTGACGGTACTTATAAGTATCATTAAAATAACTTGTTATAAAATCCATTTAATACATAGATTAGTTGTAATACAGTTTAGAATGAGTTATAGATACATTAATTTATCTTGTTTCTAAGGCATTACTGGTTACACAAAACAAAAATATTTCTAAATGATGATTTATTTTGCCTTTGCACATTTTCCGCTTTCTTGGCGTTGGAGAGGAGGGAGGGACTTTTCAATTGGGAAGTATTTCTATATTTCTATTGTAAGAAAAATATATTTTTACATTTTCTATTTCTACAAAATGGTAAGAATAATATTTAAAATAAAGGATTTGAGTGGCGTTATAAATATTGCAAATCCCTAAAAATTCAAAGTTAATGAGTCCTTCTATATCTTTCAATCCCTCTAATATCCTTCTAAAATGTATTAAATGATTATGTAAATCTTCTAATGTAGTTTAATGTTTATGTCTGTCTATTTTTCTTCATTTTTATATTGAAGAGCTAAGTCTAAAAGACAGAAAGATTTGCTAAATACATTGAGAATGCTAATGGAATATTACATGATAGAGTGACACCATCCTTATTAAAAAATTTATTTTACACATAATCTATAATGTTAGGATTCCCCATAAGGAAACATTCATATATAAAACATGCAAATCAAAACATTTTATCATATTACTGCACCGTTTTATGTTTTTCTAATATCTTTTGACACGCTGAGTCGTAAATTATCGAGCCTTTATCTCTAACATGTAAAGGGATTCCAGAAAATTAGAATAAAGTGAAGCAAAACTTCACAAAAGATCTAACAGAGCACGAAATAAATAGAAAGAAAGAACATTAAAATATTTTGCATATTATATTTCATTCATTAGTGGTAGAGTAAATAAGTGGTTTGCAAACACATGTTCGCAACTACATTTTCTGGCGTTTTTGATGTTGTTTTAAATTTATATTACAGTAAAGTGGGGACAGATACCGCAGTTTTTCTTTTCTTCTTGTAAAATGTACAATAAAGCAAAAAACAACAAACTAAGTGCCAGAAATCATTGATCAAACCCTTTAGAATCTAATTTCTATGTTAAGCAAGTTAAAACTCTCTTAATAAAGCAGGAATAATTATTTTCCCACAGATCCTTTTTTAACATCATTTTTTTATGCGCTGGATAAGATGCCGCATGAAAAAAAATGCTAGGCTGTTATTTTTTTTTTTTCAAGCAAATCACATTTTTATTTTCTCAAACTACTTAAAACGAAAATAAATAACAGTAAACTTACAAAAATTATATATCACTGAATTGTGAAAAGTTTAAAGAAAATGCAAAAGTGTAATCTCTATAAACAAAACTTAAGACTAAAAGTGAAAATGAAAAGAAAATCATTTGAATTTACATGAATGGGTACCATAATTACTGGAAACAATAGACAGCATAATTCCAAAAAGATATAAATTACTGGTTTACATCCATGTGAGCATTGAAGTTTGCTCTTATTGTACCACACTACCCGTTGCAAAAGTAAAGTAGACGTTTTTCATGCAGCTACCGATAGAATTTGATGCACTGAATCCTGACCTCTTTAGACTTTGCTGCTTGATAAGACTCCAGCCACACAACCTATGCATATTCATCAAATTCAAATCCAGTTCTGCCATCAGAATCCATAAGAGGAATAATTTACCCATTGTCGGAAGATGACTCATATTTTAGTTTTTTCTCAAGTAAGGCGTTTTCAAGTTGATATTTCCCTTCCCTTTTTTTACACATTTTACTTCCGCCATGTTGTCGTTCTTTGACGCTTTCTAGTTTCTTTTGTTTTTCCTTTCCTTCTTCTTTTTTATTGTTTATAAACTCTGTGCTTGTAATATTTGCATTCTTTTACTTTCTCTTACTTGTCTGTATAGGTCTTTTGACCATTGGGGTAGGAGATATTTTGTTTAACAGTTTAGATGGTGAGAATTGTAAACGGCCTACGTTTTCCTTATACACACATGGTAAACCAACATTGTTGCTGAGAATATTTTGATAAGTAGCAGAATGCGCTAATATACATTTATTTAAATAGAAGTTCTACTTAAATCGTAGTGATGAATTTATTGAACTGAAAAACAAAAATATATTTTGCGGCATCTGTCCCTCAACCTTGGTGCGGCAACTGTCCCATAGTGGCGGGTAAGATGCCATGCCGCCATTTTGTTTTATGTGAGCGACGCGAGAGATAGGCAAGCACATGTCTGTATTCTACGAGGATCTAGTCTATAGTTGCAAACGTTTTTGGGATGAAATCTCTGTTTATTTTTCTTAAAATATATAATAAAACTTCATTAGAATAATTTTAGCAACTTACCACGCAGATTCGAGACATAAAAACTGGCATAAATATATAAATACTGACAATTAAGCGGTGGAAACGCATACAACACATCACGCAGCACAGAGTAACACTACGAACTTCTAAAATTGGTCTAGGGAACACTATTGTCGCCTACACAATCTCTGCGGCATCTGTCCGACCGCGGCGTCTGTCCCCACTTTACTATATACAAGGTATATATCGTTGCAATTTCATTACGATGTTTTTATTTTTCTCGAAATGAATACCGTAAACTCGAGTTTAGTTAAGATGAAATATCATATATTTATGATACAATAAGTGGTTTGCGAACCCATGCTCTATGGCAATTTTTCATCGTCTTGATGTCTATAATGCAACACTCTTAATTTGTCGGTCGAATTTTGGAACAACCTGAATGCATATATATATATATATATTTCTGATATGTTTAACAGAATAGGCAGTCTACTAAAATAGTTTTATTTTACACCCCTTCTGTTTGGAAAATTTAACAGTGACAAGCAAGTGAAAAAAACCCTCTGAAAATGAATAAACGCCCACTCTACTCCACCCCCCTCCAAAAAAAAATCCTAAACGTCGTCTGGCTCAGCAAAAGACGGACACAGAAGGAGACTCCCTACCGCACAAAACCGAATAACATTCAATAATTTAAAATAAATTCCATATCATACTTGTACTTAACCTCAAAATAGTTTGATTAAACTTAATAACACAAATAAAATTAAAAATGATATACTATAATTAAACCAATAAGTTCAAAACTTTCAACGAAAGTTAACAAATTCTTTAACAAAGATTATTGAACTAAATTAACGCTACTATTATTTCTCATTCCTTTTCCCAATTCTTTATTTTTCCCTTTCATTTTTTTTAGTACTCTGCAAACACTTTCCAAATTCTAATATTTTCAAATTCTTTCATCAAATTCTGATATAGTATTCGGATTTTACCCTTAATATTCACTTAATGGAATCTTATGGATCCGATACCTTGACCTCCAGTTTGGAAACTGCTGACGTTACTTTTGCGCTACTAATACAGTGTTAGCTTATATGAATCATCGGGTTTCAAAATACCGGGGTTTCAATGTGATACATGACAAGATACACACACTCACCAAGTTTAAAAGTCAGTCTCGTGGATAGCGTACCAACTAGATATCAGGCCTGTGGCGCCACTGTACAAAATGGCATTAATGCCATTCTAGATGATGGTCCTCTGTTGTCAAGATCCCCTAGATCGCTAGATATGCGCTCACGCCATGTGATTTCTTCCTATGGTGTTATGTTAAGAATAATATTTATGTACACACAATGCCAACATCGCTGCAGACATTGCAAGACGCATCAGTGCTGCTGTGACAGATATTGTCAGCAATGTGCTATTGAAGATACGAATGGAACTGGATTGTCGATGGGATGTGTGCTGGTTGACTAGCTGCGCAAACATTGTAAATTTGTAGTATGTACCACAAACTTCGTGAATGTATGTTTCTTTTCATGTATTAGCCGTTTTTGTACGCGTATACTTGTAAATAAACAGTCTTTTGGAACCGGAGGACTCATTTAGGCTAGCCTTGTACTTGGTTACATTGACACAATACTTGTTATTTATAGTGTGTCAGAGATACTGAGTGATATTCGCTAAAGAATCGGTTGTAAAATGGAAGGAAAATGATTTAAAAACATCATTTGTACGAAATTCTACATAGTTCTTGCGATCGTGATTTATAACAAATTCGACAATTGGGCGATGATTCGGAAGTATTGTTGGGGTGTTTCACAGTTGACATTTGACCTCCGCCGTAGTGAAGGATTCTTTGAGACCTACAGTAAATTATTGCTGGTGCCACGAATGATCCATATTACACACAAAAACAGATATTACAATCAGGATACAACATATTTTATTTCTTCCATTTACATATCTTCTTCATGTTTTTAGGGACAACCGAGATAAAGTGGATCCATATGACGAACACAATTACATCCATGCCAGGATTCGAACCCAGGCCCACAGTATGTTAGTGGCCCCGGCTACTTAACACGCCACAGGACGGGCTCGTTTGGGAGATAACACATTCATATACACACAAATCACGGTTACGATACTTTCATTACATTTTGTCTTCGAAAAGTAAAACTAATTAAATTGCAGAAATAAAAATGAGCATACAAAATTAGATTAATTTCAACATTAAGCTATAAAAAACATTACTTCACTTCCTTAATTACGCCAATGCCGTTGTGATTTATGTTAAAAAGAAATTTTCACACATTATCAGAATAACCAGAATTAAACTGAAAAATAATAATTTTTTTAAATATCTTACTTCAACTGCTCGTTATCGGCTTATACAAATTTTCTCCAATATTAATCATAAAAAGGATTAACTTTTAATATCTTTTTTTCCGCTTTTGGCAGCACTAAGTACCGTTTTCCGATAACTTTTACAAAGAAGATGTAAAAAAGAAACAGAAAAATCAATAAAAAGCTATTTTCAAGAGCTATAGTGTGGAAATTCATTTTCGCAACAAATGAATTCACGTACTATATACTGAATGTATGAAAAACAGCATTAGAATATCGAAGAGAAAAAACTTTATAGGGTGTTTTCCGAATATTGTTTCCAAAGGAGGAAATAAAATTTAAATGTATAATAAAAGTAAGTTGTATTTTAGTTTTTGAATACATTTGGATATTAGTTTTTCATTCTTACTTACATATTTATTTACACTTTTATGCATTTATGACAATTTACTTTGGTGTTTTTTAACAATAATAAACTATGTTTTTTTTTTTTATAGGTATCTATTTATCTATCTATCTATCCACTTCTCCGTGTCTTGTTTTATGTGCATTCGAAAATTCTATCTTTTATATTGAAGATCTGACTAAGCATCTATGTATCATACGGACAACTATATTTTTAGCAGGTAAATTATTCAATATAATCCACAAATCCTAACGTGTATCATGAAAAAATTTTTTTAACTTGATAAAGATTCGTAATCAGTGAAACGCATTTATTAGTATCTCAAAATATCTATATTGCATTCATTTTCATCTGTTGTGTTGTAAGTGTCGATAAGTACATAAATCTTGTATTAGGCAATTATGATCAAAGTAGAGTATATTATGCAGAGTCTGTAACATAGAGTAGATTGCTTCAAATAAGCAATCCTAAAATCTACAAATGCCAAAAATCCGCGTACCATTGCATATATAAAGAGTGAACCTTCAATTAAGATGTAAGGGAAAATTCAAGATTATTTTATTTTTATATCATTCAGTACACACTTTAATCTGCAATTTCGGTTGTTATGTCTGAACTCATGATTTCACACGGTATAAATTTATTTCTGTAAAAATTCAGACTAGCACCGATATTAGTGACAATTGCAATCTTTATTACCAAATACATTTAAGTATTAATCAAGATTTTTAGTTATTGTCTTGCTAAACATGAAATTTTTTTTTGCGATTTTACGTGAATTATTTATGTATCTTTATGAGACATGTTTCATTGAATAATTAGAGAAAAATTTATTCTCTACATTGTTATGCATATTTATTTTTGCATTATTAATTATTTACTTGACATTTACCTTTAATTTTTTTTAATCGTTTTTAAAAATTTCTTAATTTCTATTACTTGAGTTTATTACTTTAATATTCTACTATATTATAAACATTCATTATAATTTCGAGTGCATTATTACGTTGAAATTGCTATTTAAATAATGTAAAGAAAGCAGTGACCAGAAATCCGCGAAATTCTAAAATCTGCTTAACCCCTGGTCCCAAGCTGTGTGGATTTGTGAGTGTCTATTGTATTATATAGAGAATTTGTAAAGTTAAAACACTCTTATACATTTCATTAAGAACCATAGCAGGCTCACAAGAAAGGTCTCCATACGTCCATATTCCAAAAAATCTGAAAAAAATTACAGAATGTTTTTCTCGTGATGCTATATATGTTTATATATATATATTTTTGGCAGAACTTCGATAAAGCGTCCGTAAAAAATAATGAAAACTTCGTTATGTGTCGATATATCATCGGTTGTAGAAAACTCCAAAAAATACATTTTATGTTAAATACTCTTTAAGTAAAAAAGGTTTCATGTTGAACTTGTTTAAATAAACCTAATATATAAAACGTCCTTTCGGCCGATGTCGGGAGGAAGAGGGAGCTTGCGTATTCCTTATTTTTAAAAAGCCAGATTATATTATTCAAACACACGAAGCTCAAATTAGTGGAATTATAGAAGATTCAATACTAATTTTTGTCAAAATTAAATATGAATGAAATTTCGTAAAATCAGTCAACTTTCTCCAAGCTAGTTTTATTTAAAGTCATTTATATTTGGTCGCCAAATTCGGCGATATCTTGAAGTGCCTGCCATTAAACAACATGATGGGTGAAGCTAACCAATGACCTTGGTCGAGAACTTACTGATTCCTGTGCACACTCACATAGGAATCGGTTGATATATACGAGTGCTGTCTCAGGCAAAACGTCAGATTTTTCAAAATGTCATCCATATTAGAAATTTAAACTGCTATATCTCCGCTATTTTTTTAACATAAAGACAAAACAAAAAATGCTCTAGAATGCTTGTATGAGGGTCGAATACTTAAGAAGGAAACATTTTTCATTTCTAATTTTTTTGTACCTCATTTTAAATTATTTATTTTTAATTTAATGCTCGCCATTTTAAACTAGATGACGAATGAAGCTGTCCAATGACTTTGGTCGAAACATTGCTGTACACTTTGCACATGACTTGTCATTTCCAAATTAGTTATTAAATACGCGTGTTATCGCGTGACAAAAATCAGATCGTTCCAAAATGCCAGCCATGCTAGAAATTCAAAGTGCTATCTCAGTCATTTTTTAAAATATACAGGAAATAAAAAATGCTCCGGAATTAATCTTTGTGTCAAGGTCAAACAGATAAGAAAAAAATATTTTTGAATTTCTAAATTTTTTGTACCTCATTTTAAATTTTAAATTAATTTTTTTTAAATGGCTGCCATTTTGAAACAAGATGGTAAATGAAACTGGCCAAGGAACTCCGCAAGACATTGGTAGGTTCACAGGATAGGAGACTGTTTACCTGGTAGGAGACATTGGTAGGAAACCACTGGTAGGAGACACTGATAGGTTCTATGTAAAGTACAAGTTACATTAAAATCGGTTATATATCGGTATACATATATGTATATATATGGATATATACCGGGTGTTCTAAAAAGGACTGACTGATTTTAAAATTCAATAACTTGCAATTGACTTGATATTTAAAAAATCTTACAGGATGGTTATGCATAAGGTCAAAAAAATTTTTACAGTGATTTTCGATTTTAGTTCGATTTACAAACAATAGATGGCGCTGTAAGTAATAGGCACTAAATACAGATTGGATTTTTCGGCATTTATCTTCTTCCATGCGGAAAAATGAGGTTAAAATGCATTGAGTGGGTCCCAAAGTACCGAAAATCGAACCTGAATTTAACGTCTATTGATCGCAGTGCCATCTATTGTTTATAGTTCGAACTAAAATCGAAAATTACTGTAAAAAAAAAACTTTTGAGCTTATGCCTAACCCTCCCGCAAGAATGTTTTAAATATCTGTCACCGATTGCAAGTTACTAAATTTTAAAATCAGTCAGTCCTTTTTAGGACACCCGGTATATATATATATATACACACACACATATATATATATATATATGTATGACACACACATATATATATATATACATCATATACATATATATCAACATTTGTAAGGAGGGTGATTTCGGGGTCTAGGGGACATGATCGGTGAAAATATGCCAAAATTTTTTGGAATCGTTTTAATCCGAACGCACGGTGGGATGTTTTGCCGATATAGGTGAACAAAATTACTTCGTTGGATTAAAAAAACTATTTCATTGCTGTTTTTTTAAATGCATCAATAATAAAATACTCAAACAGTGATAAATATCTGGTTATTGAACAACAATATCTTAAAATAAAAATACAGGTTGCCCACTAAAATCAGTCCCCGTAAGAAATATGGGATAAAAGTGAATGACAAATTTGTAGTGCATCATCGGTTTAGTTCGAAAGGACATCTTGTGAACATGAATGCTAAATGAATCTCGTTTTCGAGATAGGAATACTAACTCAGCTTGTTTGCACCAGGTGACGCTGCAAACGGTCTCATCTGGTAGCTCACTTTTCTGACCATAGCTGCAACCGTTCGGCAATTTAGGGCGTGGGAAGAACTATAGTGGGCACCCTGTGTAATGCATTACACACAATGCGTTTAACATACTTATTTTACAATTAAGTAAAAAACAGTTTAATGCACACATGTAAGTCAACATTCATTTATTTTTTGAATTTTTGTCTACTCAGAAAATCTCGAGAAATTTCTGTAGTCATCCTGAAAAAAAAAATCACATTAAAAATGTTTTAATGCTTGGTGTTACCCTGTAAAGCATATAAATGCTATCAAAATTATTTTAGTTTTAAAAAATGCTGTTGTGTGAATAAATAACCTATATAAATTTTATAAAATTTCTGCTTACAGACGGTAATATATCTGATTTGTTATGTGTCCCTGTGAAAGAAATACAACTGCTACGCAATTTGTTTTCAGTTTTAAAAAATGCTATTGTGTATCTCAATAACCTATAGTAGTTTTGTTGAAATTTAATTAAAATTTCTGCTTTTTAGCAAAAATCTTTCCGCGATCTTTTGTGTGGCCATATAAAAAATGCATAATTTCTACATTCGTGAAATTATAATTTAATAGAATTGTCATTGGAAAAACACATTTGGGCAAAGTTTCAGCTCAATCAGATAATTGAACCCTCCGAGAGTCTTGAGGGCTTTCCCTCAGTTTCATAAAAATGCTTATAAAAATAATCTTAATGTAAATTTTCTTTCCCTGTTTGTTTCTAGAATGCACTTCATAAACCTTTATTTGAAATTAAATTTTAAAATGCAATTCTATTTAAAATATTTTTTCAACAACAGATTTAAGTTGTTTTTGGGAAACGGAAAAATACCTCCAAACCGCTCAGAGGGTGAAGTGTTTTAAAATTGTGTTGCAAGATGTGAACTAATCTTTTATGTGTCCCTTTAAAAAAAGCGTAACTACTACGTTCCATAAATTATAATAATATATATTGCATTGTCATCAGAACTACATATTTTGAGGAAAGTTTCAGCTCAATCAGATTATTGAAAATGGTTTAAAATTAACTTGCAAATTTAAATCTAAATTTTTGTGAAGCCTCGTGGAAACAGTATTCTAAACACACTTCTACGTTATTTAAATTATAATAATTTTGTATTGTCATTAAAAGTACAGATGCATTCATTGTTTCGGCTCAAAACGATAATTAAAAGTGGTTTAAATTTGTCTTCTAAGATTTGAACAAAACATACATGCACTGCATGTTAATATGATGCTTGTTTATTAACTATTATTATTATTATTATTATTACCTAATGATCTGCAGCCATCTGCAGCCATCTGCAGAAGTTTTTTTTTTTTTTTTAATTTTTCAACTCTTTAGGAATGGCACTTTCATTTTTAAAAAAATGCTTATTGCTGAATATTGCTAAATAATTTGTTAAAAGTCAAGATGAAATTTGTAAACAGCATCAAGGATCATCCAGAAGTTCAACTTTTGAAAAACGCGGTAAAGCGGGTTTAATATCGTTTATTTTCGAACAAAATGGGTTCAATCTGACCTTGAAAAAACTCTGACATTAGATCAGCTGTCTCGTTCTTTCAAATAAAACACATAGTCACGACATGCCTTCAAGCTTAGAGGAAGCTAGTGCAACTTTTGAAACTCCCTCAAACCAAATGCGCAAATGGCTTCTTTACGGTTATACGTAACCGACACCTGTGATTTGTTTCTACAAAACTAGTACAAATCTCGGAAATACAGACATTCATCTACCAGTATACGCGGTTTTGTCAAACTCCGAGATAATCCTATATCATCAAAACTCCCCACTGTGAAACGGCTGCAATAGGTAGCTTTTTGTAATGAATGCTACCTAAAATGCTCCAGAATCTTTGTATGAAGGTCAAAAACTTAATAAAGAAGCCTTTTTCAATTTCTAATTTTTTTGTGCCTCATTTTTTTTTTTTTTTTTTTTACTTAATGCTTGTCATTTTTAAACAAGAGGGCGAATGAAGCTGGCCAACGAACATTCGGGACATTGCTATACACTGTGCACCAGGGTTGTGCAAAATTTTAATTAGATTATTGAATGAAAACTAACAATTAACTTTTTAATCATGACTAAAGATTGACCGGTTAAACTTAGTTTCAATTCAACTCATAGACTAACGATCATTAAATATTTTAATGTAATCAGTGCATTGATTATGAATGTAAGTATACGTAAGAGTAATAAGTCTTAATTAAGTCCACTAATAACCATAACACAATATATATTCCAAACGGAAAAGTTAAAACATATATTAAAATATTTATTTGCTTAAAAGACGTTGTTAAAAACACATTAAAAGTACATTAAAAAACTAAATTCACATGTTTCAACTCCTTCACTGAGTCGTCATCAGAATGTATAACAGAAATTTCAAATACAATGCATATGAGAACTGGAAAAATATCATCGAATACAAACAAGTAAACGTAAAACGGCACTTACATTTTCGCTATCGCACGTGTTCCCTCTATGTCGCGACTCCGCAAGTTGTAGTACAACCATTCAATCCATATATTCGGAATGCGAAAAGATAAAGTATCGTTACAAACTCCTGAAATTCTTAAATAAATTTCAATGGACTTTCTTTTAAATAATTGTAAATAAAAATTAGACCTGTATATTAACCTACTCTCGATAAAAAAATATGTTAATGCTCTCTATTTCATTCAGCCGGGATAAAGCAGTATTACCTTTGTTATATTTTATGTCCGCCGTATGTTCTTTACATGTGATATTGAATTTACGTTGGGTCATATCTATATAATGATTTCTGATTCTCCCCCCCCCCCCCCTCCTTAATAAATGGAATCATATTAACTCCCGAGAGGTCATCCCTATTAATAGGATCAATTTTAGTGTTTAAAATCTTCTTTAATTTCGGAGGGGGCTTCGCGAACAATCATTAACCAAAATTTCTTAAACGGTTTTTTATATATTCAAAGAAACCCGGAAAATAATTTGCCACAACCCTTTTCATATTAACTTCATTAACAGCTTTATTTTTAGAGGTTTCCGTGTACATTTTATCAAAGGAGCTTTGAATTAATTTGTTAGTTAAATTTCCCTGATACCCTTTATCTATAGCAATAAGTTTAATTTTATCTAATTCATCCTTCAGATTTATATCAGAAGAAATCCTGAAAGCACGATTAATTAGGAACCTTAAGGTGGATAATTTATTAGATATTGGAGTGCATACATCGAAAGGTATAACGTTTAAATCCGAGATAGGTTTTTAGTAAACTGAACGAATTAACTCACTCCCCTTTCTCTGTAACTCAACATCTAAAAAAGGTAATCTTCCCCTTGTTTCTAGTTCAAAAATAAATTTAATATTATTGTCAAGTTCATTTAATTGCTGTATGAAAATCATTAAATCCCCAATATTCCCTCGCCAAACAATAAAAATATCGTCTGCATAACGTAACCATATTAAAGGAACTACCTATTTTTAGTTTTTCTTGTTGCCCCTTTTTTCCAAAAAATTAAGTAATTTTGTTGCCATTACAGATTTTCACTACAGAAATGTAATTAAAATTAGATGAAAATTAATATTTCGAAAACTAATTCAAATTTTTTAATTATATTACCAGTTTATAGATCTGCGGATCAATACGGATTTTGTTTGTTAATTTTATGCATAGTATTCCATATTTTAGGAGATATCGCCGTGAAACATAATCAGTCGTTTCATAAAATCGTTTTATAAATTCGTTTCATTCAGTAGTTTTATAAAATCCTTCCATAAATTCGTTTCATCAGTATTTTATATATATATATATATATATATTTACATTTTTTTTTTTTTTTTACCAAGAATTATTAACGTCTTGTTTAAGTTTTTTTTTCTTTTTTTAACAAAGCAGGATTTCAAAATTTATTCTATCTATATATCGTAATTCGTGATATCCTGAGCAAGAAAGAAAAAATGTTCCATAACTGCACTTCCATTGAAAAACGCGGATGTATGCCCAAAAACAAGCATTTACTTCCAAGAATTAGAAACCATAATTATTTTTTGTTAGATATATAACGATACACAGCTCCCGATAATTAGATAAAATTAATGTCTTAAACTTGAAAATACTTTATTTTTGTAGTGTATGATAGTTTTTTTACATGCTTTTTTGAACGAAAAATTTGTTTTATGGATCCTTATCTTTTAACTCTCATTACCGCGAATGATTCTTGCATCATCAACTCCTTACTTTGTGATTTTCATAAGTTAAAAAAATTCTCGGGATTTAAACAACCGAAATGAAAACGTCATTTATTAGACGAAAACTATCGAATTCATCAGCAAACTGTACTAGGTCAAAAGTCCGCTAAAGTAATCAAGCTGTCAAAGAATCGACGCTGTTTTGACAGGAATAATATTGACACAAACGCAAAGGAGAAGAAATTAGAATACATGAAATTAGAACTGGTTACTTGTCAATCTAGGTGTTAAATGTTGAAAAGTTTAGAATTGGAATAGAGGCAATGCTGGGAGAAAAATGAAAGTGCAATTTGTATGCAAGTTAAACAAAGTCATTTGAGATAAACTGTGAATGATTGTCAGTTTCGATGGCAGACTTCTGTGTAAGTACGTTTATGTCATTTGCATTTATTTGAGAATAAATCAAAGTGTTTAAGACATAGTAGCCAGTATCTGTCAAGGATTGACGGTAAATAACTCGAAAGTTTCCTTAAAAAATATGTTTAGACTTTTAATTGGTTTCTTTTAAATTAATTAAGTATTGAAAACTTGATGAATTTCTATATTGTATGAGCATTCCAATGCATAAGGTGCTATATGGCGCTGCCAGACCAACATATTCAACCTGTTTTTTTTTTATTATTATTAATCTGTTTTTTATTTTTATTTACCCAACCTTTAAAATTTTCCATTAATTTCATTTTTTATAAGAATCACCCTGAAACCCTGAACTTTAAATTTTCTGTTTACATGTAACGATTTATAATACTTTTAACTGCTTAAATTTTATTTTATATTTACATAAATAATTTAATTATTAAATCATGGATATCTTGAAGATAATGACTTTTCTTTCATAGTTCTTGCGAGGAATTTTTTCATTATTTCTCTTTTCTCTTCAATTCTACGTAATTTTTTTTTTTTAAACAGAGTAATCACATACTTTTCCAGTATATACATATAATATATTGGTAATGGTCATACAAAATATTGGAAAAATTATAAATATGTTTAAATTATTTATTCAATATTTATATACAAAATCATTTATTTTTAATATTTTAATATAAAATTCATAATTAAAGTAATATTGCTGGGTGTTAAATTTTACTTGATTTTAAACACTCGCATAAAAAAAAAATTGCAAGTTGTATTTTTTCTTTTGAAACAGAATATGAAATTATTGAGATGATGTATCTTATCGACAATAAAATTACAGAAATCCTTCTGTCATAGGTGGAAGATCGAATTCGTGTTCTCTGCAGATCTCAACCGCTTAAAACCGGCGTCTTCGACAATAGTGTCACACTAACCTGCTTCAATTTTACTCTCATCAAGTTCTATATTTAATTTGGCGCATTAGCAATTATGTACACTGTTGTTTTAAAGCTTTACCTTTGTGTTTTGATATATATGATTATGAATTAATAATTTATCTTTAAATCGGTATCATTGTTCTTCCGAAAATTTAAAATTTAAATTTTATTATTTTTAAATAAAATGATGTATCATAATTTTCAAAAGACAATCTGTGTAACACATCACTTATTATACAATTTGAAATGCTTTTATAATAAATTACTAAAATTTAGAATAATTTAAACTCACATAAATTAAAATCACTTCTTAAAAAATATCACATTGCCTTAAATATTAAAATTAACTTTTTGCGATATAAACACTTCCTATACCTAATAAAAATTTTCTATCAACATAAAGTATAAAACTTAAAGGTCTATGAGCAATAGGATAGAGCAAAAAAAAAAAAAATCAAGTTGATAATTTCGAGTCGCTATACTGAGGAAAATTTTCGATTGGTAAATACAAAAAAAAAAAAAAAAAAAAAAAAAAAAAAAAAAAAAAAAAAAAAAGAATTATTAAAATAGGATTTTATCTTCCAATCGCGCAAACCGCCTACAAATTAAAAAAAAAAAAAAAAAATTGAAAAATTCCGATTTTTTCAGAATAATAATAAAAAAAAGGTATAAAGATATTTTACCGCTGTAGTGGAAAATATTTTCAGATTGTACTGTTTAATAACGATATTAAAAAAATGCGTTTAGAGAATATCTTCCAATCGCACAAGCTCAATAAAAATAGGGAAAAAAATCAATTTTTAGTGATTTTGATGTATTAAGAAAATAATCAACTGAGGTCAGTCTGCGGTCACATGTGAAGATTTAAATTTATATTAATACTATTGAACATATTAGGCCATTTTTAAACAACCTAGAACTTACCACGTAGATTTCGATGCAGGGTGGGAAGATTCAGTAGTTCACCCAACTGCTGCTGAACACGTTGCAAAACAGCGCTAAAATATACGTACGCTCTCCCATCTATTTTTCTCTGCCCACGTCTCCGAACTCCGGATCTCCTAAGGACATTGTAGCTTCTATAATATTATGTCTAACTGAACAAGGGGTTTCACTAGAATACTTTGATTTGATATTATGTGATGGTACAAATAGCAATACTGGATGGAAATGTGGTGCTGTCAGTCAGCTTGAAGTGCATCTCGGACGACCTCTGCATTGGGTTGTTTGTTTAGTGTGTTATCCATTTTGTAGAAATAACTTTCCGCCATCTGTTTCAACATTTGGATGGTGAAACAAATAGCCTAACATAACTTAGTGGACAAATTTAGCAGAATCTCATTGGTTGTGAAAAGCTCTCATTGATAAATTTTCCATTAACTGATTGTGAAATTCCAGAAGTCAGTCAACAACTGTTGAACAAGGACCATTTTTTTTTCGTAAGTTAAACAATTAAAAGTTTAAAGTTTCCAAATGACTTATGAAAGCATAACCCCGGCCAAATTTTACATACCAGATGTTTCACTTGTGCAAATAGAGTCCTTCGGCGTTATGAGAGCGTGGGAAATCCATCGGATGCTTTAAAAGCCATGGTGACATCTATTTTTAAATCTTACATGCCAGTTTGGTTTGAAATAAAATGTAGTAAGTTACCTATAGACGGGCCTCATACAAATAACTCGATACTTGCCTAACGACCTGAAGAAAATTGTTTTCCCTGTAATTGAACGAAACCCGTTCTTTGCTCACCCGGAAAATCTACAGATGACAATGGTCTTTGATAAGGGGAGAAACATAAGAGAGCTAAGACTAAAAAGAGTTTTAAAATTTAAGCACACAGTTTCAAAGGTAAAGGCATCGGAAATATTATCATGACTACTTTAAACTTCGATGCAAGAGACTATACAATTAATTAATTATGCTATTAATTATACTATTATTAATTATACTATTATTATTAGCTATTAATTAATTGAAATGTAGCAAAATGTTCATCTCCACCTCTTTTTCGAAGAGTAACCAATGAAGAAATGCATTCCTTCGTTCAATCAGATGATTTCCCAGACTGTCGATTCTAAAAAAATTACCTGCTATCTGCATGCTGTCAAGCGGTTCGTCAAATTGGTAACGGAAGAATAGGTTAAGGTATGTGGGCCCCAATCAAGAGATGGATTCATCTGGGCCACACTGAATTTAAGGTCCATGATACTAGATTTTACCACCAAATCGTTGTACGAAGTTGCGACTGAAAGTAAGACTTAAAGAAATGAAATAACAAGTTATGTATTTAAGTAATGTTAGTAAATGTAATTTAACCAAACACCTTCATTGGTTGGATGGGGTAAAGGGTGAGGGTATAACACGAAATGTAGCCACCTTTCCGAGGTGAGATCCGGATTTTTAAATATTATCAAGTATCTAAACAAGAAAAGACCTGCACAATGTATATGCAACTATTAACATATGAATGGCAACTGTCCTCAGGAGATTATTTTCTTAATTCAGCAAAATCATTAAAAATTGAATTTGTCCCAATTTTTATTGAACCTACGCAATCGGAAGATATTTTCTAAACGCATTTTTTTTTATCTTATTATTATTGAAGAAAACAATGTGCAAATATTTTCCCTTATAGCGATAAAGTATATACTTAATTTTTTTTTATTCGAAAAAAATCAGAAATTTTGCTTGTTTTTTTTTTTTTTTTTTTTTTTTTTGCAATTTTTTTGCAATTTTTTTTTTTTTTTTTTTTGGCGGTTTGCGCGATCGGAAAAGTACGATTTGAAGATTTTTTTTTTTTTACATGTTTGTTATATTTACCAATTGCAACTTTTCTGTACTACAGCGAATCGGAAATATCAACTTGACTTTTTTCGCACCACCCTAAGGAAAAACTAATCTACTTAAAAGATTATCACAATTTTGTGTAAATCACACATGATTCTTGTATCAAAATATACATATACAGTAAGAAAAATAAACGTATTATATTTTGCAAGCAGACTCGCATTAAAAAATGCATCTAAAGTAAAATACTTGAACGTAATACAATTTTCAAGCACATACACTGGTTTTTGGGTACCAGGAATTAAAAAAATATATATATTCATTAACCCTAAACACAGAAAAACGCAATACTTCCACCTAGAAAAATGGTGTGTAAGTATACATCGTAAATTTATCTCATTAAACTGAAATATATTACGATGATTATTATAAGGAGATGCACTTTCATTTATTTTTTCAACCTAATTACAAATCAGAAAGTCCTTCATTACAAAGGTAATTTTATTTAATTTTCACGATCGAATCAAACAGTGGAACAATTAAACAGTCTTAATTAAAATAATCCGTCAATAAATATGAGACTTAAAAAAAAAATAAATAATTTAACGCAATTTACTTACGACTGCGCGGAAAAGAGTAATTTTTGAATAAGTCACAGCATTCTTAGAATAAGCTGAAAAATAATGTGTTTGTATAACTTTATCTTTTAGTTTTATCAGTACTAAGGTAAACGCACCGGTAGTGGGCCACTTAAGGATATTTGTCTTATTATTATTAAAGTATTAACGAATACTAAATGACATATATTTTTTTAACCTAGTCCTAACATTCATTTATCGGAATAAACTTTCAAAGTTTCAAAATATATTATTTGGAAAAGATGAAAAATAATGAAAGTTACCTTCTGCGATGCTCCAGTAGTGGGCATAGTAAATTTTTGATGCACCAGCAGTGGCCCCACCAGAAGCGGACCACCCCAGTTTTGAGTTTAGTGTGAAAATACTGAAATTATACTTTCTTTTACATTTCTAGAATTGAATATACACAATAATGAAATCATACATAGAAGTTTAGATGATTACGTAAAATAATCTCACTAGTAAATCTGCAGATCAGGGGCCTCAACTTCATTTCTGTAAATCAATTTTAATTTCATCTCACTTTACATAAAAACTAATGTTCTACAATCTGCAAAGTGATTTTTTTAGATTATAGACAGTCCTTTATGTCCATATGTGTGATTATATGATGTATGTGATTATATGTCCTTTCTTATCGTTTAAAAATAGCTAATTCCCAAGAAGCTAGTTTTAGAGGTATGATTTTAATTGCTGAACTATTTCGCATGTTTTCCATCATGTGAAAATCCATTTCCATCAAAATAGTTGCATTTTTTTAATGTTACGAAATTTAATTTTTGTACAATTCTTGTGATCTAGAAGTTATATTTAGAAAATCTGCTTATATGCTTTCACTTGCTAAACAGTAAATGGTCCTATATTCTGTGATCAAGACTTTCTGAATTGTGCTACAATGAATTTAATGAATTTTCAGCGATCTCTGACATTGAACATGCATTTTTTTGTGTTTTGTACCAGAATGATACAAATGGTAGAAAAAAAAAATCATCAGTTTCTATCCACAATAATAATAAACAATTTAGCAACTTTTTTTTTTTTTTTTTTTTGAAATGCATAGTTTTTGTTTTCTCGAAATAACAGTATGTTATATTTTGTAACATAAAAAAATATCTGCCCAATTTGTTATTTCGCAGTGTTGTTAAATAATAAGATAAATATAATAAATAGGATAATTAAGAGCCGAAATGGCTGCAAAACAAAATGATTTGTCCAAAAACGATACAAATCTAAAAATGTGAGAGGTGTTTACAGCCAGTTTATTACAAAGAGTACTTTAGGTTGAAACTTCCAGTGAAAGAGAGGCATCAGACTCGGACGATAATTTCCTGGTTCGCCTTTTTTCCCATCGGCTATTTTTTTAACTCTTCCTTTTGAATTTTTTTTTTCTCTTTCAGTTTTTTTTCTGCATCTTTAGTATTTTTAAGATCTTTTCATATAATATTGAAGCATTTGGGGAGAAGCCACAACTGCAGGAAGTTTCTCTTTTTTCCTCTTTTGAAAGGAGATGGTACATTTCTAGATGGCCCACCATTTGAAAGCACTGAATGGCTGCCAGTCTCAGTTGATCCTTCTAGAATGTAACGGTCCACCTCAGAATCTTCAACAATTGCTCTTTGTCAGTAGTCTCAGAATCAACAGTGTCAATAGACTGTTCAGTGTATGCCGCCTCAACAGATATGACTGGTGTACCCTATAACAAGTAAAATGTAAAAATTGAATAAATAATAGTAAAAAAATATACTCAAGTGTTTTATACCCAAATTGTTTTGCGATCGATTACATGGGAGATTGAATGGGAATAACTGGATCCACGAGGTAACTGGACCATAGGCTATTTTATAAAAAAAATGTTGATAATTTTTAAGTTTTAGCTTTTGTGAACAATGCCCCTTAATCTCTACTTCCTAAAACAACGTGTGCCGACTCCATCATAACTCTCACTTTGCTGCGACAGGTCAAAAATTTACGTTTCTTTTTTAAAAAACAACGTCAATATGGTTCAACTTCCTCGGCTTTTTATTAAAATACTGTAGGTACTTTTATTAAACAATCTTTTATTTTAATATTAGGCATATATCTACATTAATATTTTTAGATATCTATACATATTTATTTCATGTTTCAAATGTAACACCGGTGACCCAGTTACCGGATAATTTTTTCAAGAATGGGGTAACTGGACCATGATGGATCCAGTTACCACAATAGTTATATATAATATTTTTCAGATTCTCGTACTACGGGAAATAAATTTATCCATTGTTTTTTTGCTCACAATGAAGAAAATTATCGAACACCTTATTAAAATTACGCAATAAAGTTTTAAAATGGATATTGGGTGGTATCAAACCAATTTTCTTGAACCCTTGAGAGGCGGTCATGCCGTTATGACATCACATAATTTTAATCCCTAATTGCCACATGGGCACCGGAATTTTATAATGAAAACTTCAGCTTTATTAAGTACGCGAAAATATACTTTTACATGTTTACAAACATATTCTTTTGTAAATACTGGTGTCATTAAATTATTTCAACGTTTTACGAATGCAAATTGCCTTGCCTCTGAAAGCTAGATAGTCAAACCTTGAAATTGTACGATAGCATTCTTTAGGGAATCTTTTATTGTTCCCACCACTATTTTGAAAACAATATCTTCATCGCACCTTTCTTTTATGTATGTTAAATGAAATAATCATGAAGGTAACTCATTAATTGTTCTAGTAGGAACAATAAAATGTTCCTTATATAATGCGACACCTGGATACAGATAAAGTACTTAAATATTTACGTTACCTTGCTATTGTTTTCTTTAAAATACTCATGTGACTTTTGTACTTATTACCTGTACTAAAGTACCTAAGAACTTACTTAATTTTTATGTTTTTAGTATAAATAAATCTAATATTTTCACTTTTAGTGCTTTTTTTAGACACATTGACAGCAAAGGTTTCCCTTAGAACGCTCTTTTTTTATATATATATATAATTTTCATCTTCTACCAGGTTTAAAATTTTTAAGTTGATTACACTTTTTCAAACAAGACCTGATATCCCATATGGAAAAAAAAAATATATATGCGTAACATAGACACACCTGGTCCACTTATCCCATTTTTATGGGGCAATTGGACCCATGAAGAAAGTAAGATGAAATATGCATATTTCTATATTTTTAAATATTAAAATATAATTTTGAGCATTTCTGTCTGATAGAGGGAACCTAACTGAATACATTCACGGAAGTTCAGAATTCAAATAAGCATTAGCTTTTTGAAGCTGCATTGTCAGAAGCTCCAGAGTCACATTGTAAAATCATGGCCCAGTTTACCCAACTAACATTATAATGCGTCTATTTATTCATCAAACTTACTAAGAATCCAGAAAAAAAATATATAAATTCCAGTCACTTTTCCTACCACTTCGTCTTAATTAAGGGTACATAAAGCTAAAAATTTATTAAATGTTTCGTTCAATTACTGTGCCATTATAACACGTTGTTTAAATATTTGGTCAAATTCTTCCCGATAGTGCTACACTTTCCGAGTTTTTTCCCAAAACTTAAATTTAGAAACGATGAAAAAAAAAAAAAAAAAAAAAAAAAAACTCATCAAATAATGAAAAAAAAAACTGTAATAATAAATCACTTATGTTAGATATTTGATATAAAATAATTTCAAAGAAATCCGTGTGCGTCATTATCAATGATATGATAACGTTGCATATAAAAGTATGTTGAAAACTTTGTGAACTAAAAAATTGGGTAATTTTTCGCCAAACTATATACTCAGTGACATGTGCCAGTTGGCTCTAGACTTTATAATGGTAATTTTGTAGATAGGTATCTTACAGATGCATACACTGTAAAAAAAAAAAAAAAAAAAAAAAAAAAAAAAAAGTAATTCTCCAGATGTAAAGCTAGATGCTTACTAAACTTTCAGCTGTAACTGTACAAAAAAGCTGCAAATCTACATAACTACTTTTTGTAAAGCTACAGAAATCTGTAACTGTACAAATGAGCCTGCTAAATTTACAGTAATCTTACTAAAATGTTACCTGTAACACTGGTTGCAGTGACTTGAAAAGTTCAAGGCATCCCAGTTTCCTAAAAAATTCTTAGTAACCTTACAGATTTTTTAATTTTCGGCGCAAAAGTGTGTTTGCTACATCAATTTTTGTTGTTGCCGTTACATAAAATGCTCTAGGAATCCCAGTTTCCTAGAAAAAGTTTAGTAACTTTACAGATTTTTTTTACAGTGTAGCAACCTTCAATATAACTATAAGGATAAAAACTGTGAACTGATAATAATTAATCTTCTGAAGTGTAATAATACCTGAAGAAACATTTGAAACAAATGTATGGAGTAACTTAGTAATTTTACGGTGTATTTTAGTAATTATAAATAAAGTGGACAATGATTAACATTGGCCAGTCATTCATAGTATTAAACTTTGTATAGATATTATCAAAGTACTAAAATTGCTTCACATTTTGAAATTAATCTATCCCAAATATATTTATGTTAGTTGAAATGCGAAGAAGAATAGCTCAAAAAATATTCCGGTAATTTTCGAGCCTTATTTTGTAATACGTTTCATTATTCACGTCAAGACTAGATGCTTAATCTCAAATTGGCAAATTAATACATTTCAATCATTTAGTTAATTAATGTAAAATATCATCATTCAGCGTACAAACTAAACATGTTGCTCAGTAGATTTGTTTTCTGGAATTATTTTTCCATTTTAGAAATAGAATGAAGAATTCTTGTTTTCATAATGTTTTAGGGAAGTGAATCGATATTTTAAAAAACTTACTTTTAAAAGTTTATGTGAAATGCATATGTGTAGTATAATTAAGTCATTGTATACAAGAATAAAAATTTTTAAATGTAGCTTCTTTATACTTTTTTTTTATGAAATCTTTTTCGAAACTAATTGTAATATGGATATGAAAGCATTTATTTTATTTAGGCTAAAATATAAAGTAAAAAACAATAACGGATTTTAAATAACAAAAAGTTTCAATTACCTTTACAGCGATTTAAATTTACGAAAAATTCAAATTTAAATTGTTCCTTTACTTTTATAAAAGAAAAAACTTTTTTTTCTTAACTTTTAATATTTCATTCATTTTTTTCACAAATATATATTTTTAAATTAATAATGTAGCTTAAATTTACAGTCAAACTATAAAAAAAAAACTGCCAAAATTTATAGAAATAATTAAAACGGCATTTTTATAGCTTACAAAATGTAAACATATCTATTCTTTATAAATTAATTTATTATAAGTTTCGTTTGGATGCTCTTTTATGTGTGAAACTGCAAAAGCACGGAAAGGAAATAATATCATTGAAATTTTTAAGCACTATATAATTTGTTTATTTATTTTTGTCCTCCTTAATCCAGCAATAATAATAATTAAAAGAACCCACACTTACACCCTAGAAATTGTATTATTTTTTAGAATCCAAGACACATAGCAAAGTAAAATTGACGATAAATAACATTGTTAGTTTAACCATACTGTTAAAACATAGAAGTGTCTAGTATAAATTCGAAAATTAATGTGTTTGAAACGTTCTTAAGGTAATTGAGATTTGATAATTGATGGTAATTAGAAATTGCAGATATTTTGAGTCTTTTTGGAGGCATTATTTCACCATGGATATAGTATATTGTTTCTGTCAACTGAAGATGTTATTCTTTTACAATGATGGATTATTGCATTGTAGTTGAGCTTAAGAGGCTACTTCAGTCAAATGGAAAGACCCGTTCGCTAATGTTAATCCTATGGAAGAAATTTATAAAGATATCTCGGTCGCATTTCAATATTTTTAAATGATTTCTTTTGCATTGAATAGTTGAAATCGATTTGTATGCAGGCCGGTTTTTTTTTACTTTTTCGATTTTGTTTACAGGTATTTCTTATGATGACACTTTCATTTTCGGAACCGGTTTTGAAAGTAAAAGCATCCTCATAAAAAATATCTACAATCAAAATCGAAAAAGTAAACATCCGCCTGCACACAGATCGATCTCAACTATTCAATGCAAAAGAAATCATTTAAAAATATTGAAATGCGACCGAGATATCTTTATAAATTTCTTCCATAAAAATAGCATTAGCGAACGGGTCTATTCGCGTGACTGAAGTAGGGCCTTAACTATATATAATTGGATAATATTTTCGACACTTCAAGGGATATTTTATCAAAATTATATTCGCAATAAGAAATGGAATGGAGTATGATCACTCTACATAAAAACTAGTCGGATCTGCTGATCCCAAAACTTTCTTCTTTATAATATATGTCAAAATTTGAAAACGTTTTTACACATGTTAGTACTTCAGTGTTATTATTACTTCAATATTGCTCAAACTTTGATTTTCATCTTACGTTTCTGGTTCTTTTTACTGATCTGAGTAAAAACTTGTTAATCTCACTCATAACATAAAATATAATTAATAACTTTCGTTATTTTATTGTGCATCAGCTGCTTGAGAATTGCCGGGTTAGTTGGATGAAAAATCGGCAAAAAAAATCGCTATTACAGCGCCCAGTTCCGGCGAATTCTTAAAAGATTCACGTAGAACATACTAGCCATAGACAAAAACATACACAAAAAATTAGTTCAATTATACCCATAACTACAATCAACTCTGTGAAATCCGCACACTTAGGGACCGAGGGTTTTGTGGATTATACATTTTTGCGGATTATAGATCATCCTTTTGTTTACATTTTATTTTTTAAAGTCTGACTATAAATTAGGAACAACTGCACAAAAATTACAATTGCAATGGAAAAGAAAAGCATAATGCCACATTTTCCTAATATATTTAATAACTAAGTTAATTTAGAGGAAAAATAAATTATATACTATACAAATTTTAATGATTATTCATTATTGTAAACATTGACAAGCATTGATAGGTTCAGTTTTGGTTTGTAGTCAATATATATATTTTTTTGTACTCAAGGAAATTTAAATATTTATATCCACTTTATATTTAAATATTATTTATTGGAAAATTGATGGAAGCAGGACGTTTCGGTCCCGACACTTCGGTCCCGCCATTTCGGTCCCGCCGTTTCGGTCCCGAGACATTTCGGTCCCGAGACATTTCGGTCCCAAGACATTTCGGTCCCGAGACAATTCGGTCCCAAGACATTTCGGTCCCGAGACATTTCGGTCCCAAGACATTTCGGTCCCGAGACATTTCGGTCCCAAGACATTTCGGTCCCGAGACAATTCGGTCCCAAGACATTTCGGTCCCGAGACATTTCGGTCCCAAGACATTTCGGTCCCGAGACATTTCGGTCCCGAGACAATTCGGTCCCAAGACATTTCGGTCCCGAGACATTTCGGTCCCGAGACATTTCGGTCCCAAGACATTTCGGTCCCGAGACAATTCAGTCCCAAGACATTTCGATCCCAAGACAATTCAGTCCCAAGACATTTCGGTCCCGAGATATTTCGGTCCCTTCTCCAGCAAGCTGAAATTTTGTGCACTTGAAATAGGTGACAATTTTATAGAGGACATTGTAGAGTTTTTTAAATAAAGGCCTTAAAATTTTAGTAAACACACACAAATTTCGTATGGTAATCATTTTAAAAAACAAGGGGGGGGGGGGGATTGACATTTTCTATATTTTAGTGTATCATAAGTAAAAGGGTCTGATAAGTAAGACATTTATAACTCGATCTATAATTATCGCAAAACACTCATATTTTGTATGGTAAACGTAATCTTTATAAAAGGAGGGACATTATCAAATTTTTTAACTGAACTCCCTAAATTTTAGTATAACTCGAATATAAGGACTCGAAAACGCAAACACTTATAACACAGATCAAAATTGTCGTAGCCCACACAAATTTCCTATGATAATCATAATCTTTTTATAAGGCAGGGGGGGGGGGGGCTCTGTTGACTTTTTATACATTTTAGTGTATCTTAAGTATAAGGTCCTGATAAATTAAAACATTTATAACTCTCTCTGTAATTATCGTAATCACACTCATATTTTGTACGGTAAACGTAATCTTTAAAAAAAAGAGGTACATTATAAGATTTTTTAACTAAACCCTTGAAGTTTTAGTATAACCGAATATAAGGGCCCGAAAACCGCAAACACTTATAACTCGCAATCAAATTGTAGCACCCCATGCAGATTTTATATGGTAGAAGTAATCGTTTACAGGAGTGGGGGAAGAGAGAGTTCTGTGGATTCTTTATAGAAGCTCCTCATATTTTAGTCTATCATAAATATAAAGTCCAGACAATTTAAAAATATTTATAAGTCGAGCTTTAATTTTCATATGCAAATGCCCATGCCAAAATGCACATATTCAATTGTATATAATTTGCACACTATGTGATTAATAATGAAAAAATCTGCAAATATTTTTACAAATCTTTATTTTATCCTATTATTTAACGGCGCATCAATTTTAAATGTATTGCATTTTACATATTTTTTAAAAAGGGGGTTCTTAACATGGAATTGTGATAAAGACACATTATTTTTTAAATTCTGCACCGGAACAGACTAGAACTTTCTATTTTATTTTAATAATTATTTTAATTTACTATTTTTTGAAAAACTATTTAAAAGTTTGCATTAATCTTTTTACATGTAACAATAATATTACTGCTATTTATACCGGAATCGAATGCGAAGTTTAAAAATATTTTTAATTTTGAACCACTTCACCGTTTGCCCCGAGATAACTCGGGGATAAAAGCACTTTTTCCCCATACCTGTCGACGGTGAAGTGGTTTGCACAATTACAAATCCTTTTTAATATATTTAAGACTTTTATATGCTTATTACATTCAAAAACTACGAGCACAATAAACATATATCAAAAATTTAAAATTTCTATTGTCATAAAATATTCTTTTTGTATTTAAAATTAATTCTGTATTTCAAATATTTCTTTTTTATTTCTTTGACTTATATACTTAGAATTAAAGCAGCCTACATGTTTTAATATGACAAATAAAAAATAAAAATGAAAATACAAAAAAATAACATAAAATCTCAAAATAGTAATGTATAGTGAATCACTTTTACGTAAAATTTCATTTTAAATTAAGAAATTTTATAAATATATCACAATGAAGAAATTTGGAAATCTAGAAAACATGTTTGGCTTTTCTTGATATCTATATGTTATTCATTCAAAAGAATATTATACATGTATATATATATGTCAAGTGTAGATGTCCTGGCTTCCCCCATTTGATTATGCTAAATAAAGATCCAGATAGAAGAATTATTCTACTCGCGCTCTCTTTATTCTAGTCAGCCGGCGCTTTTTTGTGGCCACACTGCATTTTTCAACTTTAATGGCTTAAAAAAACCGGGACGACATGCAGTGGCGTAGCCAGGATTTCGTTTCGGGGGGTGGGAGGGTCCAGAATTTTCCCTTCATGTTATATATATAGTAACACCTGTCAAGATGAAATTGTAAATATTGGTGAAAAATTCCGTTTTACACAGGTTTCCGTGTTATTTGGTGTATTTGTATAGTATTCTTTTCCGTAGCACTATGGAACATTTATGTTTAAGACAGAATTCCGTTATAGGCAGGTTCCATTTTTAAAAGTTTTGTGTATTTATATAAATATACTTATATATATCATATGAATAGAATAAAACTTGTCAAAATAGTAATTGTCTATACCAGAATCCTGTCTTTAACGTAAGCGTTACATGGTCTTAATATGAATTGCGATGCAATTAAATTTGCTGAAAACCTGTCTGAAAAGCGGATTTTCACCCTTCTTTAGTGAAGCATAGTGAAACCTGTGAAAGCGGAATCTTTCTATAACGGAATCCTGTCTCAAACGGAAGAGTTTCAGAATCCCTGCGAAACGAACAATAGATCTTATTGAGGTAGTGTATCTTAGAGGTATAATTAATTACACTTCTTTACATGGAAGCCTGTCTAAAATGGAGCTTTTTACCAGTGCTTGGAATCTTGTCTTGACTGTGTATATATGATAGAAGTATTTCGAGTAACTTTAAGAATTTAGGTATATCCTTATTTAATTTCTTAATTTTTAAAAAAAGCATGAATAAAAAATATAAGGCCAATCTCTATAACTGCAACTAATAATACATTCAAGTTACATTAATATTTACCAGTGAAAAAGATTCACTTATGATGTAAAAAGCTGAGCGCAAACTGAAGAGTTAAATTTAATTAACCCATTCGCTGTCATTCACGAGTATACTCGTGGCTTTAATTTAATGATTACTTTGTCACCACTATTTTAGAATTAAAAAAAAAAAAGCCTCATTTATTGGCAGAAATTTCGCTGTATTAGTAAAGCGAAATTTATCTTTCTGAATTTGTGCTGGCAAACGACCTTCAACAAAAAATTTGAAAATTCTTAGTTTTGGCAGCGAATGGGTTAAATCAAGTTTCATATTACATAACATTTGCCTGCAATAAAGTTAGGGCCAAGTGGTTAAGTGTAAAACAGCAATTTTCATGTTTAATTTCTTGCCATTGAATTAAGAATTTGTGCTGTAACAGATATTGGATAATGATTTCACATAAGTGTCAATCGCATGAGCCGTTCATGCGATCCGCCGCGCTCCCCATGGAAATTTTTGAGGTAACCCAGATAGCATGAACATTAGCAGAAAGTTTGATTTTTTCTGATATTATCTTGCCGTGACAAATTTGAATTGAGAAATTCGCAGCAAATATCCCGCAAGGTATACCATCACCCACTTGCATGAGTAACTACTCATGACTGATGATGTGAAACTGATGGCAAGACTGTCTTTAATTCACGAAAGTGACGAAAGCAAAAAATCTCTCTGTTGAGAGAAACAACAACAATGAGAATCAGCACATACGCAGAAATTGCAGAAATTTTATTCGGTAGGCACCGTTTTTTCTAAACGCTATACTTATTAAACGCCAAAAAATGCTCGAAATGAAAAGTACAAATATTACCTAAACTTGTTTATGGTGATAAAACCTATGCATGCGCCTTCTGACGGCGCTTTCGCATCAATAGACCTGATCAGGTCTATTGACCCCTTCGAAGGGGTTAAAATTATAGTGTGATATGGAAAGATTACTACTTTGCAGTAAGTTTGCAGTATTTTTGATTACTTGTTTGCCGTTAGTTTGCAATAAATTTGATACAGCATGAATTTAACTTGCACGACAAGTTGAAAACACTCATAGTTATATTGTTAAGTAAAAAAAAAAAAAATTCAAAAATTAAATTGTTTTTATTAAACGTATTTATCAATTCAAAATTATTTTAATTATTAATTGTTTAGATAACTAATTTATCAATTGCTTGTTTAAAAACTATTACATGTTACACCACAACTATATAATAGTTTTTATAGGGTAAATACAAATATATATTTTTCTAATTTTCGGTTATTATAACGTTATTAACTTCATTAGGATGTATAAAAGTGATAAGGGTTCTGAAGATAAACATGTTGTTTATTCATTTATTAGTTAGCTTATAATATTATTTTTGCTCTTTAATTATAATTAATTAATAATTTCTTACTTTTTGCGAATTGTAAATTATAACTGTACTTTAAAAATTAAAATCTGCATAATATCACCCAACACTGTTAAGAGGTATTTTTACGTATTTGTACAATGTTGCATTATTATTATTATTATTATTATTATTATTATTATTATTATTATTATTATGTTTAATTAATTAATTAATTAATACTTAGACTTTATGTTTTTGGCTAATTTTTCAAAAAATTCCTATATTATTTTTTGGAAATTATAAATTAAAACTTTTGAATAAAAACTTTAACTGCTATTAATAATTGCTACTAATAATTGCTATTAATTAATTCTCAAAAAAGTTAGGAATTTTAGTATAAAAATTAAATTAATATTTTATTAAATATATTTTTTATTTAATGTATCCTTAATTTATTAAAATAATAACATTATTAATATACATTACATTTTTTTTACTTTAAAATAAACTCAATACATAATACATTTTATATTCAATTTATCATATAGTAGTTATAAACTGAAATTTATCTTTTACATGTTTATTTATTTTATATTAAAAGTCACCTAAATTTAAAACTATTAATATAATTAATAATAAAACTAAAATAAAAAATTGTTAATTTTTTTTTTCTGGGAAAGTGGGAGGAAAAGTGTAATATTAAAAATCAATAAATAAATGACAAATACAAACAAGTTGGAAATTGCTCGTCAAACGTGGCAAATGAGGTGCGTTCGTACTATAACTAATTTTATAATTATTTTTTGCACCCCATATTGTACTGAATGTATATTTTTTTTGCACTTCATGAGTGCATAGCCTGTGACATCATTAAAATGCACTTGCAATATTTTTTTCCCATTCCCCGTAATGTAACGCAAAAGTTTTGACTGTCTCTGTAATTAAACTATACACCGATTTTTATAAAATTCCAAATGGCTCGACAAAATTTTGTAACAATTATATATTTAAAATTTCAGACCACTCGGAAGGCTGTAACATCATTAAAATGCACTTGCAATAATTTTTTCCCATTGGCCGTAATGTAACGGAAAATTTTTGACTGTCCCTGTAATTAAATTATACATCCGATTTTCATAAAATTTGAAATGGCTCGACAAAATTTTGTAACAATTATATATTTAAAATTTCAGACCATTCGGAAGACTCTAACATCATTAAAATGCACTTGCAATAATTTTTCCCATTGGCCGCAATGTAAAGAAAAACGTTGACAGTCCCTGTAATTAAACTATGCATCCGATATCCATAAAATTTGAAATGGCTCGACAAAATTATGCCACAATCATATATATAAAATTTCAGACCATTCGGTTGAGTTGTTTTTGCTCTGTTATATGCGGACAGGCAGGCGAGCAGACGGACGGACTGAACGACGACTATAGGTGCTACGTATTTATATAATTACGAACGCACCTAAAAACCTTAGATTTGTCAGTTAAAAATTGAAAATAAAATTAATTAAAATAATACTTACACTATTACATAAAATAAAAAATAATCATCTTATTACAAAGAAATAGGCCCAGTTTCAATAAAATTAGTTCACAAAAATCGTCTACAATGGGTGAGAAGACTGTTAAAAATGCAACCAATAATTATTTTTAAAAAAATGAAGCGGTGGGTGGAGTTTTTTGACAACAAAATATTTTTCCTGGCACACCTAATTATCAAATCACTATTGTTTTCCCAATGTTTATAATGGTAAAGTAACTTATGAAAACAAAATTATAACTTTGTATTATAAAAGTAATAAGAAAAATTAAATATTTTTGCTTCAATAAATATATCTCATTTCTGAATTATTAAAGGAGAGGATGTAGAAGAATGATTTGAGGAAATATTTACCTACAATAGCTTATAAGTGTCTAATTGAATTATTGAAGACATTTATTATTAATCTAATTGTAAGAAGGAGAAAAAATAAGAACAGTTTTTTAAATTATTTAATTAATGATGATAATTTAAAGGTTCTAAAAAACGTATGAAAACAACCAAAAAATCATCTATGGCAGTTTATAGTATATATAAAATACCTAATATTAATAACAAATAATAAAGCTTAAAAAATCCATTTTGTTAAATAATAATAATAATAATAAGACAATGTCCCCTGTAAAATTATATCACATTGTTCAATCAAACAAATTTTCAGCTCGCTGTGATTTCATTATCACGAGTTATAAAAGTTTAAATTTATCGGATTGTTATATTTAGCTTTTTTTTTAATTTGGGGGATGTTAAAAAAATTTAAAAAGGTCCCAAATAATGTTTAAATTACAGCGTTTGGCGGCCCACGACAATTAGAATACGAGTTATAAGGTGGTGGGCACCGAAATGACAAGGGACCGAAATGGCTAGGGACCGAAATGGCCAGGGACCGAAATGGCTGGGGACCGAAATGGCCAGGGACCGAAATGTCTCGGGACCGAAATGGCCAGGGACCGAAATGTCTCGGGACCGAAATGGCCAGGGACCGAAATGTCTCCGGATCGAAATGGCCAGGGACCAAAATGTCTCGGGACCGAAATGGCCAGGGACCGAAATGTCTCCGGACCGAAATGGCCAGGGACCGAAATGTGTCCGGACCGAAATGTCTCGGGACCGAAATGGCCAGGGACCGAAATGTCTCGGGACCGAAACGGCGGGACCGAAATGGCGGGACCGAAGTGTCGGGACCGAAATGTCGTGTACCCAAAATTGATAACTGGAAAATATATATATATATATATACCAAATTTAATTTTATGAGTTTAACTGTTAATGACAATTTTCATTGTTTACATTCCAATGTATAGTGTGGATAATAGACATTTGCGGATTATACATCGGCGGATTTCACAGAGTTGACTGTACATGCAATTTTCGGTGGTAGAATAATGAAAATGGCAATCAAAAATCTATATTGAAACTTCTCCTTCCGGCGGAATATTTGCAATTTCAACGGCGACCTGCTGACCATAGTCAAATGCATACATACACAAAAACTTTGGTTCAATTCTATGCATAACTTCATACACTTTTCGATGATAAAAATAGGGTACACGGGCTGACAGCCAAACATTTTGTATAAACATCTTTTTCTGGGTCTCTGTCACATAAAACATGTAAATCCGTAGATAACCAGAAGTCGAAAAGTATTTCGATTACAAAACTTTCTTTTTCTGAATGAAGAAAGTAAATATGTTTTCATTAAAAGATTTTCAGTATAATTTCCGGATTTTTACGGAATATTTTTTCCGATGAAATTATTTTATGAATGTATCAGGAAATAATCAATATTGATTTAAGAATATCCTTGATAGATAATATTGCTCAAAATATTCATTTTTTGTCATTTTTGCTAAATTTTAAAAGTTTTTTTTTCATTTATTTAAATTTTGATATATTTTTTACACTTTAATAATAAAAGTAAATCCCATAGATTAAGAGAATATGAAAAGTTTACATTATCTGTCTAAAATATTCTCAAAACGGTACCTTTTGATACATTCGCGAAATCCCTTTCATCGAAAAAAAGTAAATCACTAAAAACATTGCACTTTTACAGGCAATCAGCGGAATTCTTTTTAACAGTGCTTCTTTGCCGATTAATTTGAACACAAGAGAGAGTAAAAAAATACAATGAATTTTCTAATATTTTTGAAGCGATTCAAATGAAGAAAAAAGCAAATTTATTAAATGTTTTTCTTTTTGACAAAAAAGTGTTTCCCTTCTTTTCTCTCTTTATTTTATTTTTTATATATTTATTTTTTAAATAGTCGTATTTTGTCATAAAAATAAAATTAATGTAATAATGCATAAAGATAATGTTGGGATCAAATATAAAAAATTCAAAATCTAAAGAAGGAGAAATTGTTAAGAAAATTTTTAAGCATCTAAAGTAACTAAGAATACAGTTTATATAGCACACACAAAATATTTGAATTTATAAGTTCACCTGAGAAAATTTATATAAAAATATGTAAATTAACAGATATCATCGTATTATTATTTTTAATTTTTAAATAAGCAAATGCATAAACAAAAACTACCCACACATATAAACTAACAAATATACTAGATTATTCTCTATGTTTAAAATAAAGTTGCGAAATACATTTAGCATAATAAAATAAATGATGTATTTAGGTTATTGACTCATATTATTTAAAATTTGAATAAGCATTATCAAAGTGCAAGAATTGCATCGCATTAATTTGAAATTAATTTGACCGAAACATGCTTTTGTTAATCGATATGTGAAGACGAGTAGAGATTACGGAGGATTTCGCTAATTTTGGAGACATATTATTCTGTCCTATATATATATATGATTTAGATGTCAAGAGAAGATGCTTTAGCCTATACAGATGCATTAATGCATTGTAAGTGTAGGTTTTGTTAAATTTATGTAGACAATATTTCACCCAATTTCTAAATTACATATTTTTGAGAATTAATATATTACCTAGATTTATTTTCCATTTTTAACTATAGAATAGAGAATTTTTCTAAAAGGACTAGTTTTTGCAGAAGAGAACTAAAATTTTCAAGACATAAATTTACTATGTTGATAATCGCTATTTATAAATTAAATTACGAATGATTCTATGTGAATATTTTTACAAAGATAAAATTAAAATGAAAATTTACCACAGATACATTTGTAACAAATACTGTTTATTTTCTAAACTACTCAAATTCTAATTTTGTTCTAAAATGTAATAAAATATATGCTAAATAATAAAGAAAACGAAAGAAAAAGTATAAATTTGGAAAACTGTGCATGGAAAGCAATTACGTTCTTACAGATTATAGCCACAGTTAAAAATAGTATTAATAGTTTTGTAATTCAGTCGGATTATGAAAATACAAATATTTCAAGGCAAAAGTACATTTTCTGTCTTCATAAAATTTTATATCATAGAAGCAAATTCAATTATTCCTAATCCTTGTTTATTATTTGAACATTATTTATTATTAATTACCATTGTTTTGATTAATTAATTATATTTATTCATTATTTACTTTAAATGATTACATAAGAATATTCATCTTTATTTATTAAATGAAACGCAGATGCTCTTAAAAAGAGTACATTAGAATATTGCAGGAAAGGATCAGAAAAAAAAAGAAAAAAAGAAAGGAAAAAAAAATAAGCAATAACAAATCTTTCTCATGCTACGTCTATTGAAAAAAAGTTATGGAATTAAAATTTAATTAAAGATTTACGAACAAATAATAAAACTCTCATATTGATAAGAACAATTTAATTGGATTAATAAAAAAATATTTTTTATGATCTTCAAAATATAACGAAAATGAAACAACTTATTCTTAGCATAGTAAAATAGATGATGAATAACATTTTAATTTAAATTGATTAATGTTCTTAAAACCATGGATTACTAATATCACTTCTAAAACTTCGTCGTATTAATTTCAAATTAATCTGACGGACACATGCTTATGTTAATTAAGATATGAAGAAGAGAGGAGATAATAGAGGATTCCAGTAATTCTGAAGGCATATTATTCTACTAAAGATGAATATTATCGATGTCAGCAGAAGATTATTAAGCACATAACGATAAATTTATCCATTGTATATATAGAGTTAATTACTATAAAATAGGATAATATTTCATTCATTTTATAAATAAAAATTCCGTGGTATAATATAATTGAGAAAATGTTTAAGCATTTTTTAAATAAGTGATATATCTTCGTGCGGTATTCAATTGCATCTCGATAAAGCAAAACCTATTCAGCACTTTTTCTAATTTTTATTCATATTAAAAAAGTGCATTTTTTTATATTTGATTTAAAATGGTTTTCTTTAATATGGAAAGAAACAAGTATTGGGAATTTAGAACACAAACAAAAATATACAGTCTTTAAAATGCATCAGCAAAACAATTAATGAAGAAGGATTTACTGTTCTCATAATAATTTAGAAAAGGAAATATACTGAAAGTTACACTTTAAAATCCGTGTCTCAACTTTCAGAAACATGCAAAAAAAAAATTGTGACATGTAATAAAACATATTAAAATAAAAAATAAAAACCAGGTTTTTTTTCATCTGATTTTTATTATCAGTTACAGCCAACTTTTAATACCTACTTACAGTATAGTCAGTTGGCTCATCAGCGTAGCGGGAGGACCTAACAACGTCACACATCAGCTACAGTGTTAAATGAATGGCAATTTTATTACTAATGTTACATCCTCTCGGGGAAGCCAGCAGTAATCGGATTGGCATTCGTTTTACTGTGGAAGGATCTGTGCAATTTTGCTATGGCCACAGCTCTCCCTGGTGGGCCAGCTGACCGCCATTTCCGTTTCTTATACAAAATAATCCATAATGTAAATTTAAAAAAAATGGATACTAAAATGCGTTGTTAAATGGATACTAAAATGTGGACAATTCTTATTTACTTTAATATGTTGCCTTTATCTATGGGCGCTATATATGTTATTTTGCTTGTACGAAAATTTTTGCATCATTGCGATTTATTTATTAATACGACATGCACGAATTTCATTCCAGATTTAATTTTAATGAAACTAAAATTAAACGTCCGGAGGATGCCTTAAAAATTAATAGAAACTGTCATTCTGTAATTTATCATGGTAAGAAACTGCCCAGTAAATCGATTGTATAACTTTTATTTAATTACATTCCAAAGCACTCTCATTCAAACATATAAATACATCAGAATATAAATTAAACTTACTTTGCTCAAATAATATAAAACAAAATTATGAACAATGGATTTAATCACATTTCGAACCAAATCCTTTTAAGTTAATAGTGTTCTAACATTTTTTTTTTTAGAAAAATGGAAAACTGAGTGTAAAACATGTGGTCAATGAATAATATTATCGCCCAAAGGATAACCCAACTAATGCAATCTTCGCAATGTTATGTAAATCACACGTAGTCTAGTATTGCAAACAGTACGAATTTCTATTAAAAATGGATTACAATAGCAGAAAAAAAGCGCATAAATAGTTTGAAAGATATCTATTGAAAACAAAAACAAAAAAAAATATGCAATTGTTATAAAAAAAAAGCTTCTCTATTATTTTTTTATTTTCTTCTTGCCATAAACTTTCAAACAGAATACGCATTTTAAATAACGATTACAAATTTTTACTAGTTTCGTTCTTTTGACAAATTTATAAAAAACGCATTTCATTCATTTTATTTCAATTATTCATTATTTTAATTCAAGAAGCCCATTTTAAGAAATACGTCAAAAGAAAACTGTGAAAAAAAATATAATCATCGGTTTTAATGAGCTCTTTTATCTTCGTTTAGCTTTAGCCTTTACATAAACTAATGAATTGAAAATCTTTTTAATGGATTACATTTAAAAAATGTGCTGGCAAAAAAAATATCGATGTTCTCTTTAACATTTTTCAAATCATAGTTGATGTACATATTGTAGCATACAATATATACACAACTGAATTTTGAGAGTAATGATTATATTTAGAGAATTTGGAATTTTAATAGGAAGCAAAATTAACTATGTTTACTTTAAGTGAAATAGAACCAATAATACCTATAT
The DNA here is from genome assembly GCA_963932465.1 of Maratus speciosus. NCBI lineage: Eukaryota > Metazoa > Arthropoda > Arachnida > Araneae > Salticidae > Maratus > Maratus speciosus. Next base: position 332,182,359 of record OZ010795.1, read on the forward strand.
TGGACTAAGTTTAAAAAGTTAAATTATGTCAATTAAAAATATCGAAAACATCCAAGTACTTTTTTTTCAATTTCCTTTACAAAATTCAAAACAATATTGATTCTTTCGTACTATTGATTGAAATCAACAAATTTTATGTACCGTAAAGTATAGAATAATGAAGCTAATAGAATTAAATCTACCTAATGTACGGAATGGAATTATATGGAATTATACATTGTTATGTTCTGAAAGAACTTTTATGTTAATACTATATTAAAAAAGAAACAATTCATAATATATAAGCGATTTTCTTTTTCCCAAATGTTAAGTTAGGAATAAAATTGTGTATTGTAAAGAAAAAAGAGCACAAAAATGTCTAATTGATGAAAAATCCATTACCGATTTATCGAGAAATTAAGATAAAAGAAAATATATGTCTCTTAAAAATTTGTAAATTTTAAAATTAATAAGATGTAAAAAATACTCGGTTGCTTTTCAATTAGTTTCATTCTCGTGACAAATTTTTAAAGTGTATATGCAATTTACATAACGGAAATGTAAAAAAAAAAATTCTTTCATAGCATTTTTTTTTCTAATGTATGAAAAACCGATGTCTCATTAGCATTCTAAATTGAAGAAACGGTTTTGTGAAAACTAAAATAGTAGATTAACGGAAAAAGTCTTTTTAGCTTTAATGTCCTTTTATCTCCTTTACACCTTTTTACATTACTAATAAATTAAAGAGGAGTAATATTTAAAAAAAAATGAAAATATGGGTACATGCAATTCTCTGTTACATCAGGACCATACATTTTAAATAAAAATCATATTCCACTGCACAATCTAATTGATAGTCTTAATTAAAAAAAAAAAAACTGCTACTAACTACATATTTTTGCACTACATATGTATATAAAATCACTAAGACAAGTTATTTCCATAATGATTTTACTTACTTGAAGCTAATTTTGTGAACTACATCACATGAAATTGAATATTATTTAAAAAATAATATGTGTAGTAAACATAATATGTTGTGTATTACATAGCCAAAAACAATGATAAGTTTTTAGGTAAATATATACATTACATCAAAAGTTCAATATCAAATAAATGAAATCACTCAAATATAGAGAACAATGTTCAGAAATAAACTACGACTTGCCATTTGAAAAATACTTAAAAGAAGTAGAAATGTAAAAATAAAAAATATTAACAGGTTTGTAATAGTATATGTATACAATAAAAAAGCAGAAACATGCATTAGAAAATTTTAGAGTTAAAAAAAAAAATGTAGAAAAGAGTAAAAGGAAACATTCCTCCTCTTTTGATTTTGTACTTCTAGTACTTTTCGATTATAAAAGTACTTTCACATATCACATATATAGATAATCTTTTTTTGCTAACATTGTTTTATATTTTATTTTTATGAATGTAAAAACATATTTCCTTCTTAAAATTTTATTAGAAATTTTCCACATTGGACGTTCTTGATCAGAATATTAAAGAAAATTATTACTTGGTCTTAATGAGTCATTTATCCCTTTTTTGTATCTTTTTAAAAATAATGGATTGAAAAGACCAAATTAAAAAAAAGTCTGCTCGTACAAAATGTCGATGAATGCAGTTCTCTTTTATTTATTTATTTTTTTTTTCAAAATCATACATCATGAATGACAAATCTTTCTCTGGCAACAATAAAAGTTTTCTAAAACATTTTTTTTTTAAATAATAATCATTGACATTAATACATTATTAAAACTTTTAACCTTTGTTGTTTTGTAAATGATTTTCCAAGTTCATATCGTTTTTAATTATGCAACATTTAGATCTTAATTTAAAATAAAATGTAGTATAAAAATATATATAAAATTTCCTTATGTATAATCACATATGTAGCGTAGCTGAAATTTCCTTTTTCCTGAAAGTTCAAACACATATATAAATTCATTATTAAAAACCTGTAATACAAAGTAGCAAACATAAACCAAAAAAAAAAGAAGAAGACCATTTTTTTTTCATGAGATATATTATAAAAAAAGAACAGAAATTGAAACAAAACGTGAAAAAATGTTTCTTTTACTCTTGATTTCATAATTGTTATTCAATATAAACATCAAACTTTCAATATAAATATACACTTTTCTAAAGAAAATATAAGGAATATATTTTATTAACATGTATATTGAATGGAAATGAAAAAAATATATTTTCTCTTTACCTTTGTAATTAAGGAAATTCTTTTATTCCGATACTTGAAAAGTCATTCAAATGGTAAATGATTGGCTTTAAAGAGTTATAAGTGCCCGTTTTATCAATTTTCCATAAATTGAAGTATTAAATAATTCACAGTGGATAAAGCTAACAACGATTGTCTTATATGATCGATTCAATTAATTCCATATTTTCTGCATAATTGAGACTCGTTCAAAAAATCGAGCATGAAAGTCAGAGATTAAATATATATATATATATATATTACTTCATTTCAAAATGCCTAAACACCATAACTCCAAAAGGAAGGTGCATATCTGCAGAAATTTTTTAACTATAAAATACATAAAAGAACAAGAAGGACAGGTAAAAAAAACAAAAACAGTCTGTTTTTCATCAGTGGGAGGACAGACAAAAAACTAACTCCACCCCCACTTTTAAAATTTGCAGGTTTCTGAACACACGCTCACCCTGCATTAAATATTGAAAAACTATCGTCATTTTATTAACCAAATTCCATAAAAAACTAAAATAACTCAAATTAAAACTAACAAACATAATGTTAACAATATAAAAATTATCATACAAGAACAAAAAAGCTTTAATAAAAAGTTTTTTAGAGAAATACTTAAAAAATTGCCATTAAAATAAAAACAAAACAAATTAAATTAACATGCATGAATGCAGAATAAACGTGCGCCCCCCCCCCCCCCCAAACCCGCAAAATAAAATTTCTCAAAGCATGAAAAACAGTAATACCTGTATAATGTTTCTCACCCGTCAACAATAAACAAATAATTTTTCTTCCAAAGCCATTGTCAAATATCAGAGTTCCTAATATATATATATATATATATATATATATATATATTAGGCTGGTCACAAGCTATATGGGAAAAAAATAATTTTAATCTTATCTTCTGAGGGACCTCCCTAAAAGATGCCAATTAGTTAGAAAATAAGATTGGCAAAGTTTCAGCTCATTTGAATAATATTAACCTGTGAATCATCGAGGTTGAATTCTTGAAAATTTGCGATTTTTGACGAAAAATAGCAGTTTTGCTTTCATTAATTGAAAACTATTTGTCTTAGAAACCTGATTCTTGTTTTATTTCATAGAAAACGTTGTTGCCTTAAACTTTCAATTTCTTAAAAGCTTATATTTAATGACATTTAGTATTTTTCAGGTCATTTCGTGACCCGTTCACTCAAACACTGCATTTTTGGAAAGAAAGTGAAAAATGACAAATGAATAATTTGTATGACTTTTGATTATATGTTTTTGTATTATTTACAGTAAAAGGCAAAATAAACTGAACATATTTCGTAACTTTCAAAATATTTCATGATTTATAGTTAATTATTAGTTATTTAGTTCTGTGACTGTGAAGAAAGAGCTCCCCGATTTTCATAGCAGTTTAAGTGCATTTAAAATAAACATTTGAATTTCTGTTTTTATTACAAGGGTGTTTTTATTACCTGCTATCGTTATCTATTTTTATAATCGAATAAACATTCCGGCACCCACCCCTTTCGGTATAATGGCAGAAATGCAAGTTTTTTTTTTTTTTTTTTTTTTTTTTTTTTTTTTTTTTTTTATTGGTCGCATGTCTCATCAAAACACCGACAGTTTGTTACCAAGTGATTGTCAAGTTTTACATATTTTATTTTATAATATTCGTCAAGTGAAACTGAACAACAGAGAAGCTGCCAGACTTACAATAAATTTACCAATTAACCACAGACTTTAATTTTAAGTAGAAGTGTAATACGACTTCCCAAATAACTATTTTGAAAACAAAGAACTGAGCTCATCAAAAACCGATTTTAAAATTCCGATTTAGGAGGCTGTTGTTCATTGAGATGGGAAACCTGCATCCACATTTTTATACCATTTATGTACAGAATTATGAATTTATGAAAACATTATCTTCAAAGCATTTTTCGTGAATTGTTTAAACCACTTTAGAAGATTACATAATCATTTAATAAATTTTAGAAGGATTGGAGGATTTAAAAGGATTAATTAAATTTGAATTTATAGGGATTTTGTGCAATATTTATAACCCCACTCAAATCTTTTATTTTAAATATTTTTCTTAGTATTTTGTAGATTTAGTAAATGTACAAATATAAGGTTCTTATAATATAAATATAGAAATGATTCCAAATTCGAACCCTCCTCCCCCTCCTTCAACGCCAATAAAGCTGGAAATATGCAAAGGTAAGAGAAATCATCCTTAAAAAAAAAAATGTTTAGTGTAACCAATAATGCTTTTGGGACAAGATAAAGTAAGGTATCTATAACTCATTCTAAACTGTATTACAACTAATTTATGTATTAACGTAATTTTGCAACAAGTTTTCTTTATGGTACTTATAAGTACCGTCAGTAGATAAACGGTTAATAAAGAAAATGTAGAAAGGATAGCAGTTTTAATTAGCTGTGGAGATGAAGAATAGTTAATACGAGTTCCCCAATTTGAAAATAGTATCTGGATAACTCAGGCAAAAGCTGTATTTTCAGCAGTTGGATAGTGGGAGGAGGATACTAAAATTCAGGCAATGTGTTTTTATACTACTGCAGTAAACACCGGTCACCCCAGAGGAACCTGCATTTTACTATAGCAATTATTAAAGGAAATTTCTTCTGTAATTACCATGTCGTCACCATAATTTAGAAAATATCCTAAAAACGGTTTTCGATTGTAAAGTGGTAACAATCACTGTCATATTAAAAATATCAGATTGGGTGGTCTAAGTTTGATCAGTGTAAGTATAAAAATCTATTGCAGATGAAATATTAGATATAAAATACGTAATCCAGAATAAATTTTAAGTTTTTTTAAGGAAACTTTACAGCCAAAATGAAGAGCTCAGTAATAATTATAAAGAAATTATACAACTTTGTATATGTTTTATAGGACCTCTTCCACCAAAAGACATTTTTTTTCAAAGCGCTGGTGCTATTTTTTATGTCAGTTGGATGGCTCAGGTCATTTATTCTTTCAAAATATTTCTTTTCAGGGATCAGCTCACATTAACACATTTAGAAAAGATGGTATTAGAGACATTTGATTAATTATAATCCACTTTTATTACCAAAGCGTGGTTCAGTGTTTTCACTCCCAATTTGGCCCCTACAAGACCTACAATTATTAAAATAACTTATTGACTACAGAAAAATTTATAAATAGGTTACAGACAAAGCACTCGCTAAAATGATAAGTTGCATTTTCATTATTAGATGATAGTTTGGAAAAAAGAAAGTCAAAGTAAACTTGCCCGTAAAATTAATGTCATTTGAATTTTGCTTCAATAATTGTTTAATATATTTTATATTAATATGCAAATTTTGAATATTGATTCCAATATATGGTGTGAAAAGAAACATTATTTGAAATTTAAAAAAAATAAGGAATGGTTTTAATGTTGTCAATGACACAGCTGAAAAGGGAAAAAATTAAAAAGAGATTTCAATTCCTGTTTATCAAAATACGAAGAACAAAAATAGTTTCTGCTCAAAAGTGTATTTGAATGTAGAAAAACTTTTCAAGGCTCTCCAAAAGCCACCCTATTTAAGCCATTACCATTTTTCTGTGATAACTATAAGTGATAATAATTTCTTTTCTCTATAATACATCCTTTATTGTAACACAACTTCATAATAAAATGCATTTGAACATTATTTATTCTCAATTTTATACTTCATTTGCACTTTTTCTCTTTCAATTCTTTCAGTTTAAATTGCAATTTTTTTTAAAAATTCAATTAGGATTTTTTTTAATTAAACCGTTTAATATGTTGAAACCGAAAACAAAAAGGTGAAACGCAGATGAAATGGAATATTACAATGTTTTTATGTATATTCATAAAAGGTGAATTTTTAGGACTCAGATCAAGTCTGGTCCTGAAAAATGCGCATATGTTTAAATCAGTAAATTTTACAAAAAAAGTGGTGAATGGTTCTTCCAGGAAAAAAAATCTTTTATGAAATGAGACTAGCATTATGTTTCTAATTTCAATTGTATTCATTTCATGAAGAAAAACACTTTTTTTCAAATTTTGATCTCAATGAGGCACGCGTTAACATTATTCAAATTAGCTGAAACTTTGCCAATCTAATTTTCTAACTAATTGGCAGCATTTTCGGTGGTCCTCCTCAAACAAATTGGCAATTGAATTCTTGTGACCACCCTAATACACACACACACATATATATATAATTAAAGCTCTTTTGTTTAAAAAAAAATACACAAACCTAATGTACGGCTAGCTAAAATTTGTCAAAAAATACCAATTATGATCAAGTTAAACAAAATATTTAAATTTCTTAAAAATTTTAAAAACGGCAAATTTTTTTAAACAATTTAACTTTTCTTCACCAATTAAAATTATACAGTGTAATGAAGAACATGTAAATTTTCATGTATAAATCATGTATAATTCACTGTATAATAAAATATTCATGTAAATGAAAATTTTAGGAAATGTACATGCGCTGTAAAAATCTGCAGCAATTTCACCGTTTATAAAGATAACGTTTATTTGGCAATATTACTAAGCGAAGCTGACCATATTATTGTCAATATTATGGTCAGAATAAAATTAAATTGCTGTTATGTAACCGTTTTCTATAAAAACGGTCTCAATTGCTGGAAAGTTTGATGCAGATTTTTAAAAACGTGTATAAATAAAGAAAATTATTATTTCCATGCAGTTTTAAAATTTACTTTCTAAAAGAAACATTAGCTTTAATATTTCGTAAAATCTGTCAATAAGTAATAGTAAAACTGTATTTTTTCTGAATTTTCTGATCAAATGTGAAAATGCATTAATGAAAGAAAAGGCAAATAGCATCGTTCTTTTGTAATAAATGTACAAGAGAATTATGCGATTAAAACTGATTTTCAATTTTATCCTAAACATACTAAGAATAAAAGCAAATATGTGGTTTAAAATAATGCAACCTACAAAAAAGAAAGAAAAAAAGTGAAGGATAAAAAAATAACATTTGATCTTGCGTATTTAGTTTTGTACTTGTGACGAACTTTGAAAGAGTATACACATTTTATATAATAATGATATAAAAATCATACAATTTTATGTGATTGAAAGATATATATTTCTCATTGACGTCTAAATTGAATAAACCCATTCCTGCAAACTTTTTCTTTTTGGTCCTTCTTTTATCTTTTTCTTATTTATAAACTAAGGTGCTTATGGGAAAAGCTTTCAAAAGAAGAAATTTTAAAAACTGACTTACTGACAATATATACCATTTTATACATTTTTCTTTGAATGTGTTATAAATAACATATCCTGGATAAGGAATAACTCTGCCAGTCAATGAGTAGAAAAGACCAAAATTTTAAATATATATATTTTTTTCCACTATAGACCTCACCCATATAAAAATTAGTAAAATTAGTAAACACGCATGCAAAATAAACCTTATACCGATAAAAGAAGTTACTTATATTAACAAGATTTCAATTTTATTTATAAAAAAGGGGGAAAAATAATGAGTAGTTTGAATAATTTAATCAAGTAAAGTTGGAAAATTTAATCCATTATTGATTTTTACAGTAAATCATCATTTAATAAATGAAAAAATATAAATATTAACTAATACTGTAAAATGTGTAATAAGCTTAGTTTTAAAGATGAAGAAATGTACAAAGGAAATCATGTAAAAATTATATGCATTAAAAGTGTACGTAATATATTTTGATTTCATTGTCTTTCACTGTTGAATTTTTCTTTCTCCGAATAAACCTTAAATCAACATATTTTAATTGTATTGTTTTATTAATTATAATGACATGAAATAAATAAAATTGTTACTACTATCTAATTTTTAAAAAAATCACATATAAAAATAAGTTTTGACGAACAGAAAAATAAAGAAAAAAAAACTTCATCCGAAGGATATTGATTAGCAATTTTATATTGCAGCATATTGAAGTTAGGAATACCTACGAGTCTTCAGATAACGTAACATTAAAAAAAAACTAAAATGTAAAGATAAAATACTACTTTGTTCTCCTTTGATATCATACTTGTTACAAAAATTTAAACAAATAGTTAATTACGCATAGCGAAGATATAAAGAATATTTTTTTATCAATTTGTTTACTTAAAGAAACCATAAAAAAATATTTCATAGACAACATCTTAATTGAATAAGTGCGCTCGCGGAGAAAATGAATCATTAGATTCAACGACTTCTTTTAGCTCTTTATAAAACAATGAATAAGAAAAGATTTCAAGGAATAAAGTTATTTCTTATATGAAACATAATGGATAACTATTTCAATCCATTCTTGCAGTTTCCTATTATTTGTTTAAAAACACACCTTGTGAATAATGAATTATTTCAGGATAAACAATCAATATAAACTCCTGCATTGTAATAAACTATTTAACACTAAAAACATTTCGCTTAAAAAAAGTTATTATCTTTTTATGTTTTATGAATCATTTTCCATATTAAAATATTCGTTTATATTATACAGGACTTTGTTTTTTAAAAGAAATGCATTTTTTTTTTTTTTTTTTTGAAATATAAAGACTACTGGGCAACATATTATTAAGTGTAAAGTGAAAATAAAAATACATCCGCAAAATATTTGACAAATCTTTTTTAACATAAATCAATGAAGAATGAATTTGAAGATAAATTTTAATGGATATTGAAGACAACCTAATAAGTTTATGTGTCGTAGAAAATTTACAAATAAATACACATTCTAAATCTTTCTATTAGTGTATCTGCGTTTATAAATGCATTTGACGAAATTTGTTAAATCTAGCAATAATAAAATAAATACATATTTAAAGAGCGATGATTAATAAAGATTACAAAAAGCATTAATATCATATAATAAAATAAAAAAAACAGCAGATATTTCAAATTTTTTTACAAGCACCTCAGACGAAATGTCAATAGAATCGAAACTTTTGCTTACATATTTTCACATTCCAGAATATGCAATTAAAAACATCAAAACACAAGATATTATTCATCACTGTACACTCTCAAAAAAACTTTCTTCAATTCACGGAAATTCTACTGGCAGCAGTGCTGCCGGCATATTTCCGTGAATTGACAAATATCCGGTTTTTTTGTTTGTTTTTTTGTCCTTCGCTACAGGAGGTAAAATATCCGTCAAATGAACAAAGTTGGGAAAACGCAAAAGCGGCTGACGATGGATTCGAACCAGCCATCCCAGCCTTACGAGACGAGCACGCTAGCACTATATTATATTTGTACAGCGGCGAAACGCTTTGAAATAAATACGTTTGCTTCAGATGGTTATGATAATGGTATAGTTTATTTCTTTAAAAAGCATTTAATTTTGAATTTTATTTCGGGAAATTTTCGTCTTTAATGAGATTGTGGATGGGACTTTTATACTTTAGTATTAATATAGTATTAAAATATTAATTTTAAATATTTTTACGTAGATTGCTAAAGGTAAAACACGAATGTTTGAATCTTTGTAAACACGAATTTTTTTGGAGTAATATCGATTTTTTTTTCCATTTATTTTTCTTAACTAAAATATCTTTTAATTGTGTTCATTTGAAATATACTTTAAATGCGAATATTTATTTAAAAACAACTTTATAAATTCAACTTTATTTAACTTTATTCAACTTTAAAAAGTAAATTGTGATTACTTTTGAATGAATGAGAAAAGTAATTGTTTTATTTTGAAATTCGAAAACTTTTTTGTCGTTTTTTATTAAATTAGAAATCTTAATTTTTAGAATTTTTGGTTTTTCATTTTAAAAATAAATTCGGATTTATTATTAATAGACTCAATACGCATGCGTGCTAGGAATGAAAGGAATTTCTATCTAATTTTTAGATGTTCGGGGAGAATTCACGGATAAAAGATATTTTCTAGGGGCACAGAAAATATTTGTTAAAAATGAGGAATAATTTAGTGTATATTGAACAGTTTTACTGACAGTGTAGAACCACATATTCTGGTGGAATTGTACATGATTCGTTTAGGAGGGATTTCAGAAATATTAATTTTATTCTTGAACGTGAACCTCGGTAAACAACAACTTGGTTATCGATCGGTATTTTTAAATATGAGCAGCTTCGAAGTGTGAGCATATTTCAAATGCATACACTTTAATTTTATTATGTGATACTGTTGTGATGTTTCTTTATTGGTAATAAACGTACGATTTTAATTGAATTCTGAATTTTTAATTTAGATTCAGACTCAATATGTTTAGTTAATTCAAAATAAAATCTTGCAGTTCTAAATGTCCTTCTAAGTTGAGAAAAAAAGTACAAAATATTAGTTTTTAAATGTTTGTTTCGTATCTGTAAAACATGAAAAAAAAATGATAAAAAATTGCCAACAGATTTATCAAAGTAAAACACACATTTCTTGTGATTATCACAATTCTACTATATGTAAAATAAAACATTGTATTAACAGTGTATTTCAGTAATTTTCTTTTCTTTTGAGATGAGGCATACAATCCGGTGGTTTTCTTTATCTTCACATGTAATACATCTTCAAAATAATTATATTATTGAAATTTCTATTTAGATGTAATAGTGCATAAATATGTTTCTGGAAATGCTTGTTTAATACAATAAAAAGATTTTATTGATAAAACAACAGTTACGAATTATTAACAAAAATAGCTTTTTTTTTTTTTTTTAAAATACAAAAAATACCTTATCAATAACTGCCGTAACAACAGACGGATGTGTTCGGGAGGTTAAAAGTGTCACTATCTTTCTGACTATTATAACAGACTTTGGACAATATTATTTCTTTATATTCAAGGTTTAAAACTCCATCTGCTTGTGAGAATAGCTTTCAGAATCACTGTATATTGAAAAGCATTGTGATCTCAGGTATAGTTTATTCGTGAATACTTTTCTCTATTTTAATATTCCATCATGCATATTTTCATGTTAATTTTACAATGCATATTGTTTATATGAATTAATAAATTAATAATAATATCCGAAATTTCTCATATGTATTTATTGAATAATAATTCGTACAAAATGTATCCAAAGCATTTTGCGCATACATTTACATACAAAACATAATATTAGATTGTAAAGTTAATATTATATACACCTTAAAACGTATGAAAATGAACACAAAAATACTTACATAATATTACATGTACTGAAAAACAGCGTATAAAAAACGAAAAATTATAAATTATATAAAAAATAATTATAAAATTATATAAGTACAAAATTATTACTTAATCCACCAGTAGCATTTAAGTAATAAGAAAACAACTTCAAATGTTGAAGATCGCAATAATTACATTTAAACATTTATCGCCAAAAAAAAAAAAAAGCTCTCTAAGAAAACCAGAACAGGATATGGAACTCTTACCGAAATAACCTGTAACCAAATTTCCTACTATACGTAAAGCAAAACATTGTATTAAAAGTGTATTTACTTAATTTTCTTTTCTTTTCAGATAAGGCATACAATCCAGTAGTTTTCTTTATCTTCACATGTAACACATCTTCACAATAATTATATTATTTAAAATTCTATTTAGATGTAATCGTGCATAAATATATTTCTGGAAATGCGTGATTAATGCAAAGAAACATTACTTGATAAAACAAAAGTTAAAAATTATTAATAAAAACGCGTTTTTTTTTTTTTTTTTTTTTTTTTTTTTTTTTTTTTTTACAAGAATTTAACAGCAGAAAAAGAAAAAATTGAAAGATATAAATTAATTAGATTTTTAATTTATCCCTAACATTTTTCTTAATGAATACATACACACTTCTTTATAGCAAACAATCGAAAACAGTTCTATTGAAAGTTACTGAATTTATACTGGAATTCTCAACACGCCTACAAGATATTTGTCACCGTCTCGAAACAGGGATACGTCTACATTACCTCGAGTGGGGAAATTAAATCACTATTGCATGATATTAAACCTAGCCTAATAGGCAGCTTATTTCGTGTTCCGCTTTATGCAAGTTATGCGTAAGCAATTGATCAACAAGAACTTCACATGCGTGATGTCAAGAAATTTTAATGACATGTAATAATTTATGAATGACAAAAATGACTTCCTAATTTCCAGGACAATTTTGAAATGAATAATTTAGTCCTGCATTATGAAGACAAATATCCCTTGCGTAGTGTTAATTAATAATTATCAATTTTAAAGAGTTCTACATTTTTTTAAATATTTTTCCCTAGTGATGATAGTTTTCTTATTTTTAAACATGGATATTGAAAAATGTAGTTATACGAAGTTCAAAGTCAGTATATACAAAGACATTATTAATCTAATTGCCACTTTATACTCAATTACAAGAACTCAAAACATAAACACATTGTTGTTGTTTTTTTGTCAATTTTACACGTCACGTTTCCCAAAAAATACAATTTATAATTCAACCAGCGATAGGGGATTCATATTGTAAATCCTTGAAATAAAAAAAATGACGTTAGTTCAAATAAAAACTATATTTTTTGTTAATCCACTTTTACAGAAAAAAATAATTTTCGTGTATAGGCGGAATTTCGGGAAATAAAATCTTATTAAAAGACCCACTTTCTGTATTTTGTAATAAACCTGTGAGAAAGAAGAATGATTACATAACAAAGGGAAAAAATTGTTATTTATAACACCGATCGTCAATATAATTTGTTAGTAAATGGTTAGTTGCTTTATATTCGAGTATTTTTTAACTGCAAGAAAATTAACCTAGGAGTCAAATACAAGTCGAATAACATGTAAATAACATGTCGAATAAAAATGTAAGTCTAGAACTAACAACACAGCAAACATATATGCATTATTGTGCTACCAAAAAGAAGCAACACTTAAAAAGAGACTCTATGCATGAGGATATTATTTTCTAATTATTTCTTGAATAAAAGTTTTAAAATTTTATGATTGAACAAATTTATAATTACTAAATAAAAATTACAGTTAGATGAAATATTTCATATATTTTTATATTACTTTGATGTAAACGTTGTTTCCTTTTTAAAATTTATATATATATATAAAAAAAAATATTAACCTTTGAAAACGAATAACCATTATTATTTCATTAAATAAAATTATTTTTTAATGTTAATGAAAATTTTTTTGAAACACTTTTTTCTATTCTGAGAGAGGGAAATGGATTTTATTTTTTTTATTGAAGCATAATTATGATTAAAAAAATCATTATAAAAGCAAATTAAATCCAACTTTTGTTAAGAAGTGAAAATAAATTTTAATTAAAAGAAATTTATTTAAATTAAATACAATAATACTTTTTACAGATAATAATAATAATAATAATAATAATAAATAATGTTATACGAAAATAAGAAACTTATAAAAACGAGTACATATTGTTCGGCATTATATAACTATTAGTAAGTTAAGTAGTTGATTTCACAAGTTGTGAACCAGTGATTTAGATTTTTCTTTAATCCAAAAAATCTTTAGTACTCCGTACTACTAACCTCTCTACCGCTATACTCTATACCATACAGTCTTAAATATTTTTGTTTATACAGCTGTCATGTTTATGCAATTTTCTTATTGTTTACGCTGTCGTTTTAGGAAGTAGAAGTAGTTACTCCAAAAATATATATATATATTATAAGACAAATGTCAAGAAGCCTACAATGAAACAAATTTAATCTTCGCATTATTTATCGTGGAATTCTGCGATAAAAAACAAATATTACTAATCGAGAATTATTTTATTAAAGATTACGTTAATTTTGCAACATTCGCCCATAGCCTGATTCATGTCTTTAAAACTATCACGTAAGTTGATATTCAATATCAGATAGGATTTATATTTAAGGCATTCACTGGAGTGATATAATCTGCAATTTACTAAAAGATAGCTGTTAAAATTCTCTAAAATATATCCCTTTGTTGAATGTTTGGAAGTAAATTTTAACTTTTAAGTCTACGAATTATAAGGGATGGTGCATGGGAGATTTTTCAAAAAGCTTGAGCTTTCATGACTAAATTAATGAAGACAAGTAGTGTGAGAAGGAGAAACTACAATGCATTGTGATTTTATAAAACAAACATTAGTATCATCAAATTGGAGAAATAGCATTTTAATTAGAGATGCCATACGAGCTGAACTCATAGGTCATCATTTTTTAAAAATTAAGTGAATTTGAATTTTTTGCTGGCTTATTTCATTAAAAATGCGAAAGCTAATTGTTCATTCTCATTAAGACCTTAGAACGCAAGAAATAATTTTTACTTAAACATAACTGATGTCATCTACTGTAAAAGTTTATCATCTAACGAAGAAGTTAAACTCAAAAACTAAACAAACAAAATATTTATTTCTTATCAACGCTAAACGGAATGAGAATAAAATGCAGACTGGAAACTATTTTAATCTTTGTTCTTTTTGTTCCTGTGATATCCGATGACTATGATTAATAATATAAATGGATTCTATCTAACCATTAGTTATAAAGACAGGTTAACTATCTTTATTTAATGTGGAAAATTGAAACTGAAATAAAAGTTAGGATGAAATAATAAAGATTAATATAAGAAAAACATATGAGTTTCCACATTACTTCTTTCTGGTTTTCCCTTGTTTTCTTTGCCTTGTTCATAATCATGCCTTTCCTCCAGACACGAAAAATTTTTAAAGTCCGGAATCCTTGAATATGTATCAACAAGTACATTTTTAAACTTCGCACTCACTTTCAAAAACATGTTGAATTGAAATGTAGAAGTTGAGAAATACTTATACGAAAGCATAGAAAAAGGTTTCCAAAACCAGTTCACGTTTATCACAAAATTTTCTAGCGAGATTGTATACTTCTACCTAATTAAAACACATTATTTCAAACGACATGTAATATTTTTCATTCAAACACATATTTCTAAACATATTATTAAGATTTCTTACTACTTATGCCTATTTGTGTATTTTTCAAGTTAAATCTTACAAATAAATTCTAACTAAACTATTCACAAAATGACAGGGATCTTCCTTCGTATAAACCATATAATTACAGGATTCAGGCTCAAATATATTTTATCAATCAATGCTGAAGCAACATTCCATGAAACTAGAAATGTTCATCAATCAAGAAGTAGGCTATTTTAAATATGATCACGGAAGATCAAAGCATCAAAACACTTTCGTAATTGATCAAACGCATTATGAAACAGAGTTTATAAATATTTGACGTGCTTCTAAAATGTACACTAATGATAAATTTCATTTACAGGAATCATGGAATTAGATTAGCCATTTGACAAATTTCCCACTGAAAAGGCTAGATTTAAAAGAAGATGAAATCCTTCCTGTGATAAAAACATGTAACTGATAAATAGTTAATATGTTTGTATTTATCTATATGTTTGAAAGTCATTCTTAAAAAATAGTATTCTTAAATTTTTCATATTAAAAAAAAAATGCTTAGAGAGATTATTATAATATCCGTAAAAACTTTCAATATTATCTATTCTTAGCATATTAAGTATTAACATTACCAAAAGTATTACCAGAATAAAAAGGATTAATATTTTCACATAGCAGGAAACAGTGGGAATAAAATTAGATATCCTTCAGTAATAAATATTCGCTTGATTCACGGAAAAATCAATGGGTTTCGGTAGCAACGTTACTTGTCAATGAAAATGTTTACCAATTAATAACTTACTAAGTGAAAATAATATAAAGGAAATTAAGATTCTGCAATCCTAAATTCACCTTAGTATGAAAAGTCATATAAGTTGTTTAAGAATAAGAAAATGCCATTTTAAATTACTTACAGTTGTATGATTAACATACATATATCCCAAAAATATCATTGTGTATTTTTCCGTCTACAATAATAGATATTAAAAGAAAATGCTTTCTGTCGGTATGACAACACGAAATTTTACAGAGCGTTTGGTGGAAGATATTGCAGATATTAAATCAAACTGATGTCGAACAGAAATTTTTAGGCTGCATCAAGAGCATGAGGTTGTCGAAAGTTATTAATTATGGAATAAATAGAATTTCTGTGTCGAATTACTTAAAATTGTCATGATATATTATCATACACCATTCACAGGATTTGGTACAATTTACTAGGAATAACCTGAACACTTATCTATTCCGTTGAACTTTGACCCAGAACAGTCCAAACATCATAATTCCGCAGTTTTCAGTTTGAATTTTCAAACAGCTCATCAAGTATAAATTAATGAACTCTTCCTGTGTTTCTGAACAATTATAACACAAATTATGAGAACGTCGGACACTAATAAATTATCTAAAACAAGTACGATCACGGAAGATTAATGCTCAAATGTAGCCACAAACAAGTTTTAAATGACTGTGAAATAACATATTTTGTGTTTAAGAAGGAGATGATTTAAATGGATAAATCATTCATGACTAAAATAAACAGTAATTTATATATATATCTACCCTATATATATATGAAATCCTAAAGAAACGAATTTATGAACCAGATATATGAAACGAATTTATGTAACGGATATATAAATCGACTGATTAAACAACTGATTATGTTTCAAGCGATTTCTCCTAAAATATGGAATACTTTGCAATGAAATTAAGATCAAAAATCAGCATTGATTCGCAGATCTCAAAACTGGTATTAGAATTTTTAAATTCGAATTAGTTTTCGAAATACTATTTTTTTTCTAATTGTATACACATTTTTCTAATGATGGCAACTCAAATTTTAATCAGATATTTTTTTTTTCATATTTCGGTAAAGGTTGACATGGTAACCCGGCTATTGTTGTTTATTTGAAAATAAATGTTTATTTACTTTTATTTCTTTTTATAAATTATATAAATTATTTTGTTCTATAATTATTAATTATTTATTTTATATTTCCTTTAGAAAATAATAGAAAATAATTAAAAAATACGGTACTACTTAGATATTCCGACGACAAATTTCGCCAAATTATATAAATCGCCAAAACACTCGCCAAATTATATAAATCGCCAAAACACTCGCCAAATTATACAAATTGACATAATCTTTATTTTAAATAACGAAAGAACAAATAAATTAGTTTAACATCAATAAATATCCAAATAAAAAGTCAAAATAAAAATCACTTGATGACGTAAACACGTGTAACTTGCTTAAAATCAAGTGAATGTGACATTTACGATCAACCATTATTGGCATTTAATCTTATAGTTTGGCGATATATTTTCGGTCGACGGGATAACTAAATAATACCACAAATGCATATGTAACTGGTATTTGAAAACGAGGTTTTCGCCAAATTTTCGTAAAAAGAAAAAAAAATTATCACGCCAAACCTGCTGTGCGTATATGAAATTTGGCCAAATATTACCACTAGAAAAAAAGAAAAATGCTAACTGGCAAGTTGAAAAAAAGCTATTGGCGAGATTTGTATCCTGCTACCGAAACAGTACCAAGAACTGTTTGCAACCATGGCAAATTTTATGTAGTTTTATTCGAAAAAAAATTGATTTTTTAATCAAAATGGAAAACTTATGGCTTCATTTCTGACGCCAATGTCATATATGGAACGGCCACTTAACTGGAGCTAAAGTATCGTTATTTTGCTTGATATGGTAAGCCAGATGTTGTTGTTTATGCTTTTGATGCGTTCCCCAAATTGGCGTCGTTAAAAAATCGCGTTAGTATGGGACGTATGACATCTGTGCCAAACTTTCATATGAACGGCGGAGGGATCAGACCGTATTTGTTTATGGCAGTTGATGACTTGAACTATTATAATATAGATGAAATGATGGCGATAGAATAATATTTAGAGAATTATCACCTGTGCCTGGCTAACATAAAAGTACTAAAATGGCACCTAGAGTATAAAAAGCGAACTGCTCCGCCTGGAACTGTTGATGATAGTCACATGACTTAGGCTATTGTTATAGAGATTGATTTAAAATACTGGGAGACAAAGACTCTGTATACTTAATTTAATTATTTTAGCTTCTATTCAAATGTTTAACGGATCCTCTTTAATCAAAAACGAAAATAATTATTTGGTGTCTTAACAGTAACTGATTTGCCCTTAAATTTTTACAATCAAAGGGAAATTGAATGGAAGCCCGTTTACAAAAAGATCTGCACACTTTTTTTCAGTATAATTCAATCTTCTCAAATATTTTAAAAACCCACCAGATTAGCGTGTTTTTAGAATCTGCGGTGTCTGAACGGGGGTTGGCGAGCGTAGCTTGCAGGGGGCATAGCCCCCTAGTATATATATATATATATATATATATATATATATAACCATTAATTAAACATCACCGACCATCATCAAAAACTGCATTATTGTGAATGATTTACTACACGCAATAAACCAACAATATAGAACTGCATGTGTAAAATAATGTACCGTATACCCAATTACAAGAATTAACATGGAAGAAAAAAAGATGAATATGGATTCCAAAAAAATTGAAAAACTTATATATTGAATTACGTTTTCAAGAGTACAGAATTCAATGATATAAGCAAATCGGTTGTTTTCTGTGGGAAAAAAAGCTATAAGCTGAAATTTTTTTTCCCCTGTACTCAAACAACCAATATAATCAAAATAATAGTTTCAAGATGAATACAGAACATTATCAAATGGCATGAAATGGAAAAAAAACTACAACCCATTAAATATCTAATTTATAGTAATAGAAATCCCACAAAACATACCGTATTGATTCCCAGTAGATTTTCAAAATATATTCCCGCACATGGAATCCAAAAAGCATGATAAGATCAAGGTGAATAAAACAGTTAAGCCAACAGAGAAACCAAAAAACCATGGAGTCAGTTAATTCATGTTGAAATTTTGTGATAAATATAATTAATATAATATAAATAAAAAATAATTACATTATTTATAATACCTAAAAACAATTTTAAATTGTGTAATAACAATCTTACAACATTGCCAATAATCATCGTTAATTACCACCTAGTGTGAAAAATTAAAATTATGACTTTAAAGAGGCTATTTAAAAATACAAAATATATGGTGCTGCCATCTATGATTATTTTATACAAATGTCACAGTAAGTAGAACCTAATACATGCGAATGAATTAAAATGTATCAACTGCATTCCTACACACATCCTAATATAAACAATACCATACTGTATTTCATTATTCAGAATTTTTTTTTAAATAAATTAAATGTTAATACAATATATTCTATTACCATACCATTAAACCTACACTGAGAAATTAAAAAACTTTTTTAACTTGATAATATATAGAATATAGGCTATATGCTATAAAATAAAATAAATTATATATTATAAAAATATAATAGTCGTAATATTTAGCTTTTCATATAAAAAATGAACAGGAAAGAAAAAAAATAAATAAATAATTAAATTATAAAATAATTAAATAAAAATGGATGTTTATATAAGATTGTCTGATACTAAAATACCAAATAGCCTAAAGATCACATATATAGTGTGTGAATTATTAGTCAAAAAAGCTAAAAAAAAAAAAATAAAATAAAATAAAAATGATTGTTCCAATCAAACATATAAACCGATAATTAATCATGGAATGCAATGTTGAAAATAATATATATATATATATATATAGTATATTTTCTATGTAAGCGAAGTTATAAATAGAAAAATGTATGTGTAATTTTTTTCGTACAAAAAATACATTTCAAAATTTATGATAAAATTCATAGTACTGCTAAATCCAATGTTTGCTTTAAGCATGTTACATTTCACAAATAAATCGTACTTAAATGGCTCTTAGACTGAGAAAGATAATTCTTGATATATACATAGTGAAAAAAATTGTGTCAGCTGATGAAATGATTATTGTTACAGAGTGATGTGTGACGTCAAGAATTTGCTTGCTACTTTAATTTCTTTCATGTGAAAATGTCAAATTATCTGTATAAATTGCAATAAAACTAAAAATAACGTTGTAATTCAACACCGATACCGTTTTTTGACGTTTTTACAGTTCAATGAAATTCAGAGTAAAAACTAAGTAAAATAGTATACAATTAAACACTTATTTTTAGCGTTTTAAAGGTTTGAGACATTTAGCATTGTCTGACTGCGATATTCGATACTATACCAAGAAAGTGTGATAAACAATATTCCATCCTTTCACATTAATCTTCAGAAGAAATATCTTTAGTAGCTGTAACTATTTACTTGCCATTGAATTTAAAAATCTTCAGTTTATTTTAGCTTACCCCGTAATAGGAAATTATAGGAATCAAAGCGAGAATTTCTTTAGTAATTAATATTGATTAAGAAGCAATCTGAAATAAGTACGATCAAAATACAGGGTGTCCATAATTAATCGACCCCATTTTAAAGTTGTCTATCGACGAAACTATTCTTCTGAAAGTTGTGAAATTTTTTGAAAGGCATAATAAACGGATGGTAAGATATTTAATCAAAAAATTAGTTCAAAATTTTGTCACAAGAGGGAGTTTTGCATTTCAGGGAGTTTTTGAATTACACATATAAAATAAATTTACAATAGTTCACAAATTTTAGTTATTGAATTTACCTCATGTAAAAGACAGCATTTCATAACATGATTTCAGCATTTCCCAGAACACGCTCCACTCAACTGTGGTACATACTATCTTAATTTTTCAGTTTGTATCTGAAAATGATGATTGGCATGCAGAACATGTTTGTTTGTACTAAAATACTACCGTAAATGTATGATAAATGTGTAATTAAAAATCGTTGTTAAAAATCTTCCTCTGGAGTTGAAATTTTCTCGCTCAAATCAATTAACATACCTTCATTTCGTGCACAACTTTCTGAACATTAAATAGGGTCTAGGAACATTAAATAGGTAAGTTTTAAATAGGGTCGTTTAATTATGTGCACACTTTAGATTAGAACTTCTAAACACTATCTTACACGAAAGGATATTTATATAAAAAAAATACTATACATATTTGACATGCTTTATAAATGTGCTGCCGTGATATATTTTTCACGTTTGAATCTGGGATTAATATAAGGAACTTATCAGTCAAGTTTTTCATTGATAGACAAGATTTAAAATTCTGTTAAATTACAGCAGTCGGCGTTAAGAAGCACTTGCGTCAGAGATAAAATAAAAATTTTTATCTTCTCTACACGTTCAACGATAAATACTTATTATTATTATTTTAAAGCCTTGCTTAAAAAATTTCATGCTTAAATTATTGCATGTCAAATTCTATAAAATATTTTTATAAATTCGTAGCAATGCCTTTTTTCTACATGTTATGCTTTATTAACTATCTGTAACGGAAAAGGTTATTTAATAAGTTCGAGAAAAGTCTACATATGAAAACAAATCGTACCCCAGAAATCGATACTGATTGTATTGAGAGAAATACAATTTTACTTTTCGACAGAAATATTCCTTATAACATTTCCTTATTGGTATGTTTATCAATTAAGAAATCCTCTGTGATCACGTAGAAATAAATTTCTGAAACACTGTCTTAATTGACAGCATATAGTTTATCCGAGAGCTATTACAAATATTTTACATTCTTGAAAATACTATGTCATGATAAATTGTTCATGCTGAAGCCGCAAAATACGTTTGAGGGATTTTTGTCATTCTTCTCACTATCATACAAGATGCAAAAGAATGATATGAGACAGATGCAATAGGTTAACCCTTAAACAGGCAAATCAATTCTATTTCTTGAATGTCGAAATGATTCATTCCCACCAGAATCTGTGAACAAATTGATATGAAATTAAAGAAATGACTTTCTATATAAAAACAAAATATTTTTTTTCAATACTACTGGTACAATTCCGTCAGTTGGGTATTAAAATTATGTGGGAAATATATTCCACCACCTCATTAACAGTTAAAAATCAGTTATATCAAAGCATAGAAAAAGTTTTTGAATATAAGCGCATATTCATATACAGTGATTTTTAACCATGATTAAGGAAATTTTATTAAGAAATTAAAGGACGGGAAATGATTTTCTTCTATAATTACTAAATATTCTTAGTGGTACTAATGTACTAGTAGTCTTTGTAGTACTAAATTGTCTTTATAAATTTAACTATACTAAAGTTTTTGTCATAATACAATTCATAAACAATAGATATTGGAGATGTGTGCTGAATAAATACAGCATAGTTTAAAAAATATATATATTTTAAAGAAATTTAACCATCTCTGTTGCGAAACGTATATATATTTTTTATTTTGCTCATTTGTCCATGTGCATCCTTTATAGAATATTAATATTTTAATTTGTTTTGGTATAGGTTTTTAATATTGGATATAGATAGAATACATTATGTTTCTGTTTCATAGAGACAATGCAATTTGATAGCGTTTAAAGGCACATTTGGGTATATTATCAGATGTTTTGTGACAATTTATTCATCAAACAAAACTGGAAACAACTTTTATGTTGAAAAATATTATTCTGGCTAAATCCCAGAATTTTTTGTGGCATCAAATCTTTATTTTTCCACAAACGGTATTGAATTTATGAATAGAAGTAAATTTCTTTTAGATAGCAACATTACACGGAAAAAATTAAGTTCATCAATCAAATAGCCATTTTAGATACGCAGCATGAATGTTTTAAAGTTTTCACTTAATCGACAGCTTACTCTATGCGAGAGCTATCATGAATATTTAACATGCTGGAAAACTTTGTAGCTATGATAAATTCCTCACTCTGTAATCACGGAATATGTATGAATAATAAAATTTGTCTAACTTCTCGCTGACAAGTATGTTAAATGACAGTTGTTGAGCTTAAGTAAGAGTTATATGAAGACAGAGAAATCAATCGTCGACATAAATTAGATTTCATATCATTATATTTTTAGCTATTATGAATATAATTTAAGAATTCAATTAAATATATCTACAAATATTTTAATGTCTGTTTGTAGCACAATACTTTTTGGCACAATTTACAACTGAAATATTTGTAGAAAAAGAAAAAACATTTCTTGCTACATTCAAGAAAAATATAGGAATAAAACTCAAAAATGTTTTAGTTAGGCAGCCTAAGAGAGACTGCTCAGGGCCGGCTAGGCCTGCCTCTTAGAGCTTAATGTCTCTCCCGGTATGTTCCCCGACACGTAGGGGCTCGTTAGCGAGTCCAGCCCTGTCCGGCCGTATGCAGACGGACAAGCACAAAAGGATCAAGGGGCGACGCTCACCCGCCAAGGGCGTCTATACACCACCGACCACAAAACCCAGAATTTATTTGAAAAAGAACAAAGTGGGTTTACAAAAATTAGGCGAATGCCTTCCCGCCAGGAAAACGCCTACTCGCGACAGAGGGCGGGAGTATAAGAACATTTAAAGTAAAAAAAAAAAAAAATAAATAATAATAATAATAACAATCATCACTGATCCTGGCCGCCGGTGGATGAACCCCTCTCGCGACAAGGGGCGGCAGGAAGGGAAAAGAATGAATTTAAAAAGTGTTTTAGTTATTGATACTGAAATAATTGAAACGTAAATATTTCCGGCATGAACATTCATCGCAACTAAATGTGTTTATGATTTAAGGGGTCTCAGGACTCTTAAAATTGGAAAAAATGAAAAAAAAGACCATTTTCAACATTTAATATCTTAAAATGTATTTGATTTTAAGACACAATTTTAATTGGAATAAAATATATAAGGATGTTCTTTCATTTCATGTATTTGAAAAATTATAAGATGCAGAATTAACATTTACAGGGGTCTCCAAACTGTTAGACATTTTTCGAGCAAAAACTCGGCATAACAGCTTACGCGCACGATTACAAAATAAGTGTTGCAATTAGAATAAAAATTTTGGTACCTACTTATACTTCATATTGTAATAATTACCCTGAACCTAAATCAATTTGTATTTAAAGCTTCTTTATATTTTTAATCGAAAGTTGTATTTAGCTAATGCAAAATTAAGAACATTTCAACAGTATAATCACCTAAAAAAATACTGTTTTGAACAATAAAAAGGAAATTTTAGGTTCGGTTTATACAGACTAACATGAAACATAAGTTTTGAAAATTTCATGAAAAAATATTCATAAGTTTTTGAAATATCGTATTTAACATATGCCAAAAAACGTCATTTGGAGAAAAATGGCTTCAAAGTTTCCGAAACGACGCTTCAGCTATTGAACGTGAATAAATGTAAAAGCCATAACTTCAGTTCTAATAGGAATTTCAAGGAAACAATTATATCAAAATGTTCAGAAAAGATAGGAGTTTAACATCTAAAAATAAAATAAAATTTCGAAAATTTTAAAGCTTTAAGAGTCCTGAGACCCCTTAAGACGCTGCGCTGTTTGAAATAAATTCAGCAACTCACGTTCAAAGCTCCGAAATACTTTCCTAATCACCAGAACAGGTTATCCAGTGAGATTATCAACATTTGACATGCCTGGAAACCCAGTAGCTACGATAGATTTGCAACAGTCCAATCGTGGAATATTTATGAGGAACGCTCTTGTTGAAATTTTTACGGTCAACCATGAATCTAAAGCAGGTGAAATGACAGATCACGAGGTTAAGGAAGCAATATACTTTTTTGACATAAATGAACATTCTATGTATATTATATGTATATTATATGTATATTATATGTATGTATATTATATGTATGTATATTATATGTATGTATTCTATTCATATATTAGAAGATGTGGAATTTTTCTAATTATTTTATACCCTTTCTTAAAAAAGTATGCTTAGATTTTAATATAAAAGTTTTCTCAAAAAGTACCTTTTTTAACAATTAGTTTTTAAAATATAATGTCTGGCTGTATTGCAGAACAGGAATCAATGTCTACGGTGTATTTATGTACAATGGTGATTAGTTTAAGTGAAATATTTTTTTTCGGTAGCAACACTGTGGGTAAAAATAAATAACCATCAATTGAGTAGCCATCTGAAGTCGTTTTTCAAATGAGATCTTTCCTTTATTGAGAGCACTTTTTATACAGAAGGATATGTGAATATTTTCCACGATTAAAAATCTCGCGTCCATGATAAATTTCCCACATTGCAATCGCAGAATATATATGAGGAACATGTTTGTTCAATTTTTTACTGATTTACAAAACTTAAAACATGATACATGATGGATGTTGAGGTTAAGGAGTAATGGCTAAGAAGTAAAACTCATTTTAAATTTTCATACACTTTAATACATTGAGTGATAAAATTTTCACGAATTTCTGCGTTTCTCTATAATTAAAAGACATTGTTGAAATGCAAATTACATAGTTAAATTTTTAGTTAAAAGAAACATTGCTTGGTAAATTCTTGGTAATGTTGTTGGTAACATAAAATATTATGTCAGTTTTTCGCCTTTTACACTTGACCTCTTATCTGTTACTGAAATATTTTAAAATTAGAATAATTTATCCCACCATAATCCAGAAAGTTACAGGATTTAAAGTAAAATGCACTTTACTAATCGATACTGCATTTATTAAAAGAAACGAATACTTTTAAGCAGCAAAAATGTCTTGCGACTAGAACTAATCGTCAATCAAGATATCAATTGAAATAAGTACAATCATGCTTGATCACAGTTCGGAAACCTTCTTTTAATCAACAGCACACTTAATGTAATCCATATTAATAAAATTTGTCACTTTTGGAAATACCCCAGATATGATAAATAGAATCACGGAATGTCCACGAGGAAATCATTCGTCAAACTTCTCGGTGAACAAGATTCAAAAGCATGTTAAATTACAGGCACTGAGATTAGGTAGGAGGTATATAGGAAAAACGAAAGTGATTTTAGACATGTATACTCTTTTATATATAAATATTTCTAATTATTCTAATTTTCTATGTTATTTGAAGACTGTTAAAAAGGCATTTTTACATTCTTCATCCGAAAAAAATATTTCAATGTGATTTATATATTATTATTAGTAATTTTTACTATCTTCTATCTTTACAAGAAGAAAGTATTGGTTTCATGAAAATTTTCGAATTCCATTTTTCGACGGATTTACACGTTTTATGGGTCAGAGATTCCAAAAAACATGTTTTTACAAAATGTCTGTCTGTGAGTCTGTCTGTCTGTCTGTCTGTCTGTCTGTCTGTATGTGACACAAATTTTGTGGGCGCTCTATCTCAAGAACTAATGCACGGAATTTAATAAAAATTTATATTCTGGTAGTCCCTGTTATAGATTGGTGCTGATTAGTTTTTGGTGTAAATCGCCCTGCAGGTGGCGCTGCTATGTAGCATTTTGTAGGATTTCCGCAAAAGCTCTATCTCAAAAACTAATGCACGGATTTTTATAAAATTTCAGATTCCGTTAGTCCTTGACATGAATGGGTGCTGTTTACGTTTTGGTGTAAAGCGCCCAACAGGTGGCACTGCTATGCTGGATTTTGCAGGATTTACACTATTTTCGCAGTAGCTCTATCTCAAGAACTAATGCACACATTTTCATAAAACTTCGGATTTAGTTAGTCCTTCATATGAAATGATGCTGACTACGTGTTGGTGTAAATCGCCCAATAGGTGGCGCTGCTGTGCTGCATTTTGAACTATTTCCTCAATAGCTCTATCTCAAAAACTAATGCACGAATTTTCATCAAACATCAGATTTAAGTATAACTTGATTAATATTGCTGCTGATTATGTGTTGTTGCAAACTGCTGAACAGGTGGCGCTTCTATGCTGTATTTGTCATGATTTGCGCAATACCTCTATCTCAAGAACTAATGCACGAATTTTCCTCAAATTTCATATTCAGTTAGACGTTGACATAAGTTGGTGATAATTGGGTTCTGGTGTAAATAGCCCAATAGATGGCGCTGCCATGCTACATTTTGCTGGATTTACACGATTACAGCGACAGTCATACCTCGAGAACTAATGCACGGAATATCATATTTTTAGAATTCTCGTGATGAACACAGACTAACATTTAATTTGGCACTGAGATAGTGAATTTTGAAGTATAGACATGTATGAGATAGAAGAAAGTTTTGTGATGCCCACAACATACTAGTTTTATTTAAGACAGTTTTTAGTATGTAGCTGTTTACCAAACAATCGCAACTAAAATTTTTGTCGAATATAAAGAATAATATATGATTTATTCCACAAATTTATAAGAAATAAAGAAAAATATGCTTTTGTAGTCGATACTGGACTTTTTGACGAAATACATGCTTTCGACTTCAGTATTCTTTTAAACTAGAAATTTTAATCAATCAAAAAGCGGTCGGAAATAAATAGTATCGTGAAAAACCAAACATTCAAAATACTCAAACAAAAGAAATTATGTTTTTTAACATGCTATAAATCACTGCACCTATGTTAAATTTTCTATTCTTAACTCGGGTATATGTAAAAAAAATACCTATTGGTCAAAAGCCTAACAGGGAGAGAAGATCAATGAGATAAAAAAATTGTGTTTAAGTAGCAGCTGTCTCTAAAAGCAAAAAAAAAAAAAAAAATATGATTTTCAAAATAAATGTGCACTCAAATATGATAATAAATTATTGTTAAAAAATATATATGTGCTTAAGGGACATTTTAAAAGCAAAAGCACACTTAAAATCTCAACAGAGAAATGATTTTAAACATTATTACCAAATGTCCTGTATATTATTTATCATAGTGTAATTTTTCAACTTAAAACAGTGAACCATTTGAATTTAACCGAGTATTGAATGAATGGAAATTATAATAAAAGTTATTAAGTTTATACATTTAATTCAAATACAAACATACTTGCTATGAAAAATCATGTTTTATGCCTTAAGCTATTTTGAAGATGAAGGAAATAAATGAGAATTAAGTTAGTAATGAAAAGAGAATTAAAAAAAATTAAGCATACCCTGGGTATATTGATCATTATGCCAATTGAATACTTTTGATGTCTGAAATTTTCTTCATTAGATTTTTTGTGCCTATATGAGAAAAAAATGTGATTTTGTAATTTGTTGAAATTTCTAAGCAATTTTGAAGATGAAAGAAATAAATGAGAACTTCCAATCTTCAGCAATGTGATTTTCATATGTGACACCACATAAGGTATCAATTTCACATGTTTTTAATTTCCTTTGTTTTTCATATTTTTTTTCGCGAAATTGGCACTTTTTACATTTTAGAACCAATTTAAGATTAACCAGGGTGTTGCGAAATTATTTTTAATAAATAAACATGTAGGTAATTTTTCGGAGATTACAGTATTATAAATAATTTTGGTGTATGTCATATAATTTTCAGGATACGGAATTTTAAACTTGGAACTTTGATCGATTGCGCACATGCCATAAGTTTTTAAATGTCCTGAGCTGCCAAAATATTTTTTTCTTTGTCAAGAGATTTTGCATTTATTCATAAGTAAATATGGTCTAGGGGACACTTTAATAGATCTGGATCAAATCGTCATATTAAGTTGTAATTTGTACAACTCGATCAGTAATAACATCTATTATCAACTGCTATACTTAAATTTTATTATATGATTGCTTAAATATAAACATTACACTAATGTTAATATATAACAAATTAACTCCTTTTAATGCTGAAAGGTGTAAATTAAAATTTTAAAAATGGTAAAAATAGGTTTATTGAACTATTTACATGTTTCCATACTATCCGAGTCATTTTCAAAACAAACAAGTAAAACTATTCTTAAATTCCTCGGTCTATGAAACGCCATCATTGAAATTTACATATATTCTGTCATATTACACACGTTATTGTTTCATTTTACTTAAATGTTTATTTTTACTTCCGTGACTATTGAGCGACTCGAGAAATACTTTTGATAAGTTAAGTGATGCTACTTCGTTACGTAGTGAATTTTTGCGTGTTACAATCTCTATGGTTTCTCTTGTGATGGATGGAAAATATAGACTGGGGGGGGGGGGGGAATTATCTTACTTTCATTGAAACTTATTTCAATAGTTTCTTCTTTATATAATGTTGCTAAAACACTGTATTTTTCTATTATATTTTATATCAGCTACATACTCCTTTTTTTCTGAATTTAAATTTTTTGATAGTCATCACAATATAGTAATTCTTTGATCCGTTCGCTGTAATAAATGGTAACTCATAAACTCCTGAGTAATTCTCAAAATTAGTTTGGTCAATTTTAGTGCAAATTATAATCTTTAATTTCGGACGTGGTTTGGCTACTATACATATATTGAAACGCTTAGATTATTAAGCATTACATTTAAACACAAGATCAAGATATGCAATTTAATAATATTTTTATTTATTAGTTTTGAAAATGACATTGGTAGAGTCGGAACATGTAAACATTTGACCTATAGAAACATAAAGCTATTTTTACTGTTTTTTAAATTTTAATTTACGCCTTTTAGGAATTAAAACTAGTATATTAAACTAACGTTTAAAATTTTTAAAGCTAACACATAATTTTTGCGATTATATTAGGATTCTTAGGTAAATTATACCTTCGGATACCAAATGAAAAGTCAATCCTTCAATTAGTTTAGGAATTATTACAGTTTAACATTTGGAACTGATAATGTTAAAACTAATTTTGATCTTGTCAAAGCAGATTGCAATACCAGAGGTCTTTTAACAAAAACTCAAAACTTAGCTAAGAGTATACGTTTTTATTTTGGTTTAGCAAACTTGAAAGTTCTAGAAATCAGTTTTTATTATGATGTTCATGCGGGGTTTATTATTTTTTTAAAATTAATTAAAAACAAAAATTCAGAAATTATTCTTCGAAGGAGATACGAGTCGTAATCTATCGTTAGGACATTTTGCTCATTAATCCAAAAGACAAACATTTCGAATGGGAGATTACGCTGCATGCCATGTTTTTAAATATTGCACTCTTGAAAAATGTCCTATAGTATCACAAAAAGAGATCATGAAACCCGTCTGTTAGACTTATCGACTTGACAGATAAGTTTTAGGATCTTGAAGATAAGATTAAGAATGAATTATTTCAATGAAGTGATTTTTTTTCTTGTAAAAAGGTTTCATGTATAGTGAATTAACAAAAAGAGTATCTTAAACAGTTTTTTTAGTTGATTAAAAGCCATCTTTAAAAGAATAAACATTCTTTAACTTAGATTTCTAAAGCCATATTTCGAATGAGAGTGTTATAACATTCGTAATAATATTGCTTAATGTGTCTTTTTAGTATGCAAATAATATGTAACTTACAAGGTTGAAGAATAAGAAGGATTCTTCTTTCCATATTCCACAAAACTATAGGAATCAGAGGAAAATAACTTTAATAATCGATACTGAGTTTTTTGAGAGAAAAGTAATGTTTTCAGGATAACAATATTCTTCGCATCTAGAAGTTCTCATCAATCAAGAAAACATCTGAAATAAACATGATTAAACAAAGTCGAAGATCCCGAAAAATTGTATGCAAACGGAATTCGGAATATTAGATCTGCTTGGAAACCTCAAAAAATGATAAATTTCCTAAACTTGTATCACGGAATACGTACGAAAAACTCATTTGTTAAAATTCTCGCTGTCAGAAAATATTCAAAAGCATGTTAAACGATAGATTAAGTGAATAATATGAGATTATGTTAAATTCATGAAAAAATCTCAAACTATACATGTTTATATATGGGAAGAATGTCTTTAACTGTTTTATATTTCTGTGTGATTCAGAGGTATTTGTCAAAAGAGAGGCATGTTTGAATTTTCAGTTTAAAATACACGTTTCAAAAGAGTTTATTATGACAGACTGAGTAATTTGGTATAAAATGTAAGTTTTTGGCATATTGCTCTTTCTATAGTTTTGATTTCAAATATTTTTGAATAAGAAGGTACAGACTTGCTATATTCATGAACATTATTGAAATAAAAGTGGAAAGTACTTTTGTAGCCGATGCGGAATTGATTGAGTAAAATAAATTTCCTTTCTATAGAAACATTTCTCATATCTGGAATAGTTCGCCAATCAAAAAACAGTCTTTTTAATATATAAAAAATATATATTTTTTTAAATAATAAATAAAAAACGAAAAATTATCAATTCTTCTAGAAAAGGTGATTTTACGATTTTTCAAGTATGAGAATCTAAAATAAAATCTCATTTTGCGTGCTATTTATTGATGCAATATGCTTAAAAAACCGCCTACATTGAAATTTATTTTGCAAAGATTAAAATCTAATTTAACATTTAGAGTTTCAAACTTTAAACCTGTATTGCGATTTAAACAATTGAATGAATGAACCTTTGGTATCGGATGGTAAAATGTATCGAAAATTCCAAATATCATATAAAAATTTCGTGTAAGTATTGAAACTTTACAATTTCTTACAATTTCTATATCTATAAGATAATCTAAAAAAAATTAAGCGTACGGTGATAGTAAACGTTATTATTTATCGATTATTAACGATAGAATTTTACAACAGAATTTGTGATAAAGTTAATTGGATATCGTTCAGGCTTTTTTATTTATTATTTCTAAGACTGTACTTAACCCTTTATCTACTGACGGTACTTATAAGTACCATTAAAATAACTTGTTATAAAAGTCATTTAGTACATTGAATAGTTGTAATACAGTTTAGTATGAATTACTGATACATTACTTTATCTTGTTCCAAAAGCATTATTGGTTACACAAAAACAAAAATGTTTTTAAAAGGAGGATTTCTTTTGCCTTTGTATCTTTTCAGCTTTCTTGCTGTTCAGGGGAAGGGGGGGGGGAGGCTTTTTCAATTCCAAAATATTTCTATGTTTCTTTTGTAAGAACATTATATTTGTACATTTCCTAATTTTACAAAATACTAGGAAAATATTTTTAAAAAAATTGAGGGGAATTATAAATATTGCACAAAATTCCTATAAATTCAAATTTAATTAATCCTTCTAAATCCTCCAGTCCTTCTAAAATCCTTCTAAAATTTATTAAATGATTATGTAAATCGTCTAATGGAGTTTAAGGAGGCACAGGACCTTTGAGTTAGCGGAAACGATCAAAAACTTAGGCTTTTTCAAACTACCAAGACACAAATAATATGCAATTAAGATCTTTTTTTTTCCTTTCTGCCTAAAGTATATAATCTTAGCTATATTAACCTATTTGTGCCTGAATTTTGGTTTTCTCAAATGTTTTGGTAAAATCACTTTAAAATATTGCAAAATGAACTGGAAAAATACTAAAAAAAATTACACTTAATTTTTTTTTGTGTTTATTTAATAAAATGTAAAAAAAAACTACATATGAGTATTTCTAGTAGAATAATATGCATAATTATATGTTTTGGCTATATTTATATTTAACAAGTTTTTAAATTGTATATTATGTACTATAATTAGTATATTTATGAACTATAAAAAATATATTTATTTTTTTACAGAGACTAATAACGTTATAACTATTATTAATAATAAAATAAGAATAATCGTACTGCTGACTTAAAAACAATTTATTTCATAAATATTTTCAAAAGGAGATTATATAAATAACTGTCTCCTGAATGTCCAACAAAAATATCTGCCCATTTGTGCCTGGAACCCTATATTTTGGACGTTGCAAAAATGCGTAAAAAATAGGCTTGAACATATAATTTCGCAATTTAAAAAAAATACGTATTTAAAAAAAGTCTACAAGCTAAGATTATGGCTTGCGATGTTGGATCCTTCATAGAAAAAATACATAAACTTACTTTTTACATTTCGCCATCTTGAAAAATTAAAAATTTATAAACACCGAAAAAAGCCTCCATTTAAAGAAATAAATATCCACCTTATGCTGTCATCTCTCGGTAATAGATAAAGACATTTATATATAATTATTCCATACATTTTTCACGTTATAAAGGAGAAGAAAAATATACTTATTCATGAAAATTTGAAACGTTCCAAAAATGGGACGCTAGGCACAAATGGGTTAAGCAGAAAAAAAATAAATGTTTTCTATTCAAAATTAATATTTAAATTTTAAATTTAAAAATTCATCACACTAATGCGTGAATTAAAATCATTAATTGGTGCGCGCATGATAACACTCTAAATTATGCATATAGAAAACAATTTTTGAACAAAATAGAATCATAACGCACTTACTTCTAAATTAAAACCAAAATATATACAAAAAGTTTTGTGCTAAAATTTAATTTTAGCAAAAAAAAAAAAAAAAAAAGAATTTCAAGTTTCAAGTGCACAAAAATACATAACCAAAATATGTGAATTTTTTTTTTTTTTTGGTTTTAGCATAAAGACTATAAAGAAAAGCATATTTTCAAAAAATTTTAATGCTCTATCTTATATAGTTTAAATTTAACAGTGCGCGCAAACTAGAAATTTACTAATCTGAGAAAACGCGTTTTAAAGTTTCAATATCAATGGAATTTTAACAGTACTCACCGTATATAAATGATTATAACTCAATGAGAAATGAAGATTTTGGAATATGGTTTTTTGTATATTGTTCAAAACCTTGTAAAAATGAAACAAAATCCGAAAACTGATTTTTTTAAAGTGTAAAGGTCCTGTGCCCCCTTAAATAATTCACGAAAAATGCTTTATAAGATAGAATTTTCATGAATTCATAATTCAGTAGATAAAGGGTTGACGACTCAGCAGCCTTTGAAAAACTTTAAAGAATTATTTTTACTGATGTACATTTCCTTATTATATTATTAAAGATAATACTTAGAAAACCTGATTTTGATAATTAAAAAAATCGTTTTGTGGGGTAAAAAGTTGAGAATTGTACTTTAAAAAAAAGTGCTGAATTTTAATGTTTGCTGTGTTTTTACACATTACTGTTTTTAAAACACTTAAAACTTCTACAAATATCTGTTAAATCACTACATTATTTTTTTTTATCTTGAATATTGTCTACGTAACAAAATTAGGAATCGATTTTACAATTAATGAATTATTTTATGAAAAAAAAAATTACAATGAAATGCAAAAACTGAGCAACTCTTTCATTTTTATCAATTTTTAATTTGATTATATTGTAAAATCCATTCATAATTTTAGAACTGGAGGATACAAAAAATAATGGAGTGATTTGACAAATATTTGTAGAAATATTATTGTTTTAAACCCAGTATAGTATATAAAGAACGCAAAATTTAAAATTCTTTTCATTCGTATTACAATACAAAAAAAAATGTATTGGTTAATCTTTTTTGAATTAATATATGACATAAAAATTAGAATTTTGACTTTTATATTAATAGTTTAATGTTTTACATTTAACACAAAATAAGTAACTTTTATACCATATTTTAATATTCCAATACATTTTCTATTACTGAAGATGTTGTAAATACAACATTACAAATGTTAGAAATTAAAAATATTCGTCAGCATTTGGATTTCACACCCACCCACGTTTCTAACGGAAAGAATATTTACAGACAAAACAAATATTTTACAAACTCCGGGAATAAAATAATCTAGCAGTTTAAATATTGTTCTAAACTAATTTCGTATGCAAGGTAATCAAACAAAATGTAATATGAATAAACATAAGTGTATCAACGTTGAAACAAAAGGATGAATAACAAAGAAAATTATGTAACATTTCTTTGACAATATTTCACTCGTAAACACCATCCTTATCAAGGTTGATGTATTTCTAATTACGAGGACAAAAATGAGTTTTTATTAAAGATTTTTTTATTAAAGTATCTAAAAGGTTTTTTTTTCTGTTTCTTTGTTTAACTTAAATAAAAAGATTCCATTTCTTAAAGCCCATTTAATGTTTATTTAATAAAACTTTGATATTGGTTTTTAAGAAAAAATATTTAATCAGTTTTCTTTCTCTCGTGTACACTAATGAACTGAAAACATTCCAAGAGTATTTAATTCTCTTTCGGGTAAATTACTTTTGAATAGTATGATCAATTTGTTTATCTATTTGGCCCTGACTTTTTTTCGAAGTATAAGTCTTTTGTTTAAATTGTGTGATACAAACTTTAAATAAGTCAAATTTCTTTTTTCTTTTGACTTTTCGTTTTAAATATCAACATTTAAATACAGTTTTAAATATTCAAAAGTAATTAAGCATGTTTTTAAACTTTGGTCAGGAGGGGTAGTTATGACCACTTTTTACATTTTCAACATTGTTATAACTTTTTTTTTCTTATTTCTATTTGGAAAAGTGGTGTTTTTAGTACATAGGAAGAAACTTTGATCTTTTAAGAACACATTTTAAAAGTTTTAATTCTCATAGCTGCTTTTTTTTTTATAGTTAAAAGGAAGGTTATAATTACCCCACCAAAACTCTCAATCACATAAATTTGGGGTAATTAAGACCACTAGTGGGGGAATTATGACCATTATATTTCCTCTTTATACTTGCCAATAAACATTTGTTTGGGGTAATTGAGACCCCTTTGAACGCCAAAGTGACAAATCCGTTTATCAAAATTTTATGGACTTAGTTTCAAATTGTTATTCGAATCTCAGAGGCTTCAGACTAGTGATAAAGAACATCTAAGATGAAACATACATTATGGGGTTAATATCTAAGCTTGAAACAAGATTTTACCGTACACAATTTTCACCAATATGAATGCGGTGACAATTACCTATTGCTCTAATTACCCACACCTGACCCTATATGGTTAAACGTATATAAAGTATTCAGCAGCAGCATGAATTTTTTTTTTAGAATTACATCTTATTGTGGAATTGTAGTAAAATATGGATGTATACACTCATACATTCAGACTAACAGACTGGCAGACAAATGAATACAATGAAAGGATTTCTTCTGTGCAGATTTTGTGTATGATAAAATTTTATGTATTTATACTTGAAAATTATATTTGTTGCTTGCATAATATATCCTCAGAATCTTTTCTGATCACGAAAATAAATCTGTCGACTGTTAATAACTAATATATAAACAAAGTAAATATGATTTATTTAATGCATTTTTGGTGGCAATTTGATAATATGCGATTAACGATTTATTTCTTTAAAATAATTCTAAAATCGAATATAAATAAAAAGAAATATGTGTGTAAATTACGGTGATTTACAATAGTAAATCTATCATTAATACTTAAAAATAAATGCTACCTTAATTTGATGGACTTTTAATAGTTAAAATTAGTAGTGGATAAGTATTTCATTAAACATACAGCTTTCAAGTTTATGATTAAAATTATTCGAAATTGCTACATAATTTTTAAATTACTATTAGGACACAAAAAATGTGAATTAAACATTTTTGAATATTCTCCGTTGTTAAACCAAAATATGTATTGAAACTGGGATAAGTTTTATAAAACATAGCATCTGTAACTCTATTGAAATTGTCCATTATACGGATTTCCAAAAAGTTTCCTCTCAATTTACCAATAGTATAAATGTATCTCTATCATTTTAAAATGACACTGTTTGTTCATTCATTGATATATTATCGTGGCATCGGCATAGATAATCTAGACCATTCACCTTTATATATATATATATATATATATATATATATATATATATATATATATATATATATATATAAAGGTGTATATATAATATATATATATATATATATATATATATATATATTTTTTTTTTTTTTTTTTTTTTGCGTGTGCATTAGTTCTAGAGATTGGATATTTTAAATTTCTGATTATGAGTTTACTGTCAAACTTCTACCTGTTTTGTAGCAAAAAATCGTCTGTTTCTACCGTAATCAACATTCATTTCACGATTGCCTATATCTAAACAGAATTGTATTACGAATATTTATGAAAGCTTATTTCGAAATTTGGACACCGAAAGAGGACAATCTCTTTTCGAATACTTATAGAAGCACTCCATACATAACATTCCCGTCGTTCATGTTTAGCTCACAGGCTATCAAAGCCTGAGAGCTAATGCGCCCGCTGGTTCTGTATGTATGTATGTATGCACGTATGTCGATAACTCTTGATAGAAACGTCTGATTTGTTTCAATTTTTTTTCTAGGTTCATTCTGATAAGGTACTTCCCTGATTAGATTTGGGGATTCATTGGTTAAGTATAAAGGAAGGAAAGGGGGTTATCCCCCTCCTTAATTAGATAAATGAATTTTTCAAGCAGAATTATTCATTTTGCTACAAATTTGGTATACCGGCTTATTATATTCAGGAGCTTCACTGATTAAATTTGAAAGTTCATCATTTAAGTATAAAGGGGAGAAAGGGGGGTAACCCCCCTTATTTTATATAAATGGGTTTTTCATGCAGAATTATTCGATTTGCTCCAAATTTGGTGTACCGGTTTATTATGTTAAGGGTCTTCACTGATTAAATTTGAAATTTCATCATTTAAGTTTAAAGGGGGGAGAGGGGGTAGCCCGCCCCCCTTATTTTAGGTAAATGGGTTTTTCATGCAGAGTTATTCAATTTGCTCCAAATATTGTATACCGGTTTTTTATGTTAAGGGGCTTCCCTGATTAAAGTTGAAGGTTCATTAGTTAAGTATAAAGGGAGGAAAGGGGGCTGCCCCCATTACTTTAAATAAATGTGTTTTTCATGCAGAATTATTAGATATGCTCCAAATTTTGCATACCGGTTTATTATGTTAAGAAGCTGCTTTGATTAGATTTGGACGTTCATTAGTTAAGTATAAAGAGGGGAAAGGGGGCAAATACCCTCCCCTTAATTTAGATAAATTGGTTTTTTTGTAGAGTTATTCGATTTGTCAAATATTGTATACCGGATTATTATGTTATGGAGCTTCCCTGATTAAATTTGGGGGCTCCTTAGTTAAGTATAATGGGGGAAAGTTGGCTACCCCCCCCCCCCTTTAATTTACATAAATGTTTATTTTATACTAAATTATTCGATTTGCTCCAAATTTGGTATACCGGTTTATTATGTTAGGGAGCTGCCTTTTTTAAATTTGGAGTTTTATTGGTTAAGTATAAAGGGGTGCGGGGGGCAAGTCCCCCCTTAATATAAATAAATGGGTTTTTCATGCAGAGTTATTCGATTTGCTTCATATTTGACCGGTTTATTCCGATATCGCGCTTCCTTCATTAGAATTGGAGGTTCATTAGTTAAGTATAAAAGGGGAAAGGGGGCAAGTCCCCTCCCCTTAATTTAGATAAATGGATTTTCATGCAGAATTATCCAATTTACTTTTTTTTTCTTCTTGTATTCATTCTGATAAGGAGCTTGCCTGATTAGATTTGGAGGTTCATTAGTTAAATATAAAGGGGGGGAAAGGCGGCTATACCCCCCTTAATTTAGCGATATGGTTTTTTTCATGCAGAATTATCTCATTTGCTTCAAATTTGGTACACCGGTTTATTATGTTAAGAAGCTTTCCTGATTAGATTTGGAGGTTCATTGGTTAAGTATAAAGGGGGGGGGGAAACGGGGGCTAATCCCCCTTCGTTTATTTTTTGACGGACATTATGTTTGAAATAACACTATAATATACAATTTGTTTAAATAGCCTGTGAGCTCAATGCCATCAATTAAACTGGGCACTTTTTCTTTTTTAAACTACTGCCACGTTGGATGCGTACATGATTAAACAAACGCAGCGTCTTTTATTTCAGTGCGATTCTTTCTGAATAGTAATTTTTCAAGTTTGTGTTAAAAGAAATTCTGCGATTAAATAACACAATTTTTTTCGTCCGAACATACTCTTTTTCAAAAATTTCAAATCTGAATGAACTTTTCTAAGCTGATTTCGAAGATTATGCAATGTAGGATTGATTTTAAACATCCTGTAATATTTTGATGCATATATACACATTTCGTTCGGAATTATACATTTTTTAACAATTTAGGATACTTTTTTAAGTCAGGTATAAAACAATTATAACCATTTTTTCTCATTTTCTGAAAAGTTTTTGAAAGTTGTGAATATCCAAATAGGACGTATAACTATGAGTATAAATGAATGGGCATTGTGAATAGCATGTTCAATACAAGTATCACATTTTGTAGAATAATTAAAAAGGTGAAATAATTGCTAAAACAGGGATTTTAAATCACCGTAATAAAATTAAATATGCAAACAAATATCTTACAAAATTTAATGTCAAAAGCTTAGAGCTACGCGAATTATCTGGTGACCTGTATTTTGTGATAATGACACTATTTATGAAAAAGCATTTATGAAAAAGTTCATTACTCATACGTGATTTCCCACTTTCGTTTTTTGGCACTTATGTTCGCGGACAAAAATGAAGGAAGTTAATTATATATTATATATAATTTTTTTCAAGCGCTATTTGAAGATTTCTTAAGTTACAGAAAGAACAAAAAAAAAAAAAAAAGAATGCAAAATGTGAACACCCTACAAACTTCAATCACTAAATTGGTTCAGAGAAAGACCATTGGAGTGGAAACTGTCTTTTTTTCTGGTATATATATGTGTATATTTATGTTACAAAATATGCTTAAAAGACCTTCTTCATACTGAAATTCTACCAAATTCTGAACATTTCAATACAGACTCTATTATCGCATAATATATCTCTTATTTCTTTTCAGTAAAATGTAGTTTATGATACCTTATGGGATATCATTCGGCCGAATTGTTTACTGGATATGATAGTTCTATGTTTCAACCTCCTACGTATACATTTATTTTAATCGTTGCAAAATAGATTGCAATGCATGTAGCTTTTAAAACATAAAATAAACTAATTTCGTTTGAAGCACAATTGATATTTTTTTCTAAAATCAAATTAATTATGCATATTTAAAAATTAAATTTAGAAAAAAATATGAATTGTCACCTGTAATTTTTTAAAATCAGAAATCGATGTCTAGAAGCTTTAAAAATGTGATGATTTGAGAAATTAACATTATATAACAGGTTGCATACTAAGAGGAGAGGTTTAGTTAGATTTGACTGTATATCAAATGCAAAATGCATGCATCAAAATATCAACATGCAAAGTTCAAAATCATAATTTACTAATGGGGTTTGTAGCACACGATAAATATCAAGAATAACTGCTATATAAATGAGATTGAAAATCCGCTTCAGTAATACGGTAAAATTTATTTACCTTACAAATTGCTTATACTTCATCAGATACGAGCAATATTAGCAATCAAATAAGATGATTCTACAGTATCCTTTACGAGCATAACTCAAAATATAAAGTCATTGCTCAGAAGTATTTCAGGATAGCTGAGATTTATTTTTCTTAACACAGCACATTAAACTTGTGGAAATACAGAATTTTGCAAAAGTATAAACGTCGTACATAAGATGAGAGGGTGTTACATTAACCAAGTGTCACGTTTGGTATGGTTCCATAGTATCTGTTATTTTTCTTCTTTTTTTAAATTGAAGAATCAATTCCAAACTGCTACGTGAAAGGTTACATGAGAGGGTGATATCATATTTATTTAAATATTAATCTTCCATGCACTCTACCATATTCGGATTCTTTATAAGAAAACTGTTATATACGAAGTCTGTACATTTACCCAATTTATCATTTTTCTTTGTAAATTACTAATGTTATTTTGCTGCGCTGAGTTTAAAAATATTGATATTCTATCTCTATCAAGGAAAAGGATTCTAGAAAGCAATTTAAGTACAAGCAGGAATCATACAGACTATCTAACAGACACTGAAAACATAGTCAAAAGCACTTAAAAACAAGTTATATCTTGAATTTTATTAATATGTAAATGTTTTCATCTTTTTAACAATGTAAAAATAACTATGATATTTTTCTTCCTTTTAAAAAATATTTTCTTCTCTTCCTATATTCAACTTTGTTAGTGATCGTTTTCGATGTAACCAGTATCGGTAAAATATCATAATTATTTTGTCTGGCATATATTCTACAATATCTAATATTTTTTGATTAATAATTCACATGTCTTTATCTCTAAAACTCTAATTTAAGGACATTAACCAATTTTCAGTTTATTAGAAAACCGTGCGTGACAGAATGTTTTTTAATATATTCACCCTTCCCCGCTCCCCAAAACCGTATGGCAGAGTACACAAAGAACCATTTGCAGCAAAAAATTCAACACTTATTCGTGTAATTTAAAAAATTTATAATTATAATAGCAAATGTTTTTAAAAAATAGCTTGCACTCAAATTGTGTACACCATAAAGTTCTAGAAAAAAAAATATATAAATATACATATTTTTCTTACGCGATGAAATCCTGTTGGATAAAAGGGTTCACCCCCAGTTTATAAATTGCTCACGTTACCTTTGCTTTTCTAATACTTCATTACATTGCCAAAATATTTATCACATATAGTTTGTCACATTTCCTTGGTAGCAGTCCAAGCAATTCGCTAGAAGCAATTCACTAATGAATTGCTTCTAAAACGTTTTGAAAATGACTTAAATACCTAAGTTGTACAAAATTCTCTACAGTCTTCATAGTGGTGGTTTCTAACACAATCGTGTAATGGAATAACATTCGGAAGAATCGATTGGGAGTTATCACGTTAACACACAATTCATTGTTAAAATATTTAAATTGCACTGTATACGTCCGCGATGTCTAACGTATTACACTGCTGAAATAAGGAACAGCCTGGAATATTATATTCTTTTAAAAATAGTTCAATCTAAACATTATATTACAAAATAGTATTACTTGTGTTCTTCAATTATGCCAATACTACTGTGATTTATGTTGAAAGAAACTTTCATTTTTAGAATAATCACTATTAAGATTAAAAAAAAAAAAAAAAAAACCGTAAAATATTTAAATATCTTACTTCACCCGCTCATTATCGCCTTATACAAATTTTCTCCAATATTAATCATAAAAGGGATTAACTTTTAATATCTTTTTTCTTCTTTTAACAGCACTAAGTACCGTTTCCCGATAAATTCTACAAAGAATTTGTAAAAAAGAAGCAGAAAATCAATAAAAAGCCATTTTCAAGAGCTATAGTGCGAAATTCTTTTTCGCAACAAATGAATTCACATATACTCTGAAAGCATGAAAAAAAGCATTAGAATATTGAAGAGAAATAAGTTTATAGAGTGTTTTTCGAATATTTTCCTAAAGGAGGAAATAGAATTTAAATATATAATAAAAAAGTTTTATTTCAAATTTTGATTGTATTGGGATATTAGTTTTTCATTGTTGGTTAAATATTTATTTATAGTTTTATGCATTTGGCAATCTACTTTGGTGTTTTTGTCTATCTATTTCTTTAACAATACTAAAAAGTTGTATTTTTATTATAGGTAGCTATATCTATTTATCTGTCCATCCACTTCTCCTATTGCGATTTCATGTACATTAAAAAACATTATCATTTAAATTTCACAACCTAAAACAATGTAGTTTGAAGAACAGACCACGCATAAATATATCATGCGGACAACTAAAAATTTAGAAGGTAAATTATTCAATATAATCCATGAAGCATATTTTTTATCATGAAAATATTTCTTTAATTTTATAAGCAATAAGCCATTAAAATTCATTTAATAATAACGCATAATTGGAATTACTTTTTCTAGCTTGTAATTTGAAAATATTAATAAGTACATAAAAATTAGTTTAAAAAAAACGAAGCTTTCATAATCGAAGCAGACTAGATATATATACACGGAAACAGAGTTTGTTATGTAGGATACGGAGATATCGTGTTGTAAAGTGAATACACACTCATACATTTCATTAAGAATCATAGTAGACTGTGTCAACCTATACCTCTCATTTTCATTCCATTACTTTCTTTGTTACGGCCACATATATTACGCTAAATATGAAATTATTTGAACCTCAATATTTATAAAATATCTGTTTCTTTGTATTTATGTAGCACAATCACCTTATATAAGCATAAATTTACAGGGTTTCAAATTTACAGGGATAAATTTTCCAGCGTAATAAAGAACAGATTAAAGACAATTTTTTTCATTTTGCATAGGCGAAAGTTACGCGACTAAGCTTTAGAACATGGCAAATGTTTGTTTCATGCACTTTCATTAAAAAAAAGTTGATTTTCGTACGCGAACTCATTATCAATCTTTATACTGTCAGATTTGTAATCATTGGCAGATGTTGGATGTGCACTTTGCCTAAACTTATGCCATTGACATGGAAGTGCACACAATGTGATGAGATATGTTTCCTCTGCGTTTCTATTCACCGAACATTATATCAGTTGAACCGCCAACGATTCGAAAGAGCATCGTACCGTCATACTAAGCATAATACAAAATGAGGAAAATGTAATAAGTTATTCTAATTCATCACTAGTGTAAAAAAAAAAAATAATAATAATATAATCATGCAGGAATACACGAGTCCTAATTAATGACACATTACTGAATAGGTTCAATTTCTTGTACACGTCATGTTTAAAGGTTGGCTTGCTCAAAAGAATCGAACACATTCTAACGTAGATGAAATGTGATTATCAATTCGGTTTGTTCTCCCGTAAATTTTCTCGGATTGCCATGTAACTGAAGTTAGCCAAGGTATGTTCTGTACGGAAAAGTGTGTAGCATTTACAGTATTATGTTTACAGGGCATTCTTGAAAATTCCTTTTTCATTATGGTAAATTCGTCAAAACAGTTTTCAGTGTATTTTATTCATTTTAAAATGTTTTAAACATTTTGAAATTAATATACACCATTGAGGGGCCCTATAAGAATATTACTGTAACATATGGCATGCATACTATGTATCTTTTATTTTATAGCACCTAGAATATATAGTATTGAAACCGGCTATACCTGAAATATTTAAAAGTGTGCTAAAATATTGTATCCCTTAAATGTGCAATAATGCTGCTGAAATATCTAGATCGCAGCGACATCTTCAGGATATTTTCTACAAATGCAAGATATTGCCAGTCTATACAATGTAATACGAAAATCCCGCAGATGTCGCTGTGATCTACACTTGGGATTTTAGCAGTATCGTCGCTCATTTAAGGGATGCAAATTTTTAGCGTTGTTTGGATAGCATATTTCCACATTAGGTATTATCTAGGCGCTGTAGTTTATTTACACTTAAAAGAATTTAGTTGCAATACTGGCTATAAATAATAATTTCTGGAAATGAGTTTTCATTAGTTAATTTCTTGCACATAACTAAATAACTGTATAAAACTTCTATAGGTTATATACAGGGCTGCACAAAACTCCAAACAACAAACGTTTATTCATGTAAATTGCTCAATGGTAATTTTTAAATACATTATGCATTTCCTAAATAAACTAAACTTTTCCATACAATGTAGTATGTGGAAATGTATGGATTCTATGTAGGTTGCACAAAAGAATTATGATATTTTTTAATTTATTCCATAATTTCTGTGCTATGCATTTTGTAATAAAATCTGCTATACGTTTCAAAATTGTTCATCTTGACATAATATTTTACCTTATTAAACGGCGAAGTTTTGTTACAGCATTTTGAGTATGTTGTAAAATGTGTCAATATGTATTCTTGACGCATTACTTGCCTTCTTTTTTGTAACAACCTCATTATTTTCCCATTTGTGCAGTGTTTG
Organism: Maratus speciosus; assembly: GCA_963932465.1. Lineage (NCBI taxonomy): Eukaryota > Metazoa > Arthropoda > Arachnida > Araneae > Salticidae > Maratus > Maratus speciosus. The sequence continues at coordinate 332,226,998 of OZ010795.1, forward strand.
TTTCCTCTGTATTTCAAAACATCTTATTTATATGCTTTTATTATAGTTAAAATATCTTCTATATTTACTGCTTTATTGTTCTTCTATCAGTAATTAATAATTTTTCTGTCTTTTCAGCAATTATTATTATTATACAGATCCTTAATCATTTTTTTCCAACATTCCTTTTAGCTAATTTTTTGCTTGAATTTAGTCTTATTAATAGAATATAAATATAGTTTACTCATCTTTTTGTTAAATTCATGCTAAATTTGCCTTTTAAAAAATATGTTACAATACTTAATTTTTCTATGACTACATGTGTACATTGGAACACCTCCAAAAAGAGGCGCAACAGATCACTATTCTAAATTGATTGACTAGTGAAATTTTCCCCAGAAAAAAAGAAATTACAATAATATTTTAATTTTGTTACCATTAAAATTAAAATTACAGTTCAGGAATGTTCTAATGTTTTTTCATTGTTGTTAGATTTTTAATAATTAAAATATTCCAGTTACTTCTGTGGTCTGTCTAATTGCAATACTTTGAGGAATAATGGCTACTAATCCACAATAAACTTATTTTTTTTTTTTTTTTTTTTTTAGGTAATTATTTTCTTCTCTTTTTTATGTCTTACTTTCTAAATATAACTAATATATCACCTCTTATAACCAACTTGGGGTGTTAGAAACATCTATGATGAAATCGATTACACTTCGTCGGCATATCTATAGTACTCTAAATAACATCTCTGAGTACAACATCTTACAATTTTTTTCTACTTTGTGTTGATATTTAAGAATAAACTAGTAGATGTCTAAACTATGTCTAACAATTACAGATTTGACTATCTTCAAACTACTGCCAGTTTTCAATCGTTCTTTTTTTTTTTTTTTTTGTATTAACTAGGGGGCTCTGCCCCATACGAGCTACGCTCGCCAACCCCCATTCAGGCACACCAAAATCCAAAAAGCACGCTAATTTGATCGGATTTAAAAATATTGAATTAAAATTAAAAAAAAAATAGCGATCTCTCTGCAAACGGGTTTCCATTCGTTTTCCATGGATTGGGATATTTAAGGCCAAATCTGCTGCTGTTAAGAGATACAATGGCTGTTTTCTTATTTAATTAAAACAATTAGTTAAACATTTGAAAATAAGCTAATGTAAAATGAATTAAGTAAACAGTGTCATTATCTCCCGATATTTTTTTAACAGCGCTGTAAGATAGTTCTTTTAAATAATTCATATTAAATGTATCGTTTCAAATCTGACGTAATTTACATCAAAGTTTTATTTCTCTTATTAATATACACGTGAAAATACTTCTGTTGTTAGAAGGAAATATTATTTGCATTCGAATTCACGATAATCGTTGAAAAGATTATCTCAAAATATCTCGCGCAAATATATTTTTCAATTTAAATTGTTTTGCTATATTTTTTGCCATTTTAAATATGACGTAATTTCCTCAAATTACAAGTTTTAACGCATAATAATGATTTTTTTTTTTTTTTAAGATTTTGGTTCTCTTTTAAAATTCAAGTTTAAATATGGTTCGGCACAGATGTCATAAATGGCGCAATTTTTTTCTGACGCCAATTTCATATGCGCAATGGGTACTTAACTGGTGCTAAAGTGTCGTTATTTTGATTGATATGGTAACCCGGATGTTGTTGTTTATGGTATTGATGTTTTCGCCAAATTGGCATCTGAAAAAAATTGCGCCAATGCGTATATGACATATGTGCCTATGGTTCTTATGACGTAATTTTCCTGCTTTTAACATGTAATCATTTAATTCTACTTTTAAAGTTTTTTTTTTTCTGTTTGTAATAGCCACATGTAAATAAATTTTTAATTTGAAATAAACATTATTGTTTGCGCTTTTTATACAACTGGCAACAGTTTAAATTAATAACATTTTCTAAAATTTGCAAAAAATATCTCTTGAAATGCTGAAAATTTGAATTTAAAATTGAAATAAAACCTCAAAAATGAATCAAATAAGAAAAATAAATGCAATCTGAACACCGGGAACTTATAACGTATAAAATGATCTAAAAATGATTAAATTCTCATGTATAGATTTGCTCCAATAAAACTATTTTAATGGAACGATTTTGTCCAATTTTAGCATTAAATATCTCTTAAAATGATTCTTCGATTTGAAAACTGCCTGCATCAGCGTGTTTATCAAACATTTCCCTATAATACCACCGATTTTCATATTTTTGTATGCAACAGTTTTTTTAATATTAACGATGAAAGACCATGCTTAAGCATTCAAATTGGATGCCGATCTACCCGGAACATCTACGCAGGTTTTCATTGGTCCATTTCCAAATCAAAACTTTTTTTATATATAGAAGGATTACAAAAGCACTAACGTACACACTGCAAATGTAAATTTAAAACATATACATATTTATTTTAACATTTTAATAAATTGATTTACCAATAATTATTAATGATAAACACTCTTCAACTTCTCTTAAAACGGAATAAAACAAAACAGCAATGTGCAGATTGACTTTTAGTATGAACCACTTGTGTATGCTGTGTGCTACGCAGAGTTACACAATTTTTATTTTTATGTATTTAATACTTCGTGATGAACATAGCAACAAGGATAAAGTGTTGCGTAACAGCTCTGCTAATGAAAAATGCGGAAATATGAGCAGAAGGATATATGAGCATTGATTTCAAAGGATTACAAAACAAACATAATTTTTCTGATTTCAAATGCATATAAATCCCGCTAATTTATCAAAATAAATTTTTCAAACATGAAAGTACATGATATTGTACTTATTGAATAAGTATTACATTTATTGAATAACATGAACATTCAATTCAATAAATAATACATTTGTAATGCAAGTGGAGAAAAATTTTACATAATTTTTTGGACAAAAAACTGCTTTATGGTGACTTATATTTTGACTGTCATTACCGTAAATGATTCTGAGAGCATTAACATTTTACTCTGAGATTTTGGTTTCAGAAACACTCGCAGAATTTAAATAACTGAAATGAAAATGTCATTTAATAGAAGAAAACTATCGAATTCATCAACAACCTTTCTTGGGTCAAACATCCGTTAAAGTAATCAAGCTTTCAAAAAATCGCAATGTTTTGACAGGAAATATATTGACACTAACGCAAAGGAGAAGTAATTAAAATACACGAAATTAGAACTGGTTATTTGTCAATCGAAGTGTTAAATGTTTAAAAGTTTAGATTTGGATTTGAGAAAATGTAGGAAGAAAAATTAAAGTACAATATGCAAGTTAAACAAAACCGTTTCAGAGAAATAGTGAATGATTGTCAGTTTCTATAACAGGCTTCTATGTACGGACGTTTACGTCATTTATATTTATTTGGGAAGAAATCAAAACTTTTAAGATATGCTATATAGTACTAGTCAAGAAGTGACGGCAAATAACTTGAAAGATTCATTAGAAATATGTTTGAATTTTTAATAAGTTGAATTTAATCTAATTAAATATTTAAAACTTGATGAATTGCTATATTGTATAAGCAATTTCTTTAAACAAAAAGCGATAGGTGGTGCTGGAAGCACGACCTATTCAATTAATGAAATGAAAAAATTTGAATCTTGTTATTATAATCTATTATGCTTGCTTTTAAGTGTGAAATTCTTTTAAAATATTAATTGAATGCGTAGGGAATTTAATTTAAATAATTACAGTATCTTTTTTTTCACTTTATTAACAACACGACATTTAAAAATTTTCGTTAATTTCATTTTTATTACTCTGACTCTAAATCCCTTAACTGTTTGTAGTTAACGATTTATAATACATATTTTCTAATTACCTGATTTTTAATTTATGTTTTCATATATTATTTAATTATTAAACAGAGACTATCTTCTAGGTAATTTCTTTTATAGTTCCTGCATGGATATTTTAGTTTTATGTTTCTAATTTTTATTTTTTAAAGAAAATAATCTGATATTTTCCATAGTGTACATAGAATATATTGACAATTGTCGCACAAAATATTGCAAATATTGTAGAAAAGCTCAATTTATTTAATCAATAATTGCATGGGAAATCTTTTAATTTAAATATTTTTAATACAAATTTAATAATAAAAAAATAGATTGGGTGTTAAGTTTTATTTCGTTATAATGCATTCGAATAAAAAAATATAAATCTTTCTCCTAAATACAAATATTTTCTTACTATAAAACATGAAATTTTCGAAATTAATTATCTTATAGACCAGGGGTTCTCGAAATATGGTACACGTACCTGTACTACTACATGAAGCTGTGGTTACTGGTTTGGAAAAAGCTGACAATGGTAGTGAAATGAAATAAAAAATACTGAATGTGAAATAAAAAAAAACAGGTCAATACCCCCTCCTCTTTTTGATTTGTCAGTTAACCAGCTCAGTGGTTTCTTCACTCTGTTATATTATTGCTTTGACAGCGTTTTGCTTTCTCTTATTTCAATGTAATTTCGATTATAATTTTAGATAAATAGAACTAATTAGATGTTTAGTTGATCTTTCATCCCACCTCAAAAAAAGTAAATGTTTTCTTCTAATACTATATTGTATGTGTGTATAATACTTATTTCAACGAACTTTTATCTCGTGTTAATAAGTAGTTCATTTTCAGAAGATATGTGAATTTCTTACGCAGGTTATACATTTATTAAATTTTCTTATGTGCATTTTACTGTTGATATAAACATAATGTTCATATAATTGGACGAACAAAGCGACATATATATATATATAAGCGATATATATATATATATATATATATATAAGCGATATATATATATATATATAAGCGATATATATATATATAAGCGATATATATATATATTAAGCTCAACAAAGCTCAGTAGTATTTTTGTTCTCTATTTAAATAGATCTATATTTGCAATCCAAAACTGATACACTTTATAATGATGATTACATCCTTCTCATTAGCAATACACGGGAATTAATAGAGTCACCCTACATAATAGTATCAATTTATTCCAATGAGTCATTAAGTATTGTAGTTTTTTTTGTACTAAAAGTATATATTTTGATAATATACTTATTAGTAAAATGTAATGATGGTGATACCATTTATTTGAATCTTAAAATAAAGCAGTGAATCTAACTACCAACTTAATAATGTAATTATGCAATTAAATACAGTAAAATCTGATCAGACAGAAGAACAAAAGACTGGAAAGATGTTTCGTTTTAGACATAATCCGTTTATACTGGTTTCTCTGTATTAGCGGAAGCATGTACACGGCTCTCTACATGGAAGTATGAACTTCTATTTTGTAGTACGTTGGTCTGAAAATTTGGGAATCCCTGTTATAGACAATAGAAATATGTAAGTCATCATATCCGGAATAGCGATCGTATTGTCGATTTCAACAGAGAGCCATAGCTTAAAACCAGCGTGTCAGACCACTCGGCTATCCTGACACCGTTCTTCTTTACTTTAAAACTGAACAAGTTCTAGATTAAATTTCCCACATGCGCAATTACATCCACTTTGCTTCAAAATTTACTTTTAAAATTTTATCTTATTTACCAGGAGATCCATTCATTTGTTCTTCCAATAACAAATGCTCAACATGACCTCCAGAACATTCTACGACACAACCAGGTTATGTCGTAGCACGTGTTCATTGTGTTTTGGGTCGTCAGAGCCCTCTACATGTGATTTTTTATACTTTTTTTTCTTTTGCTGCTAAGAAAAATCCGATTTCCTTTGCTTGCAAACCGCACTCCTTTATCATAATTTCTTCCCGTTTACGAGTTTTTAAAGTTTTAACGAACGTTTGGCTCACCCGGTATATGATTAAAAAGTAATAATATGTGTTTAAAACCGCATTATGTTTTCTCAAAATTTTAGATTTCAATTTTAGTATTTTTAAATAAATTTATGTATCATAATTTTCAATAAGCATTCAGTGTAAAATATAATTTATTATATAATTTATAATAATTTTATAAAAAAGTATTAAAAGTTAGATTTATTTAAACTAGCGTAGTTATAAATCACCGCTTAAATAAAAAATACACTGTTTTATACATTAAAATTCCCTTTTAGATATATCAGCATTTCCTATACATACTATAAATATTCTATTACATGAAGTAGGAAATGTAACACTTTGTTAGCAGTTAATATGTTTTATTAATTATCAAAATTTTCTATAAAATACATGAGATTTTTACGTAAAAATATGAATCAACAATAAAATGGTTTAACAAAATTTTCCTTTGCAAGCAGCACACAAGTTCTTTGGACACGAATAATTTACATATATATATATATAAAGCACAGTCGTTGAAAAAAAGTAAACACCCAATACTAACTATCCAACAAATTACCGTAGAATAAAGTAACTGGTACCAAATGGGATTGGAAATAAAGTCTACTTTTAAATGATGGTTAGAATCTTTGCTTAGGGGCCGCCTACATATCAAAACAAAACAAAACTTTGATTTTTTTCAATAGCAAACGCAATTTTCACACCACAAATAAATTCTTCACCCTTCAATTAGCCTAAATAAAAATTTCCATGAAATTCGTATGATTGCTTTACAAGGAATTAATTATTTTAGAGGCTGTATCCAAATAGAAGTTCGGTACTCGAATATTGTTAAACATCTACAGATTAAATAAGTCACTTCTATTAATGTGTTATTTCTTGCCAATATGACCATTTCACTTATTTGGTATGCTTCGGCTATAATTATATACCGTAAAACTCTTTTCAATATTCATTTTATAATGTTTACAAGTGTTGAATTATCTGATTTAAAAAATATATAAGTTATCTGAAATGATAATAGTTTTCGAATATGTGAATGTGGTTGGAATTTTATAAGTGTTTTTATAATGCTTTTTCTTAGATTTTCAATGTATTTAACGCACAGTTTGTTTATTTATTTATTGGCAGAAATTTAAGAAATATCGGCCAGTGCAAAATTAAAAAAAAAATAGTATAAAGTAGTATAAAGAATAAATGCCGAAAGAAACAGGCCAATTGTTTTTTTTTTTTTTAACCTGAAAATAAATCCCAAAGTGATTAATAATGCTATACTATGAAGAAAAAATTTTTTGATCAGTGGATGGGAGAAAATTATTCTTGTCAGATGTTTTCAGATATGTTCGCATGGTTTATATTCAGTTTTATTTGAAGAACTAAAATTAAATCTACGTTAAAAATACATCAGAATAACTGTATAGGCGTTATTCTCATTTGAAATACGGTTAATAATGCTATGATTAAACTTCTTCTACTACTTCAATTGAAATTTTGCAATTAACTCATTAATGCGGGTTAGTAAAAAAAAATACCATTCGAAGTTTCTTCTTCTTCATATTTTAGAATTGTTTTGCACACTACTTCCGATGGTGATAAAATTTGATTATTTCAAAGTCATAAAAATAACTTTTAAAATGTTTTTAGATTAGCCTGTGTACTCGAATATATCTAAATTTAGAGCTATGGAAGAAAAGGTTTAATTATTTAAAGCTCTTTATTAAATGGGTTAAAAACTTTACATCAGTGGATATTCGTAAAGATTACGACTTTTTATGGATATACAAAAGTTAGTAAAATACTAAATTAGCACTTTAAATAACAATGAAATGTTTTCGTGAGAATATTTTACCTAACAGATATTCAGTGTAATACAGGGAACAATTTAAAAAGATTTCAGTAAATTCAATTAATAAGTATAAATATCTCAATAACAACATTACGGTTATAATAATGGTTTAAATAATGTAAAATCTTTATGACAAAAGTTTTATAGATATCAAATACTAGAATTAGATTAATCGTTTGCCATAAATACATCGGTATCTATTTAAAAAAAATCACGTGTTCTTTCACTTTGTGGAAAGTATTGAAATGAGTAATTTTGTGTTTACACTGCCAATTAATCTTTGCTCTCTGAAATTTCAAGTTAACCCTTTCGTGGTCACGCACGCGTATCCGCGGTCGCACTTTGGTACTTGTAAGTGGTCGTGAACGCATATAGGCGGTCAGACTTTTGTACTTGTAGATGGTCACAAGCGCGTATAGGCGGTCAAAATATTCTACTTGTAGATGGTTATGAACGCGTTTGCGCGTTTGTGCTCCCCCCCCCCACTTCTCGAGAGTGGGAGTTAAAGAAGGCGTTTATCAATCACCCCCCTCTTTCCAAGCACACGATAGGCGTTAGGCAGACTATTTGTCAACTGGATTACCGTATTTTAAGTCGAATGCCTTAGGGGATTTCGTTTTCTGTTAATGCTTAAGAATGGCATTGTATTTCGAGCCATATACTAGCAATTTTATAGAATATCATCGTTTACTTATTTTACTTTATTATTTCTGTCCATAAGATTCTAATTCATTACTATAATAATTGTTATTTTATATCATTTGCCATATAATATTTATTTATTTTGCATGTTCATTATTTATTATGTAATATTTATTTATTTTGCTCTTTTAATGAATATACACGTTATTTTCTTTCCTTTTTACTTCCAAATGTATGTCATTTTTTTCATTTAACTATAATACTAAATAACTAAACTGTTTTTTTTTCTTTACTTACAGCACTTTTGTTGTGTAATAATAATAAAAATCTCAAATATCCAATTTAACATTACACATCAAAAATAATATTTTTATTTATTATTGTTGCGCAAATTTTATTCAAATTCTAGCATAATTTAAAACTAGCACCGTGAAACCTGTCTATAATGACGCTGAATGGGCCAGAAAAAGCATCGATGTAGATAGGTTTTAAATTTCATTATAGGTAGATTGGTAAACGGAAAAAAGGTGACCGGAAAAAACGGGACCGGAAAAAACGTGACAAGGAAAAAAGGTGACCGGAAAAAACGTGACAAGGAAGTGTTAAATATTGAATTTGGAAACAATGAACCTGGAAAAAAATTAAAGCAAATCGGATGTTTCTGTCAAGAGTTATCGCGTTACGTACATACAGACGTAAGTGCATACATACATACATACAGAACCTGCGTGCACATTAATCCTTGGGCTTTGATAGCCTGCGAGCAAAAAGCAGGATAATGAAAAAATTCCTCTAAAGAAAATGCCTCCTCTCTTCGTCTTTATTTTGTTCCCTTTACAGGCTGTGTATGCAATTTTTTCCCTCCCCCTCCGCCTTATAAAACGTCTTTACTCATGTATAAACTATCAATAGCGAATTGAAAGAATCAATAAATTGTATTTCCTTAATGCCCCCCCCCCCCCCTCCGTGGATAGCACTAACTTGTCTTTTTTAGAAGTCATAATAAACTTCTCTTAATGAAATGTTAAAATTGTATTTTCTTGGACCAAATCTTAGAGTTGTCAAACTCACCCATTAACTCTGCCCCCCCCCCCCTACGCTGTAAGAAACTGACAGTGGAAAAACTTTACTTTAGTTTTTAGCATTTATTTATCGACAAGTTCAATATTTAACACTTCCTTGTCACGTTTTTTCCCGTCACCTTTTTTTCCTTGTCACGTTTTTTCCGGTCTCGTTTTTTCCTTATCCCGTTTTTTCCGCTCTTGTTTTTTCTGTCACGTTTTTTCCGGTCACCTTTTTTCCTAGATTCAATATTATTCCTAAGGAAGAATTTTTTAAAGATAGCGTGCTTGCATTTCAGTATTTTTAAACGATTTTCTTTGATTTGAGTAGCTGAGGTCGATCTGTACAAAGGACTTTTTTACTCCTTCTATTTTATTTGCAAGGTTTTTTAATGGGGATACTTTTACTTTCGAAACCGGTTCCGAAAGTAAATGTATCCTAAATAAATTAAAAAAAAGCTTTAAACAAAACCGAAAAAGAAAAAAACGGTCTTTCTATAGATCGATCTTAGGTAGCCAATGCAAAAGATTCGTTTAAAAAAATGGAAATAAAAACGAGGTATCTTAAAAACATTCTTCCACCAAATAAACATTAGCGAGCGGGTGCTTTCGCGTGAGTGAAGTAGCCTATTAATTGTTGAAAGTAGATCAAAAACTCCACGCAATTAAACATCATAGACGGCTTTATTAAGTGCAATTGCTCGCAGTAATCTGCAATGCTTTTTTAATATTTTAGAGCAAAAGTAAAGTAATTTTATTTTTGAATTTGAAACTTTTCTTTTATCATATGAGACAAAGTTAATGATAATTCTACCGTGAAGGCTGTATTTCAAAATCTCTACAAACGTATCATATTTTTTTTTTTTTCCTGTTCTTATCTCGATTTTCCTTTTGTTTATATGGCAGTTTACATACAAAGAGATTTGCCATGAAAGAATTATTTCAATCAATAAAATGATGTTTACACAGTACTTCTCGGGTTGGGAGATATAACCTATCATCTCACCAATATGATTAAGCAAAGTAAACAATAATAATCATTTTAAGATAGGTAATGCATTCATATGCATTAAAGACAGATAATCTTAACAAAAGTTACTCTTCCTTGTTTTTACTTGCATTAAAAAATAAATAAAGGTGTATTTTTACACATATTTATATGTGTGTTTTTCATTATATTCGACCTACTTATATTTTTGAATAACTGGATACTTGATTTCTTTTGAAAGTTGAGGGGGGGGGGGGAATCCAAAAACCATTCTTATGTTTATATCACTGGCTGTGTCCGCTTGGAAAATTAAAAACATTGTGTATTATTTGTGCTTTCTTTATATAACGAGTCCCAATATAGCGACTCTTACATTAAAACTGCCATATTAAAAAGCCCTAAATCTTATTTATTCTCACAGTTGTGTTTCACAGAGAAGAACCAGAGGTGTAGCCAGAAAAATGCTTATGAGACTACACTTCCCTGAACGATATCTACAATTATCATTATTTTTTACCTAATCATTCTACTAAATACAACAGAGTTGACCAAATATTCCAGTGTAATTAATTTCAATGATACTTTAAAAGTTTCTATGAGTTTTCTTTGAAGTAAGGTTTGAAAGAGAATAAATATCTCCCATTGTTATCTAATCCAAACTCTTGCAACCCATGAATGACATCGAAATACTACCTGTAAGTGACGCTTTGAGCTTTGAGAAAACAATGATTGACAGCCCCACCCCTTCCCTTGTAAAGATGATTTCTAAAGAAAACAGTTCACAGGAACAGTAAAATTCCAAATAGTGGTAGCTTGCTACATATTTTTTTCATTGTCGCTTATTTAATAAAAGGATTATGAAATGTTTATGTTTTAAACTAGTTCTTTTAAAATTAGTATTAATCAATAATTATTAAATCATGAATATTGCACAATGTAACATAAAAGATTGTTGATATAAAAATAAAGTAGGGCATCATAAAAAAAAAAATCTTTTCTGACATCACAGCAGAAATCTTAGAATAACTCCCCCCCCCCCCCCCTCCCCAACGGAAAATAAAAACTGATAGCCGAAGAGTTATCTTTATTGTAGCCTAAGAATTATTATTAAACTTATGGTTATTTTTAATAATAAAAACTTTGTTGCACATTTTCTGTATGTTATCAAATTCTGCCCCATTCCGCAAGCGTGTTTATAGAAGAATTTAGTAATTTAGTTATTCTACCTAAATACTTTTAAATAATCACTTTCAATGGTCTACTTTAAAAAAAATCAAATTCGTGATATTTGATATGCGCATGTTACCTCCGATATCGTAAAATCAAGAAAATTTTTCTCCGATTAAGTCACACACTAATGACAATTTGTAATTCTAAATTATGAGGAATTTATTTATTTTACATTTTCCAACATAGTTGAAAAGGGTTTATGACTTCAGTTTGTCTGTCAGTGCTCTATCTTGCGCAAATATAATTCGATTTCCCTGAAATTTTGTGTGTTATTGACATTTACTATCGCACGATCACCATTGAAAATGAAATATGTAGCATGTACAGTTCCCTTACAGGGGCATTCAAAAGTATGCCGTTAAATTACGACCAATGGGAAAAAATCGTTTCAAGTGCAGCACTAAAACATGCTTTCTGTAGAATATGAAATGCAAAGAATTTATTATTCATTTCCAGAGTCGCACAAAAGAATTCCGTTACATAATGATCTACGCGGGAAAATCGTTTGCAGTATATTTTAATGTAGATACTCTATTTCAAATGAATTTAGGTAAAAAGGTCAACGGTGAAAAGGTCTTAGCAAAAAAAAATCAGTGGTAAAAATAATAATTATTATATATACTTAGATGAACCTAAAATTCAGATCTATTAGTTATTAAAGTTACATATATTTTCAGTTATAGAAAACTAATTCTAAGATTCAACTAAAGCCCGTGCTAAGTCCGCATATCTATTATTGATATCAAAAAAGTATATTATACATAGCGTTACACTTAAAGGACACTAACAAATAGGTGCTGTGTATTGAAAAAATATATTCTGCTGGAGACGCCGGCTGTTCATTAGTAAGCCCCTAGAAAGGGCGGGGTGGTAAACAGAAAATACAATCTATAGATTCTCTCAATTTAGTACATGGATAGCTTATGTATAAGGCTATTAACTTTTATATATTTATGGGAACTTTGACCAAAGACAGCCTTTTGGTGAAGAGAAAGGTGGAGGACATGGAATTAAAAGAAACAAATTTTTACATACATTTAAAGGGGTCAAAACATAAACAAAAGTACTTTTTTCAAAAGTGAAGGTTTTTCATTATCTTGATTTTTATAATGTAAGAGGGGAGCAGAGTTAAGAGCGGGGTGTACGTGTGTGTGTGTGTGTGTGTATGGAGGGGGGTAACAATAAGTGAGAGTCAAAATTTTGAAGTTTCAACAAAGAAAACAAAATTTAAGGAATGCACAGCAGAAATGAAAATATTTTCTCGAAAATAATTTAAATAATACTTAGGATCTAAATTTATTGAGTATGGCGTAGAGTCCTGCATCGGGTCGGGAAACCTTTCTTTTTTTGTCGGTGGTTGGATTAACTTCTACAATTTTGCTGCAAATCGGGTTGATATCCATTGTTTCGGGTTAGGTTTTGTCTCTTGCGGGTCCGGTTTGGCTTGACCCGATTTTTCAAAGAATTTCTAAAATATTTTTTCTGTTGAAAAATCTGCATACAATAACAGTTTTTAAAGAAATGGAAAAATTGAATACACAAGGAAAATTGTAAAATCTAAATAATTTAGAAACTAGTTTTATTAAGCTTGTCTTAATACAATTTAACAGACATATTACAAAAATGGAATCTGTAGGTCGAAGGGAAAATTTATGATAGTCATAGACCGTTTATTCAGAGCTATATTTCAATTTACATTTGTGAATATACGATCTTCAGCTGTGTATCGACCTATCTTTAACTACATTGTCAAAGGACTATTTCATCTTATTCCTCTATCTAAGATAAGCAAACGATATTACGTCGTTCAAGCCATTAAATAAAACTGTCATACAAAATTTCCCACAATTGGACTATTATCGTTCTTCCTCTTAATCATTTGATTTTCCTCTAATTTTTTACGCGCACGCAAAAGAAAACAAAAACAAAAACAAAAACAAAAACAAAAAAAAAAAAAAAAAAAAAAAAGAACTGGAAAGTAAAAACTTTTTTTTTCTTCACCATTTGAAAAATTAAGAAAGATATAATGAAAGTAATGTTTTATTAAATTTTGAACTCGAGTGTGAAAACCAAATTTCAAAATAAGACAGTTTTCTTTATAGATATTAAAAATATTTTAATTTCAGCAATCCACCCTTTACTAAAAAATATTTTAAATATTCACAAAAGTGCCCTTTTTCAACCGTCCTTTTTTAGTGCACTGTTCTTCGGTTGTCTTGGAATTCCTCTGTTAATGATCAGTAAACACTACGCGCATTATTATTACTATTAATTTTTATGGGAAACAGACTGCAGTGCACATTAGCAATGTGTATCAATTATTGCGGTTGGAATAATATACTACTATAAAAAAAAGTACTACAAGCAGATATCGATCTAGACCGTAATTCGAGTTTATTCGAATTATTTTATACATCCATGTAAACCAACAATAAAGGCCACACTCACTATTTCCAATAGTGAACAGGCCTCCATATCATATATCGATTTCATGGCAATGCAAGTAATATTTACAAAGGTCAGATGGAAAAGTAGTACTAGACTTTTTCCGCGATGGCACACCAAGCTCACAATTAGCCTAAAATATTCAAGTGTAACTATATATTGTTTAAAAAGATACCAATGAACAGTACAAGTATAGAATTATTCAAAAATATCAATAGAATGGATGCAATTAAAGCAGTAGATATGATTAAGTGTAAGTATATCTCTTTAAAAACAGGGAAGAATCATTATCTAAAAGATTCTTACAATAATGCAAATGAAAGCATTATCTTTTTTAATTTATTGTTATTATTATTATTATTACTTTACTTTGTACAATCATGTTTGTTAAATGACAAATTAAATCATGGCAATCTATTTTTTTTATAAGTATATCTCATATAGACTAATACTATATGATCAGAATTAATGCTAATACTATATGATAAGTATGATTAAAACAATCATAATGAAATGAATGTATTGAAACTGGAAAAAAAAAGAAGTTAAACTAGATTTTGATGATTGAACTTTTCATTTCGTTACCATGAGAATTAAACTAAGAAAACATTTATTTTAATGCATTAAACTACACTAATACTGTATAATGCACATTTATTTTAACGTATTTAAATATCCATTTTTAATTATAGATTACTTAGAGATCACAAATATATTTTACAATTAATGTTGATTTCTTTCCTGCTCATGCTGACTGATAATTGTTACATCATATAAATCCAACTTATTGCAATTGCTTCAAGGTCTATGACACTAAATTTGGGGTGCTCTGGGCGAATGCCCCGTACAAAAACTGCATAATCTTCCAAATTGATTTTTTTTTTGTGACACATTCCTGAATTCAGTTTTGTTCATAAACACATGGAATTGGCAGGTACTCTTATTCAGAAAATATAAAGTCGAACAATTTTTTTCAATTTTCGATAAACATAGGAAGGAAGTCTTTTAGAAAATGCTGTTAATGTTGGCGTTTTGAAAAAAAAATTCTGCACACGGAAGCCCGATAAAGGTTACAATGGGAAAACGCTTGTATTTCTCATGTAATTTATTTGTCGAAAAGTGAAAAAAAGAAAAAGTGAAAGAAAAAAAAAACATTTGCTCTCAAATCATTTACATAGTCATACCTGCATTTGTCAAGCTTTTACACTTATATATTAATTCGTTAATGTGTCAAAGTTTTTATTGTTAAACGAGCAATTTTTTTTCATCTAAATAATATTTACAAAAGTTAGCGGTAGGGCAGGCGGAAGAGCATTAATTAACCACCATATACAGGGCAGGGTCCGACTTAGGCTATGGGGGGAAATGTAAGAATCATTCTGCCCCCCCCCCCCTCTATCTATCTATCTATAGATTTTTTTGTGAATAATGTGGAAGTAGCTAGTAATAAACTTCATACTATTGTATTATATGCATAAGTTTTATATCCGGTACTGCTTACATCTGTATACAGACTGTCACAAAAAGATAATCAAAACTTTAAGAAAAAAATACTTGTAGGAAAATAGTAGAAAAAAAAATGATAGATTGTTTGATACGAGTATTTCTTTGCAAACATTTACTTTGCTTATCTACGTACGTTATAAGATGTCTAAAAGAAAACGTCCCAAATTGGTTATAAGTATTGGTTTTAACTTGCCACGTTAAGAGAAAAACGTTAATAAAGAATTGCTTTTGAAAACTATAGAATACTAAATTGTCATAATAAAATATTAATCATTAGTTTTCTAATGATATTTGCGTAGGTGGAGAGGTTACTGAAAGCGGAGGGGGAAGGGGACCGCACTTCCTTCTTAAAAGTTCGAAAATGTATGAATTTTGGTCACTTTTATTTAATTTTAAACATTTGACACCATTTAAATAAAAATCCTGACTACTCTCATGGAAGTCCCCTAAAAAGGGGGACCCGGGGAAGCTTCCCCGCATGCACCTACATAAGTCGGGCCCTGACAATATATATGTAATATACATATATATATATATGTATTTAATGGACCACCATAACCAATAATTTTATATATTAAATTTTATTTTCAAAGATCTTTGTAAAACATTTTTATTTATGCAATGTATTGCCTAAATTGTGTTTCCTTGCGCTAAATACTGAATTTTTTACTCATACTTTGTTACCCCCCGACCCCTTTAACTCTGCCCTCTCCTACATTGTAAAGATCAAGATGATAAAATTTCCGTTTGTTAGTCAACATGTTTATTTCAACCCCTTTAAAATATCTGTATGTAAAGATTTTTTATGTTCCCCCACTCTCTTCCTTCTCACCCCAAAGACTATCCTTGGTCAAAGATTCCATAAATATATAAAACTCGCTGTTCTTATACATAAGCTATCAAAGTAGCGCGTTGAAAGAACAGATACACCTGCTTTACTTGAAACGCAGAAAAAAAAAAAATATAAGTATTACTGACTATGGAAGTTGCTTAGAGAATAGTTTTAATTGTGTGATGCATTTTCTCGCTGAACTATATTTGTATGCCAATAGAAGTTTGTGGAACATAAAAAAATTTATACAGGGATACGCAAACCAACAAGATACATGGCCGTTTGGGTGCGTAATTGATTATTTTTTTTAAATTATTATAGAAGGTAATTGATAAAACTGGATTTCTAAATGTGTTATATGTTTACCATACTGTTTACTCACATATCTTCCTGCCACATATCTTGCGCTTTATTTACCGGTAAAATTTCAGTACAGTTTTATAGATAGATAAATGTGTTGGAAAGTATTTCACAATCTATTCTTGAAATCTATTCTCACAATCTATTCTTCGTTCTTATTTTTATGAGCTTTTATTTTTTATGCTGGAGAAAGTTTTCAAAGTTTCCATGCATACAAATACGCAGAGAGAATAATTACTACTATTTGTTTATTAATATTATTTGTTTAAAAATTAAATGAAAATAATAAAAATATCTTGAGAAGGAAAATTAAAACTGGTTTCATCCAAATCCTAAAACTTAAAAAAAGGATAAATCTTAAAAAGTGATAAAAAGTGTAATTTGATTTTTTTAAAACTCTTTCCAGTATAGTTGAAAAGCGTTTATAAATTCGGTTTGTCTGTCATTCCTTCTGTCCGTGCTCTAATTCACACAAATTTAGTCCAATTGCCATAAAATTGATATATGTTATTTTTGTTTAATTTGGCATGTTCATTATTGAAAATGAAATGTGTAGCATGTAAGATTCGTTTACAGGGACACGCAAAAGAATGCCGTCACATTACGGTGAATTAGAAAAATCGTGTATGGTGTAGTTTAATGATATTACACTATTTTAAACATATTGGAATTTTTATATTTCACTAAGGAGTTGTACACTACAAGGCGATTACTGTAGAATATGATGTGCATAGAATTTATATTTCATTTTCAGGGACACACAAAAAAATTTGGCCTATGACCAATAATTGCTATAAGTTCGTTATCAGTTGCGGTATACGTTTTTAAATTTGACTGTTGTTATTATTATTTTTTTTTATATTATGTGGTGCTTATAAATTCAATAGGTCATATACTGGGAATCACTATCGCAAGTACAATTCCGTTTATTGACAGAAATTGCTGAATGGGAATTTTCCTGCGGAACTAAATTTTTGCATACATACATACAAAGTTATAGAGCATATACAGGGCTGCACAAAAAATAGATATTTTTCCAACTAACTGACAGCAATTGCAGAAATTGGGTTTTCAAATGCGTTATGTGTTTTCTAATTTATTTATTTAGACACCACCTTTCTCCGTAATAAGCTGTAAAGTTTTGTTTCAATATTCTGAATGTATTGGAAAGTGTTTCATAATTTATGCTAGACACATGATTTTTAGCTCATGTTTCTTTTTACAAATATTCTTTTTCAATTTCTCCAAAGAATTTTTGAAAAAATACGGAGTCTTACTGTACTAAATATAAGAAAAAATACATGAATGCATTTCGAAATTATTAAAAATAGTGCTTAGTTTCCATCTGGTCTAAGAATGTTCAACTTGTGTCCCGCGGAGTTGCGAACTTATTGTTGTAAAGTTTAAATCCTTTTTATCTCTTTATGGCCGATGGACGCTGGAAGTTTTATGGGAGATAAAGTGAGGGGGGTGGGGGAGGTATTACTCTTCACAGATATTTGAAATGGATTGTATTTTTCTCATTTTCAATAGGAGAATATATTAGGTACCTAAAATAATTCCTGTTATTGGAAAATTTTAAATGTAATTATTTTTCCTAGGTGGTGAGAAGGAGAAAAATGACACCCGAAAAAAAAAGGGCACTTTTATTACAATGGAACTTACAAAAAGCACATTTATTTTGTATATTACTATGCAGACTCTCCATTGACCTATTTATACATAGTAATACCTGTACTAAGCGGAATCTTGCCTTAAAATAATCCAAAGTTCTTTGGAAAATTTCTAATTCAAAATTATTATATTGCCCCTTATCATTTCGTTTTAAAGGGTTTCATTGTTAAAATTAAAACTTGCATTTAATCAGTAATACAGTCGTTCCCGTTTAAACGATTATTTTTGGTTCCAGAAATAATATTCGATTAAGCGGGGTTTTTGATTAAACGGGGAATCATAACTGTAATATGCGTAATAAAAAGGGAAAATACCCATCTACGGTATGTTTAATTAACAAAATAATAAATCGTTAATAGAATAACATAAACTAAAATAAATACGAATGCTAATATAAAGTAAATACTTATTAATTTAACGTCAGTATATTCATTTATATGGTTTACATCACACTTAATGCAGCTCGTTTGAGTTTGGTCAAAACTTTGCTACTTCTAATTTATGTTACTTATACTGCCTTTAAAAAATCGTTTAAAGTTGTTTGTTTAAGTGAAATTTTAAAGGAGTAAATATAGAGTTATTTTTCGAATGAGTGCAATATATCACAACGACCATCTCGAGTCTCGAAGTGACGACGCATTGCCATTAAAGCCTGATTAACAGCAAGAAGCGATGGTGGTGAGATTAAGGTGGGGAAATCATTTGACCTGTCCATTATATACCTGCCGACCAAAATCATTGCAGGAAGAACTGAAAATTTGTTTTCAGCGTAAAGGAACCGGAAATGACAAAAGGTGGAAGGAAATTCTAGCTGAAACGGGCTTTCTGCGCCTATTTTCAAACATCGGTCACACAGTTCTTATTCGATTAAGCGGGGAGGTTCGTAAAAGTTATTTGGTTTAAGCGGGGGAAAATAACATAGAACCAATAGGAATAAATTCGGTTCCGGAGAATTCTATTCGAATAAGCGGGGTATTCGATTATCCGTGACCCGATTAAGTGGGGAGGACTATTATACATATGCACAAGTATTACACCTATAATTCGTTAATGATGCAATACTATGATCACTAATTAATTACAGTAAAACCTGTAAAAATGAAATCCATGTATAACATAATCCTGCCTTAAACGGAGAATTTTATATTCCCAAATACAAAATATTACACAATTACACATAGTAAAACCTGTCTAAAACAGAATTTGTTTTCGTACCTAGTGATCTCGTATTAACCGGTTTTATTGTAATATACAGTGGTACTGTGCAGTGTTACTGATTAATTAATTCTGTAAAACTTAAATAATATATCTTTACTATCTCTAAACATGATTTAAGTATAAGAAATAGTGTACTTTATAAAAAAGAAACGCCTTAACATGTTTGATTTTACTGTACTAAAACAATTGCCTGCCGAGACGAAAGGAAAGGTTGAAATAATTACTGCCACTTTGATTACATCAATAAATGTTTTTCTTTTAATGTTCTACATTTATCAGTAAAATAATAGGAATTAATAAAAATTCAAATTTGTTATCTGGAAGCTAAATTATAAGATCCAAAAATCCGCCTGTTTTTTTTTTTTTTTTTTTTTTTTTTTTTTTTTTTTTTTTTTTTTTTTTTTAATGTATGGCTGGAAAAAAGGTTGTCAGATTGTATTTTTTTCTTCTTTTTTTAAACAGGAATTTGACATTTTGAAAATCTTATTAAAATTTGTTTTAATTCTTTTATTGCTCACAAAAAAAAAAAAAAAAAAAAAAAAAAAAAAAAAAAAAAAAAAAAAGTTAGAAGAATTATCATTTAGAAGAAGTTTTTTCCATTTATTTTGAATGCGCATTTGAAATACTTTATAATAAATCGCTTTTTTTTTGGTGGTGGGGGGGGGGGGGGTGTAGAATATTTTAATGTATTTTCAACTGGTATATTCATCAGGATAATGTACAATATATCAGCTATCTCAGATTTATATCATAGAAAATCAAAGAAAGCAGATGTTACACTAATTTGCATAATGAGAAATTATTATTATTATTATTATTATTATTTATAAAAGAAAAAAAAATATTAGCATTAATTGAAATTGAGATACGATGAATAACCCTATCTAAAAGTGTAACTAAAGTGTACTAAACCTTTAATTGAGATTCGTTGTATAGTGAGATCTATCGCTATGCGTGCGTTTTATAAAATGTAAATTTATTTAAAAAATCGATTACTTCCAGTTTAATTTTGTAATTAAATCATTACAAATTAATAAAATTTACAAGTTTATGTAACAGAAACTGTTTAGAAAAAAAGAATACATTTAGAGGAAATGAAACATGCTTGTTATTACGAAGATATAAATTCTTTTCAAATTTAGATAAAATTTAATAGCATATAAAGCAAATTATACTACATTAACAGTTTGCAAACATTATTCTAAGCAACACGGAACACACACCTGTATTCCTGAAAACTGCTATTTCGTTACATACTTTCAGATGTTGTCTGGGATTAACTAGACAATCATTTTCGAAAGCTATTAGTCAACTAGTTTTAAACGCCCATTCACGCCTCATAAAAGACAGTGGACAGACGTTTCAATCATTCAGTGTCAAAAAGAAGGGGAAAGAACTAAATCCCTTAGCACTTTTCAACTACAAAATCACATAACCCCTTCTACCTTTTCGAACAAGTTTTTTTTCCTATTCAAGGCCTTTTTAAGGTACATTTTTATAATCTAGTGAAACGCTCAATGGGTTAATGCAATCTCAGTTTTTTCATTAATATTAAAGATTAATCAAACGCAAGCATGTATATAAGAAAAAAGTGGTCGGCATAATGAAACTTAAAAAGAAATAGTTGTAGCAACCTTCTACCAAAATTTTAAAATACTGAATTTTTTCTAAATTAATAAATATGACTTTGCCAGAACTAACAAAAGAGTAAACAAAATATTATGGCTATATTAGTACTAAAAAAATGAGAGGACAAAAATTTTCCCCCCACAGCAATAAGCCACATGTTTTGCTTAAATTTAAAAGAGAGGTTCTGTTAATATGATCTTTAGAAACCATTTTTATCAAGAGTGTATTGTAATCTCCCTGTCATTTATTCAGTGAGACTATTAGCAATATCAGGATCTCTTTTGACAATTGGCATACGCATGAACATATAAAGGATTCAGGTTAAAGTGAGATCGCGAGGTACTTAAATACATTTTAAGCTTTGTTTACATCGTAGGAATGACTTACGCTGAAAGTTGATCTTAAGCGAGGCCTGTAATCCCATCCCAAATAATATCAGTAATATATATATATTAAATTATGCTTTTCTGCACATCATAGACGGCCATCTTAAACCAACATTTTGAAGTGTTTCAAGCAAAATTTGAAAAATTCTTGGAAGAAAATTTTTAAATTTTGGATTTGCATAAAGCAGAACATAATAAATATAAATCCATAAAAAAAATGTAGATTACAATTCATATTTTTACGAATATTAATTTCATAATTCATATTATTCCTTTTTAAAATTTAAAATTCAATTTATTTATGTTTGAGTTATATATATATATATATATATTGAGTACACACACAAAAAAAAAAAAAAAAAAAAAATCGCATTACAATTATAATTT
Source organism: Maratus speciosus (assembly GCA_963932465.1). Lineage (NCBI taxonomy): Eukaryota > Metazoa > Arthropoda > Arachnida > Araneae > Salticidae > Maratus > Maratus speciosus. Next base: position 332,249,012 of record OZ010795.1, read on the forward strand.
CAGGAGATATTAATAAAAATACGAAAATATAAATTAATACTAGAAGCTCTAAATTTTGAATGTTTATAATTCTAAAACTTATCATCCAAGTCACATGAAACTTCGTTTTTAGACATAGTTTGAACATAAGATTTAAAATATCTTATCAAAATTGGGTGCTGCCATTGAAAAAAACAAAACATGGGCTGGTTTTTATTTGTAGATGACACCCTAAGCAAATTTTATATAAATAGTTTTAAAGTAGACGAAATTTCCAATCGTTTGGTACTACAGTGAAACCTCGATTTAACGTTATTCAAGGGACCATAAAGAAATGACTCTAAATGCGGAAAACTTTAAATCAAGACAACTCCCCCCCCCCCCCCCCCCAAAAAAAAAAAAAAAAAAAAAAAAAAAAAAAAAAAAAAAAAAAAAAAAACACGGAGCCTAAAATAAAGACTAATTTAGGTACTATACCTTTTATTTCTTCATTTACGGTGATTTAGATATAAGTTTTCTAAATTACTCTTTAAAGAAATCGGTAATTTTACTTCACTTCCTGTTGTTATTTGCTACATCACAAATCGCATTCTGAACGCATATGAGTTTTTTGTAATCATTTTTATTGGTCTTCACAATTTCAAAGAGTTGCTTACACTGTTTTCAAAGCTTCTATTCAAAACTTTGAAAGCTTTTCAGAAGGAATTCACTATCACTGAAGGGGTTTCTATTCTTCATTACCATCTTCCTCATTATCATAACTTCTCGAATTGAAGTATGAATTCACTTAAAGCTGGAATTTTTATGTCAATATATTTGAATCGCAAACCAGATAATGCTCGAAATTTCAGAAAAAAAATAGCCACAACTATTTATTATAATTTTCATTTTTACTCTCCTCATACTCATATTCATCAAATCTGTTCTCTGCAACACCACGCACAGGAACTCGTGATACATTTTCTCACTGTTCTCTTAAGCGTTTTTTTTTTTTTTTTTTTTTTTTTTTTTTTGAAGTTAGTGTCTATAGTTTACTTTGAACGATAATATGATCCCCAAATTTCAAGATTAAAATATGCTTATACATACAATGGTAGGAAAAATCCCAGTAGCACGTTTTATAACTTTAGATGTATAATGTGGACACTGATAAACAAACAAAAGAATCTTACGTTTCTGTGAGCACATTTTGTCTGTCCAATTTACGAAAAATTAAAAAGATTGTTCTTGTTATCCAAGATTATAAAAATGATGCTTATACAATGGTAGGAAAAATCCCAGTAGCACGTTTTATAACTTTAGATGTATAACGTGGGCACTGGTTAACAAACAAAAGAATATTACGTTTCTGTGAGCACATTTTGTCTGTCCGATTTACGAAAAATTAAAAAAGATTGTTCTTGTTATCCAAGATTTTTTTGTTTGAGTCATTTCAGTTAGAAAGCTTTTTACATTCTTGAAACACCACTTTTTTTGTCCCCCTCCCCCCCAACAAACAATAAGGCCATCTTATCTCTGAATTTCTGCAAAGCAAAACAGTCAACCAAAGTTATGATAATTACCCTTAATGACTATTTTCACATTTTACTGCAAAAGTCGTACCACAAAGAAGATTGCAAAGTAATCCTGTCTTGTCATGATTGAAAATGTATTTACTGGAATAGTCTAATATCAAAGACTCTGTAGCTATTAGACAATGGACAGTCTAAGTAACGACTCCAGCAGACACAATTATATTTTGTAAGGATATATTGTTTCTCTTTTTAAAGCAGTCTGTCCAGTCATTTGAAGTTGTGAATTCTTGAAGTCTCACTTTAGAAGCAATTTCATTAACTTTATCTTTCAAAACTGATCCATTTATAGGAATGCTTGTAGCACGAACTTATTTAAACCGTTACAAAGAAATTTTCCAGTTCCAAAAACGGTGATGATTTTCACATTTTACTGCAAAAGTCGTACCACAAAGAAGATTGCAAAGTAATCCTGTCTTGTCATGATTAAAAATGTATTTACTGGAATAGTCTAATATCAAAGACTCTGTAGCTATTAGACAATGGACAGTCTAAGTAACGACTCCAGCAGACACAAATAGATTTTGTAAGGATATATCGTTTCTCTTTTTAAAGCAGTCTGTCAGTCATTTGAAGTTGTGAATTCTTGAAGTCTCACTTTAGAAGTAATTTCATTAACTTTATCTTTCAAAACTGATCCATTTATAGGAATGCTTGTGGCACGAACTTATTTAAACCGTTACAAAACAAATTTTCCAGTTCCAAAAACGGTGATGATTTTCACATTTTACTGCAAAAGTCGTACCACAAAGAAGATTGCAAAGTAATCCTGTCTTGTCATGATTGAAAATGTATTTACTGGAATAGTCTAATATCAAAGACTCTGTAGCTATTAGACAATGGACAGTCTAAGTAACGACTCCAGCAGACACAAATAGATATTGTAAGGATATATCGTTTCTCTTTCTAAAGCAGTCTGTCCAGTCATTTGAAGTTGTGAATTCTTGAAATCTCACTTTAGAAGCATTTTCATTAGCTTTATCTTTCAAAACTGATCCATTTATAGGAATGCTTGTGGCACGAACTTATTTAAACCGTTACAAAAGAAATTTTCCAGTTCCAAAAACGGTAATGATTTCACTTTTTTTTCTTTTTTAGCCTGTTTTAGCATTATTTTGAATTTTGATTCATTAAATCTTGTTACTTTGAAATTGTTTGCATAGTTGAACATGGAATTCTAATTAAACTAGCGAAATCAGCCTGATGATTTCCACATTTTTAAGAAAAGAAAATAGCTTTATTTTTAACGCCATATTTTACCATCTAAAGTTATTGTAAATCTCTAACGAATGCTATCAGTTCCGTTCTAGTACGAAAAGTGTAACAGAATAACATAAATGGGTTATTGAAGCGAACAGAAGAGAATAGGGATTTCGAATATTGCACCTCCAGTTGTTAAGAAAGGACAAAGGAAAAAACATTTTTTGAGTTTTGCACGTATTTCTAAGAAAGTGTTTTTTCCTTTTTATCACAGTTTGTAACTGTATTAGGACAATTTCATTCATTTTTTGTAGCTGAAAAAACCTTTAAATGCGGTGAATATTTCAGAATGATAACGTTAAACATGACTTTTTAGCATTAAATATATAGGAAATTATTTGGGGCCAATGGAAAACGACGTTATATCCGGTAAATTGTTATATAAGGGTTACGTTAAATCGGGGTTTGAATGTACTAACTTCTTCTACGATTATTTATTGCAGAGTTAGTAGGGGTTGTTTACTTTTTTTTCTCCCGACTGAACATAGGCATTTGCATCCATTAAAATGAAACATATTACGGCGACTCTTTAAAGCAAACGCACTTTCATTTATATTTTCAGCCAATATACATATCAGAACGTCTTTTATCGCAAAGTTAAATTAATTTAATGCTCATAGAGTAAATTAGGTGGTGGCGCAAATAAATGAGATAAATTCCAAAATTCTGTTATTGAATATGAAACATTTTAAAAAGAAAACATTTAATTAAATAATTTTATTTACCACTACTTAAAATAGTCATTTTCCACTAAGTCACAACATTTTTAGAATAGTGTTAAAATTAATTTTATCTTACCACTTCTTCTTCCCTTTGAGCGGGAGTATTTTTATACACTTTATAAAAACTCTAAGGCTCTAATAAAAACTGCATTATTTTAACACCACATCATCCAGCAATTAAAACCCGTTAACATATTTAATACGTAATGATATTAATAATTGAAACATTATTTTATTTCATTATTACTTTATTTCATGATTTCAAGATTTATAGCAATGCTAAATGGAAGATAAATAGCTTTATTAGTTGACTCATACTCTTAAAACTTTGAATAACTGTAAACAAAGCACTTCAACCTTCTACAAATAAATTTGGAAATTAATCTGTTTGAGACATGCTTCTGCTAATTGACATATGAAGAATAGAAGAGATTACAGATAATTTGAGTAATTTTGGAGACAGATTATTCCACCACTGATATACATTATTGGAAAGAGAAGATGCTTATACTTTAATAAAGAGGAATTATTGATGAAATTGAGCTTATCAAAGTATGATTGGATAATATGTTATTCGCTTAAAAAATATTTTATAACAATTATATTATATTATCGACATAAATATGGAATGGAGATGGATCACTGTAAAATAAGTAAATAAATAAAATCCGCTGATTGCCTATATAATTCACGGATATCAGAAATTAGCGAATATGGGTTTAATAATAACCTTCACAGGTATTGGTGGTAAAATTCTGCATAATTTTTCATCTTCGATAAATCTTTGAGATTGATTTTTTAATATAATTTAAAAAGACATCCGTATTTTAAGGTTATAATTGCTGAATTTTTACATATCTCGTTTTGATGGTAATAATAAAAATCATCACACATCTTTAGAGAAAATGAAAAGTTATTATTATCAGCCAAAAATATTCTCTTGCATACTTTTATGACAATTTCACGAAATCATTTTCATCGGAAAGGAAAATTTTCGTAAAAATTTGGGAATTGTATTTACAAAATCAACTTAATCTCTCTAGAAAAGTGTTCCTCTTTCGACTAATCTTTCGAAAAACTTTCATCGAAAGAGAAAATTTCCGTAAGAATTTGGAAATTGCTCACGCAAGATCAACGGATTTTTTCTGTACGGTGTTTCGTTTTCGATTAGTCTTTCAAAATCACTTTCATCGAAAAGGAAAGTTTCGTTATGATTTGGAAATTCTACTTGCAGAATCTACGAATTTTTTTCTCATACAGTATTCTTTTTTCGACTAATTTTACAAAATCACTTTCATCGTAAAGGAAAATTTCTGTGAAAATGTGGAAATTGTACTTGCAAAATCAGCGGAATTTTCTAGTACACTGTTCCTTTTTAGAATAATCGTCCGAAAAAACTTTCATCGGAAATGAAAATTTCCGTAAAAAATTGGAAATTGAACTTGCAAAATCAAACGAATTTTTCTAGTACAGTGTTCCTTTTTCGACTAATCTTACGGAATCACTTTCATCGAAAGGGAAATTTTCAGTAAGAATTTGGAAATTGAACTTGCAAAATCAACGAAATTTTTCTACTATAGCGTTACATTTTATCGACTAATCTTTCGAATTCACTTTCATCTAAAAGGAAAATTTCCATAAAAATGGGAAATTGTTCTCGCAAAATCAACTGAATTTTCCTAGTACAGTGTTCCTTTTTCGACTAATTTTTTGAAATCACTTTCATCGAAAAGGAAAATTTCCGAAAAAAAAATGGAAATTGTTCTCGGAAAGTCAATGGAATTTTTCAAGTACAGTGTTCCTTTTCGACAAATTTTTGAAATCACTTTCATCGAAAAGGAAAATTTCCGTAAAAAAATGGGAAATTGTTTTCGAAAAATCAACGGAATTTTTCTAGTACAGTGTTCCTTTTTCGACTAATTTTTTGAAATCACTTTCATCAAAAAGGAAAATTTCCGAAAAAAAATGGAAATTGTTCTCGCAAAATCAACGAAATTTTTCAAGTACAGTGTTCCTTTTTCGCCAAATATTTTGAAATCACTTTCATCGAAAAGGAAAATTTCCGTAAAAATTCGGAATTTGTAGTTGCAAAATCAACGGAATTTTTCTAGTAAAGTGCTACTTTTTCTACTAAATTTTACAAAATAGAACCTAAATGAATACAATGAATTTTCTAATCTGTTTGAGAAGACTTAAACTAAGAGAAAATCAACTTTAATAAATGATTTTTATTTTATGACGAAAAGGTACTTCCTTTCTTTTCTCTCTTTTATTTGATTTTTGTTTTTGAAAACAATCGTACATTCTCTTAAAAATGTCAAATAAAAAAAACACGTAAAAAATTCAAATGATATTAATTATGCTTTGCATTAAATATGCAAACAATCTAAAATACAGAAAGTTAAGAAGGAGGAATTGATCAAAATTTGTAAAGTAACTTAAAACTAAATTTATAGCACAGAAGCTTACAATACAAATTTTTATTCGAATTTAATGTTTGACCTGCGGAATTTCATATGAAAAGAAGTTTTATTTCATATATGATACCATATTCATCTTCTATTTGTACTTATCATATTATTCTTTGTATCCCTATATAAATGTCAAATATTTGAAAATGTCCGACGAATTTTTAAAAAAATGGATATTCGGATGCCAAAAAATTTCTACATTTGCTCTAAAATTTCAAACCGATATCTAGATTAGTGTTCTTAATTTTAGCCAATTGGCAAAATCAGAATCATTTTTATTGTTACAAACCACTCGTTGCCATCGTCAAACGAGAAATAATCGATTTTTATCCGCCTCATACGTTACCGTTTTATAAATATATAGATATTTTTGCATTAATTATATCAAGCAAATGTATCAACAAAAAATACACCCACCTATAAATATTAGCAAACAAAGACAGATTTCTAAGCTTCGACAAAAGTTACAAAATACTTTTAGCATAATAGAGTAAACCATGTACATCATAAGCAATAAACTCATGTTATTTAAACTTTGAATAACTATAATCAAAGCGCTCAAACTACGTCGTATTAATTTGAAATTAATCTAACTGAAACATACTTAAGTTAATTGAGATGTGAAGAAGAGTAGGGATTACGGAGGATCTCGGTAATTTTGGAGACATATTATGCAGTTTTCGATATACATTATCGATCTCAAGAGAATATGCTTTAGCTTATAGTGATGAATTAATGCATTGTAGGTTTAAGGTTTCTTAATGTAAAATAGAATAATATTTCCTCCAACTTTTAAGTTGCGAATGCAGCTGAATAAATGTATCATCTTGATTTATTTGATCTATTAGGACAGAGAATGAAAAATGCTTGTTTTCAGAATGTGTTTTGCAGAAAAAAAATTACGTTGAAAATTGTATTTTGAAATAGAATTAAAAATGATAATTTCTTTAATATTTTCAGAAAGAGAAAAGAAAAATTAAAACACTGCACATATACACATATACATATCGTAAAATATTAAAGCGTATAAAAGGAAAAAATAGAATTTTATTTTATGCATGTCAAATTCCGTTAAATCTTTATTCAATAATGTCACATGTACATATAGAATTAACCGTTTGTTTATTTAGTCGAATATTCAAAATTACTTTTTTAACGCTCTTTTTTTTTTTTTTTTTTTTTTTTTTTTTTTTTTTTGCACAGACACACATATATATATTTGTGCTATATAAAAGCAAATTCCAAATCAATTAATCGTTAATAAATTTTTGAAACCGATTTATTATCATTGTTTATTATTACTTAATTTTATTTTTCTCTATTACAATTGACTACACTAAAATATTTCTTGTTATTTATTAAAAGTGATTTAAAATTAGACATTTATCAAATGAATTTAAAAGAAAAATTTAGAAATTTAAAATGTCCACATAAAAAAATCAGCTCAAAAGTTAAGAAAATTAAAAGAAAACAGAAGTATTACAAAGCTGTCTAATAACATGACTAAGAAAGGACAATTTCCCTTTATTTAAGGTTACTCAGTGGAATTCTGATTAACAATTAATTAAAAACTAATCCTACTGTTCTGTTCGTATTTACTGTACGTATGTGTTCAGGTCAATATGACATGAATCAGAATATTAGAATTTCTAGCATAAAATGAAAGGTGCAAATTTAGAAAATAACTGTGTTTAAATAATAGTAAGGCAGTCTAAATACAGATCAAATAATATAAAATATGTAAAAACATAAAAATTATTTGATATTGAAACTTTATCTGTATTTTGATTTTGGACGGTAATATTTTACATGCAATTTGCAAATATGTTTCTTACAATTGTAGTACAATATATTAGTTTTGTTGTCATTTCTTGATGGACAGATCTTGCAAGTTGCATGTTTTATACACAATAGAGCATTCACAGCAGTCTCCAAAGGTGCGTTTCGACTTTTGCTTAGAATTCTTTTCACTATTTTGATTGCGTCCACACTGTAGAAAAATTAGTGTCTTCCGCACGTTTTCCAAAAAATAGTTTTCGTTTGATCAGTTTGTTTTCATTCGATTTGTTGTGCCATAGAATAAATTCATTGTAAGGGTTATTACAAAGGAATTATCGGGTTTTGATACGCATGACACATACGCAGCGAGAAACTGTAGTTAACGCCCTCTCGTTTGAGTTATCATGGATACATATACGTTTCCTAGTTCGCACGTAGTAACGTATCAAAACCGTATGATTTATTTGTAATAACCCTGTATTAAGCATTCATAAAATAATATTTTGGGCCAGCGATTTGTCTTTATTTTACAAGTGTATGTGTTCAACAGTTGATCAAGAGTATCCACAGCCCCTTCACTTTCATTAAAATATAATATCATTTTATGTTTTTTGTCAGGTTTGCTGCAAACGTATTTGTCATTATGCAATATGCTAAACTGAATAACATTCATGTTCTTTTATAGGGTGTACTTTAAAACTTTTGCGCACTCTATAAAATGAAAAGACGATTTCTGCATTTTTTTGTTCGGCATTTCTTCAGAAAGTTCTGTTTTTTTTTGTTTTTTTTACGGTTGTGCCAAGTATAGTCATTTTCCGTTTTACAAGAAGTTGTCCCAAACTGAAGGAATAAAGAATATTATCGCATGTAATATTGTGCCCAGAATACTCATAAGTAAGATTCCTCACAACACGCATACCAGGATTTTTCTCTATTTTTATACTCGTTCTTCCCCATTATAAATTTGTGTTTTGACACCATAGTAAGTTTTACTATCATATAAAGTACCTATTTCTAACGCGTGTTTAGATGGTTTACTTGGCATATGCAGTTTGAATGAACATTGGACATGTAACCCTACTATGTGTTCATCTACAATAACATTTTCACTCAAATAATACAATTTTGGTAGAATTTCTATCTACTTTTCGCAGATTTAATACACAGCAGGTATTTTCCCCACAGACCTTCTTGACATGTGGATTTATTATAAAAACGAATAACTCTCGATACGGTGCAAAAGATTTCTAGGGACATTGTAGCTCGAAATATGTTTCTTCCAGTTTCTTTATTCCACAAGCTTTTTGTTTATTCTTCATTTCTTTTCTAAACGAGAGCTAATGATAATAATCCAATATATGCTTGAAAAGTTTACTTCTGATATTTTTATACTCTATTCCATCCACTTTTTCCTCTTTAATATTTTAGCCCGGTCGAAGGGAGCAAAAAAAGGCCCAATTCGGAAATAATTAGGGGAAGGCTGGAAATTGTTTTAATCCATTCAGTTTATGTCTAGAATGAATATGCTACGTTTTTTCCACGTACTAGGTGCGCGTTAGGAATTATACATAGATTTATAGTCAAAAACACGTTTTTTATTTTAAAAAAAATCTATAACACTATCTCGAAATCACTAACTTTTTCAAAAACATCGTCAATACAAATGTTGTAGAGCTTAAATTTCTGAATAAATTGAGTACCTACACTTAATACTTTTGTTGAATATTAAGGTCACAATTCTACGTTAAAATTTTAGCACCGTGGCCAGAGGGTTGAACGCAGAATTAATTAGGGGAAAACTGGAAATCGTTTTAATCCCTTCAGATTAGGTCTAAAATGAGTATTCTATGTTTTGCTTTTCGTACTAAGTGAGCGTTAGGAAATATGTGCACATTTACAATCGGAAAACACGTATTACTTTCATATTTTTAACAATATCTGAAATTGTGACTTTAATTTTGAACAAAAATATTAATGTGAATATTCATTTTATTTAGAATTTTAAGCTCTACAACATCTGTATTAGCAATTTTTTGATATAGTTAGCTGTTTTGAGGTATTGTTAAGGTAATCTGATCTCTCCTAGCTTGAAGCTTTTGATTAGTGATTAAGGCACAATTTTGAAATAGAATTGCGACCTTAATTTTGAACAAAAATATTAATGTGGGTGCTCATTTGATTCAGAATTTGAAGCTCTACATCATTTGCTTTGACAATGTTTTCGATAGAATTAGCTATTTTGAGATACTGTTAAAAAATTAAGGAAAAACATGTTATTCAAATGTAAATATGTACATATTTCCTAACGCTAAACATAGAACGGAAAACATAGAATATTCATTTTAAACCTAATCTGAAGGGATTAAAATGATTTCCAGTTTCCCCCTAATTAATTCTGAGTTCAACCCTCTGACCACGAGGCTAAAAGTTTAAAGTAAAATTGTGACCTTACTATTCGAGTATATGTAATATAAAAGTATTAAGTGTAGGTACTCATTTTATTCAGAATTTTAAGCTTTACAACATTTGTATTGACAACGTTTTTGAAAGTGTTAATGATTTCGAGATAGTGTTATAGTATTTTTTAAAAAACGTGCTTTTTGACTATAAATCTCTGCATAATTCTTTATGTTCATCTAGTACGAGGGGGAAGACGTAGCATATTCATTCCAGACCTAAACTGAAGGGATTAAAACAATTTCCAGCTATCCCCTAATTATTTCCGAATTCAACTTCCTAGCCACTGGGCTATTTGTCCCTTTTATGATTTCGTTTTATGTGTGGAATTGAATACTGTCTCAAATGCACTTTATATGTCTGTTATCCTTGGCACAGCATATCTTGTGACATCTGGGATAATTTTTATAATATTAGCAGACGTTAATTGAGAAGAGTGTGGATGAGCGTTCAATTTCCGTTTTATTTTACTATTCTTCGGGTGACTGCTCTGAATATTATGCGTTACTTGAATATTAATATCAAAATCGTTGTCAGAACTTTCATTTTCGCATCCATTACTTGAATAATTTTCATACTGAGATACATCTTCCTCTTCGCTGTCAGAGGCTTCTATTAGCTTAGCTAAATCAGTGTCACTCGAATGTTTACTATTTGCCATTTTTTGTTATCAACACGTTCTTGCTGTACTGTACATTCACAAGAGCAATTGCTTTGTAGAATGTTAGAAACTGGAACACAGCGTTACAACACACGTTACTACACAGAGTTACAATACTTGGGTCCCATGCAAATTGTATCAAACAGACCTTGCACGCGTTTTAGTGTCACGTGAGCATACGCACATGTCAACGAATTTTAGACAAGTTTCGAAAATGGATAAGTTAGAGCAGTTATCGATATTTTTAGGCAGCTTCATTACGAAAAGCTACCAAGTGCAGCCGTTCGGGGGAAAGGGATTTCAAAAAATTTTGGTATATTTTCATCGACCCAGACCCCGAAACCACACTCCGTTCAAATGTTTATATATATATATATATATATACAGTGAAACTCGTTTAAGATACGCCCGCTTAAGATACGAATTATCTTCGGTCCCTTGAAAAATGCCTATTAAACCTGTGTAAAATTACCCGCTTAATATACGTAAGCATAAGATACGATCCCGCTTAATATACGAAGAAAATTTGTCCCTTGATGTAAAAAAACCCGCTTAATATACGAAATGGTGCTTATATAATCTGTTTATCACGTGTCTTTAGGACAGAATAGCTCAAAAGAGCAACTGAATTGTGCTCGAGTCTTTGTCTTGGCGCCTTCCCTCCTCCCTCCCCGTTTCTTCTTCCCCTTTTAAGTTCGAAGTCCCTGTGGAAGGATCGGGAAAGTTCTCCTTAACGTCATAATCACGTGATGTGACACAGCTCCATACCGTGCCTTCGCAGCGTACTCCGATCTAGGGGAAAATCCCTAGATATAGGGAAACTCAAGCCTATTTAGGGAATTCCTTCTTATTTCTAGGGAATTTTTAGAAGACGCAATATTTTCTTGAAATCCAATGGAAAAAAAAAGGATTTTTTTTTTAGACTTCTGTGTTTTTCTGGCAATGAACATGATAGATGGAAGAGGAAGTAAAGAGATGGGCAGGGGGGATAAATTGTCTTTAAGCAATTCTTTCGCTAATAGAGGGTGGGGGGAGGTTGTTTTTCTATAACACAAACCGGTGTTCATGAATCTCGTAAGTGATTCAGCCAGGCCGTTACAGCCAATCAAAATGCAGAATTTTTTCCATTTCACGTGACTTTAGAATATAGGGAATTTTTATTCCGTAGTCTAGAGAAAAATGGAAAACCTATCTGAGAACACTGTGCCTTCGAAACCTCTGTACCGGCAAAGCTGTAGAAAGGGCATTGCGTAAATCTAGTCTTTTGTTTATCCGCTGAATAGTAATAGGAGTAAATAATGGATGAACAACTTAAAGTAAAAAGAAAACCACTTTCTTTGACTGAAAAACTGGATGTGTTAAGGAAATACGACGCCGAGAATGTGATAAACAAGACAGTCTTTGGCAAATCTGTGGGAATCCACGAGTCAACTCTTCGAGCTCTGTTAAAAAATAGACAGAAACTGGAAAGCAGTGCATCAGCTGGAGGCTCTAACAGAAAGAAAATTAAGGTGGCAAAATTTGAAGAATTGGAGAAGATTTTATTTCAGTGGTTCACCCATGAACATCCCAACTAATGGATCATTGATTAAGGAAAAGGCCTGCGAAATTGCTATACGTCTTGGGGTGGATTTCACGCCTAGAAATGGTTGGCTAGACCGCTTCAGACAAAGATACGGCATAGTTTATAGGAAGGTATGCGGAGAGTCGACAGCTGAGAATGTAGATGATGTCAATTGTTGGAAAACTAACGTGCTCGCGCCGCTATTGAAAAAATACTCAAGATGCAATATTTACAATGTCGACGAGATGGGTCTTTTTTTTAAATTAATGCCAGATAAAACTATGGCGTTTAAAGGTGAGAAATGTTCTGGGGGCCAACTTAGCAAAGAACGTATAACTGTTCTTGTTGGTTCAAATATGAGCGGAACAGATAAATTAAAACCCCTCGTCATCGGCAAGTCACGGAATCCTCGCTGCTTCAAAAATGCTAGAAATCTGCCCTGCGATTATGAAAGTCAAGCCAAAGCATGGATGATAGGCGATATATTCGTTAAGTGGATCCGCAAGTTCTATGAACGAATGGAAAAGGAGTCCAGGAAAGTATTGTGTCTCGCCGACAACTGTCCCGCCCATCCCAAGGATATCCCCGGTTTAGAAAACGTCGAACTAGTCTTTTTACTCCGTAATGCAACTAGCGTTGTTCAACCCATGGATCAGGGCATAATTCATGTTCTCAAAATGAAATACAAAAGTCGTGTAGTTGTACGTCATCTACACCAAATAGATCATCGTGAAAAGGATCTGTCCTGCCCAACCTGTAAGCCTATTAACCTGTTGGACGCCATGCATTTCCTGAGAGCGTCCTGGGAAGACGTAACATCAACCACCATTGTGAACTGCTTCTGTAAAGCCTTTGATGTCGACGGCACTTTTCGAAACGTTGACATCGCAGAAGAGGAGCTGTATCAAGAAGAATGCGAAGATTGGGACTCATTTGTCGAAATTGACGATCAGCTTGTAACATGTGAAGTTCGTTCTATCCCGGATATAATCGCGGATGTCAAAAGTTCCGATGAACCTAGGCCTTCAGAAGAAGAGGTAGATGACGCGGGAGAAGAAACGGATATGCCTAAAATTTTTGAGAAAAATAAAGTAATTCTTTATTTCAAAATTTTAAACTTAAATTTTCTAGAATATCTAAAAATTGTTAGAAATGGGTAAAATGAGAGTTATAAATGGTTAAAATACGTTAATAACAATGTGCACTGCCTTTATATGCATTATTACTCGGGAATCTATGAAATCCGGATAAGATACGATCCCGCTTAAGATACGAAATGCTCTCGGTCCCTTGATTCGTATCTTAAACGAGTTTCACTGTATATATATATATATCATCTTTGTCACACAGTAACTCTCGTATTTATGAACCGATTTGGATGTAACTTCGTGTATGCATAGTGCATAGCAATGTCTCGACCGAGTTCGTTGGCCAGCTTCATCCGCCATTTTGTTTCAAAATGGCGGCCATTTATTTTTTAAAATTTGAAATGTGGTACAAAAAAAAAAAAAAAAAAAAAAAAAAAAAAACTGAAAAATATTTTTTTCTTATGCGTTTGACTTTGATACAAAGATTCCAGAGCAGTTTTTGTTTCGTCTATATCTTGAAAAATGGTTGAGTTATAGCATTTTGAATTTCTAGTGTGGCTGACATTTTGAAACGACCTGATTTTTGGCATGCGATAACAGGCGTATTTACGAACCGATTTGGATGTAACTTGGTGTGTACATAGTACATACCAATTTCTCGACCGAGTTCGTTGGCCAGCTTCATTCGCCATCTTGTTTCAAAAGGACTGCCATTTAAAAAAATTTTAAATTTTAAATTTTAAATGAGTTATCAAAAATGGTAAAATGAAAAAGATTTTTTTTTTATGTGTTTGACCTTGATACAAAGTTTCCGGAGCAGTTTTTGTTTCGTATATATCTTAAAAAATGGTTGAATTATAGCACTTTGAATTTCTAGCATGGCTGAAATTTTGAAACGATCTCATATTTATCACGTGATAACACGCATATTTATTACCCTATGTCGATGTAAGAGAGCATGTGGATAGTATATCGTAATGTCTCGACCAATTTTCCTGGCCAGCTTCATCAGCCATCTTGTTTCAAAATAAAGGCCATTAAATTAATATATATATATATATATATATACTAGCTGTTACCCGTGACTGCGTTCACGTAACATTTAAAGAAGAAGAAATACATCAATTAAGCAAAAAATTTCGATATTTAAAAGCATATATAATTAAACTTTTATCACATGTTATAGTAGAAACGCTTCTGATGATCCCAATTTGCTTATTTTTGTTTATGTATATAGGACCATTTAAATTTCTTTTGTGAGCATGAAATTTCATACACCCTTTCTAAGATTAAATGAGGAATAAATTTACATCTCTGTTATTCTATTTTATTATTTATATTTATTCTATTTTATATTTATTCCGTTCAAGAATATTGATTTATTTTATGTTTTCGAGACAATAAATATTATTTAAAGATATATATTAATAAAGAATTTTAAAGGAAAGTGGTTATTAGTAGGTCACTTCAGACGTGACTTTGATACGATTAGAATAAGCGAAAAATCAACATGCACCATTATAAGGTTATATTCCAAAAAATCACATTTTGGAAGAGAAAAAAAAGATAAATGGTATTAAAAAAATAATCAAACGTGGTGATAAAATAATCAAAGTTCAAAGTAAAAAAATAATCAAAGTTCACAAATAAATAATAAGAGCACGGGAAATATCTTTAACTTTCAAATATTTATTACATTTTAATTTCACGGTACCACACTTTTATGAGCTCTAGATCTACCAATAATATCAAAATGTTTATCTCGCTCCAAAAACTCTTGAGCCTAAATACTTATTATTAAAGCAATAGAGTTAACTTATTGCTTTCGAGGAATAAATCGATTTATGTAAAAGCACCACAATTATGAATAAACATTTTCATATCTATTGTGTGTTGTAATTTTGGCTTATGAAAGCTTTGAAATTTGCAGGAATATGCTCCAATGGGGTAACAGTGATAGATTGTATGTCAGAGAGATTTTTAACTATAGATTTCGATAATTTAAAATCTAAAGAAAATTTTCCTTCTTCCTTTGCGCTTTTCGATAAACACGGTGCCTTTATACATTAGAGGGATGTGAAGTGAAAGGCAAATTTATTGCTTAGTTAAGGTTTTGGCTCTTGTGTACACGAAAATGATGCCACATGTAAAGCCTAATCTCAAATTGAAATTACTTGCTAAACTTTTTTAAGTTGTGCATTCCTGTGCCATTTATTAAACTTTATTGAAACCAGTGTTATGGGAGATTGTACTGTAAAAGGATGTTAAACTTATATATTTGCGATTTTAAATTCTGTGCAAATCACGCCATTTTGTATAAAAACTGCTATAAAATGCTAATATTTTCTGAAAGAAAAGCAGCTAAGACTAATGTTAGACGAACGTCTTTTGCACGCTTTTTTCCTTGCGTATTATCCCTACACAATGCTGGCGGCATATACGTGAGGAAAAAAGCGTGCAAAAAGACGTCCGCCTGGCATTAGTTTCATGATTTAAAATATGACGACACTAGGTTAGTTTTTCCTACGGAATTTTACTTGTCGAAATAAATAAATAAATATATATATATTCTTACACTTCATGAATCATTTAAAACTATGCATTTTAATTTATTTAAAAAAAAAAGGGAAACCGATTAATGAAATCCAATATTATTGTACATTTAGTACACATTACATTATTGTACATACACTCACATTGAAAAATTATTTTTATTAAATATACTAAATTTCATGTAAGAAAATGTATTTAAAATGTAAGCTAAAATTTCATTTTCAAAGAATGCGACTTTTGATACAAAATTTTATTTCTGAAAAGTATATTGTTATTTTAAGATTTCGTTTTAACTTTCGAAGCTGGTGTAATGAAGACGAGATCACTTTGACGAAATTAAAATAAATCTATGTTAATGTTTTCGTATTAAAATTAATGCTTTCCATGAAAAAATATTACATCATTTTTAACCGATAAAAGCTTTTACTAAAAACGCCTTTGTGACATGTTTTAACTGCCATCTTTTACAATTAATCAATTAAAATAGTATATGATTATTTTAATCAAGGCCTCCTGATAAGGGAGTCTTGATTTTAATTTTAATTCGTATGAATAGTGGGCAATAACTATCCACTTAAATGCACAGAAGTTATATTTACTACTTGGTTGCGTCAATATGTCGACAGACGATTTTTGTTTCTGTGGAATAAATTCATTCATGAAGTTTCGATGTGTGTAAATATGTTTTCAATTTTGGAAAATTTTATTTAATCAAGTTTTTGCACCATTTATACTAATTGAAATTCAATTCTTTTTAATTTTAATGAGGAAATAGCGTCAAAAAATATATTAATCCGTTTTAATTCCCCTTTTTTCCACCAAAAATATCTTCTCCTGATAATCATAACGTGAATTTTGAAAAGAAAACTCTCATTTGTATGCAACTTACATTCAAACTTTTTAATCAGTATGGACAGTATTCCTGTGACGTCACAATTGGTAAAATAGCGGTTTTTATAGCCTCGAATCAAAAGCGAGAATAGGGTCCATTTGTAAAAAATATTTCTGTTATTCGTTTTGATATGACGTCATTATTTATCTATTTTCATTAGTTACTGATATTGATGCCCATTGTATTTTTAACGAATATTTGGAAATACCTGTTTTATTTCAAATTTGACGTCATGTTTTTTAATCGAATAACTTTATTAATAATATTATTCTTTTTCCTTCTAATTACGACACCATTTTTGGCAGAAAACCCCTTATTAACGTAACCGATATTCATCCTTCATGCATAATAAAAAATACCCCATTTTTTGTTTCAAGTATGACGTCATATTTATTTTCTTTTGATTTATTTTTATTTTAATTTTTAATTGTCGAGGAGAAATTATTATTCCAGATTTAGTTTTTCTTGGCAACAAGAAAGAAAGATGGTTAAATTTATCGGGAAATTGTCAATTAATTCTGTATGAAAACGAATGAAATTTTGAATTATTAAGATAATTATTTGAATAAATTAAATAAACTATAGCCTATGTTCATTTCCGGGTTGTAATCCATCTATATCAGAAAAATACAAAAGCATTAATTCATCCGTTTAAATGCTGAATTCATTCAAACATTCGGATACACATTGACATTTATAATATTATAAGGATAAGGATTAGTTTTTCTTGGCAACAAGAAAGAAAGATGGTTAAATTTATCGGGAAAATGTCAATTCATTCTGTATGAAAAAGAATGAAATTTTGAATTATTAAGATAATTATTAGAATAAATTAAATAAACTATAGCCTATGTTAATTTCCGGGTTGTAATCCATCTATATCAGAAAAATACAAAAGCATTAATTCATCCGTTTAGATGCTGACTTCATTCAAACATTCGGACACACATTGACATTTATAATATTATAAGGATTTAAAGTGAAGTGCAAAAAAAAAATAAAAAAATTAAAACATTTTCTTTAAGTATTTGACCATGATATAAGGTTTCCAGAGCATTTTTTTGTTTTGTCTTTATCTTAAAAAATGGCTCAGATATAGCAGTTTGAATTTCAAATGTGGGTGACATATTGAAAAATCTGATTTTTTGCCTGCGACAGCACTTGTATATATCAACTGATTCCGATGTGAGTAAGCATGTGCACATGAATTACTAAGGTCTAGACCAAATTCACTCGTTAGCTCATCCAACTTGTTGTCTTTAAATGGCAGGAACTTCAAGATATCGCGGAATTTGGCAACCAAATATAAGTTACTTTAAATAAAAGCAGCTTGGATAAAGCTGACTAATTTCGCGAAATTCTCATTAATAATGATTTAGTATTGAATCTCCTATAATCAGTTTCCACTAAATTGAGCTTCCTGTGTTTGAATAATATTAGTTTGCTTTTTAAAAATAAGGAATATGAAAGCTACCCCTTCCTCCTGGCACTGGCCGGAAGGACTTTTTTCAGTTCAAATATTCCAATGAATATGAAAATATATAAGTAAAATTAAATAATTTTTTGACTTGGGTCATATTGTCCCAAACAATACATTAGGACTAAATAAAAAAAATATTCCATAGAAATATAAACGCGTAAATCCTTCTAGGAATAAATATTTATGTTAGTTACCAGCAAAGTCATGAATTTTTTGAAAATATCTAGGTCCTATATATTTTTCTTTAAACAACAAAAAAATTTTTTTGAGTTAAATAGACCGAACAGAACAGCAGGCTTAATATAAATCTTTCATTGATTTCCAAATTTTAGATTGATATAAAAATATATATTTTATATTTGAAAAAAAAATGTGTTCTTACCATATTTAAATGGACGATAAATAACATTTTAAATTTACCAAACGGTAGATAGATGTTATCATGTACTTTGTCGTATTAATTTCAAATTAGTCTGTCGGAAATATGCTTCAGTTAATTATGACATGAAGATGTTAAAAGATTATAGAGGATTCCAGTAATTCCGAAGGCATATTTTCCTACTGAAAATATTCTACTGCATATTATTCTTGATAAAAATTATGGATGTCAGCAGAAGATTATTAAGCATATAACGACAAATTTATGAATTGTAAATCGAGAGTTAATTATTATAAAAAAGTGTAATTTTTCATTCATTTTATAACTTAAAAATTTCGTTGAAATTTATTTACATATGTTGCTTAAAAATAAAATTTGTTTTGTATCCCTGTATATATAAAAACGTAACAATTTGGAAATGGTCCAATAAAAATCTGCGTAGATACTGTGAAACGTTTGGTCAGAGCTTTCTGACGCAATAAGGAGGGTTACCAAGGGGCAGCTCTGTCGCCGAACGTCGCCAATTTCGTCGCCAACTTGGCGATATATAGCGAAATTTGGAGACCAAAATTAGTCGCCAACTTGGCGCTATTTCCAGTATTTCACCAAATTTCCATAGAAACCCATTGAAATCCAATAGGGTTTAATTGCTTGCAGAAAATCAACAAATTGTGGTATTTCAATGCAATAAAAACTAATATTAGCTTATGAATAGAGCTTAATTGAACTCTTTATATTATTCTTAAGCCCAAACCGACGCTAACGAAAAAGATAGGCTACCGCGGTGCATCCCACATGTTTTTTTTTTTACAGACCGCTAGAGTGACGTGATGCTCTTTAAGCACACTTTGAGAATCACGTGACTCCAGCGGTCTGTAAAATATGGTATGTGGAATGCCCAGCGGTCGCTTGTCTCTCTCGTTCGCCTCGGCACAAACACTATTTACAATATTCGAAAAACTGTATATGTAATTTTATATTTCATAATTCTTATAAATATGAAACTCTGTAAGCTCTAATGATTATGTGCTTGGAGGTAAGGAAATAAAATTGGCAGGTGTCGGGGAAGAGCATGTTTTGCCAAGTGGAATCTAAAAATTCAATGCATAGAAAATAAGGGATCGTGAAGAGATCCAGAACGGAGGCGCGAAACAATTACGTCTGTGGTTGGTTAAAAAATAGAATTGCAATACCGAATGGAATCGCAAAGCGATTACGCAGAGGGTTGGTGATCGTAGCGAGGGGGGGGAATCCCCCTAGTATATTATAATTATATTTTACAAAAAAGAATATACAATGAATTTAAAAATTTCTCTATGCAAGATTTACATATGCATATGAATGCAGTTAAAAATATTATAATTCATCAACAAATTTAAGAAAAATCTTTTAAAATGTTAAATATTTTCCCGAGGAATTCATTTTATCCTGAAAAACACATCCTATTCCGAATTTTTCCTTATTTTTTATTTATAATAATATGTCTTTTTTTTTTTTGCTTTAATATCTTTTTCTGCAATATGTAACGAAAACGTTGGAAATTTGGAATACTAACAAAAATGAAGTGGCTGTAAAATGCATTACATATCAATTTATCAAATAGGATTTACAATTCTCATAATATTTTAGAAAAAGTAATACAGTTATACTTTAGAATTTGTGTCTGAAATTTAAAAAAAACATATGAGGGGCTCACAACCATAGTAGACCAGGTCCATTTTTCTTTATTGTGAATAATAACGCTTTAAAGTTCTTATTAAATAGTTAATTCAGGCCAAGTGTTTTGTAAGAATTATATGCTGTAATATTCAATTTAAAGTACCATTTTTATAGCGTGCTAGATTTATAAATGACAAATTAATATTTTTATTGAAAAATTATAAGTTAAAAAAAAAGTAAGCGCTTTGTCCAGTATGGTTGTGATATTTCCATGTGAAAATAAAGACTTGTTTATTATGATTAAAAAACTCTTGATTTTGATTTATATTTACTTATTTTATTTTTACTCAAAGAGAGAAATATATTACCAGTTATCATTCACTGTGATAAATCATTCACTGATATAAATCATTCACTGTGAACAATACTATAATCATCATCAACGTTGATGCACTCTAAAGGAAGTTGCTTCGAACTTGGTATTGACCTCTGCTGGAAGATTCTTGATGTAAACGTGATGTACTTTCCGAATGTATGACCGAAGATCCATCATATCTTTCTTTTTGCCAAAGTAATTTTTCTACGGAGCGCGTACAACGATTCTTGACTGAAATTTGACAAAGAAAATAACTTACGCCCACGAGCCGGGTTTTCCAAATTTATTTTTCGAAGAGGTTCATCCTCATTGAAGGTTTCTTTCAACAGTAACATGGAAAGAGAACCTCTCACAACTCGCATACATCCAATATCCTCCCAACTAAAACATGTTCCCGCGGTATCCATCTTTCTATTTGTGATACTTTGTTCCAAAGCTGTCGTA